>JALIRH010000005.1:38582617-39234284 GCA_023055505.1 Callipepla californica brunnescens | reverse complement strand
ATTTCTTCTCTTATAAAACTTCATAAGTTGAGATAGAAGGTAAAGACAGTTATTAAACAGTGTTTTCAGTGACGTAGTGGGACCAAGTCTGCAATTTAAATCACGACATAACCTGAATTTTGTGTTTGACTTTATAACCTTACTTATGTCTCCGCTGAACTATTTGCACTATCTTAACAATTAAGAGGGAAAAGCATTTTTTTAAAGTGTTATACAGTAAAATGTGTTATACTGTAACAAGGTGAAGAAGAACCTCAAATACCTTTTATGTTTTGGAAGCCGATCTAAAACTTAATCCATTAAGTTTATCTTTCATTTCTATCTATTTTATAACTAACAAATGCACACACTGCTTTTGATGGAAATGTTTCAAGCTTCCTTCAAATATTTTCCAGAGTGCATATAATTTTATTTTTACATAAATAGATATAGCAGCTTTCCATCTTAGTTACAAGAGATGCTCAGTTTCAAAGCCACCACCCACCAATCTTAATAACCTACACTAACAGATACTTTGAAGACATGTTCTTGACTTCATGAAAAATGGTAGAGGAAAGGGGAAAGAAAGGCATTGCATTTTCTTTGAAGTAGCCATAAAACACATATTTGTTATGTAGGCAAGCAGTAAGATTAAGTTATTGAGAGAAAAGTGCCACCTTTTTCTGCTTTTATGAAAATCTTCCAAAGATATCTCAACTTAGATCCACTGCCACCAAAGAAAATTGCACATTCGAAATGCCACTGAAATGGGTAACAAGAAAGCCTGCCATCCATACCTTGGTTACATCTATAAAGCCAAATGCAGATTTCTGAGATTCTTCAATGATTTTCCTTTTTATTTTTTTCCTATGTTGGTCACCTTAATTGAATACCCTCAGATTTGAGGAAAATGGTTTGTCTCAAACTTCCCATTTAAATTAAAAAAAAAAAAAAACCACAGAAATTAAAAACCAATATTTCATTGTAAACATCTTTTGATAGTGGAATTTAGCTTTAGGCCTCAAACCATACCTAAAAGATGCCAGACATTGTAATGTCCTCTATAGTAACTCAACTGGGGACAATTTCCAAAACTTTCTTATGCCTATGTCAAAATTGTTAGGATTTCATTAACCAGCCCAAAGAAAATGCAAATAGAAAAGTTATTACACACCCCTACTACTTTCATTAGGTTGTCATAAAAGCAGCTCATCTGCATCTCTTTTCTGTCTCACGTATTTTTCTTGCAGTATTTCCTTCTGCTTTCTGTACTTATCACATTCTATTTATGTTCAAAGAGTGTACTGAGCATCTTGGCGAACTAAAATCAATGGAACTTCTGTTTTCTCATTCAGTACTTTTTACATTATTATTCAACAAAAATAAAAATAATAATAATTAAAAAAACCTGTTCGAAGACATATTTGAAATACTTTTTAAGAAGTTGAGGATTAGTAAAATTGTTCTGGAGAATGGTACAGAAGGCATATTCACATAGGGTTTTAAAAATATCTGTGAAGGTTTCCCAACAGTATCTCATGAGTATTAAAACTATTAGCAATTAATAATAATAATAATAAAAAAAAATGTAGTTATGCCTCTGCCTAATCTGGTATTCCTTATTTTGTGTTCTTGTAGCCTGAAAAGTCCCCAAAAGGATAAAGGCACCATTCTGCTGAGCACAACAGTGGTACACAATAGAACAGTACTTTGTCTTAAATACCAGAACAGGGCTGTAATACAAAAAGACATCTGGTTAAGAGCTCTTGAATTAGTATTTAATCAGCCAAGAAAGGTAATGGAGGGGAGAAAACAAATATTGTTACCTCCGTCTCAGACAAGGGTATAGGAAAAAGAAGTGTAGTGCTTATGCTTTGCCTGCAGAGTCTCCAGCAGCCATTTAGATGGCCTGTGGATTAGACAAGCACCTCAATTAGAAAACCCTTTCCTTGACTGTGATGAAAAGGTACAGAAAAAGCCATCTCCTTCATCAAGATTTTCTGGAAATGATCACGTGTGACAGTGTTAAAAAAAAAAAAAAAGAGCTCCACTAACATTGCCTTTACTACAGTCATTTTAAGTCTGAAAATCTTAAAATATAAACAAGTTTCTGTAGCAATTGTTCTGACTTTAGTCTCACTTCATGCATCCAGCAGACCATACAATCAAAGCCTTTTTTCTACTCCCTATGCATTATGTTTGGCTGAAATAAATAATTAAGCAATACACTTCATCTTCAACTGAAGTAATCAAGAGATGCAAATTGAAAGCTTTGATGCTTAACTTACACTTCTAATCATGTGAATTTCTAATGCATTGTCCCTTATTTATAAGCTTATGCTCTATTTATAATTTTGGTGTACAAACCTTATTTGTAGCTGTTGCATCCTGATACATCTCTCTCTGCTTTACTTGAAATGAAGATATGATAAAAGGTAAAGGAAAACCCTGCCAGAGTTTGCAACCCTTTTATAAATGTATTTAATTATGCATTATAGAAAATTCAGCTCTTGATCTTTTATAAGCTAAATAAATTGAAAGTTGAGCTTTCTAGATTAAGACTCATTTTGTAGTTTTAAATAAATTTAACTGTGTTAGGGTTTTGTTTTGTTTTTGTTTGAGTATTTTCATACCTGTACAGACCTCACATTATTTAAACCGTGCTGGAAGTCCAGATTCATATCTGCGTTAGCGACAGTTTGTGCAGAGGAGAATCAACTTATAGTTATTGACTACTTTGGTAATACAATGTATTCCTCAAACTTGACAGCGAAGTAATTCATAACTAGATGTTGAACAAGGTATAAACACTGCTGAAGCTACACTGGGAACTCTGTTTATATCATGGACAAAGCAATATGAGCCCCACAGTCTGTGTCTGATTACAGTTTGCTGATTTAACAGTTAGTAATGGATGTCCACCTTATCTTGATAAATGGATTGTATATATGTCAATTATTAACTCTGAAGATATTAATGTATGCACAATATCAAGAGCAGAGACATAAGTGCATATGTAAGCTAAACTTTTTTTTTGTATCTTTATACAACAAGAGTAGCAGTGCTTTATCAAAGAATAAATCAGCCATATCCAATGTGCTCCAAAAGCAGGAACCTGCAGAATAATTTTAGAGTGCCTGGTGATGCCTTTGCAGAATGTCCCTTCAGATCTGGAATGATTTGCTTCCCAAAACTTCCCAAATTAAACTGTTCAAAGGTTTTCACTGTTCTGTTTAAAGAAGCTTGAAACAGACCCAGGATGGAATGGGTCAGACATGGCAGTATTAAAAAATACACTTGTCTTCTAAGGCTGCATAGGATTTTTGCATCAAGGTCACTTGACAGCTAATAAACCAAATCAAGATACTGTTACATGCCAAATACAGCAACTGGCCTGAAGAGAAGTGAGAGGAACTGCTCCCTCCCAAATCCAGTCACTGTTGCTCATGACTTGAATTAACTCATCTATCATGGTCCTGCTGTATTGATCATACTACTGAAAGAGCAGTCAGTCTTCTGGAGGATGGGGTTGCTTTTCAGAATGCCTTCAAAAAGATTAAAAAAAAGAGCTGACAGAAACCACATGATGTTCACAAAAGGAAAATACAAAGGAAACTGCAGAATAACTCCTTCCAAAGATCCAGGATTGGGAGTTGGAAAAGTCTATGGAACTCAGGACAGATGAAAAGATGCTGTGAGTTGCAGCTGTTCAAAGTGGAGGGGAGGTTTCAGGGGCCATCTTACTGCTATCTACAACTGTGTTATAATGGGAAGACAGACAGAGGTGTATGGTGGAAGAATGAGGCAATGAGCACAAGATGGAACACGAGACATTAGGTAAATTATTCTGCCAAGCATTGGCACAGTAACCCTCGAACTTATGAGATCTCCATCTTCTATTTGAGGCATTAAAAACTGAATTAGACATAGTACTGAGAAAACTGTTTTGAGTGTGTATTGGAATTGTTATTTTTCTGTCCAGATGCCTGGTCCTTGTGGAATTCCAGGATTTTCATCAAGTTTGATTGGCTTGCAGATGTCCCAAGGTCCTGGAGGCCTGTGCAGATGTATATCAGAACATATTTCAGATTGTTCTCTGATTTTAAATCAACACGTGACTTATAAGGCTTATGTGTAGATAGGCAAATCCCACACAGAAATGTGTTTGGTTTGCTTCCAAACTCTGTAGTCCATAGAGCAAAACGCACACATGATGCCTCAAGGATAGCTATCCATCAATGCATTCTAATAAGGGCCTTTTGAGAAGAAAACGCTTCCACCTTCCAGTCATAATTTAAAACACTACTTATTTCCTTCACAGTCTTTATGTTGGAGCTGGTCAGTCTCTGCTAATAGCTCCATCTCGAAAAGCGACCAAACCCAAAGGATGAAAACTGATAGACTCCACTCTTGAGAGCTTCTGTAATTGATTCTAAGGAGCCCAACTAATCTGATTGCTTGAGTACTGCAACCATTTAATCACTTTTACTTATCACGCTGTTGTCACTAAATAACACTTGTTAAATGGAAGGTTCTGCCAAGTAAGTCCTGGGATAGCAAGTTTGCTTGCTTCTCTATTAACTAAAGTTTTACCCACTTTTGGAATATCAAAGCATTCATATGCTTCATATAGTCATTTTTCTGAATGGTTTCCTGAAAAGTGTCCTGATATTCAGATTTAATGATTTGCAATCAATCAGATTTCATACAAAATTTCTAAAGGAGAAAAACACTACATGAATATCTGAAGAAAAAATTATGCCATTAAGTGATTTAATTTACGTAGGCAAGGTCCTGACTGAAAATATTCAAAGGAAAAGGCTTTCAGCATTGTCATCCCTTGAGATGGCAAGAGGACATAAAATATTCTTATCATCCTCTGAATAAGACATATGACATTTTTCATGTATCAGGAATTTCCTTGTAAATTAAAAGGGGAGGTTAGGGAGGGAATGGTGCTCTATATATCTAGCACAGTGATTGTGTAAAAATGTCAATAGGTGATGTAAAACCTGTAGGAAGTGTGAACAATGTGTCAGAATAAAACCCATTAAAACCAAAAAGGAATTTAAGGAGTTTCCATTTTTACTGAAATTGATAAACACCCCTGCTGCTAAAATAAGATCATTAATAAAATATTTACAGGATCTTTCTTGGGATAGAAAATATTTCATTCAAAAGTTTCAAAGTTTCTAATGAAGCATTGTTCCACAAAATAAATCTCTTCAAACAGAAAAAAATATATCTATACATATATAGAATAAATAACAGAACATTTCACAGTGTTTATGGGAATCAGTCTGAGACCACCAGAGGATGGTCTTCACATCTGAGGACTGTCATACTGCCAGTCTCCATGGACTGGAACTCAGTGAATGCACAAACGAAGAGCAAACTGTAATACTGCTTACTGTGATAAAATATCTCAATACTAAGGCATATACACTAGTCAAACCTCTGCAGAAACCGCTAATCCTTTTGAAAAGAGTGCACATTTTTAGCCTTAGGCCTCATACACTATTAATGAACAACAGAAACAATTAAATGGGTAAAGGGGACTATTAAAACAACACTTAATTCTGACAACATGATAAAGTATCTCACCAACTAATCAATACAGTTTCTGGGAGTCTAATAGGCTTTATCAACAGTAGTGATGCCTGTATATTTATTAGTTTAAAATTGTTATGCTGCATCAAGAGTGCAAGGGGAAAAGTTTTGTCTTATAAGTGAGTTGAAAGAAGGACCCGATGTACAAGAGTTTTCCTAGCTAGGGACAGATTTTTTTCAGGAGCATTTGCATTATCCTGCTTTTGTTCCTGTTAAGGTTTTACCCTTCATTTTTCTTTATAGAGGAAAAAAAAAGAGATGAATCAAAGCTTAGTGGTAGTTTTACTCTGTAATTTATTATTTTCTATGTAAAATTATACTATTAAGTAAGCAAAATTGCTACAAATGAAACTACGTGTTTGACACACATAGGGGCATAGAAGCTAAGTAATAATCTGATGGCATGCAATGAAAACTCATGATGCTGTTCTGTTTACTTTGACACCTCCACTGTCCATGACAAATCATCTCTCATTTCTGCCACTTACTTCCACATTACCAGGGACACTGAAGTTGTCATTTAGTAGAATTACAAAGCAATTACTCTATTAAACCACGCTCAGTTGTACTATATTAGATTTGGATCTTTACCAGTTTTGCATAAATTATTCTGTCTAGCTATTTTGACAGACATTAGCTCAATGGTAAAAATGTTTGGTAGAGGTGAGCAGTGGATATACTTAATAAAATAGGATGTGATGACATAAGTGGACATTACATCAGACCTGTGAAGATGCCATATTTTCTCACATATGAGATGTTAGGGCAGAACAAGCAGATTTTTATACATCAGTGACATTTTACCCATGTTTTCTGAAAACAAACTGTAACTATTTGAAGATTATTAACTTTTTCTGGAGAAGTACAGGGATATTTATGAAGTTCATTAGCTATGATTTTATGGCCTGATTTATGCCATTTTATGTAAATGGTAGACTCCAAGTTTTAGTATTGACTTTACATATTATTTGTGAATACTGCAAAAATAAAATCCACAAATCTTCATTTTGATCTGAAGTCACTTCCTAAAAGGCCTGAAATTGACTTCAGGATCAGAGAATCTTCCAACCTGAGTCTTCCAACAATGTTTTTTATAGGGTCTCCAAATGCACATGAAAACATTAATGTTCAAGTAGGTGGTAGACCTAAGTGAAGGACTTAATCTAGCACTGGTTCAAAAATGTCCCAAGATATAGTTCACCAGTTCTCACTGAAAGAATACTGATGATGGCAAAATAAATTCTAAAAAATTTCTGTAGAATAATTTCTCCAAACTGTTTTTATTGTATATTAATTATAATCACATTTTTTCCTCACTCTGTTGTCTTGAGTAGATGCTAAGTTTTTTCCCCTCTGCTGCACAGGTGCTAAATTATCTCTGTCCCACGAGACCTTATAACATGAGCATCTCTGAGATTGTTAATATCTTCCCTGCTCCACAGAAGGGAAATTGACTCAAATTGTCTAAGTATGCTAATTAAGTTAAACAAGAACAATCTTTCTCAATTTGTACTTTGCTTGACATTTGCTTCTGTCCCCAAGAAGAAAAAAAGACTTGTAGAAGACTTGTATGCTCAATAGCTCTTTTTTTTTCAGTTTTATGAAAGGATATGACTTCTCTTTACAAATCACATAAGCCTGTTTTAAATTTAATTGAATAAGATAAGTAAGATTTGTAGAACAACCTGACAGAATCAGTTTTGAAAGCGGCCCTGTTCTCAGTTGGTCTAGAGTCAATTTTCTCTGTAGAGTTAGTTAAAAAATAAATTAATAGAGTTGCATGAAAATTCTTAAAGAACACAGCAGTTCACCAAAAGTTGTACACAGGCAAAACCAGTACTTCACTTGATAAGGACTGATAAGTGAAATCTGCTCTCACTTAGAGCTCTTTCCCAGTCTTAATGATTCTATGATACTATATAAGACTTTCTAAAGTTATTTAACATCATCTCTTTAAGAACTGTTTCCAGATGAAAGCTGATGAATTTATTTCAGTGCACACCTCTATGCATACCTTGATTGATTTTCGTGCAGATTTGGAATGGTGATGGAGATTCAGTGCAAAAGTACAAGATTTACTGTTAAAACAGATGCAAAAGGAAGAAAATACACTGACAGAACACAAAAACAGAGATTGTTTTGATGGTCATCACTAAAGATACTTTCTTAAATGCCTTCTAAAGAAGGAATTAATAAACAGTTTCATAAAAAGTAAAATCACATTATGGGATTTAAGGTACTCTGCACTGCTGCAAATCTGAAGTACTGATATATAATCCTGACCAAACATCTGTCAGTAACGTTCAGTGAGTTGGCTGAGCTGATCTAACAGATCCCTGCTGTGGTCCCATTTCCCTGCCCTTTTCCCATTCCTCTTTTTGATTACATTCTCCTGCAACTTCTTTTGTAACAGTGCAGGCTCTCATCTGACATTCACTGAGCATTTTCAGTTCACTCGCTGGGCAGAAAACTAGGCCACCAAGAGGAAAGAAAAAAGGAAAGGTATAATAACTTCACATTCTGTAGATTTCAGGAGTTCAAGTTAGCTATCTATTCTGACTTCTGCATCTGTTGATGTCTAGCTTGGGATTCAACTCCAGGAAGATACTGGAATTAGTAGAATCATAGAATCATTAGTCAAGATACCTTAGCCACATTTTTAAATGCTCAGGCAAATTTTTTAAGGTATAAAGATTATGCTGGCTTTTACTCACTGCCAAAGGGGAAAAGGACGTGGAGAGAGAGGGAGGCATGGAGAAGGGAAAAGAAGGGAAGGGAAGACAAAAGGAAAGGCAAAGAAGATGAAAAAGAAGGAATCCATAGCAAGCTTAGTCTTAAAAAGAAATGCCACAGAGATCCTTGTTGTCATACAGTTCCTGATAAGTGCACTAAGATGCTAGAAGTGTTTGAGTTTCAGAAGGGAAGGTGAGAGGTCTAATTTGAAATGTAGCATTTAACAAGAAACAGAAAACTGGATGCTTTTTTTAACAGCCTGACAGTTTTTTCCATCAGTGTTTGTACCATTCTCTGAGTTCTTTTGCTTTTGTTTTTCTTTCTCTTTTTAAGAAATAAATTGCAGCCCAGAATAAGAAAGAACTGTACTTTGTTCGTTTTGTTTGTTTGTTTGTTTTCCTTAACTGGCTGGTTAAAAATATACATTATTTAACAAACACTAAGAATATATTTGACATTACCTATTTTTCGTGGCAGCATGCTGACAAGCATTACAAATATCCTGTTTTCTGTGAAATCCTTTCTTTTTGCTTTGAACTGAACTTCCTACGTTGTTGACCTTCCTCATTCCCATCACAATGGATTTTCAGGGTTATATATACTCGAAATGAGTGGTTAAATTGAATCAGCTATTTTTACAACACTTGTGGGCACATGTTACTTCAAAAAATTGATTCAGGAAGCATAAAGCTTTTTTCTATGCCGACTTGCATCTTCTGCATTTCCAAAAGAGAAATATCTATTCAATTTATCAGATGGACTTAAAGCACCTTCCAGTGTTGCTCTAGATATTGAACAGAAATTTGTCTTCTATGTTTTGCCTTTCCTTTTCCATTTCTACTTTTGCTCGATAATAAAGTAGGACGTTAGAACCTACAATACAGACTACTCTACTGTCATCTGTATTCAAATGTATCTTTTAAATTAAATTTATTACCTGTATGGGTAAGATTGTAATTTTTATTCAATTTTGCAAACTTTCTATTTTCCATTTTCATTAAAGTCCACGTGTAAACATGCAATAAATTGCATATACTCACATGCACATGTGCTCACTATTTCTTTTCCTTCCTGTATCTTATTAGACAGAGAGGGATTTGGGCTGGATTCTGTGGGGTGGGAAGAGGGGGGGGAGGATTTCTTCTATGAATCCACCTGACAGAGGAGTCTGCTGGCTCGTAACACTTTTCCTCACCTGCCAGGTTGGCAATTGCATTGAGCTTTGGGAAATGATCCTTTTCAAGTTGCAAGTACACTTGAGGCTACTGGGGAAGCTACAGCTTATTTTCACTTACGCTACCAAGTAGCACCAACTAGATAGATAAAGGAATTATTTTATTTTCCTTTAGGAGCTCAAATCAGACATTATCTTTCTAGAATGTATTCCCCAAAAGTAAAATACTGTTTTATTGTCCATTAGAAGGGGAGTTATGTCAGTTCTCCCCATCTCACTGCTTGCTCCAAACTATCTTTTCTTTGCAAAGTGTCCCTGACAAAAAAGCATCACTTCTGTTTGCTCAGTGTTCAGAATGCTCTGCTCTGTTCTTATGCAACAGGAGCTCAAAACAAGAAAAGACCATGACACATCCTGGGACCACAAGTATCATTAAGCAACTTTGACTATTTATTTTCTGGAGCCCTGAGTCTGTGTGGTTGCATCTAAACTTTTAAGTGGCACCAAGAGAATGGCACAATTTTAATGTCAGCCCCTTAGTCAAGAAAAAAGGAGGACAGA
Organism: Callipepla californica brunnescens; assembly: GCA_023055505.1. Classification (NCBI taxonomy): domain Eukaryota; kingdom Metazoa; phylum Chordata; class Aves; order Galliformes; family Odontophoridae; genus Callipepla; species Callipepla californica. The sequence continues at coordinate 39,224,227 of JALIRH010000005.1, read as the reverse complement.
CAATTTATCAGGGTCTGATGTGATAGGAAATGGGGAATTTTTTTTATAATTTCTTAATAAAGAGAGATTGGATTCTTTCTTGGATATAAGAAAAAAGTTTTTTCCAATAAGGATAGTGAAGCACCAGCTTCCCAGAGATGTGCTCAGACAGGTAATGGATGGCTCATCCTTGGAGTAATTCAAGGTTGGGCTGGATGGGACTCTGAGCATATGATTGAGCTGTAGGTGCCTATTCATTGCAGGGGAGTTGATCCATTTGATCTTTAAAGGCTCCTTCCCACTCAAACAACTCTATCATTCTATTTATTCTCATAGGAAATGCCTGATGAGACACAGTACAAAAGGGGCTGGAGGTTATCCTTAGCAGTAAGAGCAAGGCTACATCATCCTAGGAGGAGGGCAGTGGCTTTACAAGAACAGTATTTTATTTACTAAGACAGATGTAGTATATTGTTCTCCACACATGGATTTCTCTCACACTTCCAATTTTCCTTTTGTTAGCTAGTGTCCCAGGTAGAAACTCACTGCTACTCGTGATGCTATAAGCAGCACAGGCAGGCTGCTCTATCTAATTTTCAGCCTTACAGCCAAAGCTGTACCTTGAGTCTGAGCTGCATCCTGACAGAGTTTTCTTGTACACTTCTAATAAAATCACTAACTGATTGGTTAAAAGCCTGTAATAAGGTGAGAGTCCCTGCAGTTTTTTCTCTTCTCCTCATGGATGCTCTTTGAAAGCTAACATCAGACATTTTGATTGAGAAATCAGTTCCCCATAAATAAAATAAAAGATTGTATTATGTCAAGTAGCTCCCCTGATGCTGCTTACTTCATTAACACTCTCTCCTGGGCTTCAGCGGATGTTCAAGTTCTCCCTGGGGAAAAGAAACACATCTCCAATCTGTTTTTCTCCCCCTCTCCATTTATTTATTTCTTTACTAAATTCTGATGAGACTAAAATAAGTTATCAAGATTCAGACACTTTTATGTTACATTTAATTTCCTTCACAGTTATTCTTCTCTGCTGGATGCTCTGCAGCATTGTAAGGATGTTGTTTCAAGATCAGTTAATTCATTAGCTATACAGATTCATTTTTGAACAAACTCCATCAAAAGTCTTTCTAAAAATGAGTAGCCTGGTAGTGTTAGCCAAACCCTACCTGCCCTCTCATTTTCTCTCATTTTCTACTGGCTTGACACTATTTCCATTGTACTAGGAGCCCCAGGTAGAGAAGGGTCAGAGAGAAATTAAGAGATTCATTATGTTAAAAGCACAACAAAGCGTGATAACAGCTGTACCTGTGAACTCAACAGTCAAAAATAAGGAACATTACAGATACATCTGACAATTTTAGCACAACCTAGGTATGTAGGCAATTCTGAAAGCACACAGCAGCAATAACCATAGCTCATCTCCTGCCTCATGCATTTCAGATGACAATTTTCTATGAGCAGCATGGTGATCTTTAAAGATTTGAAAGTGATGTTAGAGGTGATTTCAAAGGAAGTGAAAGAAGTTCGAGGAGCATTTGGACAACACTCTCAGAAGTATGGGTTGATCCTTGGGTGGTGTGGTCTTGTGTGAGTAAGGAGTTGGACATGATGATTACCTGGTGTAGGGAACCTGCTTTGGCAGGGGGGTTGGACTCGATGATCTCTAGAAGTCCCTTCCAACCCTTATGATTCTATGATTCTATGATTTTTGTGCAACCTTTACAGGTTGGAATCTTCTAGAATTCTATGAAAAGTTGTTTCTGTAGAGGGTTTAGTTGATAATAACTCAAAGCTTTGCAGCCTGAGCTGAAGAGTCACAAATAAAATTTCAGGTTGGGCCAAAGGTGCTGTAACCAAATGGAGAGCACTCCAAACTTAAGAAATGTATTAGAAATAGAATTAGGGATGAGTCGCAGTGTGTGTTCCTCTATGGTTAGAGAAAAACAACCCTCCTAAAGCCTATTATTACCACTGTACTTACATAAGTTCCATAGCACCCATTGTTATGGCCTTGTAGATGGATTATTTTTACAGTTGAAATATTAAACATACATTTAACGTACATTGGAAATGTATGTTTAACAATTCAATTAGAAATATGATTAATTCAGGCGGTAGGAGGCAGAGATGCTGATCAAGTGAAGAAAATTAGTTCTCTTTCACAGGGAGAACTGAATAACCTTCTTTTCTCTATTAGCTGCATTGACTGAAGTATCTGAAACATATTCTCAAAGCTGGGAGACACTATACAGAGCCTGTAGAAGGAAAACACCTTTCTGGACAGCAGGGAAGGTCATGAGGTGTGTTCTGGGGTACAAAAATTGTCATCAACACACCATTACTAATTACAATTGAGGAAATAAACTTGTGTGTCCTTGGCTTAAATAAAAAAAAATCCTCACTGCAAATTCAATTTGCACATTAACACACATGAAAACCCTATATTTACTTGAAGTAGCTCAATGTTTCAGCATAGAAGCAACAGAGGCTTCCTTCAGATAGTTCTTTTCATCGAGGACTTCAAAGCACTTAATAAAAACCTATTTTGTTTGTTTGCATTACATAGTGGATCACACTGCAGAAATGACTGAATTTACCATCGCTTAGGATGACATAGGCACAAAATTAAATATCTTGTTTAGGGCTTATTATCCCAAAATTGTTATATCTGTTTCTGAGTTAACACGAATTGGGCTGCCTGCATCCACTTCTGGAAGAGACAGCAAAATGCTACAACCAGCAGCAAAGCTTGCTGTGAATAATAGTGTTGGAATTTACTTTTATTCACAACTATAACAGGGAAACAGAAAGAAATCTGACACCTGTATTATTTTGTCTCTTTTGTTACAGTTTTGTAGGAAATTTTCTACAATGGATATTTTTTGAGGCAGTTCTTGGTTAACTCATATATTCTGGTTAGAGATGAGCATGATAAGGCACTCAATACAATTTTTTTCAAGTCTTTTTGCCAGTTTGATTGGATTCATCTAACAGGTTTAGGTGTATATATTTAATTGCATGAACACAATCACCTGTAATGCCTTTAAGTCATAAAAGGCCATGAAGATTTTGCTGTGATTCAACTGCTTATGCATGGAAATATAAGCACATTTGGCATTCCCCAGGGTACCTAATGCATCCCCAAAGGACTCACACATTTGACACAAGATCTGAAGGTGATGCCAAACAGTGCATTACTGTGACAAATTCTTCAGCTTTGGAGTTATAGCTGACACAGGCAGTGACAGATAATCTCATCTCACTTGCCACAGCAGTTTGGATGCAAAGTATCTATGTGTACATGAGCACTGGCATGTGTATGTAGGATCAGAAATACCAGGGCTTTATCTGACAACCCACTTTGCATCATGTTGTTTTAAACCTAATTTTCTCCATTGTTTGAATTAAAAGAACTCAAATGCCTTCTTATGGTTTGGTTTGCTGTAGTTGAAATGTCACATTTGCTATTGGGAGTAACAACACTTCTTACATAAGTGTAAATACCAAGTGATCCTCCTTACTTGGAAATTAGCCCTTAGCACTCCACTGGAATTATTTCAAGTGACTCAGGTCTCCAAAAAATCTTCTGTACATAATACTGCTCTGCTCAAACAATTTCATTCTTAAGCTTGATCAATCACAGCCCAAAGCCTGTATGAAAACAAAATCTGATCCTTTCCACTTTGAATCACATGCTGCCATTATTTGTTGTAATAATGTAATTCAGAAAAAATTCAAGGGAGATATATAAATTTTCATTGACCACATTAAATTGAACAACCCACATACTTTGGTTTTAGATCTCATTACAAAACAAACTGAATCACAAAAGACTGCCATTTCATTTTTATAGATATGCCTGCACCCAAAGCAGCTAAAAATATGTTTGAACATGTTCATCACTTCTTTATATGTTTGTATGCATGTATTGCTAGGGATATTTGCATGCACTCACAGACACAGACGAGTGTGCTACAATTAAGTGGGAAAAAAACTTATGATTTTCATTTACTGGTTGAGTTTTGTGGCTTTTTTTTTCCCACAGGTTTTTAATTTTTTACACTTTTTCACCATATTTAAGTCAAATCCTTGGAGATAGAAGGGGAGGGAAAAGAAGGAAGGATATAAATGAAAATATACACTCCGATTCTTAATTAAGATTTATTTATTCTAGCTACAAAACTGTATTTAGCATCCTGATGGCAGCATATTGCCTTCACATTTTATGCTATTTTCCATTTTAAAATGAGAAAAGTGGTGCTGTATTAGACTTGAATTATTGCCTGGATGCTGAGATGTTTTGCTTTCAAATCATGTACTTTCTTTAATGGCAGTCTCACCACAAATCCATAGGAAACAGCCCAGCAAAGCTTGCCCTTTGCTGCAGAGCTCTCTGTGCTCAAATCAGAGGAAAAAACTGCAGAAGGGAGAACACAGTAACCAAAGGATGCTTACACCTGTTGCAGGGATCTTTTCACGGCATGACCTTGAAGGTTCATGGTACACAATAAATTGTCAAATGGTACTTACTGCTTCCAGTTATATCTTCCAAAAAGGCTACCCATGCAAAAAGGAGTCAGTTGGTACTTTGCTTCTAAATTATTTTCAAAACTATTCATTTTTGACTATGGATACATAAAGTTTTGAGTGTTCGGTCCCCAGTACCAATAAGGAATTATGACAGTGAGAAGTAATATATGACTCAAGTCACCTAAAACACTATGGCTGTAAATAAACAAAAATGGAATGAGTAACAGAATTTAGAAATGGCTTGGGCCAGGCTCTCTAAATGTAGGCATCCTCTCCTGTGTATTTTTGTGTCCTGTCACATATTTTGGGAACAGTGCAAAAGAGACTTAAGGCCATCTAGATTGAGCTCTTGTGTCACATCCAAAGCTCCAGTGGGTATCCTGTTCCACTGCCTCACCATCCACTCAGTTAGGAATTTCCTCTTACTATCTAATCTAAATCTCCGCTCTTCAGTTTAAAGCCATTCTCCCTTGTCATATCACATTGCTTCCTGACAAAAAAGTCCCTCCCCAGCTTTCTTATAGGACCTGTTGTTAGGTACTGGAAGGCTGCAGTGAGGTCTCCCCAGAGCTTTCTCTAGGCTGAACAAACCCATCTCCCTCAACCACTCTTCAAAGGAGAGGTGCTCCAGCTCTCTGATCTTCACGGCCCTCTTCAGTACCTGCTCCAACAGCTCTGCATGCCTCTTGTGCTGAGGTCCCCAGACTCAGACCTGGATGCAGTATCCTCTCGACAGTAAAGCTGCATTCAGACACTGTCATGAGTGTACAACTGCACCTTAGTAGATGAATTCATTAAGCATTGTTATAGTAACATCTGTGCTGAGAATAATCACAAATTCCCTGTATAGATCAAACAGTCAATCTCTGCAGTCATGGGGGGAAAAATGTTTTGTGTATCTCGAGACAGTTTCATCTACTCACTCCTAATGCTTACAAACAGAAAGAACACTCTTACTTTCCATAGAAATAATTTGCTGCTGCCACTTTCATCCTCTCTGATTCTATATGCTTTCTTAAACCATGGTGCCTTGATCTAAAGGTATACTACCTGGGGAATGTAATACATTTTTGAAAAGATTTGGCAGAAATAATTCCACCAATACCAAGGAATGAAACACGAAATGTAAAGATGCTCGTTAAAATGCCAAAGAACTCTAGGTTAAAAACATATCTATAAAACCTCATTCAAGGTCTTTCAAATGGAATAGAAAGTGTCATGACAAATTCAATGATCTGGAATAAAGTCCAAGAAGAGCAAAGCACCACATATGTTAAGCTGCAGTTCAGCCCTTTACACACTTCCAATACATGAACTGATTCCCAGTAAGGCCACTCAGCAAGCAGTTCTTGGGTCACATCACCCCAAAAGCAGTCACCTAGGGTGTCTGTTTGACCTTTGGGACAAAACAACATCAGGAGGCCTCTGGGGCTTCACAGATAAGTGCTTTAGGATGGAAATGGTTCTGCTGGACCATATGAGGCAGCCAGCAAGAGCCCGTAGGCTTGCGTATGGCAAGCATGATGGAGCAGGGGCATGAGAAGAGCATCCTGCCCAGAAGTCCCCAGGCAGCACCAAGCTGTCTCACAGAATGTCACAGTATGTCCCCAGTTCAGATCTGGTCACATTTGCTGAAATGTGAGCTAACTCCACTATGAAACCCTGTGCACAGCAGAGAAAGCCCTAGTTCTAAAGGAAATCTGCCATAAAGCAACCAAGCAATTACAAAGAGAAATATCAAACTGTTTTCATTTACAGGGAGAGGCACAATAATCCAATAGCTGGTAGTATTCACGTAGTGTAATTTTTCTATAATAAAGTCTATCATCATGTATAAAATATTTAGAAATTGCTTTTGCTTTTCTAGATCGAAGTCTTCAAAAATATCCTCCCAATCCTTTTTATAGGGCATGTAGGCTTATTAAAATAATTTAATCAGCAGCAATACAAATAGCTTTACAATCATATAATGGGTATTTCAAAAAGCTTACTGCCAATTCCCATTCTCACTGCTTCCTCCTCCTCCACACCCTCTCAAGCAACAATTTTATTTTATTGTTTAAGGAAACAACAAAAACAAAACACTGCAAACCAAGTTTTCTATTTTCAGCCTATTTGGTCTTGCGCTGCTGCTTTTTCCATCAGCTGTCTGAGCTTGCTCATCCATTACTGGTAGACTGCCCAGTTGTCCTTGACCCACTCCTGTGCTTACTCCCTGCTGTGGCTCATGGCACTCTGCTTAATGCTCAGTGGAGCTGATCTCTTTATGAATTTCCTCTAAACCTGCCTCTGTGCATGAAGCTTACCAAAGATTCCTATCTGGTATAAGATGCAGTTTAACTCTGTTTCTTTTACTGTTAACTTTCTACCCATTTTATCTGCATTTTACAACTCCCAGAATATTCAAGAACACAGATCATTTTATTTCTGCCTTAAAAGAATTGCTAGAGGTTTTAAAATTAACTTTTCTTTTTTATAAAGAAATATGTCGTTACATCAGATGTAAATTTCTACACAAATATCTGCTCTTGCTGCACTTCAGCTTTTGTTATTGAAACCAAAACCTTTATTGTCCCTTCTTCCCACAGAATAACAGCTAACATCCTACAAGGTTGTTACGCGTCACTATTGCAGTGAGTTAATTCTTTTTCATTTGAGTTGACCAGAAGAAACAAAAATCATAAAAATAAAAAATGAAAGTATCGACCTGGTTTACTTTCTCACTTCTGTTTTGAAAACATTTTTCTACAGGCTGAAAGGTCCCATGAGCAGCAGACCTGCCTGGGAACATCTTCATCCTCTGAGGACTTACCAGCGTCAAACATCTGTTTTCTGTGAGTGATGAGAGCTAAAGTAGGAAGGGAAAGAGTGTCACCAGGGAGATGCTAGCACCCCATGGAGAAGATAAGAGGGTGCTCTTTCTGCTATTCTTCATGCACCATTGCAAAATTCAGGATTCTTTACAATTTTTGGATGCAATGAGGTCTATATTCCTAAATGAGTTCCTGTTCTAATATTTGAGGATCCATCTTTCCTTGTTCAAATAATTTGTAATAGTCTGTAGAAAACCCCTATTACTTCAGTATAAATTTAATTCCTGTCACACTCCTTTTTCCATGCACAGAGACTCTCTAGGAATGCGACTACAGATTTGTTTTTCCCTTCTGGCAAGTGAAATTCAGCAAGACTGGAAGACAGGAGCAAAAACCTGGACACTAACTGACTTAGTGTATTTATGATCAGAGTGCTATCTGTTCATGTCCAACATTGCTCTTAAATGTTTATGTATTAAAAAAGCCCTTGTACTTTTCCCTCAACTCCATTTTTAATAAGCTGCTGATTTTCAAGGTCACAAAGATCATGGATGATCACATGGAATGTCATCTGCCTCTCTAGTTATCAGTGCCAATAACTGAAAACTACTACAGCAAAAACATGACATCTTATGAGTAGACTGAGCTCATTAAAAAGGCATATGTACTACACAGCTCTTAAATAATTTACAAGTCCTGTATGTTAAATGATAGACTTAAACATTTTTAAACAACGTTTAAACAGCATCTCTTTTCTATAGTTGTTACCAAAATGACTCTATTTTACCTGTGTCTTTTCTCTAATTTCTAAAATAATGTTTTCAAACAGCTGGTAGTTTTCCCATCAATAGCTCTTGCTTTATAATCACCCCTAACGAGCCAGCAAAATACACACTACATTCCCTCCAGCTATAATACACAAGGAGGCAGAGTTTTCAAAGCTATTTTTTTATTCAACCAACATCTCAAGCACAAAACACTTTAAGATAGTATTTATGCTCAGAAAAGGGGAGAACATATATGTTCCACCCAGATGAAAAAAAAACCCCTGCCTAACCCTCACCTACCAAATACAAAGAAATGATAAGTGCAGGTGAGTTGAGGTCTCTCCCTTCATGATAATAAGTGATAAAGTATTTCCCAGTTGTTAAATGGTTCTGCAATATGAAAGGTGAAAAAATAAAATAAAATTGGCTTTTATCGTGATGAGTGATGTTTATCTTCAACAAAATTTATTTAAATGTTTCAAAGCTACATTTAGTGTCACGGAAAATCCAAAGGTCATGTATTTCTACTCCAGAGGTATGCTATTTTGCAAGTAGGTCCCTGGAAATTAATAGCAGTGTTAAAAGTGCACATCTATTCTCAATGCCAGAGTTATAAAATTAGAGTTAAAAGAAGTCAGTCCAGTCTGCACTCTAGAGCAGTGGAAAGATTTGACATCTGCTCACAGTCAGTAACCCTGAGTTCTCAGGGTGAAGAGTATGATCCTGTTCTACGTCAGACAAGACACAGAAATGTGATCCTAAGAGGCTGATATAAAGAACTAGAGTCCAAAAGAAAGAAAACTTTAGGAGAGCAGAAAGGTACTTAGCGTATTGGTTTGGAATTTATGGCAGCAGCAAAACAAATCCTACAATGAACGTCAGTATAAAGCTTCCCCCACAGGGGGAGCTGGAGCCATAGAGGATTTTCAGAAGTAATTCAGACTCCCGAAAGCCAGAACTGTAACCAAATCCTCCAAATGTCTTGGGATGCATGAGAGCATTTAATTACGTGCATATTAAAGCTGCCAGACTCTTCCTACTCTGTTGTACAGCTCTTTTCAGGACAACTTAAAAGGTGCCAGAGGACTATATGGAAGAAGGCTGGTACAAAGGCAGCAAGTCCAAGGTCAAGAATTCTTGAATTAATGCTAAAATACTACTATGTAGATTCTTCACCTGGCACTTAGGGATGCTATGCCCCTTCTCCAGGTCATGAGAACAAATGAGAAGACTCATGTCCTCTCCACACCACAAAAGATCGTTCCCTTGCTAGAGAATACAGACCACCACCAGTTGGAACCAGTAGCCCTTTTTCCTGTAGCCTTTTTAATTTGTGGCCCTCTAGTGTCATCATGGAGGACTTCAGGCAAGTTCACAGTTTCATTCACACAAGTGCTATTTTATGCTTAGTATTGTGAAAGGACATTGAAGACAACATAGATAATGGACTAAAGTCACTAGAGCTGTACGATCCAAAATACTTTTAGTAACACATTATATTGCTTGGAAAAAATAAGCTACTCACAGATATTTCAAGGATTCTCTACTGAAATAAGCCCATCACTTTTTGAGACAATGAAAATGTGCTTTTATTACCTGTTTGAATTTGTGTTCAAGAAGGATCTGGATGCTAAAATGTAGGCCTCATGAACATTTGCCAACCTCAGAATAAGTTATTCCCAATAATCATTACTCACTCTGTCTAAAGGTCAACAATATTGATGTCTCTCTTCACAGTCAAATTACTTTGGTCCTACTCCTGTCTGTCTGCTGCCTTCCAGAAATGCTAAGCAGGATTCTACTGACAAATGCGGAGGGAAGGGGTGGGGGGGGTGGAGGGGCAAAGAAACATATTCTAAACCACAAACCCCATAGTCAAAACTCTGAACTTTACAAGTTTGTCTTTATCTCAGTCTTCAAAAAGTCAAAAAGTCTGTAGCTCATTACCATCACCTAGCATCCAAACAAATTAAGTACTATGCCATAACATGAAGCTGGTTGTGTAATACTTGGAAAACTGTGGAACGGCTCAAAGAATGGATTCAATTTTGAAAAGATCCCTATTTTATCTTTCAAAGCTACTATGTTTGTATTAGAACATCAGGCTTTTGTTGTTGGGGTGGTTTTCCCTATGACAGAATAAAACAAATTTAACGTTAAGATTTACAGTAAATTATCAGGCTACATTTGCAGTAATAACTGGGCTGTTTTGTCATGGTATTTTATGCTACACTAAATCCAGAATAAAGAAATATGTTAAGGGAGAATGCTAGTTAAATCATACACAAGTGGCTCCTGAATGATATACTCATTTCAATTAGAAGACATACTCTTTGATAACACTGGGTGCAATATAAACCAAGGTATCCAAGCCTTTTTCCTGGATGGTAGTAAGAATTAAAATAAACAAAATTAATATAATCAAAAAACAATCTTACAATACCATTCTCTTTGTGAAAGACAAATCTGTAAAGCACCTTAAAATGTCACCCACTTTGGACTTTCTGATGTGCCAGCTTTGCTGCTAAATATTTTTGAAGCTTAGTATGTGAATCTTATATGAGCAAAATTCAGTGACAGGTGTGTGGATGATGGTATGTGCATGGAAGGCAATGGGTTCAGCCTTTGTGTGACCTTCCTGTGAAAGAGAAGGCACAGCAGTGCCCAGGAACACTGAAATTCCACCTCAGTTTGTGTCTTTTCTGGAAAAAACTTCTGCAAAACAGAACTTTTTGAACAAATGGAAAGCTTGAGTTCTGGAAAAAGTGACAGAAAGGATATGGGATGATGCGAGAGATATTTAATTGCATCAGAGCATCAGACAGAGATCAGTTATCCAACCTAGTTTTAGTAAATCCTTTTCCTTTTCTCTGATTATTAATAAAGGGTCTATATCTTCAAAACTCTTCAGTTACTGGGTCATAACTAACTGATTAAAATAAACTTTGCACTCGCTTTCTTTTTCCTTCCTTTAAAACTGAAAAATAAGCAAAGCTGGTTTCTCACTGTCCTTATTTTATAAAATGTAGTCAGTTATATTTGACAGTTCTCTGGTATTTCTAAGATATTTTGTTGACAGCATTCACTTTATGACTTCTCGATTAAGTAATGTACATTAGAACTGTGATGATTTGGTACAAGTTTCAAAATTGAAATAATAACTAAAAAGTACTGATTCCATTCAATGTTAAAGAAATAAAAAAACTGGTCTTTCTCCCTCCCAGTTAGATTAGGGTCTACTCTGAAATAAGCATCTGTCATAGAAATAACTGCTCATTACCTGTTAATTAAGTATCATTGAAGTGGTATAGCACACTTCAGGTGTTTTGGGGTGGGTTGAAGGTTCTTTTTTTCCCCTCCATTAGTGTGACTGTATTTAGTACCTGAAAATACCTGCTGCTGGAAAACTGACAGAAAGTCTGATGGCAGCTATTTTAATCTATCCAAGGATACTTTCCCCCCAGTGAACATCTGGGAAATGTTGTGACACACGCTTTGCTTGATAGCAAATTATCTGACAGATCTTAAGGAAGGGAGGAATTGTTTAAATTTTCCATTCTTATCCTTTCACAATGGTTTACATACTTCAGAAAAATATCTTCTGTGTATAGATCAACAAAGTTACATATACGCTTTTAAGAAACGGTGGAAGGAAGACTCGGTGAACTACAGGCCAGAGACCCTCATATTTGTTCCTGAAAGATCATGGAGCAGATCCTCCTGGAAGAGATGTTAAGGCACATGCAAGAAGAGGAGGTGATCCTAGAAAGCCAGCACAGCTTCACCAAGGTCAGTTTGTACCTGACTAATCTGGTAATCTTCTACGATGCAATGATGGCATCAACAGACAAAAAGAAGAGCAACTAATGACATCTGTCTGAGCTTCTGCAAGGCCTTTGATATGAATCACATATGAATGTTATACCCCATTCTTATCTCTAAATTGGAAAGATATGGGGTGAACTATTCAGTGGACAAAGAGTTGGTTGGATGGTCACAACCAGAGGATTTTGATAAATGGCTCCATCTGACGAGTGGTGTCCCCCTCCAGGGATCTCCCTTGCAACCAGTGTTCTTCAGCAATTTTATCAGCAAAACAGACAGTGGGATCCACAGGTCCTGGTGGAGCTTGACAGAAGACAACAGTGTGTACTTGTGGCCCAGGAGGACTACATCAACTGGAAGGAAATCAATTTTTTACATTGGCGGATAGTAATAGGACAAGGAGGGAATGGTTTTAAACTAAAAGTTAGAAGATTTAGATTAGACGTTAGGAAGAAATTTTTCACTCAGTGTGGTGAGGCACTGACACAGGCTGCCCAGAAAACTGTGGATGCCCCATCCCTGGATTTGTCAATGCCAGGTTAATTGGGTCCCTGGGCAGCCTGATCCAGTGGGTGTCAGCTGGGTGATCTTTAAGGTCCCTTCCAACCCAAGCCATTCTATGATTCTGAACATGCAATGCTGTATAATGTAATTTCATGAGCCCTTCCATCTCTCGGTTTTGTTTTAACATTGTTAGCAGAAATGTTCTTTTTTACACTTCAAGATAGTATTTGGCTCTTAGGCCTCCCTGTTTTCACTATCCTTGTGGGTTACTTATTGACATAAGGACAATCATTACCACACCTAGACATTGACTGAGTTTGACATTAGAGACTGATTCCCATAGGCACAAATAACAGGTCTCTAACTTGATGACTCATTGGCGTGACTCTCACAAGTGTAGCGTTTATGGTTGTCTTAAAATTCTTGTCTGCTGCTGTATGGATTTCTGCTGACCTCAGTTTGGACCTCCTAAAGAAAAGCATCCTACAGAGGATAGCATAGGATATTGGTATTCACTCTGTTTTTCCCTTTTCTCTAGGCAGTTCAATCTCTAGCTGACAGACAACTGCAGCATGACACCCATTCAAAGGAAATCTGGGACGACTGGAGACTAGCAGCTCTTCCAGCATTAAAAAAACCTTCAGTCTGAACGTTAACCTTCACTAAAATAATTCTCATTCAGAGTAATTTCATTTCCACTGCTGAAATCAAGAGCAGAATTATAGCCAGAATTATGTCTAGTAAAGAACAGGATGCAATGAAAGCTGGATTTACTTTTACAAATCCTCTTATGGTACTGCTTCAGAAAAGATAAAATAATTTAATTTCATCAACAGTTCAACAGTTGTAAAATCCCATGCTAGGAAACAGAAAGGAGATCTTTGGAGAAGGGCTTCCTTGGAATGGCCAACTGCCACTGTACCTCAGAGAAACTCACCAAAGTCAAATAAGCAGACACATTTCAAACCAGTGCTGTAGATACTGTGTGGTTTTGAAATTTAACATGCTCTTCTTCTGACAAAATTGCCACTTCTACTTGAGAAATTACTCTTTCTCTTTTTTTCATCAAACCAAATACTATTTTTGTTTCATGTAGAGATTTTTTTCCATTTTCCTTCAGCATCTAAACCTATAAATTGCAGATGAACAATGCCATATTGCTCCCCAACCACCTCCCCATATATCTCTTAAAGTATATACTAAATTGCTAAAACAAACTTTACTTCCATTCCATGACTGCTTTTGTATTCCTGGACCTACTCAATTAAGTTTCTGCTTTAAGGTGTTTTAAATGTCTTTTAAAATTAGAAAAAAGACAATGAAAATGAACCCCAAATGCCTCATTTAAAAACAATTTAAGCTAGTATAATGAGCATAAATCATTCTAATAGAGCAATTTTACATCAATTATGACACCATTATTTTTGAGCTCATTACTGATTTTATAAATAAAACAGTAACTTTTCATCACCATAACACATAGATGACTACACTGCACTGTGTCATAAGGCAAAATGGGTGTCATCTTGCACTCTCAAGGCTGCACAATTATTCCCCACATTTTTAAGTACTTGACAGTTATGTGCAATGCAGAACGACACCATGTGAAGCATTTATCATTTCTCAGACCTCACAGGGAAGAGGAAAGTGTCTTTAACACCCTCTGTTAATTCAGTCCTGTGGACTGATAAGTTTCAGACTAATCTATCTAATATGAACCATTCATTTTCCTTCATTAAATTTGTGTTTTATTTAAATCAGGACTTTGTGATGTACAACGCAAATACACACAGTGTGCTACAGACCCTTCCCAAAGATGTAGAAAAAAAAACAAACAGAGAAGGTGGTGAAGGATTTCTTCCAATGCCTTTTTTACAGTACTCTGAATAAATCGTTTTTTCTACCCCTTTTCTACCTTTATTCACACAAAAGTGCTGATTGTGCTATTTGGATTACCTACTGGTTATTGCAATATACTGGTTTTATACACCAAAATATGGACTCAGATTGCCATTGAAAAAGAGAAGATTACTTATGCAGGGGTGATGCTGCATTACTGAAGCAGACTACCAAGGGAAGGAAAGGCTAGAGATGAGGAGACAGCAGCTGCTAGATGAGTGGCCTGTCATGCAGGGGGAAGTTTCCCCCAGTGATCCTTTTCACTGCTGAAATGGGTGCAGATGTGGTGACTGCCATATTCTTCACCTCATATTACCTACAGAGCAGGCACATACACCACTCTTCAAAGTGAGTTATGAAAGAACTAGGAAACTCAGGAGGCTGTAAACATGACAGTGCAGCATTTCTAGACCTCTGCAGTACTTATCTGAAGCTATATATATGCTTTTAAAATAACAGCCTGTTCTCCATCCTTGAAACTCCGTGGTATGTAATGATGTTGTCCTCATGTATTCTTCCATGATAGCATAACTGCATTTGTGAACAAGGAAAGAGCCACTGATATCATCTATCTGGACTTCAGTGAGGACTTTGGCATGGTTCCCCACAACATCCTTCTCTCCAAATTGGGAAGGCATGAATTTGATGGGTGGACTGTTCAACAGACAAAGAACTGGATGTGAGATCATACACACAAATGGTATGCAAAGGATCAGTGTCTAGATGGAGGATGTCTGATGCTCTTCACTATCTTCAGTGAAATTGATAGTGCAGTCGAGTGCACTCTCAGCAAGTTTGTGCATGACATCAAGCTATGTGGTGCAGTTGGCTTATGTGAGGGACAGAGTGTCATTAAGAGAGTCTTAGACTGGCTCAAGAAGTGGGCCCAGATGAAACCTAATGAGATTCAACAAATGTGAGTGCAAGGTCTTGCACCTGAGTTGCTGCAATCCCCACTATCTGTAAAGCTGGGAGACAGAAGGATAGAATTCAGCCCTGCTGAAAAGGACTTGGGGTTACTGGTGGGTGGCAGCTGGCTATGAGCCCATAATGTGTGCTCACAGCCCAGAAAGCCAACTGTATCCTGTGCTGCAGGTCAAGGGAGATGATTCACCCAGAGAGGTGATGGATGCTCTGTCCCTGGAGACAGGTTGGATGGTGCTCTGAGCACCCTGATGTAGCTGTGTCTCTGTTCATTGCAGGGGTGTTGTATTGGATGATCTTTAAAGGTCCCAACTCATAAGATTTTATGATTCTATGGGGAAAAAAAAAAAACAACACATCATTCCAGGTAGCATGCAAACAATAAAGCCATCATGTGCTGGACTGGAAGGCAGTCGCTTAGCCCTGATTATTTCAACAGTGAAAACTGTTAAAAGTCTGAGGAGATCAAGGGAAACACAGAAGAAGCCATGTCTGAACACAAGATAATTAATAAAAGAAGAGCTGGAGCCTTCCGTTTGGCTCTGTTTCAGCAACCAACAGAAGGTAGCAAAAAGAAGTGGCTGCTCATAAAAGCACCAAGGGGAGAGCAAAGCACAGAAAACTGGAATGTGAGCTGGAGATCCCCCAGGCAGCTCTCCACACATCCATGGTGGCAAGCTGTTGACCTAGGAAAACACCCAGCTTTCAGCATCACATTAAAGTCATGTTGACAGCATCACTAAAACAGCTACCCCTCTTTGGAAATCCAGTGCCAGTGAGGACAGGGGCAAGAAACTAGCTGTGTACACTGCCTGTGCTTTGAGGCATATGGACACAGCCAGCTCTCCTCAGAAATGACATGCTGGTATAACACATTTAGTGGGGGTTGTGCCACCTTAACCTTTATTGCATCTGTCTAATCTATTCAACATTTCTCTTTGCAGCCATCTAAATCAGAATGAGCAGAAATCCCATAACAGAGGGATTTTCCACTCCCAACATTTTATATTTAAGTCATGG
This sequence comes from Callipepla californica brunnescens, assembly GCA_023055505.1. Classification (NCBI taxonomy): domain Eukaryota; kingdom Metazoa; phylum Chordata; class Aves; order Galliformes; family Odontophoridae; genus Callipepla; species Callipepla californica. The sequence continues at coordinate 39,207,954 of JALIRH010000005.1, read as the reverse complement.
AAGCAAAAAGAGTTCTGCCTCTTTTTTATTTTTCTTTCTTTCTTTCAAACAGGTGTTTATCTGAACTGAATCTGATTTCCAGACCAAACTCTTCTAACAGGATCCTAATGAAGTATTCTCCGTCTAAAACAGATTAACCCTGACTGATGCCAGGAGGTTGGGATTGGGTCTGGAAGGTGAGTTTCTTTCCAGAACTGTGATTTAACACCTCTTTATAACAATGTTTCTGCACTCTACTGAGCTGGAGGGATGAAGCTCAATGGGGATTTTGACCATGTTCTTGCATGAGGATCACATATAAAACACTGCATTGCCACCACACTGCTAGTTTTCTTAGTGGTAGATATATCTTCCTATAGCCATTTTATTCTGAAACACAATAATTTCTTTCTAGCTGTGCAACACTTCTTTTTCACCATGTTCAATGCTAGACATGATATTAGCCTCATGGAACAGGGAATCTCAATTGCCAGGTGTTTGACCAAGTACTGTGACACTGAATATCAGTGGTAAGGTTATTTAGATTGATGGAAAGGCTTAATTGAGGGACTGGTGTGAGCAGGTAGGAGACTTGCACTCTATGAAGAGAACCGACTGCTCAGAAATAGTCTCTAACAGGAAATGACAGAGACCACAAACTGCTTTAAAGTTACAAATCAAGGTTAGAAACCTTAAAATTTCTGCCCAGTGTGGTTATGAGATAATAAAAGAAGAGATATCAAAAGCAGAGGATGTGCTACTTGAACTGAATTATATGAGTAATGTGAGGGGTTGGGGAAAAGGTGAGCCCTCTATAATAACTTGTATGACTTGGCATGAGCTGGAGAAAGACCAAGACAGGGCCACCAATGAAAGCAGTACTGTGCCACATTCCAAATAATATATCTATTATGTTAAGATTTGAATAATGCTTTCCAGGTTGATCTCTGTCTTGGACTCATCCTGACCTCACCAAAGAGTTATCCACAGGGAAACATCTTTATCTGACTTCTTTCACATATCTTTATCATATTTGCATAAATGTTCAAAGATATAATAGGAAACCACAGTGAGTATTTGCAAGTAAGACTAACAAAATGAATACACTTCAAAGAAAATACAAATTGCAATCGTGTTTATATATCCTCACTGCTTTGTGTACAACCCAGAAGCAGTTATGCAGAAGAAGGGAACGTTAGGATTCATAGTGTTTGCAATCTACACCTGTACTTTTGAGCAGATAACTTGTTAAGTCTTACCCCTATCTGGAGACATGTTCTCATGAAGATACCTTTTCATTATTCCATGAACTGTGTAGTTAGCTCAAAAAACATACAACACTTTGTTGGATATTTATGGCAAATTCATAAAACCCAAATTTAGAAAATGCTTTAAAAGTGTAGGAAAGACTGTAATTCATTCCCTACACAGGATGTACTTTCAAGAATATAGCCTGGATAGAATTAAACAGATTTTACATTTTGTTGTTTAAGAAGTATACTTACTGACTTAGACCTGCTTTTAATGCTCTACTATTTGCATATGTGGGGGATTGTGCTCCATTCCTTTGCATACCATCAAATGTAGACTGATAATATAGGCCCCATGATTACTTCACTGCTGTGAGTTTACTGAAATGTAGGATTTAACAGATTAACTCTTATAGTATGACAGTAGCTGAGTGGATTACAGCTGGTCTCAACTCTCCATTGACAAAAGGTGTCAAAGTCATACAATAGGCACAGAACATGTACACAGAGGTAGTCTCATCATGTTTGATAACTACTTCTATTATCAATATATAAAATAGCATTTTCCGGCAAGGTAAGGCAAGGCAAAGGCAAAGTGATGTGAAACAACTTAAAACAAGGCAAGGAAAGGCAAGGAAAATATAAAGGAAAAAAGAAAATGCCTAAGCATTACTGAATTACAAAGATAATTTCTAGAATTATAAATAAGTAAAAAGAAGCCTCAAGAATGTATAATCATAAGCATAACTACCTTTTTTTTTTTTTAATCTAAAGTAATTTTCTTCTATGATGGGTGAAGAATGGAATAGACAATATTAAGCTGTAATTCTATTGAAGGTCCATCTCCCATCTCTTTATATTTAGAATTCACCATAAGTGGAGAATGTCCTAATTTATCTTGATTTGTGTGTGTGTAGAAAATGCAATATATGTATCTGAAACATCTATGCGTACTAATATCACATATAAATCTTTTCCACATAGTTTGTGTATATATGCTTAATAGCTTCACGGTGAAGGAGAGAGTGCAATTTATGCTGAATGCTCCATCTCTCTGCTACACTTTAAGATATTTTCAGACATGCAAGAATTGTAACACATAGGGCACAAAATCGAAAACAAAAAGCCACAGTTAAACGACTTGCAAAGTTACTACTACTGTGATACAGACACAGATCTTCCTCAGGTATAAACTGATGGAGCTCTTACAACTTCAGCGGACCAACAATCTCACTCACATGCAGCAAATTATCCATTTCTCATTTCAAGGGTAGTGTAATAGAGAATAATCTAGGCAGCGAAGGCTGCCTAAAATGTGAGATCCTTCTTGAAAGTGAAGTTGGAGAGTTTCTGTGTGTGGCTTCACATGGAGTGTCCTAACCTCCCTCGCAAAACTATTCAAGCCATCTGATGCTTTACAGAGGGTGCAAAGAAAGTAACTGAAAGGACTGGATGCAGTAAGTGTAGGAAAGGGAGGAAAGAAAATTTTTAGATTTTTTTTAAACTCTCATCCGTAGCTCCTTAGTGAGTTCCTAAGAAACAGAGCACTTTCAAGTCTTACATTTCTTCATCTCTGTCTCCTCCTCTTCCTTTTATGTACATAGCAGGGTCTGACTCTGAGGTACAATGTCAGATGCCTTTTAGTGCTTTGCAACAAAAGGAGAAGGAAGTTTTCCTCAGCCTTCTCTTATGCTTGAAGCATTCTCCAACTGTCCCATTTCTTTTTAAGACTTTTAATAATCAGAAGGAAAAAAAAAAAAGAGCATTTCTGTTTTTGATGTAGGCATAAAATGGGTTATTTCAATAGCAGGAAGGCACATTGCTCTTGAAGGCTGACTTCAAAAGGCACAGAGCCTTCTGTGAAAGCATCAGGTGCAACAGGCGTGTGGAGACACTCAGTGAGTTTTCAATTACAGATTTGATAGTTGTTTCGCTATAATTCCTTGAAGATGTTTTTAATTAATTTTTTTCTGGGCAGCTCATAAAATATTATTGCGACACTGATTACTACTTCTTTGTTGGTTGTATAGTGAAGTTTCCATATACTGAGATCAAGTATGAGATCAATCCTGACTCCTGCACTTGGCTTGAAGGTGGAACTACATAAGGTCCACACTGGCAGTAAATAGCAGCAACAACAGCTTGTGGCTCTTGGATCCCATCTATTTCATATTTCCTTAAGAAAAGAAACATCCAAAGGAAAAAGAAATAAATAAAAATAAAAAGGGGAAGAATAAGTAGATCTTCAATTAATAAAAAAACAGAATTTCTGTATTTGACCCACTTCTGTGTTGCCCATCCAAGTGGGGCTGATGGGAAATGCTTGGGCACAGTATGGGTGACAGTGGCAGATGTGTGTTCAATTTAGCACCAAAGACCCTGCTGCTTCCCATCCAACAAGTGATTCTGTGTGTCACTGAATGCCAAAAGCCAGGCCTTACCCCTGTAGTAATATAGTTCTGGATCTATCTTCACCTTCTTGCACTGAATTCAGGCTGTGGATTTGGTACAAGTAGGATATAATTAACCAACTTCTAGTCAGTAAACACAAGTGAGTTGAAGCCTTGATGGTGAGGATTTAAAGACTTTTCTTGGAGATTTACTCAGAGTCCTGAGAGGTTTTATATAGTTTGTACTAAATGCTTCTATTTCGGTCGTGTTTACATGGTGGCAGCTATGTTAAAGCTAACATGAGGAGCTCAGTACAGATGGCTGTCACATCTGTGAATGGAGTAGAAGCAAATCCACAAAAGACAGATATTTAATCAGAGCAAATGGTGGGATTATTATTTTGCTGCTATACAGGCTCCCAGAGCAGAGGCCTTGGCACAGACTGCGATCATTCTGAAAAGAGGGCTGAAGGAAATGTGGTGAAAGATTCTGAGCTCAAAATAACGGGAAATGAAAATTAAAGTATGGAACAACTGACAGCCTTTTCAGTTGAGGCTTTAATCGCATAATTTAAAAATGCTAAAGGAACGAGTAAAAAACAGGTATATAAATTCAGAATGCACTTCTTATTTTTCACTTTTCTACTTTGCCTTTAATTAGTTAATTAAAACTATCATTTTCAACTCCAGCTACAAATGCAGCCTGTCACCCTAATCAAAAATCAAAAATCCCAGATTCAGAAGACAATTAAAAAAAAAAAAAAGTGTTAAAAGAGTCAAATATGTAAAAGAAATTAATTAAGCACTAACAGAATTTCAACTAATGAAGACTTGTCTTGCTACTGAGTGGACCAAACTTCTGCTATGAGTACAACACTGGCACTCCAGTACCAATGTTATATGAACACATAAAGGGGCAATTGTCATTTAAGTTCTCATAAAATAGGGAAAAATATTTATGGAAATGAAATAATTTGTGAAGCACTTTATTCACTGGCAAATGCAGGAGGAGAATTCAAATATCATGAGCTCAGATTGCCCAGATATTTTATGTCTTTGTCCATTGCTGAATCTAGCACATTTTCCCTTAAAATTTCATCTCACAAAAACAACTGTCACTTTCATTTTCAGCTGTTCTTTTACTTTGTTCCACATATCTTCATTAGATCTAATTCTGATCTCTTCTACTTTTATAAAACTCTTTCACAATCTTTACATCCAACAAGGCTCTTTTAAGGGGTTGAGCTTCACTGAAGAAATGTGAGTTGCTTTTCACTTAACAGTTATCCTAATACACTTTGTCAGTGCAGCAGCTTTATGGTCAGCAGCATTTGAAATCTACTTATTAGAAAGATCTAACCTTGGCTTCATCCTTCCCTGTTTACTACGTGAAAAGATGCATTACAGTGAGTATTTTTGTAGTGCAGTCTCAAGAATGACTGAAGTACATACATTAACACAATCTAGTCCTCAGCAATTTTTCCTTATTTTTCATTCTTTTTCCATCTTTATTTTTTGCTGCTATTTGACCACCTACAAAAGCATCATCCCATAGTACCCTGCACATGTCAGATAAAAGATAGTCACAACAGAATCAAAATGCTTCTTTAAAGAGCTGTTCTGAAGAAGGTGAGGGGGATGGAAGAGGTTTACCTACTTCATTTAATTGACATATATAGTTATGTAAATCAAGCGCAGTGATGTAAAATGCTGACTGGATAATAGACAGATAAAACTGTCTCAGACATTAAAGTATAACCTCAGATTAAATCTTAAAGCACACTGGGAAAAGGACATTGAGAACTTTCTTCCTGTGTTTCTCATGGGCAAAAACTTTACATGCATTCTCTCCTCCCAGTTCATACCTTGGAAATAAAATGAGGAGGACAGAGGGAAGGAGGCAGAGGAAGAAGTGGGGAGAAGAAGGTTGCAACCACGTCTGTGATGTGGCAGCAGAAAGCTGTGCTGCACTGCAGGCTGAGGTGATTCTGCTGAGCAGCTCTTTCTTCCTGAACCCTGGAGAAGGTTGAATATATTCAATCATTCAAATTCCTTCTATGTTGGGTAGACCTAATGCAGAGAACGTGAATCCACACAACTGCTGGTTTAGGTCAGTTATTTTTTATAGGTCACTTACAGAGCATTCTTTAACATCAGCAAAAAAAAAAAAAAAACAACCAAACAAACAAAAAACCCAAACAAATTGTTTTCTTTTTTCAGACAATGAAAAGCTGAATATCAAAATGGAAGGGCTGGATTGTTAAATACTTAAAACTTCTCAGGTAACTGTTTTGATAGCATTAGAGTGATGTATAGCAGTGCTAAATCTACTGTATAACATCCTGACAGATGTGTTTTGCAGTACATATGCTAGGGGCATGAAAGGTGACCAGCAAAGATTTTACTACTAAAAAAGGTCTCTGAGGTGAGAAGGGGTGTTGTAAGAAGATAGAATGAAATGGAAAAAAGGAAAGGAAATATGTTTTTATGAGAGTTTTAAATGCTTTGCATGAAAAAGTTAAAAAAAAAGGACTGGAAATTGTAGTGTTAAAAAAATGCTGTTTGAAAATGTTGTAATTGCTACTACTGACATACAACTTAAATCCTTTACACTCAAGTATTTGTACTTACTAATTTCTAAAAAAGAATTTCTGGCAATTATAAAAAAGAGTAATTTTGTAGCTGTTGCTGTTACTGTATCAGTAGCTCTCTTTTATTACTAAATTGTGATAGATTTTAAACTATTCAAATAGTCTTAGTACTCTCCAACTCTGCTGAGAGCCTGACACTGAGACATAGAATCCATCTTCCAAAAAATTACTTATGTATCTTGACCTTTCTGATGCCAAAAGCTCAGGGTGGCATCTTTAATGGCCACAGATCATCATGACATAAGGAAAGCTAGACACAGATTTCTAGACTTAGCTTTATGGAGCTATAGCGTAACACTGAATTAGAAGAAGATATAGGACAGTAAAATCTCTGAAAGCCTTTGATTTTGTTGCAAAGATAACACCTGCACATGAACACTTTACTATAGTAAACCAAAGAAGGGCAAGGATATTGCATCACGAGTTGACATTTGGTGAGATTGGTGTAGTTAACTCCTTCACACTGTTTTTGCTTATATACTTTAACCTGAATTTATTTCACAATTTGCAGTGCACGACTGATGATCTCAGTGAGTCATTTCAAGAGTTTTGCAGCTACGGTCACTTAACAATGCCTTCACGAGGACATTCCTGAACATTGCCCAGGAGCAATCATATTCTCAAAGCACTAAGAAGTGCAGCTAAGGTGATTTGCTTTCAGTGCTGGATTCAGTGACAGTTGCTTAAACACAGGAAAATCAAGATCGAAGTGACAGTGTAGTTTCAAAGCACAACTGCTTCCACAGGAGGCTGGAGATCAGATGCAGCCAGCTTGTCTTGTGAATTTATCAAGTAGAGAGGGATTTGTGTTATGTCTTTATAATTCTTCACTTCTGTTCTTCTAAAACTGAAATGAAAATCTACTAAGGGGAGGCTTTATCACATTGTACTTGCCACTCTCCTTTTATCAGGGTCCCAGGATCCCACTTGAATCAAAGAATTTGAAGGTAAATCAGAGAATAATTTCCATGCAGTTTGTCCTCAATTCTTTTCAAGAGCTAGCTTTAGGGATGTCTGCTAAAATCCATCCTACACTCTAGGAATGAGTTGGATGAGGTATAAAAGGAAGAGAATATAAATAAATCAGTATGGAGAGAACAACAGAAAAGCTCAAGTCTGCTTGGGACTTAAGGCTGTTGGGAGTACAGTAAAAATTAGAAAACACCTTAATTCACCCTGAGCAACTCTTAACTCTCAGAACAGAGAATATGCATTTTACCTCCTCTGTTCCTTAAGCTGTAGCAAAAGAATTCTGAAGGACATTTTTTAATCAAAAGAGAACCTCTACTACCATCCCTTTTTTCATGCAGTATTGGAACATTGGAGAAATTCTAGTAAATATTTGTAAAATTAGCTTGTCCTCTGTACAAATTTTTTTTGCCACATGGGCTGCAGCATGGTTCTCCATCTGGATCCTTGAGTACCTGTTTGTTGTCCAAGTCACTATAAATCACCTCCACAATGGCTAATTTCCTCAGGTACTGAATACCTGCTTCCATGGTGGTCCAATTACTTCAGAAATTTACAATATCTTCCTTGGAGGGATAAACTTTACACTCAAAAGGAGTCACTTGCAGAGTCTGAGGAGTTGTAATCATTTTCCAATCACTTTGCCCATGGCTTTTCCCTTGGAGAAGGATCACAACTGTTTGGCTTGCTTGCCCTCAATTTCCTTACTACTGGCTCCAGTGTCCCAGCATTGGTATAATCAGTTGATGATGTGTTTGTTGGGGTGATGACTGAAATGTTTTTGCATGGCTCACAGCTCACTCAAGTATAGGAATTGGGTGGTTTCTGAATCTTTTATGACTTCTGTCTCATCTGCTTCCTATTCTTCAGCCCTGCTGCCAAACAGCAGATCTGTCTTCCTACAATAGCCATGTACTTATTGTTAACACTCAGTGAGCAATTCCCTTTAGTCTCCAAAGGCTACAATCTGCTGAGCACTTGCATGAGTCAGGCTGAAGCTTATCTTGTTCGCATGGGAGGGAATCTCTGCACTGGTGAAAGCAATTCACTTAATCTCATTACAATTCATTGAGTTTTCAGTGAAGAGAAAACCAAAATTTTGACAGCTTTCTCAGATAATATCTGTTTATTAGAATTACCTGTTTACTGCAATCAAATGCAAGTAACAGATGTTGGATTAAAAAATAAGAAAGAAAGAAAAAAAAAAGGAAAACAGTTCCAGTCAAATGGAAAGAAGTCAAAATCTCAAGTTTTGAAGAATTTCTTTTTAGTGGCAGATACACTACCTTTCATCCTATCACTACTCTTGAGTTAACAGTTGGAGCAGACAATATTAGAGATCTTTTCCAGCCTTAATGGTTTCATAGTTCTATGATATTTTAACTGTAAGTAGAATGATTTTTACAGCACTATCAGACCAGAATTCTGACCCATAGTTTCTACATAAAGATCGTGACTCAGCAGCACAAGGAGAAAGGTACAGAAATGGCTTTGAACAACCAAGCAGGTATTCCAGCAATAAGTGTTCATGAAGAAAACATTCATTTCTATGAAGCATAATTAGAGTAGTATCAGCAAGCAATGAATTAATAAATGAGATAATCTGTGAAAGAAATGGAGAAAGTATTTAAAAAATATATTTACCTGCTAGGTATTCCTATAAGCTCAGGACAAAGAATACCCGTGATCCACATATTACAGAATAACTAAACATCTGAGCATGGAAGGTGAATTTATATCTCTTGGAGCCCTTTGCCATGTAAATCTGTGATAATAGGCATGCAGTGGTTGTTAGGAAAACTGAAATCAATTACACTGCTAAGCAAAAGTTAAGAGACCTTCCTCCCTGCCCTTGTCCTCAACCTTTCTTTCACAAAAACCTAATTTCCAAGATTTTCCAACAAAATCCAAACACAAGATTTTATTTTATGGAAAAGTTGATGAGTTAAGATTATAGCTGTTTGACACTACAAAGTTGCTCAGGAAAATGAAATGGAAGGGAAGGGAAGGGAAGGGAAGGGAAGGGAAGGGAAGGGAAGGGAAGGGAAGGGAAGGGAAGGGAAGGGAAGGGAAGGGAAGGGAAGGGAAGGGAAGGGAAGGGAAGGGAAGGGAAGGGAAGGGAAGGGAAGGAGAAACAGAGAAGAACATTATAAACTCAATTGTGAAAAGTCTGTATATTTTCCACATAATATCCATTCCTTCCTATGAATCTTTGGTTTGAGAATAGATATTGTCTGAGTATATAACTATATACCTTTACTTGTATGTCATCCAGAAGAATAAAACATATTGACTTCTTGAAATAATATGACTAATAACTGTAGAAAACAAGTCTGAATTGCAACAGGCTATAAATAAATGAGAGAACTGGATGAATCCAATGAAACTACAATGAGGTTAATATGGAAAAATTTAAAGTATTTTTCTTTAAAAAGTGAACACAGAAAATTTTGAATAATTAAGGAAAGATTGCTTATAAAATTATAAAGAATCTACAGCATTTTAGCTAGAATAAAAGTGACTAAGTAGGATCGATGACTAAGGCTGGGACAAAATCTCCCTTCTTTGGAGTCCTTAAATGTCTTCGATCTATGTTCCATCTATTTCATGAGTGGATGGAAAGTTTCAGTGAACTGAAAAGTTGTGCTGGGAAAGAGCTAGTGTTCATTACTTAATCTCAAAAAAACATCTAAGGATCCCTCAATGCTCTGCTACAGTAACAATTTATCGTTGCCAGGATGCATAAAATGCACAGCAACGTGGCATCCCAGAGCACAAAAGAGGTATTATTCACCAGTTGGAATGTACCTGGAGACTGTGATGGTATCTTTTGTGTTAGAATTCACTTGCAATCAATTTATGTCTGTACAATAAGGTATTGTTGTCCTCTGAGTGGCAGTAATTTTCTTTCTGCTCTCTTAAACTCTCAGAAGAGGTGAGGTAATATAATAGAGTTAACTCTATAATGAAAGTAGCTGTACTAAATCATGGGACTTGACTTTTGTGTCCACATAAAAAGTCCATAGAGATACAGTGGCTCAGATAACCCAAAAGTACAACAGTTTATCTTTAAGAACATAAGAAATGTGTTTCTAGATCAGACAAATGGTTCATTTGACCCAGGACCATGTAATGGCATTTAAGAGTATAGTCTAGTTACATCCTTCTCAAAGTGACTAGGGATGCTATAATTTACATCCACATGTGTTTCTTTCAGGCTTTGTTTATGAAAATAATGAAATTATCTAATCTTTTCATGAATCTGAAAAGACTGCCTTCACAATTTGCTGTGGCAAAAAAAAAAAAAAAAAAAATCAGAAGTTCACTACCTTCTGAGTAAAGAATTTTTTTCTTGAAATCAATACCCCAGTGGTTTCACTGAGAGGAACGTCGTCTTCACATTGTAGGATTTGCTGAATATTGGCAATCTGACTACCACAAAAAGGTCAGTGTCACCTGCAATCTAGCAGATTTCTCTTTGCATTTACTTCCCTGTATCACTGACATTGGGTAGAATGGTTCAACCTTTATTCCCTAGGCAATCTCAGTGCTGACATGTCCCCATCCTGAAAAGCTTCCTATTCTTTTATTAATTTCCAGCCTATAAAAGCATCTTCCTTCCAGTCTAGCAACAAGCAAAAGGAATTAAAAACTTTTGATGTGATATCTTGTGTAATTTGCATAACTTGTCCAATAGTACTTTTGTAAACATGTAGAAATTGAAATCTAGAATTTAGTAATTAGAGTAATGCCATCTTCCATATTCAAATACATTTTAATATCCTAATCATCTCGTAGACTAAAGTTTCTTACTCCTTCTGGGACCATAAGACTAACTACATAATGTTATTTTTAATCCAGTTTAGTTCTAGAAACATTGCTATTTATGGAAGTCTAGATTCCTACGAATGTGGGTTGATTGCTTAAATTTTCTCCAAAGAAGGTAGCACATGTTGTTGATTATCATTTACTGTCAATTATTCCCCCAAATAAATATTTTCTGAGCACATAAAACAGCGAATCAAAGATTTTTTCCCATCAGAATTCTTAAGTTCATTTCTATATGTCTCATGGTTCTTGCCATTCTAAAGAAAATGAAGGCCAACTTCACGACCCATCTTGATAATCACATCTACTGATTTCACTTGATCTCAGGGATGAGGAAGAATATACGAATGATTATTCATTTTTATATAGTCAGTGATTATATAATGAGTAATTTACTGTAGCACAGAAGCATTTCTTGCTCATGGAATAAGTGCCTATTTGCTTCTGATATTATGTTAATTCCTAATTAATGTAGCAGGAGTTGGGAGTTTTATTCTCTACTGTCCCAAAAAATAAAAGGAAGACACCAGTTACTGCTGACAGCATATCAGTGTATCCTGTTGTGAGAGACTCTAAGATGACACATATAACTGACAGTTTAACAGAGTCATTTAAAAACCAAACATGTATTAAGGGAAGCTTGGAACTAAAATGAGACCTAAGAATGCACAGAAATTAATAGCTTGAGTACTGTTATTAAACACAGAATTCTTTATCAAATATGGAGAAAAGAAATTATGATTGTGTTCACATCAGAGAACTTTGATATGAGGGAATACCAGAGGAAATGACTGAGGCTGTTCATAAAATGATGTTAACCAATATCACACACAAATGATGAAACATGCATGATTTTATTCTTCTCTTCCCTGATTGTTCTGACAAGAGATTTGGATAAGCAGTTTGTTCTGATGCTGAGCCCTCTCCTGAACCAATTGTGCAGCTTATCAAAATACATGAAGTAATATTTCGTAGTGCTCTGAGCTTCATTTTCTGTTCCTGATTTGGTAACTCAGCATCTGATTTTCAAAAGACTTATGCACTGTAAGTCATAGTTTGAGACAAAATAAGAGCTGTGTTCTAATTCACAAAACGACTAATATCTTGAAAAATCTGTTTCTTAAATTAGATAATCTAAATTAACACACAGCATCATTTCTACTTCTCTGTCTCTTACTGCTTGATCTATATGATGGGGAAAAGTTCACTGCTCACTTCTCAGAGAAGCCACAAAGATATCTTCTTTCACATTTCAGAAACACAGATGGGAGGTGAATGGAAAAAATGTAAAGGCTACTGAGTAATTAACAGTTCTGCCTTTAAAGCCAGGTAGGCAAATAGTAATGCACAGAAACACACCTGAGTAATGAAGACAGATGATGCATCTGAAATAATCCTTTTCTATTTTGCATCCTCAGAAGACAGGAATTCTTAGTGAAAAAGAAAAACAAAACTAACCAACAACCAGAAACCCAAACAAAATCAGAGTGTGATCATACTAAGAGGCTGCTTCATAATGTAGTTTCTGATTTTAAATGACTGATCTAGCAGCAGAGTGTGTGAAAAATTTGTTGATGGAGACATTTGATTTTTGAAACAGTAATCCCATCCAAAGGGAAATGTTCTGTAAAAAGTATTAATTTTCCTGACATTTTGAGGTTGAAGAGGGGAAGGAAAAATATTTAACCCTTCACTTTTTAAAAGCTGAAATTTTCACTTCTTTTTTTAATGATGTATGATAATATTCAATATGAAGTCTGAATGACTAGTCAAACTGTAAATATGCTTTCATTAAGATTTAAAAATTATAGAGAAAATAAAAATAATCACATTTCAAAATCAGGAGATCATTCACAAAAGAATATGTATGTACCTTATTATATTCCTGAACTTCTATATACGTATATATTTATGTATATAAACATGGTAGGAAAAGTAGAAAAAGAGTTTAAAGCACAACAAGTTTAGTTGGGATTTCTTTTTTTCTTATTTTTTTATTTTTTTTTAGAAATTCTATCGTGTGCTGTTCAATCATTTAGAGAAGTCACCCGGGGAAATCTACTTTAATGTTTTATAACCTTTGTATAACCTGATGCTGAAGTTAAAGAAAAATGTGGTTTCTGTTTAGGAAATGGCAACAAACCAGACACAGAATTTTGGGGGGAATCTCTGTTTGCCTGATTTCATGTAGTCTGTCCCTGCCCTGGTTGATCTCTTTTACACACAGGTGAACTTCTGGATCATTTCTCATCAGAGCTTTCCTCTTTTTCAATATTCCTCAGTTCAGCCCTTTGGTTCAGGCAGCTGATACTTCCTAGTTCACTCCCCATATATTCCTTATATAAACACCATATTCTTTTCTATGTAAAATAGTAGATTATGGAAAATACTTTGATAGGCTGATTCAGTTAATATATGTTCAACATTATCTCACAGCATCTACTGTTCTCTGAGGTACATATGAATTATCAACACTGCAATAGCAGGCCGCTTTATTGTTATGCTGGTTTTTATTTGATGCCAATGCTGAACTTCTTTCATAGAAAATTACCTAAGATTCAGTCATATTTATCACCTACAAGACACAGCTCTGACATTTATTCCAAAATATGTGAGCATGATGTGTAGCATGACCTTTCCACAAAACCAAAATCCCAAAGCCATTGTAAAGCTTATCTACTTTATGACTTTCTGTTTATAAAGTGGTCAAAACAATGGTGCAAAACAAGGATAAACTTCATGTAATCTGTAAGGACTTATTTTATCACTGGCACAGAGGCCACAGACGTATAAATTCACCTTGCATTTCATAGACCTTTCCCTTTTATTCTCTCCCTGCACCAAAATCCATCTTGTACCAGCTACCAGAATTCATTATCATATTCTTCCTAGGAAGGTTCATCTGCCAGTAAAGCATCTATGAAATCAACTTAGGCAAATGCTTTTGCACAGATTTTATATTAATGATCACGCTAATCAAAGCTCCTAATGCACCTATGGGTACTTGTCTCAAAAGGAAATGTCTCATCCATGTATGTACTTCTTGATAACCATTAACTCTAAATGAAACTTATGTGACTAGTTTAGAGGCTTGACTACTCAAAGTTACATGTTATCTCTGAATGGACTAAAAACAATGGGATATTAAACTCAACCTTCTCAAGATTTTAAAGACATCAATTCTAGATAAGTTTGTGACATTCTTGTTGAGGAGGAACACAATCCTTTCTTAAAACAGTTTTGCATTCTAATACACAACCCTACATGTAGACTCATGTCAATTCTCCCTTCCAATTCATCTAAGTGGATAAGGTAGCTAAAAAATCACTGCAATATTTTACACTTGCACATGTGCATGTCTGTATTAAATTTCATTGCTTTGTTTCATTCGGAGTTATCAAATAACATCACTTTCTGCACTTCCTGGCACAGATCAATTATTTCTCATGAATTTTTGCAAAATATATATGCAAATAGATCTTGCTAAGAATGAAGGCAGGAAGCAGTGGTTGACTACTTGATTATATGCCTTGACATCCTTTAGAAATCAGAGATACTGTCTGTTCTATAATACAAGTAGAACTTGTGTGCATATCTCTTTTATTAAAGTTAATATTTCAGCTCATTCACCTGTCTCATCTCTATTCTGCATATATCACCAATTTTAATGACAACACATGATGACACATCTGTTGTGGCCTCACTCTCTGCTCCCCACTGACCTCATTTCTGCCAGTGAGAAAACTAATTTACTTGTACAGCAGCTGCTCAACCCGCTGGAGTTCAGATTTTAAACATAATCTAAGTGCTGGTTTATCCATACATTTGGGGCAGTAATTTCAAGCAATGCCTTCACAAATAGCTGCCTCATCTCTGCAGGGAAGACAGCTGGAAATGGAAACCTTTGGTACTGTAGAAAGAAAGGTGATCTATTCACAGTCATGATACAGAGCCCTTTGAATTTCAACTCTTTGACAAAGACCCTGACCATTGACCTTGACCTTTTCTTCCTGGAAGTCTGGCCTCAGTTGGGTATGATAGGAACCAGTAGAAACCCTGAAAGCTGATTTTTAACAGTTTCAACGTTCCTGATTTATTTCAAGTAGAGATCCATTCTTTAAAGACCATACTTAACGCTGTGAATTGCAATAAATTATGCCCAGCAAACAGAACGAGGTGTGGGTCTTTTTTATTTCTCTTTGATTGTTGTTTTGTATTGAATCCTGGAGATGTTTCATGATAAGGACCAAAAAAAAAAAAAAAGAAAAGAAGAAGAAGAAGGAAACATAAAATGGAATAGTGGAATAGAGATAAGCTGAAGATGCTATGGTTTTAATAGTCAAAAATAAACAATTCATAAAAGAAAGAAAATCAACGCATAAGAAGATTAAGGCAAAATGTGGAAATATCATTATCTTGTGTGTCTACACATGCATGAGTGGTACTGCCTGTGCTTTTATGGCTTACGAAGCCCACTCTAGCAGACAACTGTGCTTTCTGCACAACACCTGAACCTAGGTTCCTTTTGTCAATGCTCACACTGCCTCCCAGGTAACACTTCAGGCTCCTGAATGAATCAATTTGTTGAGTTATAATTATGGGAGTGGTCTTCTGGGTATCATGGCTCCCAGCTGAAAAAAACAAAGCCAAGACAGTAAAGAGAGAAGGAAATGAAGAGATGTTGTGAAGAATAAAATAAGTTTGAGCATTGCTGGGAGCAGGAAGCTTTCCTATTTTTGTTCAGAAATGAGAAGGAAGTATTATTTTTATTTGCTTTGCAAATTTCTCTAGTGTTCCATTTTTCTTCCTTTGTTAATGATATCAATACATCCCAATTAAGCAGGCTAACAACCAAATTTTTAAAAATGGCCATTAAGTACTATAATTTACTTTATGTTTTCTTTATGAGATTCTGTGAGAATATCTCCCTTGAATTTGTTACACGAGTGTCTGATAAACATGATCAGGACTGATGTCTTCATGTAGATGTGTACATGTATAAACATTCACATTCACATACTCTAACATATATGTACATGATATCCAGGTATTGTGTGATGTTTTTACTCAGATACTTTACATGGAAGGTTCTCAAAGTGGTCTCGATTCTTTCAAAGTGTCTGGAATGGCTTTAAGTCTTAATCAAATAAGTGTTTCCCTTAGTACCTGTAAAGAAAGGCTTGCTACATCAGCTGAAATACTCTGAACCCAGACTTGAGTGAGGGTGGTTTTTGAGACTGAGTTTATATTTTCCTCTCTGATACTCTTTCCTTGAAAGACCATTCTCACTCATTCTATGTCTTCTAAAACCATGGTTAATTTTTTGGGGGGTTAACACTTTCCAGCTAACCAGTAAGAGCTGGAGAAAGGAACTCATAATTTGGAAACTATGAAGGTGTTGCATGTGTAGGGAGAAAGGAAAGCATCATAGTTCTGTCCCCAGCAGGAAACAGACAGGCAGATAAGTACTGTAGTGCATGGGAACATGCAGTCTCATAGCAATCTCCCAATAAGCCCTCAGCAATATTTTTATTTCTCCACCTTTCTCCTCTTTGTCTGCAGTGAGTACAGGGCTCCTTGTTCTCAGGATGCCCATTTCTCCTCTGCCTCTTGAAGCACAATTCTGCTGGCTGATATACATCTCACCCGCTGCCTCTGAGCTGGTACTGCCTTTTGTAACCTAACTGTCATGGTGTCTTCTTCTCCTTGCTAACATTTACTGGCACAGTTATAAAGGTCAATGAGCAAAGAGAGGTTTTCCTTATATCAGGCAGGAGAGATCATGCATTAAGATCCAGCATATTGAGATTCAACATCTGCTGTCTGGCAGTTCAGCTACAGGCACATTAAAACACCCGAAGTCTTTGCTGGATGACTTTAAATGGAGATATACTCTCATTTTGAAAGCCTCAAGGTTCTTAAATTTAGTGTCAAAAATCCTATTGATTTCAAAGGATTGGTTTTCCTCCATTGCACTAGAAACGTTTGACTTCAAGGACAGGCAGAAATATAGGCCAGGATAGAAATAGGGAGGGGAAGGTTCACAGATTTCAGTTATTCACCTTAGTTGTTTGAATGTCAGAGAAATGTATTATGTGTTTAAAAATAAAGATGAATTTTATCATTGAATCCATGAGACTGCTTGAATCAGAAAATTCAGAAAAAATGATTTCATAGAATCAGATTCTCAGACTGAACATGGTGAAGCAAGGATTTCTCTTCATTTTGTTCGTCTACAAAGAGACTATCAGTTTTTGAGCATTCTATAAATAAAATTTACCATAAAAATTAACCTACTTCTTAAAGAGCTCACGAAGAACTTATTATTCAACAGGTAAATGAGGAAGTGAGGAATTTAAAGCACTTGAAATAAGATCAATTTGCTTCTAGTAAAATGATAAATCACATTGCCCCTCACAAAGATGTAATAAAATCTTGTAATGTGATCATCTTCACAGCTGATGTTCAGGCTTTTCAATCTGATCGATCACAATAGCTGTTCCATAAAGAGTGTTTGAGTAGGTATCAGAACGAACACATGACCTCTGACTCCAGCCTTTTGTTTGTTCATGTAAACACACATTGCATATTTGGTAAGAATGCTGAGGCAGGGAGGATGAGAAGTCAAAAAAGATGAAACAAGTGAAATGATCTTCATGCTAGAGATTAAGTATATACGAAGACAAGTGTCATAATTGCAGTAAAGAACTCATTTCTTTTCTTATAATACTTGCAAATTATGGTCTGTGATTAAAAATGCACAGTAGCTGATCAGTGTGAATGCAAAAGCAATCAGAGGGGTCTGCTTTGTTTTTATGCTAGGTGCAAGCCACTTGGTAAAAAGAAAATTTAGAGAGAATCCTAAAATCTGATGTAGGTGTATGTGTAAAGCAGAAAATATGATTATGATTTTCCCTCAGAATGCTTCATGTTGATGGGCCGGCATTTACTGCCACTCTCCAGTCTTAAAGCAACAGCATTGCTTAGTCCAGAGAAGAAATTTCCATCTTCAGAGTGTCTCAAAAATCAGTACAGATGAATATTAGGATTTGTAGCAGGGGAAAATGTGCTAAATAACATATTTTGGTGACTCAAAGAGTAGATAACCTACTTATACATATAGTAATGTCTAAACCTTCTGGATTTTCACCTTAAGGAGTAATAGGTCACCACTCCAGACCATAGGAAAAACAAACCTTAAGAATCAGTGTGGTATATTTACACCATGCTACAAGACATATGTACTATACTTGAAGATCTTCTGTGGGAGGGGTTATACATCCCTTTATTTAATGATCTATTTTTATATATCCACTTTTCATAAAATATATATTTTGGTGAACATTTACTATAAATACCAACTGTTTAACACAATTATTGTTTAATAACAACATTTAGTTTTACATTGTCATATAAGTATCTCTCAATTGCTGGTAAGCACTTTGATAGCATTTGTGATTAAATGTGCTCTATAAATGCAATATCTGAGAAAAAATCACCGCAGAATACCTTTTAACTAGCTAAATTAATTATTTAGCATTTTAATTACCAAAAAGTCTATTCTATTTTTTCACCTTAAATATTTTTTTCCTGTGAATAATTTCCCAGAAAGCAGACTGAATAATGAAACACATTGTCTTGTGCATCATTCATCAGCAAAACTGCCAGTAGAACTCTAATTTCTTATTCTTTATTACTGATGATGATACAAAACGCGGAACAAAACAGCTTGATTTTCAGATATCAGAGAAAGTTTGAAGCAGTACCAGTTACAGCAAGTTGGCTAAATTTGAAACAGCCATATATGGAAGAGAATAAATGTAGGACACCACAGTGTCACTCTAACTAAAATCCTATTCTTGTACTTGAACTGCAATAATGTTTTAAATTAAAAGAACTGAGAATTACATTTTCTTTTCTTCCCATAGGACAACGGAATGAATACGTTTGCTTATTGTATTTCTTTGTGCAGATTTCAGAAGCAGCTTATATAAAGTAAGAATTTTCCATGTAAAAATGTATTAGTAAGCCTGAAAATGTTCAATCACAATCACAAACTTGCTGAAAACGATCTGTATATTAGCACTCTAAAAAAAAGGACGTTAATTCTAGATCACTTTCCAGTACTATTCCCAGTGTAATTTCTTAATCTATAGTTCTTCATTAAATGATTTGTCACCTTATAAGATTTGTTTCCTAAGTATCCTAAACATCAAACGACAGAAGAAAAATTATTTTCCCTGGAAAACGTTGTCCAGTGTTCTAAATCTACCATGAAGCAAGTCAGAAAATTAGTTTCTAGAATATTTCATGTTTTTCTTTGGAGGACAAAGTCACTTTTCTAACTAGCAAAGATTATTTCCATCCCCATGTTTCTCCATTCACACACACTCACTCATCCACATGTTCTTAAAATCTAAGCTTATTTTAAACATGTGGGTTTAAAGGTTTTTCTCTTCCTATTATTTATTCTTGATTCAAACACTTCTATCTTCCTATAAATATTTTCTTTCTACGCAGCTTGAATGAATGTTGGAGTTTCATTTTCTCTGCTTATTCTTTTAAGTCCAGTATACACTGCTGCAGATACAGGAATCGTAAAATATCTTGTCAAAGTTATTCAGTAATACAATATAGGTGCTATGTCCCAACCTAAAGATAGACAGAAATTGATCGTGTATGATTACATACAGTGTTCTGACACAAACCTTTCAAATGCTGCACCAGGAAGGATAAGCTGGGAAGAGGAGTATAATTACACTCTTTCTTTAGTAAGAGTACATTTCTGCAGTGACAGAAGAATTGCACTATGTAGAAACTTCCTCAGAAGGCAGAAAAAGGGCCTGGAAATTGAAGTCACTCAATAAATCACCGGCTCTCTATTTTTGCTGAAGATTTTCAATCATAAGCAAACATAAGATTTAGGAAGATTTAGATAATACAAGCAGGCACAAATTAATTTCATCTTCAATATTTGGAAACATTACTCAGGTCAAAGTGAATTTGCCTTTTTTTTAATTTAATAAAGAAGTTGTAAGTTATTAAGCCTTACGTTTGTACACAGACCTTGTTGACTCTTCTACTCAAGTCCTTCATTTCTAATACATGATTCTTGCATGCTAGGAATCTCTGGAAGGTTTCTCCCTTAAAGTTTAAATGGGCACAGAAACAAACCTAAAGTGTCTGAAATTTATATGCATAAATCCTTTGGATTGAATTGCAGTTTAGTATCTATACACTTCTGTAGACCTGAACACTAAGGGTTTTCTATATCTCACTAAAATTTACTTAGCTAAACAGTAGAGATAAAATCTAAGTTACTCATCCAGAGTTTGCTCTGAAGCAAGATCATTTTCCTCACATGGGTTGGAGATGAAGAGATGAGGGTCCCAACAGCATTTTCTCCCCCTTAATTGCTGAGAGATACTACATTTCTAACTTTCTAACTTTAGTTTACAGTTACATCTAAAAACAAATTAAAAAACAAAACAAAAAAAGAAAAAACCCATAAGGTTTTGGCCTAGAATTGCTTCAATCAAGATTTAACAAAGTTTTCTAGTCTTATGAATAAAAGAAACGAGATTCTCAAAGGGACAGTACTCAGCACATTTTATCACTTTGTGTCTGTTGCTTACAGATGTCACGTCTAAAACTGAAGAATCCAGTTGTGACTTCAAATTGCATCTCTAACAAGATAATAACCTAGGCCTGGGATTAATACTTAATGTCATTTGCTTGGATATAAGAAAAACAATGAGCAATTGAATTATTTGAATTCTGTGAGCTCAGAGTTAAACTCTGAATCTTCATTGAATGATTCTAAATAGATCTATGTTGAAAATCAACCTGAATAGACACAACAGTCTTGAAATAAGGCCCTGGAACTAAACAAATGTGGCTTTTGTGTACTCATTATTATAATTTTACACTCAATTTCTAATATAGATTTTACAATAATATTTCACACAAAATATAGGTCAATTTTCATGTACATGCTGCCCTAAAGGTGTGTGAAATTACATCAGAAGGGGAAGTTCACATCCCACTTGGCAATGGCAACTGAACAGAAAAATATTTTAGCAACTGTACAGCTTCAAATGTGGTGGCAGGTTTCGTAATGCAATGCTACTGTGTCAACAGAATGCATCAGCAGTAACTAAAAGGGATTTCATTATTCTTACCTCTACAAAACCTTCTATGAATGTTGACACAAGCACCTGCCTTCCTGGGGAAGACACAGTCCCTCTATACTTTCATTTTCTATAAAAACTAACACACCCCAAAACACTGTTTTCTATGCTACACCCTATGATCATGTAGATTTTTCTCATCAGTTTATAATTTTAGGGGGATTGTAGTTCACTCTCTTACTTGGGTTGTGACTGAGCTAACTGGCCAAAACAGAAAGCCATGAAGCCCTGGTCAGGCTGGATCCCTTTCTGCTGGCCCATTAAGCTGAAGCTCATGTCAGTGCTCACTCTGATGACCAAATCTATCTGATCTAAATTCCTCTGCTCAGTGTTCCTTGTCAACTGTCTCCAGGAATCCAGATGGACTTAATTAACATGGAACATTAGTCCCAATGACTGACATGGAATTAAGACTGGATAATTTTCAGGCTTTGACCCAGAGCATATATTAATGGGCAGCTTAACAATACTCAAACTTTTCATATTCCTTTTTTAAGAAAACTCCCTTCACTCTCACACTCTGTTTCACATGGTCTTCAACACTCTGTGTAAGTAGAGCTCTGTATAAGTAACAGAGGGCAGAGAATGAAGCAGGCGAAATTCCTAGTTCTGCAGCTATTGGATTTTTCTTTCACACCTATTTTCAGTGTGATTCAGTTTTTCTATCTAATAAAAATCTAAATTTTGAAGAAACGTAACTCCTTGCATTCTCCGAAGAGCAATTTGAATATTATTCAACTGTGACAATAGAAAAAGAGCAATTATGATCGCCTACATAGTCCCAACAAAATGAGAAGCAGGTAATTTTGTTCAAAAAGTAATTGTCTGATCTAAACAGGCTTCCTGAAAGTACATCATGTCCACCCAACCCTCACTCTGAAATTTGTCTTTCCAAAATCAACTGGCTTGCAAATAACAGGCAAGTCTGGCTAAGAGATTTAATGTCCTCAGATAACATTTGCATGAAAATAGTAGATCATTATTTTAATAGCGCCAGCAAGAAAGAATTAGGATTTACAGATGATATTAGCTTCCATTTCTTTCCCCATGGCACCAGCAGTCCAAAATTAAAGAACACATAATTTAATGTTTTTATCAATTAGAAGAGCACGGAAGACATGATTTGTATGTACCTTTCCTTTCTTAGCTAGACTGAAATCAATTTTTAATACACGGGGTAGATAGGCTCCAAATTATGATTGGATGGCTCACTGCTGTGAGATGTGTTATAAACAGAAATATCTGTTAGAATACCAACAGTCTTTTCATTAGCATTTCATTCAAGTTATATATGTCAACCTTTTCTTCGTGTCTCTGTGAAAAACACTTGTTGTTTACCCTTACACTTTGAGATTTGGAAAACAATAGTTTTCTGCTGAATGCTAAGTAGGTCACTGACAAAAGAACATGAATGAAGGAATTCATGCATCAGTGTTTGAAACCTCATTAACATCTTCCCTTCTCCAAAGAGCAGGTGTACCTGGTGCACAACAAGCTATGCAACAGTCTGATCCTCACAGTAAAAAAATGTTACATGCATTTTCTGTCACTGGAGCTGTAAAATCCTTGGGTTACAGAAATAAATGTCTTTTTTTTCCCCATGAATACTATGAAAAGAATCTCAGTACATTTCACATTTGGCTTTTTGCTTAATGACTTCCAAAACAATGCCTCATTTCTTTGCATTACAATAAGGAAAACTACAAACTGATTAATTTTTTTTTTTCCTAAATAAAAAAAATAAAATAAACACTGCCTGAGAACTAGCAGAACTGGTTCACAATATAGTAACAAATCCACAAGACAAGCTAGATGTATTCTTCTATGTGCAGATGTGCATTTTATTACACAATAGAAGTCGTTGCTTCAAGGTAGGACACAAAACTAGGATTTTTTTTTTTTACCTCATAACCACTAAGGTTGAGTAGTTTATCCTCAACTGATAGATAAATAAAAACATTCTTCATTTTGACTTGTATCACATTTCATCTAAGTGAACCCCCATTGTTTTCTGACTGTATTGATCAAAAAACGTATCCTCCTCTTTGTAGCAAGGCTTTCTTTTTTATGATATATAAACAGAAAAATTTCATGAATGATCTACATTCTTCTCTTTTTAGACTTATCACTTTCAGTTTTTTGACTTGTATCACAGAACTGCAGGGGTGGGAAGGGACCTCTAGAGATCATCAAGTCCAACCCCAATGTCAAAGCAGCTCCCAGCCCAGGTTGCACAGGTAGACATCCAGGTGGGTCTGGAACATCTCCAGAGAAGGAGACCTCACCACCTCTCTGTGCAGCTGTGCCAGTGCTCCGTCACTGCACTGTGAAGAAGTTCCCACACACATTTTTGTGGAACTCCCTATGCATGAGTTTGTGAACACTTCCCCTCATCCTATCACCACACACTGCTGAGAAGAGTCCAGCTTTGCCCCTTTTATTTGTTCGTTTTTAATTTTCCTCACTTTTTATTCACATGTGTTCTAACATTTGTGTGGGTGACGTTTGGGACATTCATGGAATGACACTGGTACAGATTTTCAATCAAGAAAACATTTCAGCATGTCTGCAAGAAGAATCATATGTTTAAATTTTGTAAAATCAAAGGATGGTTGGCATAAATAACAGGAAATAAAAAAGTAGAGTTGAAGTGGAAGCTGTGTAGGAAGCATGACAGAAATGAATGGATTTTTGTCTTCCATTCAATGGATGCTAGTTGTCTACTAATTGTCTTAGCTTTCAATTGCTTTGCTAAAATGAATCCACAGTATCATTTCAACTTCTCTTTACAAGCTGGCTGGGGAACTTTGGTACAAAAGTGTTCAACCACAAGCAGTTCTAATGGGAAGGTGAATGAATAAACGGTTTTGTATTTCTTGTCCTTCAGCGTGTTATTTTCCATTCTACACCAAATTTCTGGCTCATATTAGTACCAGTGATTTCGTAATATGAATCACATCATATACGCCTGTAAAAATACTGCATTTGACAAATGATGGACTTAGACTTCATGTTGATGCTATTTTGGGCTTGACCAGAGCAATGGGTATTGGAAATCTGTCAGCTGTGATTTGTTTCAGGAGATTTCCTGCCCACTATTCCAAAACCTACGTTGTGACTTTTACTGCAGAATTTCCCCAGACGTTTAGAACTCTCCAGAAAAGCAACTGGCTCCCCAGGAAGACACATTACTCGAGTGTGTCAGTCTGCGTTTCCAAGGGGTATGTGGGTGTGCAACAGCTACCAATAGATGTCAG
Source organism: Callipepla californica brunnescens (assembly GCA_023055505.1). Taxonomy (NCBI): domain Eukaryota; kingdom Metazoa; phylum Chordata; class Aves; order Galliformes; family Odontophoridae; genus Callipepla; species Callipepla californica. Next base: position 39,183,440 of record JALIRH010000005.1, on the reverse strand, counting down.
CCTCTTCATACACCCTTGGAAGTCAGAGTCTTACTTATCCTTCAGAATGGATGAAATTGCACATGCTAATTCCCTCTCACAGAGACAAGCAATAAATGTCCTGTGAACATGACTTTAGCTGGTGCAGTTGAGCCACAATTGTACTCTTGGTAGCTGTAGCAAATGTCTAAAGGGGAAGGACTCGTGATCACTCACTGCATGCACACATTGAGCTTCCACTCACTGTTCATTTCCAGGACCTTCTAGACTAATGCGTGAAGCAAACATCCACAGATTATTTTTTCTTTAATTGGATTATTTCCTCTATACTGGTAAGATGACCTACACTTCTCATAAAATTGGGTACCTAAGAAACAGGTGCTAGCAGTAAATACATCATTACCCAGTGAGGTAGAATTCCACTTTCACAATGAACTGTAGTAAAATCCTGCCTAACACTTGACTAGTGGTACATTTAGATGGTATGCACGTTCATGCAAATATAAACTTCGTATATTTGTTCAGTAGATGACACAATGATCTGTCTTGGCCTATAGAAGTAACTGTGTCACCAATATCCTATTCTTGCCCTTGCCAAAGAAAAAGAATTACATAAATAAATCGTGCTAATTTAATTTTGTTTCATTTTCTTTCTTGTTTTGTTTTCAAAGATCAACTAGCATATTTAAAGACAGGAAATACTTATTTAAGGATTTCATACCTTTCTCTTGAGGAGCAGCTCATAATAATGCATGTCAAAAAGCTCTGAAAATCCCAGTGGATAAACTTGGAATAAACATTCAAAGTAATTGAAGAATTTATGCTTTTTTTTATATGATTAGGTCTTAAATGGTTTCTTTTCTATCACGATCAATAACTGATGAAGCTAAAAGTAAAAGAAGTAACAGGATCTAGAGGGGAGATGTAGAGAGAAGGAGGACGAAGAGGGCAATTTGATTGTGAGATGTATTTCAGTAAATTTTATTTAGTTTTATTATATCAAAACCATACAAGAAGATACGGATATTTTGTAATGATATGGAAATTTCAATGGGATGTTTTAAATGCATCAAGATACTGATTTTTTTCACACTTTTGTATCTTAGCTCTCCTTAGATTCCCCCCCAAAAGTAAATAATACCCAGTGAAGCATTTTCTTCATTTGTTTAGTTGATTATGAACATACTAATAAAAAAGGAGGAGGGAACAGCCTTATTATAGTGATGACTAGCTTACATCCTTTGCAAGTTACAAAATGATTTGTTTGGGAGATAGCGGTAGAGGTGGAAAATAGAAAAATAAAAAGACTTAAAGGTTGAAGAGTTTATAAAAACTTCAAGCCCTGGGCAATCTCATTTAGCTGTGCATGTCCCTGTTCATAGCAGGGGAGTTGTACTAGATGACCTTTAAAGGTCCCTTACAACTCGGAGGATTCTATGATTCTAAAATCATAGATCAACTTATGAGTTCACTTCCAGGCTCTATTTTACTTACTGTCATATTCATTAACAACCATGCAAACATTCAGCTATTTTAAGAATATTCATATTTGTTGTTGGCTGCAGATATGTAACCATGAGTATAGATAATTTGGTAGGAGTTTTGTTGTTGTTTGTTTGTTTTGCATTCAAGCTATCAGACCTTCGAACTATCAGATCTTACTGATCTTATTCATCTCTTACAACCACAAAGGCTGAAAACGGAATGTGAGAGAGACATGTTCTGCTTGTGAGTAGTCTCAAACAAGACTTATCTGCACCCAACAACAGAAAGTACACCAATCTAACCTAAGAATTTTCTAGCATTCATGGAAAAGCATTGCTAATTCAAAGGGAGGTTTGCAGGTTTGGCATTTGGTTTTAAAACAACTGCAATGAAGTCAATATAATGGCATTTACACTGATCATGTCTGAAATACAGATAAAGGATCTTAAACAGATAGATTACACTGATTATAGTGGTAATTTTTACTATGGAAAGAGATAGCTTTATTACTTATGTATGAGAAAGGGGCCATTGGTTTATTGTCATCTACCATTCATCTACATTATCCATGTCAAAATGCCTGAATCCAAAATGTTCAAATGGGTATCTAAATGGAGTAACTTGCTCTTAGTTTTGGCCAAGCTTTCCGTCATGATTTATCTACTCTGTCTAGTCTCTTCAACTTCAGAGTAATGAGCATGCTCCCTTTTACAGCTTTATCCCATTTAGATTCCATAAATACTGTTGCCAATACTGGCTGTATTAGATCATGGGATACAAAAGCCCTATGGTTTCCAGAAGGTGGCATTCTGTGGCATGTCTTTCCTCTAGACTCAGCACAATTAAAAATTCACTTCCCTTTTACATTTTTATGTTTAATACAGTTAAGATTTTTTTTCCCTGTAGTCTCCACAAAATGCAAAACTTGCTTTATTTTCTATTTTGTATATATAGGTGCACATACAATACATAAATGCATTTGTGAAATTGAATTTTGTTTACCTGTTCTCTTTCTACCCTCCCTGTCTCTACTCTTTCCTCCCCACATACATATGTATTGAATTTAGTTTATCAGTCAGCCTTGAATTTTAGTGTGTCACCAAAGGAGGAATCTAATCAGTAAAGAAAACTAATAATGCTTCTAAAGAACAATTTTTTTCCTATTAAGAAAAGGTATTTCCCTGGTAAATGCTTCCTTTGGGAGTTTCTCAAATAGAGGCATTTCCTGAGGCCCAAGTTTCAGTTGCTGAGCACATCTGGCCAGCATTGTTGTGACATTTACTGGGATATTTTATAGCTTCAGTAGGGAGGGATTTATATCTGTCAGTTTAAAGAGATATTATTGAATATATTTATTTTCTCTTAAACATATTAAAAGAATGGTATTACACCAATATGGCATTATATTAAGGTAGCTGGCCGGTGGATCAAGGGTTATATGAGATAAAATCATAAAAGATATAAAAAAGAAGAAATTTGTCTGACAGAAAGCATATATAAGCAGGTGTAAAGATAGGGAAGATGAAGCACCTTCTAATCTCTTTTACACCTTCATTGATTTGCCTACTATAATCCTTCTTTCCATTTGGAAGGAATATAAATCAGAGTTAAGGATATGGTAGCATGTCAATGTGAGTGTGAAACAAGACACTGACCTAAACTTTGAAGCCTCCCGATAGAAAATGGGAGACTTGTGAATGAGTTAGATATCCAAGTACCAATTGACATAGAAGAAGCTCTCCTGGGTTTTATATGCTGAGGATCTAGACTTGAAGGTGTGATATTTCCAAGTGCCTTTACCTTTAGCTTTTGACCAGCCATGTTTTATACTTCTGAGACTGCTGACGATTGAAATATATTTTCACAAACACATAAATAATTTTACTGATAAATAAAAGTAGGTGGACAATTCATACATAAAGATGAATCAGAAAATATAAAGTTATGTTATAAACTCTGGCACTTAACCTCTAAGACTGCAAAAAAGAGAGCTCCTTAAAGAGTTAAAAATGTAATAAAGTCAGAGTTCTTTTATTGCTACTGTAACACTATAAAAAAATTCCCTTCTGTCTTATATAGAACTGGATGCCTTGTTTGATTGCTGCGGTTCAGTCTTTTTGGAGTAACTACTTCTGCTCTTCAGTTGGTTGATTCCTTCTACCTGGTTTTACATTGTCCCTTTTAAGATTTCTCCACTTATTCTTCTTTCTCTCCTAGTTTTGTATATTAATCAGCCTGTGTGTCTTTCTCTATAAAAGCTTCTTTATTAAGGCAGAAATTCCATATTAGCATTGTTTAGACAGTGGCTGTGTCTGGCTGGCCTCATAAAGTTATATTATACATACGTAGAACAATTCTGTGTTGGAACTTTTTGTTCACCCAAAAGCTATTACATGCAAAACAACAACTTTCACTTAATACCACATCCATTTCTAACCTTTTTCTCAACCCTAAAAACAGTCTTGTCCATTTTAATCTACTTCAGAATATTTCATCATCATATTTGCAATGTGTTTAGGTCAGAATTTCATCATATTCTTTTTATAGGACAAAGAAGATGTCCCAACCTGTAGCAGCAGTGGCAAATTTGGGCTATCTTAATGTCAGAAGGAAAAAGTTTCAGCTGTGTTGTCACTTTAGTTCAGTTTGAGTTCCTCCCCATGGCCAAACTCCCCTGTCACCTGCTCTGCCTGCACCTTGGCTCAGTCTTCCACTCACACTGAGAAGAAGTCAATGAGCTCTCAGGTAAAGAGCCTCGGGAGCACTGGGCAATTCTAGCTGCACTCCTCAGCTTCATATACCCCTTGCATACAGCTCCCAGGTTTAAGAAATCACTGCACAAATACAAAGCCATTGCAAATTAATAGAAAAATCTGGGTTTTTTTTTCTTTTTTTAATTTAAAAAATGCTTCACAGCATGAACTCACCAATTTCAAAAATGTTTTTATCTTTTTCCCCTTATTTACCTATTTACTCTTTCATCTTCCCAGTATTTCTTTTCTCATTTAAAAATATGAATACCAAAAAAACAACCAACCAAACCAAAACCCAAACTTTTCTGATTTAAATTAAAAATATCAGCAAAACAATTTACTTAAAGGGGAAGATGGAAATTTATATGTCAACAAAAAAAAATTTACAATTGACTTATTGTCTGATAGAATGTGCTAATGAAAATATATCATATAAAAACAGTGATTTCTGGGTATAGAAAACAAATTTTCCTCTTTAAAAATTCAGGTGGTTAAAAGGCCTTACTCTGAAATACACTTCTATTTCATTATATGGCAATTATTCAGAAGAGACAGTTTCATATAAAATTTCTGACGACTATTCAGCTTCAGGATCCATCAAAAACCTTGTATTTATTTCTGTGACAACTTTTCCTTCATATTTATATTTTCTGATGGAAAACCAAAATTATTGTTTTGCTGTTGTTGTTACTGCATGCGTTCTCCATTCTTGTGTGGTAAAAAATGATTTGTTTTTAAATTTTATAATACATTCATGACTGTAATTTAACTAAACTTCAAAAGGATACCTGAAAAATCCATGCTCAAATCAACACAGTTCTGCATAATTCTTCACAACTTCCTCTTACCAAGGAAGAAATAATTCACCAGTAAATAACACTGTTGCTCAGTGTCTTTCAAATCACAGAGATCATGAATAGCAACCTACCTAACATTCTGAATCAATCTGTTAGAGAGAAAGTTTGTGATTCATGTATGTGAAGGGTAAGCAGGAATGGGAATGATCAGACTCGTGGATACAAGGATGTTTCTCTTTGAAAAGTATAGAACTTCTTCAGAAGTGTTTTACTTTCTGAAGCTCAGAGTAAGCTATATTCTCATCAGTTATCAATCACTGTTTCTTCTTCCACTCCTTCCTATATTCTCCTCACAATTTTTAGAGTAGTATTACATTTTCTCTTTTCCATGTGTGCCTCTTGCACCAGTACACTCACCTTTCAACTTTCAACTTATCACAGGAATTAAATTACATCTGTAAACTTCTTACGTCTGTGTACTTCAGCTCACAAAACTTTTTGAGGAATCTGGTTATCCCCACCAGAGACGTGCAATAATTGCATAATATTGATGTTATTCCTGTATTTTTCAGTTCTATTTCTCTGATGCTATACTTCAAAATAGTAGTTTGATTCTTAACATCTACAATAAGCCTACACTGTTACTTGAGCTGTCCAAAAATTTGATCTTTTTCAGGTATGTTTGCTGTTTTAATTAGTTTATTTCCGTACAGTGGATATTAATTATATTTATAATTATTTTTAAAGCCTACAGTCTCCCTCTTTACCGAATCCATTTTGCCAAGTTCTTTCTGTGTTTTTAAATTGAATCAGTAGTGTCCCCATAGGTTCATGATGGCTTTGTATGTTGCAGTTGTCTAAGAACGACACTGCTTTGAAGTTAAATGAGGATGACAAATCCAGCTGGACATGTTGTTTGAAAATATGTATTCAAAATAACTAGCGTTAAACTATGATCAGGAAGAATGGAAAATGGAAAGAGAAAGATGGGTTGCTGTAACAGTGAATAGAGAAAAAAAAAAAAAGAGGAGAGGGAGAGGAAAGGGAAGAGGAGGAAGCAACTACTGTGAATGTATGTCCAACTCCCTGACACATCTTTTCATCCTTGTGAAGAAGCATTATTAAAAACATGAAACAACATACCTGATTAAAAGATGTAAAACAATGTAAACGTTAGAGAAAATATCAAACAACTTTTAAAGATCAGTTCAGGAATGTTTAGCTGATGAAGATTTCTTCCCTCCAAGTATTTCAACGAAAATGCTTGAAATTTGTACCTTCAGTGAATAACTATTTATTTTGGTCTTAATAGATTTTGTGCACTCTAGAAAATAAATATAAATGTTGATTTCTGTCCTTGTAAAATGGCTCCTTTTATTTATTGTTATTTTGATCAAATTTTGGCTTAGCATACAAAAACAGCACTCTTTGGAAGTACATTCAGTCTGAAGATTCTGATCTCAAACTTACGAGTTTTTCTTTATTAAAAGAAAACTCACCTAGGGAATCCTAAAAAAGAGTCACAGTTTACACTATTATTTTCACATAATTGTGAATAGAAAAGCTTGATCCTATTCTTATTACAAAGAATTGCTGTACATGCTGCAAAGGAACAAGGTGAACCAAACACCAACCAAGCAAATCACTGTTAGGAGTGGCAATGCATGGACTTCACCTAGCCCCTTTTCTGCGTTTTTTCTTTTCACGTGAGTTAATTAATAAGCTCCTAATTACCATCAGAGGAAGCTTTGATTGACTAAGATAAATGATGTCAGTAGAAAAGACATATACCCAATAAAACACTGCCACTTATGTAAGCCAAGGACTAGGGGCTTTGTGAACATAATCTTGATTCTTAGATGTTGCTTCACTTCAGAACAACGGTAAGCAAGAACTACAGAACAGCAAAGAACATGAATACAAATTACCTGTGAAATTCACTGTCATATTTCAAATAGCAGCGTACCACTGAAGCTATGTTTACTCTCACCAGCTGAGGATTTTATCGCATATGACCTTAAATCATGTTGGTAGCAAAGAGAACAGATCTGAAAGCATTCCTATATTCTGCATGTAACTGTAAATCCTGTCTCAGTGCTGCATTACCAAAGACATTTCTAACAAGTGCTTATTTCATTTAGCTTCCATTCATCCTCACTTTCATGAAGAACTTCACTTTTATCAATACTCTGAAATGAAAACTTGCATCAATACACTAAATAAGATTTACTCCCCCACAAGCACAGTAGTTAGTTCTTAAAAATATTTGCTCATTGTTTTTTACCTTTCTTTGAAACTGTACTTAGATGAAATATGAAGTACTGGAATGTCAGATTTGGACAGCCACTCCCTTTATGGAGTCTGCAGAGTTGACACAGTGAGGATGGTGGCTTTACAGGCTTCCCCGTTAAGTTAGCCTTACATGCTTTCCCATTAACCTGCTAAAGTAGCTCCTTCCTTCCTAAGATTATTTCCTAAGTTGTTATTTTTATATCTAACAGCTATTGGAGAGTAGCAACATTCACCTCACGTTAAATCAAAAGAGTTGATTTTCTACTTAATTGATGTCTTTTTTCAATATGGAGTTTATTTACTCTGGAATAAAGCAAACATCCTTCTTCCTTTATGGATGTTAATGGCACGAGTAATTCAACAGTGTCTGGGGTCCTGCTCATCTACCATATGTGATTCATATCCACCCACACCACCGAAAGTCAGTGAAGCCACATAAATTTATGTCAGCTGAGTGTTTCTCTGACTCAAAATATAACCTGAGTGCCTTTTAGGGCTGGAGGATGCAAGGTAAACAGAAGCAAAACATCTCCATTACAGGTTTGTGTCACTAAGTAATTTTGCTTCTCAGACAGATATATAAACGGAGAGATATTTTTGTAACCATTTACAAAGTGACTTTTGCTTTCACAGTGGAATGAGCTGGAAGAGTCTGTAATGTGGTTACTGCCTAAAATGCATTTGGATTTTACGCTCACTGAAATAGATTTGTTTTTGTTCTGTTTTGTTCTTATTGTCTAATCTAATTCAGAATGCTGATTACTGAATAGTAATTTATATGCCTTTGAGTTTGTTGAGATGAAGACTGTTAAGTTTGTTTAAAAGAAGACAAGGTAAGACAAGAATCGTAATAGCTCAAAGAAAATAAATTGCCTCAGAACAGTGTGCTTACACATCTTGCATTGCATCTGGGCTCCAAGTCAGTCCTGCTGCTGAATTGTGCAGCACCACTGTACTGCCAGCAGAGCAGCAGCTGAGAAGGGAAAAATGATTTCAGAGTGGGAACTGTGTTAACGGGAAGCATGGGATTGTGCTTGGATACAGTTTGTGGAGAAGCATCACTGTGACCTTCCAGTATTTGAAAGGAGTGTACAAGCAGGAGGGGGACTGACCTTTTACATGGTCTGATAGTGACAGGACAAGGGGGAATGGCTTTAAATAAGAAGAGGGGAGACTGAAGTTAGAAGTTAGGAAAAAATTCTTTCCTCGTACAGTGGTGAGGCACTGGTACTGATTGCTGTGGAAGCCTTATATCTGGAAGCATTGAAGACCAGGTTGGATAGGGCCCTGGGCAGCCTGATCTTGTTGGAAACATCCAGCCCATAACAGGGGGCTGGAACTGGACAATCTTTAAAGTTCCCTCCAACCTAAGCCATTTTCAGGACAATGAATCAAGCAGTTCCCTGAGGCTGTAGACATTCAAACACACATCTTCTACCAGTACGGAGAATGCACTAATTACAGGCACAGTCTGGACCAAAGGCACATTTCATCCCTTTTGCACTATGTTGCTACCAAAAATAAAATAAAATAAAATAAAACAAAATAAAATAAAATAAAATAAAACAAAAGCAAAAAACAGGAAAGACAGAGAGTTTCTCCAAATAAAAAAAAAAAAAAGAAGAGCAGCATAATGCTAGAACATCACGGCTAGTCCTTCCTTTCCAGGGCTGGGAATGTCAAACTCTGTTACCAGGACTGAATTAATCAGACTTTGAATAAAACATGCGAACAACATCAGGAACACAGACTAAACCCTCATGTGAATGACTGTATCATCGGGCTACAAAATCAAGCTGCTTTCCCCCCATGTCTCTCTGGTCTCATGAATCTTGCATTACTGAGCACACCAGCTCAGCTTCTGCACAGTATATACACATTGTTTGGGACAAATTTCAGTAGAGAAGAAAATAATGATTCCTTAAAGAAATGCAGTTGTCTTTTCTGATCTACAATAACCCTTCATACAGGACTCCAGAGTTTGTCCAGGCTTTCCTTTGTTATGTTTATTTCCTTTCCACAGGAACAGTAAAGGGCAAGATTTATCCTTTCCAACTTTTTTCCCATCTTTCCTTAAATGTTATGTAATAATTGTTTTTAACTGGCACTTCCAATTAATCTATTTATAGCAAGCTTCATTCTCTCTGTGCGTGGCTCATTTGAATGCTTCATACTGACATATCTAAATCCATCTAACCTCATGTTGATCTGACAGCAATAGGTGGGTCTTTTATGTTCATTTCTGCGCAAACATTTGGTACAAAAAGAAATTACAGGATGTGAAGCACCAACAGATAACATTTAAAAGAGTGTGACATTCTATTTGAATTATTCTGTTCCATATTGTACTGTTCTATCAAATCAACAATCCTAAGAAATAACCCTTGGCTGCACCTTCAGTCTGGCTACATATTGATGAGTTTTCAACCACCTCATTCTTTTGTAATCCTAGTAAGAAACAACCTGATTATTTATTTACTTTATAATGCCACTTGGAGCATTACACATTTGCCTTTGACTCCTTGGCACTGGAGTGAAATCTCCCATTTATAAAACTTAAGTTTATTTTGCTGGTGAAAATGTATATGATCCAGTAGCTTGTTTCTTCATATAGAATATAATGATATATATACATTATATGAATGATTATAATTCATATAATGTATATATATATATATACACATATACACATATTTCTGTAAAAAAATAAACAAATTGGTTGTTGATAAATAACTCAAAAACATTGCCTGAAAAATATAAATAATCTCAGCATGAAGAAGCACTGAAGACCTCAAAATATAACAGTAATTCACCCCCAAAATACTATTCCTAGCATGGTCTAAACATACAGGCATTGCCATTTTCCAAACACTGCAGCATAGTTATCTTGTTCTGTTTTCTTTTATGCTGACCAGTAGATTTCTACAAGGTTTTGAAAGCAAATCTTAGATATTATGCATCCTGTATGGTCATAAACATATATGGGATAGTCCTTGAGTAAGAATAGTCTTTAAATACTCCTCTTATCATGGCCTCTCACCCCCTGGTTCTTCCCCTGTCCATTTCAAAGCAGTTTGTTGAGGAACTTGAAATCATTAGAATTCCCAAAGCAGAGAAACTAAGTGTCAGTGGCTACAGTAAGGGGCCTGGGGATGTAAACTCTCACATTTCAGTTTGCAAACAGGTTTCTACCTAACAAGTCTGAGGAGGAACAATTTTCTTTGGCCAGCTTGTTTCTTTCATTTTTATTATGCTTTCCTCATGAGCATTAGGGATTGGCCACAGCCATCAGGACTGTGCCAAAGCACACCATAGGAGCCATTTATCAAAGCACATCCTGCAGGTCTCATAATATGCAATTATCACATGAAGAGCAATTAAAGTTCATGCATTTTTCTTCTTCTTTGCAGTATAATGTGCAGTACAATATTCTCATATATCTGATGAGAATTTGGAAACCTCTGAAAGATGGATCATCTCTAGTTTCTGAGAACTCTGGAACCTCTCCTGTCTTTCACTACTCTAACAGCTGTATAATTAAAAGAAATCACTTAGAAAGGAATTTATTTGTTTCTGTTGCCATTCCCTATCCAGTTCATTGTGCTCTAGTCCCTTTTGCTGCAAACACTAAACAAGGCTGCTCTTCTGGCAGCTCTCTGTGCTCCATCAGATTTCAGCCTGTGCACAACTTTGGCACGCTGTAAAACAGCATGAGGCCAGACAAAGAATCCAAAGCTGTTGCTGCAACAAACCTCAGCTGCCAAAACATCCAAGTAATAATATCCTGTGGAGCACGCGGTCATTGGTAGTGGCAGCAGTGTAGTGATGGGTTTCCTCAAGTCACATCCCTAAGTGCTATAGAATGAACCACAGCAGTAAGAGGAGGCTGTGAGCACAAATAAATTAAAGACAGCTCTGTAAAAACAATAGGACCTGGTTCATTGTGCATAAATGGGTGTCTGAATTAGGGTGGAAGCAGTTGGGGTGGGATGAGATGGCAGAAGCACCAGTGGAAACTTCAGCTTAGGAAGCCATTCAGTGGTACAGTTCTGAATATAACTTTTCAGAAGTTATACAGGTTGCAACTTTCCTGTGTTATTTTCCAATCATTTTTTTCAAGTGCTCATCTCTCTAGGCCCCTTAGAAGAAAATGACAAACTAAAGTAACGGTTTTAAATATAACTCCTGAAAACATACAAGCAATTTGACCCTCATTCTTTGAAAAATGTGCTCAAAAAGCGTATTCCTTCAAATATGCAAGTTATTTCTTTTATTCCTGAGGGTGCAATGCACAAAAGGAAACTCTCTGTTCCAAGGAGATACAAAGGGTCACCCCCTCACCATTCACACTAAAGGGTTAATCCAATGTATTCCTCTGACAGTGAGAGCTGTGGCTCAGATGTAGGGGTGAGCTATAGTGGCTTAATTACTGGTTGTTCCAAAAGTGAGCCATAGTAGCTCATCTTTATGCACATTTTTATCCTTTCACAAATGCAAGTTTAAACCTCTGCCATTAATTCTTGAGGCTAAGGTCTTCTATTTGTTTTCTCTGTGTTAAGATCATGCACTCAATTATCAAAGTCTGGCTGATGAGTTGTAACTAGTTAAGCCATAGTATCCAATTTTGTTGGAGTTGATAATGATTTGTGAGGTTTGCTGGCAAAAAAGGATGCTACCATAGCTTTACTGAGACTGCTAGAGAATACAGAGGAGTGATGAATCAGATGTCTATACATGGTTTTATTAGATCTGACTCCAGTTGTGCACTCTGTGGGGGTCTACATCTGAACCAGCTGTTAAGCACCTCACTGCAGTCAATAAAGATCTTGGGTTAGAAGAGCTTCGTGTCTCAGCTCAATTCCTATACATGGATATCTACAGCACCTGATATCAGCAGTTACAGTCTAGTCACACATCCATGTGTTTGTGCCTCCTGTAATGGCAGCTGATTGCCAGACAGACAGATGGATTAATAGCAATCATAAGAAACATATATGTCTACAAGTGGATAACTGAATGAAGCTCTGCTGCATACTCCTCTCACTGAATTAAGAGAATTGTTTTTCCTCCACATACACTACATTTTACCACTGATGAACATTTCTGATTAATAGAGTTTAGGTGGTGCTGGATGCAGGTCTGTGTTCAAAATCATAGAATCATGGAATGGATCGGGCTGGAAAAGACCTTAAAGATTGTCTAGTTCCTAACCCCTGCTGTAGTTAGGGACACCTACATCTAGATCAGTTTGCTGCCTGGAAGTAGAGGTGTCACTGCCCAACACAGGGGGTTTGAACTGGGTGGTCTTTAAGGTATCTTCTAACCAAAGCAATTCTTTGATTCTACAAATCCCTAAGCAAATAAAGCCTCAGAAGCTTTAGTTATTTACTTTGTTTTCTGTTGAGCTGACCTACAGCTTAATATTGTCAGCATGTTTTCTATTCTCAAAGGTAATGTTAAGGTGAAATGCCTCTCTCTGTAACCTGATATTTAGATTTGAAGAAAGTGTGACAGCAAAAAAAAAAAAAAAAAACAAAAACCTGAAAGCTTCAAAGTAAAAAAGATAGCTTGTTTCCAAAAATATTGATTGATGCGTTGCCTTTTGAAAATCAGCTTGGTCTAGTCAGTTAGGTGACTTGATGAGCTGAAGGAGCACACATAGTTTTGACAGAAAGGTGAATAAATACATCAGTTTAAATGTAACAATCCCTCTACTCGAGTTGTCATTCCAAAGCTTTTTTATGCCAATAACCTGACATTAGATCAATAACATTATGACATTTTCAGGCGTATCAGTGACATGTCAAAAAAATATTGAGTAAAACCCCTTTGGATAATGCCAAAGAGCATACGTTACATGATTGTTTTCTTTCTCCCCACCCCCCTTCCTCCTTTTTCTGAGTGATGGATTCTTGCAAATTAAAGATACTAACTTTCTTCCTATTTGCCACATCACTTTATTCAGAGAGAGACCTGAATGGATTGGAAAGAGTCCAGCAGAGGGCCACCAAGGTGCTGAAGCAACTGGAGTCCCTCTACTTTGAGGACTGTGTGAGAGAGTTAGGGCTGTTCAGTCTGAATCAGAGGAAGCTTGGTAGGATCTCACCCATGTCCATAAATCCCTGCAGGGATGTGTATGAGGACAGAGCTGGGCTCTGCTCAGCGGTGCTCAGGGTCAGGCCCAGAGGCACTGGGCACAGGCTGAAGCCCAGGAGTGATTCCCCATCCCATAAGGCAGCACTGCTGAGCTGGGCAGTGCTGGAGCACTGGAACAGGGAACAGAGGGATATGGGGTCTCCCCCATGGGGATGTCCAAAATCTGCAGGGATGTGGACCTGGACACCCAGCTCAGGGTATCCGTTTTGAGGCAGTGGGTTTGAACTGAAAAATGTCCAGAAGTCACTTCCAACCTTAGACATTCTGTGACTCAGATTTGTATTGCTTTTCCCTGAAGAAGCTCAGGCTGACCCTAAAGGCCAGTTGGTTGAATTCGTTTCTTTTTGTCTGAATAAACTCATTGAAATATATTTGTTCTGCTTGATTGTTTCTAATTCAATCCCATTTTCATCTTTCTATCATTTTTGCATGGGAAAAATTATTATAATTCTCCTTGAAGTGTAGCTGGATACACACTGTATGCATAAAATCAAATCTTTATGAACAATGACCATATATATGTTAAAACATTATATTTTAACAGTACTCTCAAAATCTAAAAGGGGAAAAAATAACCTCGTTTGAAGTCTGACTGTAAAATATCCTCTGCTTGAGGCAGACTATGCTAATGCAAATTTAGAAAAGTATAAGAAATGAACTTTGTTAAGATACAACAGCTGGCACAATATAACTGAAGTGCAGAAAAGCATTGTTTTGATGTTGAGGAAGCATAATATTAACACAGATTATATTTGGTGGGCTCAATATACATATTTCTTTTACCCTGGACTTTTTAATCTGCCCTGAATACATAAAAATTAACTGGGGTAGGGATAATAAACTAATATCTAGGTTAGGTACTGGGTGGAAGTTTTCGACTCAGAGGGTGATGATGCACTGGAACAGGTTGCTCAGAAAGGTTGTGGATGCCCCATCCCTGGAGGCAATGAAGGCAAGGCTGGATGTGGCTCTGGGCAGCTTGGTTTAGTGGTTGGCAACCCTGCCCACAGCATGAGGGTTGAAACTAGATGACTTTTGAGGTCCTTTTCAACCCAGGCCATTTTATGATTGTATAAGAAAAAAGCGTTCTGTATTCTGATTTTGCTTATCTATCTGGGCATCGTTTCTCCTTCTAGGACCACACTGTCCAATTACCAGGAGGTAGTGCTGCCCTCAGGATGTGGGCATCACTGTGTTTGCTCCTAATTGTCTGGCCCTTTCCTCAGCTGATTTAAAACACACTCAAATTTTAGGGAGTCACAGCTATGTATGTCACCTATGGTAGTACCTGGGGTAGTAAGTGCTGTAAATCATCCCCTTCTAGTTAAGATAAAGAAAAGAAGAAAAAAAAACACAAAGTGCTTGATTCAGAATATTTCACGCCATTGTGGACGTGCCTGTGCTTATTCTCCAGCTGCTGCTCCCAGAATGCATGGACATCTGCTGTAACTCACCTGTCATATCTGCCAGCCCCACGTGCATGACTGAAGTATTCTACAGCATCTCACAGAAAAGTTGTTTTTAGCTGTGGCTGGATAATTTCTGCTTAATCCTATCTTTCTAGACCAAATTGTTGCTTTTAGCTCTGCATTAAAATCCCAGTGGTTTAACCAAAAAGTAGTTATCAGTTTTTGGATAGTAAATGAACCACTTCCTCAAGTAGTTTAACCAGATTAGCTTCATTGGCTCCCTTGGAATAATGTTAAATTGCACTGAGGATCCAATTCATCGGTAAATGATATATTGGGAGTTTCTACAAAGTGAGAGATACCACTTTGTCACTGCTTATCACTATCAAGATGAAAAGAGATGGGCTCTCAGCAAACACACACCCATGTGAGAAAGAAGAACACACAACCTTTGACTTTGGATAATGTTTTGCTTTCTGAATGGAAGGCTCTCTCAATGAACCACAAAACTTGAAGCAATCCAATCTCACTTTACAGTGAAATCCGTTCAATAATTCCAGTAACGGTGCAGTGGGCATGTTCAAAATCCCACAAGGCATTTAGAACAGATACAGAATGAATCTATACATTGAGCCAGAGGTTTTAAAGACAGTAAAAGCCTATAAGAGTAGCAAATATGCAATTAAAATATGTACTTGATTTCTCTTGGCTACTATTTGGCATCTCTAGTGTTGTCATCACACAGAACCATTTGCAAAACCACTAAAAATGTTACATCTCTATGCAGCCCCAAATCACTGATGCTGGATGCTAGAAGGAGATAAGTCAGAAATCTTTCTTTGAATCACAGATGCTTTCACTGTGTTTCTGAATGCTTGCATATGATCATATTCTTACACTTGACTGGACACAATGAATATAAATATTAAAGTTTCTTGTACTAAGAAAAGACTGAGTCACCGTCGCTTGAAGGAACTCAACCTGAAGGAACCTTTACTATCTCAGGAAATTAAGCTCACCATCCTAGGAAATTGGCAAGAAATAAGGATCTTCTGCAGTTACATAGTGAAAAATCATACGTGTGTATTGTGTTTTATAGCCCACCACGTCAGTATTGTTCCCTGTCCTGTAACTTAAAGGAACCATTACTACAAATAATCATTGCAGTCACTGGTGTTCAGAAGCAGTGAAATTAGCACAGGAACAACAGAGTAACATAGCATAGAATTATTGAAGGAGTCATGCAAGAAGGTTTAAACAAGAATTGATTTAGCCTTTCTTGTCTCTTAAAATACTCTCTTCTTTCATTTTTCTTTTTTATGATACGTTACTCTTTTGCAAATTAAACATCATCCCCAAATTATCAGGAAGGGATTAGCTTGCTGATTAATGAGCTGATACTTCTCACAGGAGTAGTTTCCAGGTGACTTTTTTCCTTCCTCTTTTTTTTTTTTTTTTTTTTTTTTTTTTTTTTAAGAACATAACATTGACATTTTAGAAGATTTATTAAGCTGGAGATGTTTCAAAGCTCAACCTTCCCATATTCAGAGAGCAGAGTAGGGAAAATGCAATGTTCAGAAAAGAAAAAAAGAAACAACATTATAACATGAAGTTTTAAAGGTTTCATTGTTTTTGGGGTAGGTCTCCTGCTGGTCAAACTCGACTACTCCATTAAATAAGCCTCTAATTCTGGTGACTCCCACTACTTCATGATACTCTCTAACAGGTTCTGGAATGGTCAAGCTGGCTGCATTCATATTAGCATTCTTGTCTGATGGATTTTCCATTCCTGTAACAATCTCTACATCAATAAAAATCTGCTTTTCTGCTGCAATTGGAGCTTTGCTTTTCCTTCATAGCTCAGTCTCTCCCAGTCTATGTGATCAGCTCTCTTTGGGTTAGCTAGTTTGGCACAGAAAATAATGCCAAGATTGAACGTAAATAAAATCCAGGTACAATGGAAGAAGTTATTGAGCCTGGCTACAAAGGAAAAAAAAAAAGGTCTGTAGAATTCTCATAATTTTTTATGAAGAATTTTGATGCTGACTCAACATAGACCTAATGAGTGGCAGTGAAAGCTACTGTAATATGGAAACTATTGTTCCTTCTTGTACATGGATGAAGACTTGGTTTAGGAGACTGAAAAACACTGCTGGCTACCAAAGACAATTTTAAAAATTCAGTGTTGCTGCCTAAGTAGCCAGACTTTTTTCCGTAGTGACATTGCCTGTCTGCATTATTCCATTTGTTATTGCATATTTGACCTTTCCTTATTACATCTCATGCTTTTCTCTGTGTTTGGCTGAATTCTGCTTGCTGTGTCCCCTGTCTGCAAGTTCTACCAGTGATACTGATCTGACAAGTAGAGTGCATTCAGGAAATGGGCAAGTAATTAAGTTCTGAGTGAGGACGTGAGGAACTGTACCATGTGACAAATTTATAAAGCACCTGATGAAATCTGAAAGTGAGCACAGGAGCCGAGTCAGACCCCTTTTAAGATCACCATCTGTGTTGCTTGTGACCCAAGGGAACATAGAAGATGCTATTGCTCCCAGTTACCAATTTGATTTGCTTTGAAAATCCTGATATATGCTTGGGGCTGGGAACACCGGGAAAAGCTGATGCAAAGAAATGTCACTTAAAATACAGAGTCTGTTATTACTGCATAGCTCCATTTAATGTACAAAATGAAGTCAATTAATCATATAATGTGTTCTCTAACCACTTCTCTAACTTATGGTACCATTTCATAACTGTCCTCTCCCTGATTCCTAAATCACAGAACTCCTTGGACCCTTCAGTGACAGAGCAATTTGTCAAATTGCATTTGTACAGTTATTATTCACAGGCACATGCTCAATTTGTATTCAGTGCTTGGGCTGGGAACACTCAACACTAAACACTGTGAAACATCAGATAGCGTGGCACCATGCTTTGAGAGCAGTTCCTCTGCTCCCTGGATTCCAAGTTTTCCTCTGCTGAACACAGACTCGGGCATAATTAACAAAAGCCTGAAAACCATTTACCAAGCAGTAAGAACTACATGTAGACATGTGCCCTGTGAAGAATACAGACTGAAATTCATTCAGTCTTTAGGGTTGGTGATGAAATTCCCACTGACTCTTCTAGATCACTGAGGAGTCTTCCCTGAACTTCATTTCTTTATCCCGCTGGTATGATTGAAGACAAAGTGAGCAGAATGTCAGTGCTTTGTTTATAAACAGACAGATTTTGGCTGCTGCCAGCAGCTACCTTTTTTGCCTGGCCATCAAGCATAGGGCAGATAGAGGAGTTAGACTCTGGGAAAATGACCCACATCTCATTTGTGCCCTTGGACATGAGCAGAGAGTAATTAGATGCAACCCAGCTCCCAACCTTTCTGTCCCTTTCTGAGACAGCAAACTTGATGGCAAAGCCAGAGTGATTCTGAAATTTGGCTGTGTTCACCCACCATGAATAAACCATCTGAAAGAGCACCATTTCTTCCCAGTAGATGAATATACTTTTCTTCAGAAGATAAACACACTCATCTTGGGCCAGTTAGAACAAACTGATGTTTAAAAAAGCATACATCATGCTGAATTCTCACTCATATAACAGCTTGTGCTTGGGAATCTTGCTTTCATATGGCTACCCTTACAAAGAGTGTATTTCAACGGATAAAATTTCATAAAATATTTGACTGAAAGTGAAATGAGGGGATTTTGAAGACCTGTGTATTCAAACTACAACAGTGACCATGTGAGGCTGTCACTTTTGCCAAGTTCAGATAGAAAGATAATTAAAGCACTCAGTTTACTCTCAGATGACAAACATTCAGCAACATGGTATTTCCCAATTATATCTTTCCTTTCAAAACTGATTTTGACCACCACCAGACACAGAACACAGATCCTAAGATAGGCCTTGTACCTATCTCATTAGTACAGCCATTCTTTTTTTCTGAAAATACACTGTCCCCAGTTTTTTTATGGTAGATGGGTGCCTGCACTAGCATACCATTGCTTATTATAATTATTTATCCACATATTATAATAACAGAAAAAGAATCATAGAATCTCGGGCCCATGCAATGTAGTACAGGAGCTGATTCCTTTGCTATATTCAATTTGAACAGACACGCCAATGCTGAATTTAGGGAAAGCAAACTAGCATTCAGGACTAATACAGAGCTTCCATTAAGAGTGGTTATAGTTTTCCTGACCCTCAGCCTGGCATAGTTTTTATAATTCATTTCATTAAGTTTTAGACACAGTGGAATTGGTTGATTCCTTAGGCACAAGACTAATAAATATGATTAATAATAATTAATGCTCACAGAGCCTTTTGCAAAAAGATAGTTGCTGTAGAAACATTAAGCTGTTTACATACACAACTATTATTGAAGCTTATTTAATTTGAAACTGTGAGAATAAGAAAATCCGCATGTGGCAAAGGTTAATCGTGAGTGTTTTTTTAATAAAACAATTGCAGATAACTTGTCACTGAATTATTCCAGTCTCATGTGGCTACGATATCAAGCTGGGTTTACAGCAGACTAAGGTTGGAGCAACACAGAAGTGTTGAATTACATCCGTAATTCTTATAGGTGCTTAAGGAAACATGGCCACGTTCCTGTGTTCTGTTTGCATCTGGAACAAGGTAAGACTATTAATAATGCACAAGGACTGGGAACATTAAGCACTCTGCTAGTCAATATTTCTATCTAAGAGCCTACTGACAGATCATGGTGTGAAGAAAATCCATTCCTGAAAAGCTTCATAAGTGGTTTATGTGTTTTTCCTTAGTTCTCTATTTTCATAAAATGGATAGCAACTGGAAGTACTAGAATATCTGAAAACAAAAATAACAAAAGTAAGTATGAATGAGAAATCTGATAGGAAACTCATCCCTTCTTCTGCCTCTGTATTTGAATGACAAATGCCAGACCAGCATTAAAAAAAAAAATAAATAAAAAACCTTCAAGTCTTTCTACGGTGGAACAGAACTTCCTAGGGGTTGTTGCTATGGGCAATGCTGAAATCTTCAGGTTAGTAGATATCACATTGAAAAAGAAAAAAACAAACAAGGGTTAAAGACGTGATTTCTTTTATTTCCTCTACCTTAGTTATTCAAATGACAAAAAGTGTTTCTAATATTCTCATGTTGGCCAGAATTCAAACATTTGGCAACCTTGTGCATGGAAGGAAGGTTAGAACTAGATGATTATTAAGTCTTCTCCAACCTAAGCCATTCAGTGATTTCCCCTGTTGTAATTGGCTGTTAATATCTGCCTTCACAAAGATTTTGCATCTGAGGACATCTAAACTCATTTCAAGGTCAGCTCTAGCAGCATTGCAACAATTCACAGTGTCTTTGGAAAGACTTGTTTTGGGGCTGAACAAATCATAATTTGTCATCTCAAGTTTTAAGAGCCATCTGTTTGAAGAAATCATTAAAGCTACACTATTTTTATCCAGCAACCACAGCATCTATTTTTATTTTTGTTATGTTCTAGAAGAGGTCTTTTGTTAGCTTTTTTAATCTCTTCTCGAGAGGCTTATCCTTTGGAGTCTTTTTGTCTTTAACTTTCTGAACTGCTACCTGTTATTGTATTTACCTGTATTTTATCTATTACAAAGAAATTCAACGTGTTCTAGTTGTGAGATTTCCTTAAATTTTATAGATGACCTATTTCCCTTTTGATACATACTTATGACTGTATTTAAATATAATGTTTGAAATGAATATTTGTAAAGAAAAATATTTTTTCCTCTTCAGACTCTCTTTCATCTGCCAGAGTGCTAACAGATGCACTGAAATACTGGTATGCCATCCAGTACATACCAATCTGTTTTGACCCTATGGGTACACATTAAGAAGCATGAAATGCACATTTTCTTTCTCTGCAGTTATTTTTTTTATGAAGTAAACATGGGAAGAGACCATTTATTTCAGGGAACAGATGTCTGGACCAAGAGCAGAGCTGAACTGGTTTGTTAGAGAGCAATGGTTGAAGGATTTTTATAGTCTTATCTGAAGAAGGCAAGAAAAAAAAATGTAACAGGGAAACAAATAAATCCAAAATAAATTAAGCCCTACGTATATACTCATAAGTAGTTTCCTCTGTAGCTTACTTGGCTTAGCTTGACTTCATAAACACTTCTGCATGCTTTAAATGGGTTATCCTCAAGACCTAAACCTCTTGAAAGATAACCTTCAATACCTCCAGGGATGGGGCATTCACAGCATCTCTGGGCAGCCTGTTCCAGTGCCTCATGGGAAGGAATTCCTTTCTAATATGTAATCTAAATCTCCCCTTTGTTAGCTTAAAGCCAATCTCCCTTGTCCTGTTACTACACTCCCTGACAAAGGACCCATCCCCAACCTTTCTTCATTGGAGAGGTACTCCAGTCCTCTGATCTTTTTCATGGCTTTCTTCAGGATCCTCTCCAACAGCTCTATTTCCTTCATGTGCTGGGTTCTCCAGACTTGGATGCTGTACTGCAGATGGGGCCTTATAAGGGAAGAGTAGAGGGGGACAATCAACCTCTTTCACCCTCCTGGCCATCTCTCCTCTCACACAGCCCCAGGATATTGTTGGCTTTCTGAGCTGCTAGCTTATGTCGAGTTTTTCATCCACCAGTACCCCAAGGGACAGATAGCTCATCTTCAAGTACACATATTTTACAAAGTAATTTTCAGAGCAGATTACGAATTCAAATGAGAAGCTTCTCGTTTGAATTCAAACTCTGTCAAAACAGACCTACAGTTAAACTAAATAATTCAGATTTGAGCTGTTACATTTTTCTTTCTAGACAATTACAAATGAAGAAAGGGTAATATAAATTATGTATGGGTTACTGGCCTGGGTTTTTAGAAATGAAATTGTGGGTCTGAATTATTTTACTAAGATAGTAGTCTTAAATTTTTTCTAAATGAAGGAATTAATTTTGATTAGGCTAAATGTGAAATTAAACAGGGATAGATCTTTCACATTAAAGCCCTGGGGTGGATGGTCCTTTCATTTTTCAGGCCACTGCCTAATTTCCTGGTAAGGAAGTCTGCTGAGCAAAGTGATCTTACTCTAGTTCAGTATCAAGCACTGGAGATCAGCTATGATCAGTACCTCCTGAGAAACATGAAGACACAGAAAAATCATCTGTATGGAAAAAGTGTCGCGTAGAAATAAAAGATATTGCTTTCTTTTGTAGTCTAGTGATCCCCTTAATACTACTCCTATGTTTATTATTCCAGGATATGCTAGTATATGTGCATATACAGTTCATCAGCTAGGATGAGGGTCTCCACCTGCGTCCTGTGCACTGTGCAAAGCCAGCCAGGAGAAGTGAGGGGCTGTAATCATCATGAGGAGAATCTCTTTCATGGAGTGTGAAGTAATGAAGCCACTTGCCTTTGAAATTTCTCTTGGTCTGATATTGACTGCAGTAGTTACGATCCTAACAATGATACTGATAACAAGAAAGATGAAAGACCCAAGGGTTTGTGGGATTTCAGTTTTGACATTCTTTCAAATATTTGACATTTTTTTCTGTTGACATACGGAAGTAGAGTTAGCACATAGGAAGGAAAAATAATGATTAGTGCTGCTTAGAGCCAGACAGTAAAATTCTGTTTCATGTAGATGATGTAGAACTTTCCACTCTAAGAATTCATTAGACTTCTATTTCTCTAATTTAAATTTTGCAGATATTTCTGGAGGTAACTGTATCCAGTTTCTGATTTATTTTTTTTTAATTTTGTCTCCTGCTCTCAATGTTTCCAATCATTTCCTTTGTGATTGGAATTTGACTAACTGTAGCTCTTATATTGTATTTGTTCAACTATTCAAGTCTGACTAGAGATTTTCAGGTCCCCTAGCTATCATCAGATAATACAGAAAGCTGTGGCAAAAAAAAAAAAAAAAAAAAAAAAAAAAGGAATTTCCCTGGTGAAAACTGTTTTGATGCCTGAATATCAACTTTACAATGGAAAGCAAAATGATTTTAAGAACTTATATTATTCTTACAACAATTATTGCTTACTCTCATTTCATTGGTAGGTGCTTCAACTTCACATGAGTTACTGAAGAAATAATTTGTCAAAAATATTTTTCAAGGAAGAAGAAAAACATCTGAGATTCTGTCTGCCTTCTCTGCTGAAGAATGCCTTTGGATTGTGCTAAGTCTTTCTTGTCATCAGGATATTGTCCAGATCGGATAATGGTTTAACAAGAATTATGCATTTACAAATAATATTACCAATAAGCAATAAATAAATAAATAAATAACTTGAACAAAATTCTGCTGTTATATCCTAGTTATGGAGTCTTCTGTCCATGCTATGAAGCTTGTAGGAAGAAACTTTAAAATGTAGTCCTTAGAGCTTTCACTGCACTATATTACTCTTTAAAATATCCAGAACTTCAAGGGAGTTGGACTTGATGACCCTTGTGAGTCCCTTTCAACTCAAGATATTCTGTGATTCTGTGATTTGTAGTTTCAACGGAAAAAAAGTCACACTGAAAACTCTCACCTAAATAATTATTCTGTTCACACTGACATTTCTTATATAAGTTAATATTATTCAGAACAAAGATTCTGTCACTATCTTGATTGCAAACCTTCATTGAACACTGTAAGAATAAAAAGAGAAAAGCAATGATACTTCAGGCTGAAAAAAAAAAAAAAAAATATGTTTTTCCCCCCTCCTTAAGACTTCAGAGTTTTTCTTGTACAATGTAAATAATGAAAAATATTCCAGAATAATACAATTCCATTCTCTCCGAAGAGAAGGAACAGCAAGGGCAACGTAGGCAGAACTAATTTAGAGGATAAGAGGTTGCAGCTGAGCTTTGGCCATGGACAACAAAAGAATTCTTAAAAAGAGAGTGCATACCAAAATAATAAAATAAAGCACAATATGGCAAATATAGGAGCTGATATAAGCTAAGATTTCTCTTGCAGGCTCAAAGCATACATGAAAATATAGTAACGTGAATCAATGAAGCATGAGTACTATAGTAGAAGGCATCCTGAGGATTGTATTTTTGGATAAAGCAGTTGCACAGACTGAAAAGAAAAACTTTGGTTTCTAAATACTTGTGGATATCTGATAGCTCAAAGTTTTAGCAGTTGCTTCCATTACTGCCATTTCATGCAAATATTGCATGGAAATCATTATTGTAATCACCCTGTTTGGAATACAATCATTTATGTGGTGTTCCACATGATACAGATTAATTCTGTTTTCTTGTTTCTGCCAGTGGAGACAGAGAAGAAACTCCATAGTATTTTTTTTTGTGTGTGATAATAAAATCAATCGGATTCTACAATTGTTCAGAAATAGGGAACGTAAATATTTTAAGAGAAGTTGGTCTAAAGGATAGGAAAACAATTCTCTCCAACTGTAATTTCTTGCTTGACTGCACAACAATTTTCTACAAACTATCTTCTACTGTAGATTCAACTGGAATTGAGCCAGGATGGGTCCTGTTAGAAAACCACTTACACTCATCTTTAAAAGTCTTGACATCATCCCTATTCTCACTTCCTTCGCTTTTTCTACACAGAAAGTTAAACTAGGTTTACCTACCTCTAAGTATCTGACTGGGGAGGCCCCCACTGATGGACACCAATGTATGCTTTTTCCTGTTTAATAATCTACTTCTTTGTATTTTCTAAATATAATGCATCAATAAATTGCTCATAGCCCTTCTGAAGAGGTATGCATATGTCTGGACAGCAAAACATATGGCAAAGCTTTTTCCTCTAAATTATGTTACAGTGTTTGAATATAGAAATAATTTACTATATATGCAAATATGCATTTGTGCTTGGACTTCAATTGTCCAGTTGTTTACAATTGTCTAAAAGTTTACGATTCAGTCTCCAGTTGGAATATGATTTTTTACATGTCATTAAATTATCCAAAATAAAAAATATTTTCAGAAAAGATAAGTTATAAATTAAGTTTCCTTATGTATATGTGCACATCTTCGAGGTATTCAAAGATCTTCATTACTATAAAGGCAAAGACAAATTCTTACCCCAAAATTGCCTTGCTAGGGTAAACATAGTAAAATATTTGGGTTGCTTCAAAACTATAGTGATAGACCACAGGACAGTAAGAGATGACATGAGATGATGTCTTCCATGTCTCCTCTCTAGCAGGGAGGAAATAATGCCCTGAAAGAACAACTTGCTCCTTTCAGGAAATTCCATTCTGAAAAACAACTTTTGCACTGCCTGCTTCCACTTCCTGCAAGTCTCTTCTAACCTCAATTCTCCTGGCCTGATGGTCCATCTCCTTCTCCTCCTCCTCTCGTGGCATTTATGGCTGATACATAATGATGCAGAGTGAAACTGATTATGGGAAACTCCAATGCATAGTCCCCAGCCTTTTATAACTGTAGTGTTTGTACGTTTATTACTATGCGACCTTCTCCTAATGCCATTCTTTTCCCATAATTTTAAAGGTCAAAACAGAGTTCTTTAAAAGTCAATAGATGATTTTGACTTCCTTTTATTTCTTTTTATTATTATTGTTTGAGAGTTGTTTCTTGCTATTATTGAAGGCAACTGAAATCTGAGAAGAGCAGTGTAAAGACAAAATGAAAGTTACTCATAAAGCACAAAGCTCTATATGGCATACAGCATCTGCATGAGCCAAACATTACCCGAAGCTGAGTAATGTTTCTCACAAGGCAGTAAGATGCCATAAATACTTACATCAAAGCTGTATTTTGGTTAAAGAGAAGAAGCATTCACTGTTTATCAGGAGCTGAGCTTCGTAAATTGTCACTCTTGCCAGTGCTCCCCTAAGCCCTGTCAACATTCCATAGTTTGACTATTTTAAAACTCCTTTATTAAATGACATTTGAAAGGATGGTAGAAGTAGGTTTGTTGGTTTTGTTGTTTTTTTTTTTCCCCAAAAAATTATATGTATTTCTATTGTTAATATTTGGTACATCAACCTAGGCAGTTCGTTACTTTAATCCCACTATACACTAAAGAATCATTTCATCGTTTCAGTGAAACCAGTACACTCAAAAACATTTAGGCTTTTGTGACCAACATCTTCAGAGGGGAAAAGTTCTTTAATTAACAAGCTTCTCAGCTGGCAGACAAGCAGAATCAGAAGAGCTGTTGCTTTCAGAGCCCCAAACTCCATACAGCACCAAACACCTTGCACTTGAATTAAGTACATTCTCTACCAATTCCAGCTGCAAAACATGCTATTATTGGACAACCACTTTGTGGACAGAATGTCAGTTTCTGGGGAGAGGATTACTTTTCCTACACAATACGCAGCTTTTGGTGGTCATTAAGATTGTGTCTTATGTGACTATTACTTCCAGTGGATTATAAATTGAGTTTTTTCAGAACACTGTTACAATAAACTTAATGGTGACTTGGAGGGAAATACACAAGTCCTACAATTGTAAAGTACATAATAAAGTGTAGCTGAAAACCGGGATTGGATTGTTTCCCATGTGGTGCTGTTGGAATATCTTTCCTACTGAGAGTCCAGCAACAGAATGAAAGTAATTTTCTTTTTGAGAATGGTGAAGCACAGCACATCTTACTGGTCCATAAATAACTCCTCACAATCTGATCATCATATAAAAACTTGAAGTATGCACTCTGTAGATGTCTACTTCTGAGCCAGTCACTTTACTTTTCTCATGGCTCAGATAAGAATCAGAAAAATACAGATATTTTTAAAGCACAGTTCAGATGACCTGTTTTACCCTTATATTTCTGACTGAGAAGACAGTTTCCATTACCTGAACTGGATACCAAATTTCTGCTGCCTGAAACGGGGAACTTGAGCTAATTGTTCAGATGTTGTCACCTCCTAACAAGACAAAGCCAATCCCTATGAATATCACCCTGAGTAGCCTGGAGGAGAGCAGGTCATAAAAGTAGGCTGACAGGATGTAACAATCTAACACAGAATCACTGAATCCTTGGAGTTAGAAGAGACCTCTGAAAGCCATCTAGTCCAACTCCACTACAGTGAACAGGGACACCACAGCTAGATCAGGTTGCTCAGGGTCCTGTCAAGCCTCACCTTGAAAGTCTCCAGGGATGGGGCATCCACCACATCACTGGGCAACAACCTGTTCCAGTTCCTCCTTTTCTTTATATCTAACTGAAATCTACCCTCCTTGAGCTTGAAACCATTTCCACTTGTTCCATCACCATAGACACTGCTAAAGAGTTTTGCCAGATTACAGCCAGAATTTCATGCCAAAGACATTGAGGGCCTCATACATGCTCTTAAATCCGTAATCAAAATGTCACATCTGTATGTTGTCAGTCAGCAATTAAGCAACCTCTCTCAAGAACAAGCGCTAGCCAAAACTGCTTTGAAGATATCAGGATAACAAGCAGAGAGCATGGGATTTGAGGATCTGTACAGAATTGCACTAATGAGCTTTAATCAGATCTAACACAACCACAAATGTTCCATGTATATGCTTTAACTGAATGCAGTATTAATGAAAAAATAACAGTTTTTTCATACAAGCATAAATTACAATGCATATGGATGAGAGAATAAATATAACTCGTTGGATTGCATAAATGTTGCTGAGAAAGTAGAATTTGTTTTACTGCACAGGTTTAAAAGGCTTATTTGTTATACACGATACACACATAGCTTTAAGAGAAGAGGAATTATGTCTTTAGAAATAATCAGAACACAAAAGTAAGTAATCTCCAAGGACCTGTCTGCAATTAACTAGGTGATCATGTCACAGTGATAATGTATCTCTAATTTTGATGACTTCTATCCTAAAAGAACAACCAAAGCGTTTATGTGCTAGATAAAGAAAACTAACTGAGGAGGATGATCAGGAAAGTATTTCTTTTCTAAGAAACATAACACAATTAACAGTGTTAAAAATGCTAACTCCACACAAGACCTACCTCCTCAAAAAGAAACTACAGGAAAGTTAAGATGTAATTTATATGAGGACATCTTCAGATCTCAGGGGTGTGATAAATAACGAGATATTCACATGGACGAGAAAAGCACTAAACCAAGAACAAACTATATATGCATATGAGTAACTTGAAGAGCTAAACAATGCAAGGTGTGATGCTACATGAAATGAATAAATCAGGAGCACGACTGTGAATGCAGTAAGCACAAAATATGACTAAATCAGACCATAAACGCTATCAGAGAAAGAGGAAATCAAGATAATCTTGTTTGCAGTGGAGGAACCGAATGGATTATCATCTTAAGTACTGAAGTCCCTCATGCCACAGTGTTGTTGAATTTAAACATATGATAGTGAGGAACTCAGAAAACCATTGTATAAAAATTGAAAAGCTGATCTGTTCAATGTGGAGACATTCTGACATCTGAAGCAGTGAATAAGGTTAGTAGAAGGAATGAAAGCTTCAGAGACAGGAATTTACACACACCCACTCCTCAAAGTAAATAAGTGGCTAACGGGACATAGGAAGATTTTTACACAGAGTTATTAACTCTTTAAGGACTGAAAAGCCCCAGTACATCAACACAGATATTTTCAACAGAAAAAAGACTTAGTTTACACTGAAGGTTCACTTGAGACTGGTGCTGAATCTAGACTTGCATATCATCCAAATTTCTTCCAGGAATCTCTGTGTGAGATGGTCACCCTAGATTCTGTTGAGAATCATCAGAGATAGTCAAACATCTCTAGGGTGCACCCTGATATCTGGTGCTAGAGGCACCTGTTTCCTTCTAATGAAAAAGGATCATGCATTGACTTCTGTAGGTAAAGCCTTCCTTGCCAGCAGTAACTGGATTTTGTTCTGGAGATTCTCATGTCATGAAGCTGCCAATGCAGCTTCCTAGCCACATGGCAGGGAGGACTTGTAGATACCCCAGACTCAGGGCAAGATTATGCTGCTCCTAAATATGCTGTGGATATAAACTGCTCATAGGGCACTGCGTTAATCCTGGTACCAGCCAAACACAACAGTCAACAAACACAGCTGTGACTCTGAGTCTGTTTCCATCTAATTCTTGGACCACATAAATGTCTGTGATTCTGCAGCAGCAAAGCTGACTCATCTATATCAGGCAATACCAAGCTTGCAATATACAAACAAGTATTCCTACTTTTAATCTTGTTAGTGATTAATCCAGGACATAACACCTATAAAGCAGCTACAAAATCCAAAAAGAAAAAAAAATTTTTTTTGAAGAGCTAGTTGACTCCAGCTTTACTTTATTCTGTAGAGAGCTTCTGTCTGGTCATACACAGACCTACTCAATCTGGTGCTAGTATATGTGAAGAAAATACCCAGAAAGCCAACTATCAGGGCTTTATGAAAATCTCTGATAAATGACAAAATGGAGCCTTTTACCCCATAGATTCTATTGGCCAACTCAGGTCCATCATTATCCCATAAAGAAAGGAGAAAAAAGGAAATGGGAGAGTAGATGTGGGGAAGAGTAAAGCCTGGTCTTTTGTTATTTTCCTTATATTTGCACCTCTTTGCTATACCAGTGAATTGCATAGGCTTTCTGAGATTTCTCAGAAAAAGCTACTGTATTATGTTCCCAAAGAAAATTGACTCCAAGATTGATTTTTCTGTACCACCCTCCATTGGGAAATAGGATGACATTGTAATATACCTCCTGCACCTTTTCTGTGCTAGTGGATAAAAAAAAAAAAGTTTTCAGCTTCTCATTTTAGTTCCATTCAGTACTAACTTGCAATTTCATCAGATCGTGCCCACATGTTCTCTCCACTGTGCTTCATTTAGACTTGGAGCCCAAACTTTCTATTTCTCTGACAATAGATCTTGCTTCTTCTGTCTCTAATGATTCTGTGGCCATTTTTATGCTAATAAAAATAAGTAACTATGGTCATTTTTCTATCAGCACAAATAAATAACTAATTAAAATGAAGACAGCAAATCTCTGGACCCAAATAAACACAGAGGCCAAGCGTTTTCTGTCTTGCAGAAAGAAAAAGTGGAAGAGTGTTCTTTAGTTCAAACTTCATGATACTCAGTTACATTCAGGCTGGGAGACAGATGTTCCCTGATGAGCAATTAGCAAAAAATCTGCAACTTGAAATTATAAATCAGGACTTGCCTCTGATCTACAGGGTTGAGAAGTATGTCAGGGCATAAGAGGCTTCAGACATCACCTTAATGAGATCTGCTAGTCAGCTGTTAAACTTCCTCAAACAAAGAGTTTGATCCCAGGGTGTGCTGGCGGCCTCCTGAGTAGGCTCCATTCCCGTCAAAAGAGCACTCTTAAAGTACTTTCAAGCCCCTTTCATAGACTCAGAAGTCTCCTGAAAGGTCATTCCTTTATCCAAGGAAAGATCAAATACAGTCATGGCATGTTTGTTAGAGTTGTAAAATCTGCTCTATAAAGCTCAAGTGATGGGATTTTCTCAGACTCTCCAGGTAATCTACAACAGTGTTTCATCATATTTACCATTAGTATAAGTTTCCTTTGAAGCACACTATTCATTGGTGCGTGGAACTTAAATCTATTATTTCTTATTTTAGATCACTCCTACTCTCACTACACAAAACAAAATTGTTGCAGAATTGCACAATAAACAGAACAAAGACTTTTGGATTTATACCACACCGAAGGCCTCAGAAAGAAGAAGTTGAAAACTATAACTACACTTCAACATCTATTGAAAAACAAGTGGAGAATCTTGGATGACAAACAAAAACAGTTGATTGCAGAAAGGCTGAGAGATTAGCACAAGCAAGTGATGACAGTTAATTGCATGAAACTAATGGCATAGTTTTTTTTCTGCTAAGCATTCCTTTCTGAATAGGAAATAACCAAGTCAAAAGATGCTTGCACTCAAATGATACCATCAGACTAGATGTAACAGAAGATATTTGAATAAGAAGATTAAGGAGGAATTTAAGGATGACTGAAAGTCGACTTAGGTATATGTGCTGTTGTTACATTGTTGCTGAATTGCTTTTAAAAAGCAATAATAATGCATTCAGAAAACAGAGCTGCTTGTGTAACATCTACCATATTAGAAAGTTTTCCAAAGACTTACAACGCTATAGCCATACAAATTCATTTCCTGAGCTAATCAATTGCGTTTTGAACTATAATCGAGGACTCATGTCATTTAGTTATGTTAGAGGTGGGGGAAAAAAACCAAAAAACTGTGTACTCAGATCAATATGGTCCAGGAATGTTTCTCCACATTAGATTAGGATTTCTCAAAGCAGTTTGCTCAGCAGAAAGCAACTAAAAATAGAAGGAGAAGTCAAATTATGCAGCCTTTTCTTTTAAATGTGTCTCATACATGTTTTCTTTTTTAGGGAAAAAGAAACAACCAAGGAATCAAATACTGATTTATAAGTACAACTTTCACTGATTGCAGAATACAAATATACGTATTGATTATTCTACCTCTCTCTCCTCCTTCCATTTCAGCCATACAGTGTCCCTATGTACCTTTAAAACTTGATTACCTATCACCTAATTAGTTGACCACAGAAGTAAGGTGCATCCAGTCATGATTTCATGCGACCTTTGGTGGTTATTTCATCCTTCTTCCATGCTATTTCACTTTCAGAGTCTGTTGGAGGCTATTAAGAACACTGAGCAGCCATCTGAACTCAGTGTCTGCCTGCATTCAACCATTTCCCAGTCCACGGGGAAAGGAAAAGATGGCAGGGTGGGGTCTGAATAAAGTCTGACATTTCAAATTGACTTCAGGAACTTGAATGCTGTCAGAAACTCAATTTTTTCAAAAAAAAAAAAGAGGAAAGCACAGTCAAAAAAAAATAAAAAATGACTGAAACATAAAACTCTGAAATACCATATGATAGAAGATAATATAATCTTTCCACTTATACCATTATTCTGATGCACGCAGAAGTAGTCCACTTGAAGATCACAAAACACAAGCACTTTTAGGGGAACATAAAATTGTTCCCACTGACTTACACACTGTAAATTGAATCTACTACAGTAATGAAAAGATGGAGTAAAAATTCTGTCCTGTTTAGGGTTCATATTGTGATAAAGAAATCATTTGTTGCATTTACACTTTGTTTTGTCTTCTCTGGATGGGCACAAGGGAAGAGGTGTTAAACAAAGAAATAGGTATCAAACAAATAGAGCTAAGCTCTGGATAAAAATATTGTTCATTTTCATTGTGATTAAAATACCATGTTTGAGTCTGTGGAGAAACTGGATAAGGGCACAAAATGAAGACACATTCCAGAGTACAAAACCAGCAATGTATACATGGTTAGATAACTGTAAATCTACTTTTGTTTGTTTCACCTTACGTAGAATCATAAAGGAATAAAAGAAAACAAAAAACACAACTCATTCACTCACATACGTCTACTTCATATTAAAGTGAATTGGTTTTAGGCTCCATCAGCTCTACTGATGACCCTTCAACTCCATAATGAAGGAAGCCCATGGTGTCTAGCTCAGATAGAGATGTCCTCTTTGAAACTAGTCTGATAAATCTCATCTTGTCAGTTCTGACCACATGCTTTGCTGATGACTGACACCAGCTTAGATATTCATTAAAGCCAGATCAACGCCATAATTATACTAGATAGGATATGCTTGGAAGAAACACATACATTCTCATAGACCTCCAGGTGACTGTGTAGTGGAATAGGTGAAGACCCATCAATTTAATAAAGCCATTTTGTTGTACAGGAGGAAGGGTGTAACTACACCCCCTAAAAAACAAGCCATCAAACAAACTACCTCTATTGCTGCACAATGAATCTACGCAAGGCACCTCCAACGTTGCTCTGTTGGAGTAGCTGTGCTATGGAGACAGCCAAGGCCTATAAGCACATGAAGGAAAGATTGGATAGGATAAAGTTGTTGAGTGGAGAATCAATTGTGATGTTTGGCAAGCCTCTGCTGGCTCAAGTATTCAAACATTTCCTCACTCCATTGAGTAAAACGCAGGTTGATTTTGAAATACGGAATCTAGTCCATGATTTACAATTTAATGCCTATATAAACAATGCAATTCCATTGCCTAATATAAACATATGCAAATGAGGCTGGTGAACAGCAAAGACTGTACAGATTTGGAGACTAGCAAAAAATAAGGTACTAATTCATGTAGAAGTGGAGACCTGGAAAGGAACTGTGAGTTGCTCTGGAGTTCTCCTATGCTTTCTACAATTTTGTCATTGCAGCACAATCATCTCCTCATACAGTGTGTATAATTGACTACCATTACAATCTAGTTTAACTTCCACAAAAGGCACTTCTTTCATTGGGTGCAGTTGCAAACACTGGGAAAAGTGTTTCTTTCTGCAGTTTTTTTCCCCCTCAAAGTCCCACTGCAACATCAGCCTGGATTTTATGTGAATGCCAAGGTACTAATGATTCCTACAATCAAATAATGCAGGCACAGTGTATTACAGTATATCTCAGTTCACAACTAAAGTGAATTTGTTAGCATAGGAGTGTAAAGATCTGATCTGAACTCCACATTGATTTTTTTTTTTTAAATCACATCTAATCTAATTTATGCATCTCAGATCCCTTCATTTGTTTCCACTGTTCTTCATTCTCTTTTATAATAATCCCTTGACAATATATCCTGCTACAACCATGCTGTATCCTTTGCTATTTTCCCATACTCATTAAAATTTCAATATGGATTAAGCATTTACTACATCTACAGAGAGAAGCACAGAAAATAGCAAGACTTGTTTTTTTCTTTTAATTGCACTCTCATTATTATATACTGGACAGCAGCAGAGAGAAAGAGGTGATTGTGCACATATGCTCTGCTCTTATTAGGGCCCATTTGGAGTACTGTATCCAGACCTGGGGCCCACAGCACAAGCAGGATGCAGAGCTGTTGGAGTAGGTCCTAAGGAGGGCCACGAAGAAGATAAGAGGGCTGAAATCTTATGAAAAAAGACTGAGGACAATGGGCTTGTTCAGCCTGGAGGAGGGTCTGTGGAGACTAAATTGCCACCTTCCAGTACTTGAAGGGAGCTTATAAACAAGTAGGAGACTGACTTGTGTCATAGGACAAGGAAGAATGGCTTTAAACTGAAAGAAGGGAAATTTAGTTTAGGAAAATTTAAAGGTTAGGAAGAAATTCTTTACTCAGAGGATGCTGAGGTACTAGCACAGGCTGCCCAGAGAAGTTGAGGATGCCCCATCTCTGGAGGCAATCAAGGCCAGATTGGTTGGGACCGTGTGCTGCCTGATCTGATGGGAGGCAGCCCTATCCATAGCAGGGAGGTTGGAGCTCTACGATCATTAAAGTCCTTTCCAATCTAAGCCATTCTATGATTCTGTAAAATGTCTATGTTCACTATTCAATGTCCATCAGTGAAATAGTTTCTCTCTTACCTCCATTTCACTTAAAGGTACTGCTGTACTTTTATCCTAGTCTGCACACTGTTTTTTCTAGCATCTCAATTTTCATTTATATATATTTTAACTGAATTATTTATTGTACAGCTTTTGTCTGAGAGCATGCTCATCTGGTTTTCAAAACTGAGCAGAACTTTATGACAGTATGATAACATATAACCCACACATGTGGGTCTTGAGCTTGGCAAAGGAAGGATAGTGGAACAAGATAATGTCCAAGCAGGAAACTGCTGCTACTCTACGGCACACATATTGTTCAGCATCAAGCATTTCAATTTTGTTGTTGTTATTCAAATACAATAGTAGAATAATACCTTCATAATTTTTACTTACTTCCATGTGATAACTTCAACAAAACAGCAGAGAATAGAAGGGAGCAGAGCTCATCTCTGTAAAGAATAATAAATACCAAAATCGCAGTTCAATAGTACACAAGATTAAAGAGATTATGTAAATTTCTTCTGCAGAAATGAGGTGCTCAACTTTCATAACAATAAGGTAGAAAGTAACAGAACTTCACCATGTTACTATGATACATCCTTCCTCCTTGAATTTTTCAGCTCTAAAATGAAAAGCTGTACTAGTACTTCTATATTTAAAAGTCATTTTTAGGATCGATTCCTTCCTAAACTTCAGTTAACCAGCATTTTAGACATTGGGTTACCCCTCTTGCCTCTAGCTGTCTGTCAGACCAGAAGGTTTCTGCAAGACTTGAAACATCCATCAAACTTGTGTGGATGTCTTGTATAGCCTAAGGTGTCTCAGATAGTACAAGACTGCTATGTTCAGACACTTGAATTAAGCCCTATAACAATATCCAGTCGTCCAAATGCAGACATCTCTCTAGGGAATGCTCAGTTGCTCCCTGGGTTCAAATGGCTGTGACAGCACACTCACCAATGGCTACATCACATGTGGACAGAAACACAGAAACATATTAAGCATGTTTTAATCTGGAGACTGAATTCTCACTTCCATAAGAGCATCCTCCTTCTCTCCTAGTGGATCAGAGCATACATCCAGAAGCTGATGTATCTCCTCTAAGGGCAGATGTAATGTTCATGGCATAAACTGATTTTCTACAGCTACTGGGGAAGAAGTCCTATATTACTAGGTTAGACCACACACCTTTTAGATGTCTAAGCTTGGCTGGGTCTTTCTGAAACATAAGGAAAAATAATAATTATTAAAAAAAAAAAAAAAAAACCACCAGCAATATGATTATATAAATTTAGAGAGAAAGTGGGCAAGTTCACAGAACCACAGGGGCTGGAAGGGACCTCTGGAGATTATCTAGTCCAACACTGCTAAAGCAGGTTCCCTGCAGCAGGAAGGAAAGGAAAACATCCAGGCAGGATTTGAGCATCTCCAGAGGAGGCTCCACCTGTTTCAGTGCTCTGTCTCTCTCATAATGTGGAAGTCTTTTCTCATATTCCAGTTTGTACACAGTGTCCCTTGTCCCTTTATTTTCTTGAACTGAGGAGCACAGAACTAAACACAGTACCCCCTATATGGTCTCACCAGTGCAGAGTGGAGGTAGACCTGCTGGCCACTCTCTTTTTAATGCATCCCAGAATACCACTGGCGACTTCTTAGATACAAGGAATCGTTGTTCATAGTTCATAGATGATAAACCCATTTTCAGTTTTTGAATGCATAGAAACTATATCCATCTGAGGAAATTCCTGAAGAGAAAATGCCTGAATACTGGAATAGCAACAGGAGAAAGAGTAATACCTTCTTGAGCTGCTCTTCTGCTTTCCTAAGCACCTACTTTAAGTCACTGCTACAGACTGGATCAGATAAGAGTCTTTGCCTATTCCTACACAACCATTCCTCTCTTTTAAGGTCTAATTGTCCCCACTTTTACTTGAGCCAGTGGAATTCACTTTATAGGCAGTGAAGAAAAGTGGAAATTTGTAGAGCATGGCTCACTTCACTCTAAAGTACATGACTAAAATAAAACAGATGGATTGTTCTCACTGGGGTTGGCTTCTCTCCACCAGTTATTAAGGCACCCCTGGAAACTAGGTGTAGATGCTTGTATCTCAGCTACCTGAATTTAGATTCCATTCAAATGAGCTTTGAGGTATACGCAGAGCTTGTAAGAACATGCAACTAGACGTTTAGAAAAAAAATTAAAAAAATCAAAATAAATATGAAAACATGGTCAATTATATCCACAAGAATTCCAGATCAGAAGGGAAAACAGTTCACAGCTGCCAGACATCAGAAGAATGACAGATACTCTGTACTCACTGGGTTATATCTCGTGGGGAAAAATCCTATGCTCTCAGCTAACTCTCCATCCTGAGGCCTGTTCACCACCCTTCCTCCACACTCACAGCTTAGCTACAAACTCACTTCTTTTTCTGTTTGTTCTTAATGGCAACAACGCAGATCCTGCTGAAGTTCACTGCCTAATGTGGATGTTTTTTTAAAGGATATTGCTTCAGGCCTAAATGTTGAGACTACAACGGAGAGAAAAGCTTTAAATAACTAATGAGCTTATTTAGTTAATTAATCTATTAACAATCAAATGCATGTATTGATTGTTCTAGGGATTGCTGACTATCAACTATATACGCCAAGAGACTGATTTTCCAGAAACACACATCAGCAAGATTGAAAACAAAAGCATATCCATTTCTTTGTTGAATAATAGACCTCAAAAAGAGAATTGAATGAATAAATAATAATAATAAATAAATAGAGAAGGCCTCATACATTACCCGTTCCTTTGAATCCAGCAGTTTGAGTCTGGGGTGAGGGGTGATGGTCTGTTGTGAGTTACCACCATTCTGAGGCCTTCAGCAGGAGGATTATGGTGCTCAAGTAAGGTGAAGCCTGAAAAAAACTAAGGCAAGCCTAGGCAAAATCCTGACTAGTCCAGGTGCCTGCAATTAGTATTATTCAGAGCTAGGAGGAGCAGTGACCATCTACATTGATTGGGCTGTAAGGCTTCAGGCTGCTTCTGGTGTCAAGCACAAGGAGACCTTTAATCACACTATACCAGCTTTCAAAAGAGACTGACAAACTGAATAGTGACATTTACATAAACAGCATCTGAATTTCACCACTGACACCTCTGAAGGCCAGACATTTACTTCAGTTTTTGAAAGATAGGAGATGAGTCAAGCATTTTTCTTTGTTTCTGTTCCTGTTTGGTTTTCTTTGTCCAAAAACAAATGTCCATCAGAAATGAAGAATATCAAGCTGACTGGCTCTTGCTTCCTTTTTTCCCAGCATAATTTGTTATGTGAAGTTGAGTCATACTATTATTGCAAGTTTCCTGATTCATGCATTTGAATATATAAGCAGGTATCTTTTCTTCTTCTATTTATGTAAATAAAATCATTATTAATTGTTTGCATTGGAAAGAAGTAGTAAAATTGCACTGTAGTTCAATCATTGTGTGCTTAAGTGGCACTTTGAGTTTCCCAATTATTCATTATATTGTTTTGCCTATACTCAATATAGTAGTTAACTGAGCCATCAATTATAGCATAGTTACCTGTCCCTTGTTGTCCTTGGGATTCTGACAGGGAAATTTTCTGTTATTTATGGGGGAGGGGAGATGGGTAGGAGGATGAAGAGAAAAAAACTATTTTTCTTAGGAAAAATAAATGGTTTTTGCTTGGGCTCAGGTACCAGGGAGCCCTAAATGTGGGATTCTCACATAAGTGCCAAACAGTGAATAATATTCTAACAAGTAATCTGCTAGAAGGTAGCCAGCTGCTTGAAAATAAAACACTCATATACACAGTGATACCACAATTTTGGATATATCTCCTTTCAATGCTCCGGCCACCTAGACATTAGATGTGTCAGCACAACTTTCCACCCATCTGAAACCTGGCTACATATCAGTCCACATATCTCATGTTCTAAGCATGGTCAGCAGCTTAAAAGGTCACCAGTTAATCATCATAAAGCTTGGAAACTTCTTGCCAATCCAGAATAATTTGTAAGTTTTCAGCGTGACAGAAAGGAAGTGGGAGACCTAGTTCTGCTTCTGTATGGCTTCCCCTCACTCATACAAACACAGCCATGTCTTGAGAAAAAGACTAAATGCCAAAGTCAAAGGGTGTGAGTGAAATACCTTAACAGGTTTTGCATCATACACTTCAGCCAAGTAACTAAGTACAGAATTTGTCCATCAGTAATATAGCTGGATTTTGTGGCAAAGGAAGATGCCTTGACAAAACCATCTAATCTTAGGTATGGGGCAGCACACGCTTTCAACCCTTTCCTGTCATCTAAACCTGTAAATTAGGATCTTAATGTAAATGGTAGGACATGGAAACTTTTGTTGAGAAAACATATTGCCTATAGACAAAGATGTTTTGTACTAAAGAAAACACAGTGCTGGTAATACAGATGTATGTTTAAGTTATTGGAAAGGAGTTCTGAATGTTCTAGACATTCATGGCATTCACATAATTACTTCTATTTCTTGAATTTACCTTCTTGTGGGGATCATGTGGGTAGAATCAAAGAATCATAGAATCATCAAGGTGGAAAAGACCTCCAAGACCATCCAGTCCAACCATCCACCTACCAACATCTCCCCACTAAAACATGGCTATTAGTTCAAAATCTTATTGTTTCATGAAAACCTCCAGGGTTGATGACTCCACCACCTCCCTGTGCAGCCCATTCCAGTGCCTAACCACTCTTTGGAAAAGAAGTATTTACTGATGTCCAAACTGAATCTCTCCCGGCGCAACTTGAGGCCACCACGTCTAGGGTACAGGTTTCAAGAAAGTATCAGACTGCTGAATGCTAGAATGCTGGGCATATGACTGAATTCTTTCTTTGTCCCCCCAAAATACTATTTGTCAAGTCGTGTTTTACTGCAAGAATTTGATCTTACAGAATTAAGAAAGTAAATAGTAAAGAAAACTATAGCTGTTTTAAGGAAATCTGTCCCTTTGATTTAAAAAAAAAAAAATTATTTTTTTGCCTTGAAATCTGTTAGCTTGCAGTTTTCTGAAGCAGGATCAAATGCATTCAGTCTAATAGAGATGAAAACAAGGAAATTGTCCATGTATGAGCTATGTAAAGGTTTTAATTTCCTGAATCCAGATTTGAAATGATTTTCTAGAGGGCTACTTTACGATTGTGAGGAATAAGCCAACAGTGCATGAGTCAGCTCAGTGGAGGACTTGAGTATCTTTATAGCCTATAATTTCTTTATCCTGTACCAGAAAAGGTTACTTATGCAGTCTCAATGGTAATGACTCTCCCTGACATTTCAAGGCACATCTAACAAACATCAGCATAGGGAAACAACATTCTCAGCACAGTTTCAAGGAAATTAATTTGTCTTGATTCACAGCAACTAATTTCAATGTCACAAGCATTAATTACTTGATGCTGGTAAACTGGTCTGAGGAATAAACTACATTGGATGGTTTTAGTGAATTTGGCTTATACCTATGCCCAATTTTTTATGTGTTCTCTCTTAGAATGATTGTCTTTGGGGTTTTGTCTTTTGGTCGGTTCTAGCACAATAAAAAACAGTGCCTTATCCAGGCAGAAGTCTTCTTAGAACCTGTGTTGAAGTAAAAATGTTCTGATGTATGATGGTATAGTTTGTGAGCCATTATGACACAAAACAGTATTGAGCCAATAAAAGTAAAATCTTCCCCAGCATTGACCTCTGAAAGGCTGCTCCTCAACGTTATGGGGAAAAATATATATTCTTCCAAATATAATTATATTGTGGGTGGCAAAGTCCTCACAGATAGCTTAGGCTGACCTGTTAAACAAAGCAATGAATACACCCAATTTACAGTGCACCTTTCCATGACATTCTGAAGTTGGTCACTATCTCAGCCTCTGCAAGAAGGAGAATACTGGACCACAACAAGAGCCTATTTCCTTCATTCAGGCAAACACTACACGTTTCATGCCCCTGCTTACTTCTCAATGTAATATATGTGACAAGAGGTATAAAGTGCTACTGGTGGGAGAAAGGGAGAATTTTCTGCTTTGTACTGGCTGTAGGAGTGTGTTAAGGAAAAGACAAGACAAGAATCAACTTTGAGTTCAGCGAAAAGAGATCACTAAATCCATTCCCCTGTGTGAAAGAGAGAGAGAGAGACAAAGAGAGAAACTAATGTTTTCAGTCTTTGTTGTAAAAGATTGGGGGAAAATAAATACAATAGATTCAATTCCAGCCCTCAGAACACCAGTAACAAGTTTTTCCATTCGATTCAGTCTGGTCAAAAATGTACCTAGTGCCCTCTAAAAACCAGTTCTGAAACTTCTGTCAGAAGATATGTTCTTGTAGGTTCATCAAAGACAGTTACAGAAAATAACTTTTGCAGGAAGAAAAAGCATCAAGATCAAAAGGTAAAGCTGTTATGCATTTCTGAAGAGTCTCATCATCTCCCTCTCTTTGTGCCAAAACTACAAATAAAAACTATGGAGAAAATAGCAAATAAAATCTCAAAGGGAAAGAAGTTATATCACTTTTAGATAAATTAAAAACAAAGCCAACAACAACAAACTAGCATTCTGAAGCGTGAACAACTTTGGGGTCCATTTCCATACTTTAAGATCAATTGTTTTAATTGTTGTGTCACCTATTCCTGAAGGAGAGGCTGTGAGAAAGAAGGGAACATTTGCTGTGACAGGACAATGTTAAGTGTTTTAAAACTTTTAAAAGAGAGGAGATTTAAATTGGATATAAGGTAGAAGGTTTTTTTTACAGTAATGGTGGTGAGGGACTGTCACAGGTTGTCCAGTGATGTGGTGGATGCACGATCCCTGGAGACACTCAAGGTCAGGTTGGACGGGCTCTGAGCACCTTGATGGAGCTGTAGATGTCCCTGTTCATTGCAGGGGAGTTGACTAGATGGCCAACAATTCTATGATTCTACACAGCAATGGTGTCTCCAATTCAGTTCAGACCAACAGTAGCTATTTACAAAATTGTGTGTAACTCAAACCAAAAAGTACTGTAAACTTTCTGGAAAAGGACATCTTAAACTGAAAGGGTATGCTGTAGGCAACACAATGAGCAGAGGGTTAGACAATTCTCACATTTAACTTTATTTAAATTTAATTCAGAATCAAGACCACAATTATTTCCACTTCTTCTTCTATTAAAACACAGTATCTAAATTTTGCTACCCTGAAGTTGTTGGATCCTCTCATTGGAATTACACAGTGTAAGAAAGGCTTTTTCTACCTTCTTCTGAATATGAAGTAATATATTCTTATAGATGACCATGTTTTTCTCTGTCAGTAAGTTTTGACAACTTTCTTGCTCTCTGTAGCATAAACAAGAAAACAGAAGAAATTTCTTTGTAAATCTCTAGTGAAACAGTTTTACTCCCCTGTCAAATCTATATAAAGATTTCACTGTCTTTCTATCTTCTTCCTGACTTTTATCTAGGGAATGTATTCAGTATGAATCAATATAATCTCAGAGGATTAGTCTGCCTTGTTCTTCATATGATTATAGTTTGTTAAGGTTTATTTAGTAATCTGCAACAGCTTTTTTTCCCACTGAGGAGTAAGTAAAACATGCTCATTTAAACAGTGAAACTCTCACAGCCTTCCTCCAAGATGGCTTTATTGTAACTTAAAATAAGAATTTCCCTTAAAAATCCTTTTCAGACAGAAGAATCAGGACTTGAAAGATTGCTGTTGATATAGCTGCTTGCTTGAAGAAACAAGTGGATATTCTTATAAATCACAGTAACTCCATGACAGAAAAAAAAATGACTATAGAACAGATTCATGATTTTATGTTCTATGACTCCAAAGCATTTTTACTTCTCTACCTTCTGTACCTATGTTCCTCCCTGTCCCATTATCAGGAAGGGTAGTGAATCTGCCATCATAGTGTCATGTAGCCTTGTGGATTGGGCAG
Source organism: Callipepla californica brunnescens (assembly GCA_023055505.1). Classification (NCBI taxonomy): domain Eukaryota; kingdom Metazoa; phylum Chordata; class Aves; order Galliformes; family Odontophoridae; genus Callipepla; species Callipepla californica. Next base: position 39,141,313 of record JALIRH010000005.1, on the reverse strand, counting down.
TGTGAGGACATACATCACCTTAAACCCACTCTCACTGATCCAGGTCTTCTAATGCCAAATTAGGCAAGCAGGGGTGATAGTCCCAAGTTCATTTTTTTTGAGGACTGTGAGTCTTCATTAGCTCAGCTATACTTTCCATCTGCTCCTCTGTAGGAGGAAACTGAAGAGCTGGTCATGAAATCTAAGCCTGAGTGTAAAGTAAAATTAACAACAGTCTGAGTACATGTTAGGACTGACACAGGATGTCTGCCTGTGAAATTAATGTTTGTACATAACCTCTATTTTATTAGTAGTAGTATCAGTGTTAATGCTAAGAATTCTTCAAGCCTCAATTCTTTCTGAGCACAGAGTCTGATTTCAGCTTTATTTCAAAAAAGAAAAAAAGGTAAAAATCTCAGAAGTCAGTACAAACCTTAAATTTGATACAGAGAGGCTTAGAATCAAACGTCTGTAAGGATACATCTTAGTACAAATTGGTTAACTACTGAATCAAGGAAAAGACAAAAATCCAGAGCAAAGCAGGTTGCATTAGTTATGATGCCCACGGGACTACTTGCTAGTTACTGTGATGCTTAACTTGGAGGTCTCTAATCAGCTTTTTTGGATATGCTTCTAATTGGATCGTTCAGCAGCAAAAGTAATCCACAAAGAAGAGTCGGGAACTAAACCCTGAATCACAGCTTAGGTACAGGGATATATTCTCCCCTTATGCATTAGTGTCTCAGCTTCTGTACCTCTTCTGTTGAAATGGCACCATGCACTGAGGCCAGTTAATGACAAGCATCCCAGCAGTGATCCTTTTCTACTTGTGGTATTGTGTACACTAGCACCATTTCCAGTCTTTAATGTTCTTTCAAATTACATCCAAAGTTCACTGGAGTCAATAAAAAAGGTGGAAATAAGTGAAATTTCCTTGTCTGAGAAGAAAAAAAAAAAAAAGCCTTACTTTTAATTATTTTTTAATTTGAAATTGAAATATCTTTCCTGAAAAGAGATTCTTAAAAATCAATTTCAGGACATTTTCATTTCAATCAAATACTTATCATCCCACCTGCATATCCAGAAGAAAATTGTATTAATTTATTTATTTTTGTCGTATGGTGGCAGAAATTGAAGACAAGAAGCTTTTTCTGAGCTGGTGTACAATTTACTAGCAGTGTATTTTCAATCAAAAAGTAAAACTCATGCTGAATTCCTAATCAAGTCTCAGAGATATCTTTAAACGGGAGTTAGATCCATTCTAGTAAAATATATAGAGGGAGTTAGATCCTACAGTTAGGAAGGTTTATCACTCAGGAGAATAAGTCTGTAGGACGTGTTTTCCTTCTTGTCTAACATCTGGATATTTTTCCATATGCACGCAGGGAGAACCAGCAGTAGAGAAAGTCTCAAACTATTTGTTTCCTATGAATAAAGCCAGCAAGTAATTTCAAATGTCTTTACTCTGCACCACTTCCTCCCATCAAAGACATTAAATGACTTTTCATTGTATGAAAAATACCAATAAATGTTTCAGTGTGAGCATAATTTTATGGAGTTACAAGAGAATGTCATCAAAATTTAAGCCTTTACCAAATTCACATTTCAAAAGTGTAATAAGTAACAAATGATGAAAATTCTTGGACCATATAAGATGACTTCACTCTTTTAATTGCAAGATAGTTTTCATAGTCACATGCACCTGAAGGCATGAGGCAAATATTAAAATAAGCATAACTGTAAGGAAATAGAATTGAAAAGATGCTGTTTGAGATTTAGTCTTTTTTGTCTGATTTGCTTTTTCCAGTGATAGGAAAGTAAGCAAGATTGCATTAAAGACCAAAGAAAAGCTGAAAATTTCAGTGTTTTGTTCTGAAATCATTTTTATTTGAAATATATACAGACTGTTTAAAATATGAAGCTATTTATAGTATAAACCATGTGTTCTTTATGTATCAGTATGAACAGGGGTTTATTGGGCGTATCTCCTTTTTTAGGACAATTTCAATTAATCGTTCAGAAACACTTCCACAGGACCATAAAAACTGCATTGTCTCACTGTGATTTTAGCTGCAATATCTTAACTCTGTGTAGCTTTTTTCCTGCGGTGGATCTACCTAGAATTGTTAGCTTGCAAAGCGACTAGAATGTAAATATTTAGTACCAGACAATTGCAATTTCTTAATTATATTACAAGCGAGAAAATTATCGTTCCGGACACATTTAAATAAGAATAAGAAAGAATAAGACTTTGTGAAACCCATGACTATAGCAAAATAATCAAGGTCCAAGTTCAACTGTTTTCAGAGTCTGATTAATAGGGTGTTCCCCAATACCCATCTCCTAACACGGACTTTTTCTGTGACAGAAAGACAGGGCAGCTACCAGTCCTCAAGAGGCATTTGAAAAATGCTCTCAATTACATAATTTAAATGTGGTTAGTCCTGGCGTGGTTGGGCAGTTGGGCTCGATCTTTGTGTTTTCCAACCACACTATACTATTTGATTGCTTGTGTCTGCAGACAGTTCTCAAATGTCAGGTGAATGTGCTTCTTCAGTTTAGATATCATGTTATTCTACCTTCCTTCTCCTAAAGCAAAAGTGAACTATGCTGTTTACAAATGCAGCAGCTTTGTGGATGTAGTTTAAAAGAGAATTTTGGGGAAAGTAGACAGGTGATAAAACCACAACATTTGGCATAACTCTTTCCCTAGGAGTAAAACTTTAGGTACATCACCTACTCGAAAATGAATGAAAACAAGCTGATGATAAAATTGTCTCCAGGTCTGAGGTCCTGCTGTATTAGGTCACATAAAATAAACAAGACAATATATGTACACGAGACTAAGTAGAAATATATAGACGAGTCAAGTCTACACATATACATTATTCTATGTAAATGCTAGAAAAGAGGATGGGGGAACAGAATGTGGATTTGTTGTAATATTGTGCAAGATATACCAGAATTTCAATAGAATTTGCATATTCAGTAAGATACTTTGGTAACTCAGTACAAATTAGTATCAGCCACATAGTTGGGACCAAAAAGGAAGATGGGTTACAAGGACATCACATGAATAAGTTATCTGTACCAACAAACACTACTGAGTCTTCTGGGATCAAAATTCCCTGCCTAAACGTGAACAGAATCTTCAGGCAATATTAATAGCAAGATTATAGCGGTGACTGAGAAAGACTTAGGGAGATTAGAATGATAGAGCAGACAGAAAGCTAAGCAACTTGCTGACTCCTTCAGGTGAAGCTGAAGTCTTGAAACATTACATTTATCTCAAGCTGTCCTGTTAATGTTGATTTGTAGGTGCTATAAATATGCTGAAAGCAATTAATTCAGCTTCTCAACTTCCAAGCTCAGAAAAGAGTGCTGTGCGAGAGCAGTCTGAGCCTTTCTCTCCCTCAAAGCCAGAATGCCCTGTAAGAACAAACCAAAAGGTTCCTCATAAATGACAGTACAATATGATCTTGTTTAAAGGGGTCACAGCAGTTCTCAGTCTGCTATCTCAGTGAGCTTTTCCAGAGTTTCATCCTGAGAATTATTTTTTTTTTGGCCCCCGTTGTCTAATTTACACCCTAAACTTCAGCATTGATGGAACACTATCTCTAATGTCGACTGTGGTCATTATGCAGCATTAGTTCCTGTAGCATAAGACACAAAGGAAAAACTATTTCCACACCTAGGCATCTGGATTGGATATGTATTTTACACACGTAAGGACTGGCTTAGCATGTTATTATTTTAATTCTTACTACAGATTGAGAGATTTTTTCACAAGACCATAGACCTTCCTCCAAATTGCAATTTTCTAAGGCAGAACTGTGGTTAATGAGCTTGAAAGGTGTTGTTTCAGCGAACCTGTAGCCCATGCAGGAAAAATCAGTAAACTCTTTTAATATATTTATTACTGAACCAGATCACCTGTTCTGTCAGAACTAAAAGGGCACTATCTTCCTTTTTGTGTTTATCTTTTCCATGCATGGATTTTTTTCCCCAAGGGCAAAGGGGCACTGCTTTGGCTCTCTTCTATTACAGCTTGTAAAAATCAAAATAAATAAATCATAGACCTCTTTCATCTTTAATTTCTGTTCTCTAGTCATTTACAGTTCTTGGTGACATGATGGATGATATCACTGTTGGAAAATGGCAAGAAAACTTATGCTTCTCTTTAGCTCCATGGATAGCTCATTAAACTCAAGAGGATTTGGACAACACACTGATTTCTTGACAAAAAAGAAAAAAAACTTTTTATACATCAGTTCAGGTTGAAACTTCAATTTGTAAAAAAATCCTTGAGTTATTGCAGCTACCCATGTAGGCAGCTCAGCACCCCATAGTCACCCACTCCCCACCAATAGGATGGGGGAGAGAACAGGAAAAGTAAAAGCAATGCAACTTGTAGTTTGAGATAAAAACAATTAAACAGGTCAATGAAAAGTTAAACACACACATACAGGCAAAGCACAGTGAAGTATCCATCCAATACTTTCCATCAGCAAGAAAATGTTTGGCCATTTCCAGGAAACCAGGGCTCCATCATGGTTACCTGGGAGGACAAATGCTATAATGCCAGATGTCTCACCTTCCTCCTTTTCCCTCTCAGCTTTTATTACTGACATCATATTGTAAGGGATATTCCTTTGTCTAGCTGTCCTTTTCTGTCACCTCCCAGCTCCTTGTACACCCTCAGCCCCTTTTTGTCAGGGCAGCACAAGAAGCTAAAACATCCTCGGTTCTGTGCAGCAACTAAAACATAGGTCTGTTACTACCACTATTGTCAGCAGAAATCTAAAAGATAGCATCTTATCAGCCAGTATGAAGAAAATTAACTCTGTTCCAGCCAAAACCAGGATACCATTGCGGATTATCTGAGCAGAACCAGAAATATGCTTAAGATGTTGAAAACCCAGTTTGAAAAACACGCTATAGAATAAAGACCTGAACTTGAATGTCTCACACCTGCAGGAGTGCCCTGATCATGACTTAGAAGAAACAGACTTTGAACCAATATAAAACCTGGAAAGGCAAAGTTGAAGGAAGAATTATTCATAAATGCTCCAAGTGTCCACCTGGAGCACAGGGGAGAGAATGGTGTGGACAATAGTCAGGGACATGAGTTTGGATGTCTGAGTACATGAAGAAGGACAAAAAGAAAGCCCTTATTTTCATTCTTTCTTACTGTATAAACTTTAGAGTTTATAAGAACTAAGGTGAAAAATTTTACAAATGGAAATAAATAACCATGTGGTAGATTACAACTAAAACCAAATACTCAAAAACCGTCAGGAGGAAAGTTGGATTTAACAAACCTTTTTTCAAGTTCACCAGTGTAAGTTACCACTGTTCTCTATACTGGCGAATATTAATCTGTAAAAATAATGAAACCTTCTATAGAGCAAAGAACAAAGTCAAAAAAGATACAGGGGCTACAGTTTAATTGCCTTTCCCAGCATTTTTCTCTGAGAAAGTTTCAGGAATGCAGAAAGGAGGAAAATGAAATGCAATTCTCCAATTCTACTGTGGTCTAAGAGTGACAGAGACACCAAAATAAAACTTTTCTGAAGAGTCAGACTGCAGCTGTATATGTTAATCAGGAAAGCCTTGATATCTGCGGCACATCTTGGTGTGACTTCTGTCACAAAGGCTACATGCAATCTGACAGAGAATATATTGAATATGAAACTCTTGCATTGCAGCATTAAAGGTGAGGATGTAAATGTCATGGTGGATGCTTTAACCCAGTTCTAACCTGCTCTGAAAAGCACAGCAGTTAATATGGAGTCTCATTATGCATCATGGGCACAACAGAATGTAAAAGGTGCTGCTACAGAGCTCACAAACTGCTAAAAGCAGGCAGATCTGCTTGTGCTCTTTGATGGGTTGTGTTTTATATTTTATATTTCATTGGCATAGGAAGTAATCCATGCAAGGCACACACTTCACCATGAGAGAGAAAAAAAAAACAATTCCAGAATGTTATCAGTTCTCCCAGCAGCTTGGAAAAGGAATCAGACATTGAGCTTGCTGATTGACACATACTGATGGCAGAAAGCTGGCAAGGAGGTCATTCCAGGTCTGGTTTTCACGACAGGAATATTTCAGGCTGAATTTATTTCTGTGCCATAATCGAGGATTTTCATAGAATGATAGATTTTTTTTTAAATTGAAAGGGACTTTTAAAGGTCATATACAGTTGCATCAGGTGCTCAGAGCCCTGTCCATCCTGACCTTGAATGTCTCCAGGGATGTGGCATCCACCACTTTATTCAGTTCACATGAACACACAGATGTTCATAATGATGTTTATGTTCTGTGGTTGTGTCTACAACTGTTGCATCAAGGTTTTCTTTTAATTTTTTTTCTTTTTTGCCCATAGGAAAAGAAATCTAGTTTTCATTTTCATAGTGTTATGTTCATACCTTACCATATATACACAGATCACTCTGAAAGTAATGTCTTTGATTTATTTCCACGGAAACTACAAGAGATCCAAAGAGCACATAAATACTACTTGATAGAGAAAACTCTCAGTTATAAAACATTGTTTTTCAGCACAGCCACCACCATTAGCTATGTATTTTTACCAGCAATGAACAAGAGCCTGCATGCCACGTTCATAACAATCTGCACGAGCAAAGGTGACCACTGTCACTGTCACCACAGCTGAAAAGCATCACCCAACACTTCACTGTGCTCTCATCTACTTCTTGGTCTCCATAAATGTTCAGCAAGTTATCAGTGAATGTCAACAGGTGCCATTTTTTCTTCATGGATGAATTCAGTAACACACCTTTGCTTCATACACACTTCCATGCCAGATGCCATTTAGTCAGAGTGTCTCTCTGCTGCCATCTGTCACATGGCAACAAAATGTAATGGAATATTGGTGCGAAACTTCAATCATTGCTGTCTTATCACCAACATTTGCCTCTGATACTGTTGGCCAATTGAATATAATCAGAGGCATTACTTTCAGAGCAGCCTTCATACATAGATAAGACTGATTATTTGTGGCCTGGACAAGTTGCTATATTATCCAGTGAATATTCTTTAGTTTTCCAATTCAAAAAGGCATTTTAACTTCTCAACTGGCAAATTAACAGTGAAATGGATAAATGAATTCAGAAGTGAAACATTTCAACAAGGTAAAACAGATGATTTCAAACTTATTTCAGATTTTCACTTGTTGCAGTCTCCATTTTATCCTTCCTACCGTCAATATGCCTCCCAGTTAAAATCAAGTCATGTTACATCCCTTCTCACTGGTCATCATTTTTCTACACGTTGAGTTGATCAGAAGCTGTGGTCTATAATGGATTATGATTACTTTTACACCTGAAAATTAACAAGTTTTGTCTAGAATCAGATTTGTGAAACCGTGATAAAATCTATGAAAACTAAAAGGGCATCAAATCCATAGTGAAGCTTTTTCAGGCAAGAATTTTATCATGATTCTGTAAATTATAGTGGTACTTCTATTTTAGTTCTTTAAGGCAAATCTTTACATTGCTTTTTTTAGATGAAACACCATTAAAAATTTCGAAAATGTCCTCATTTGTAAAAGAAGAGGAAAAATACTTATAAAAAAACAATAAAACAAACAAACCAACCAAGAAAAGCCAAGCAAACAAACTCAAACAAATACAAGACTGTTCTGGGTTCTATCTCAGCAGGTAATTCTCATCATTTAGAGTGGCATGAAGTTTCTCACTCATTTGGAGATTGAATTGTGCTTGCAAAGTATTGGATTAAATTAATTTTAAAAGAGATATCAGAGTGAAGATTCAGAAGTTTTGAAGTGAGGGAAATAAACTAAAACTTCAGCCTACAGAAAAATGCCACAAAAATATGAGTGATTTGCAATCTGATCCTGCCGTAGCTGCAGTTCTATGAATTGAAAATATGAGTTGTTTCCATTTCACTGGAAGTTTATGAGATCGAAGGGAACATCAGGGATGCAACAAGATAGAGCTTGGGTCATTTAGTGATATAAGCCACAGACACAAATGTAAGAAACTGATTTTTGTGGTGTTTTGGAAGATGTAGTTCATCTTCATAACATACTAAATTATGGTTCTCTGCAGCTTTGGCTGCATTGCCTATTTCTGTAACTGGGATTCAAAAAAACCTGATTTTATTAATGGAATTTCATTGCTGCTAAATACTTCTCAGGTTTTTCTATACACATTATTAGTACAAAAACCTTAGCAAAATGATTATAAAACTCTAGTTTGCACGGTACTTGGGATTTGTGCTAATTATTGTTGATTCCTATTTAAGAAACTAATTCTTCTGATCTTGGCTCACCTTCAGGAAGCAAAAAAGGAATTGAGGCTTATATTTATTTCTTTGATTACTATTGCTAGCAAATTGTAAACCCAATTCAGGCTCACACATAATGGCAGAAAATTTGTCATCTGTTTCAAAGAGTCTGACCAAAAATTAGGAGGAACAGGGTACTAATCTCCCAGTTTTATAAAGAAAGCAGATGAGGGGAAAAGAAGCTCACAGAAATATTGTGCAAAGAAATAACACATTTCCTGAATAGTCTTCCAGAATCAGAATTGTGATGAGTAGTATGTAGGGAACATTTATGAACAAGCACGAACAGGGTATGAACAGGGTAAAATGTCTCCCAGTCTAACAGCTGCACACCACCAGCCATAGGTGAACAGGAAGCTGAAATCCTCATCACTCCTTTCTGCCCCACAGTAGCACTCTCAGTCTTCTCTGCAGCTTGCATATTTAGAAGGCTTATTAAATTATTTAAACTTTGAAATGTATCTTAAAAAGAGTGTCTTCTTGTATGCTGATAGAAATGCTCAAAGAAATTTAAGGATGAAAGATGTAAAGTTATCCTAGTCAAAATCTGGACCAGTCTGGGCACAGAGCTGAGACAATACCAGACTCCTATCTCATCTCCACCCAAATAAACCTTGTGGTAGCTAAAGAACTGCTGTACTCTGAAGACTTGTGCTGCCAGTGGTCAGCTTGGCTGCCCAGATCCAAGAGACACAGCTGATGTCAGTGTTTTGCCTTTTCCTCCTTCTTTTTCCTTTGCACGTATCAGTCTGTCCCTTACTTGTGGGCAGCAGATGCTATTTTGTCTCTGATGATGAAAAGTCCCAACACACCTCCCAAAGTGAACACTTTCAGACATAACACTGTTCTGGATCTTTTTCCCCCCATACCAAGAAATAATTTGTTTTCAGTAGAGTCAATGGTTCTTCTGAAGTTTCAAGAAGTTAAAGTCTGAAAGGGATTTGTCAGATGATAAATCATTGTCACAATTAAAGCCACAGTCTCCAAGTTCAAGTAAGATCAGGTGAAGTACTATAAACCTCTATGATATATTATATGTAGGGAGGATATTTGATATGAAATAATGCTTGAAGGACCTGATTATTTTACAGAGGTGGTTTGTCAGTAATTATGAAGAAACAGGTTTATTATTAGCCTTTTCCTGTACCAGAGATAATGTACAGTTTTGGGCCCCACTCTACACACATTGAGTCCCTGGAGTGTGTTCAGAGGAGGACAACGAATTTGTGAGGATTCTGGAGCACAAATCTAATGGGGAGAGGCTGAGGAAGCTGGGATTGTTTAGTCTAGAGAAGAGGACGCTCAGGGCTGATCTTATTGCTCCCTTCAGCTATCTGAAAGGAGGCTGTGGTGAGGTGGGAGCTGGCCTCTTCTCCTATGTCAACGTGACATGACTAGCCTCAAGTTGTGCCAAGGGAGATTCAGTTTGGACATTAAGAAAATCTCTTTCTCCAGAAGAGTGGTCAGGCACTGGAATGGACTGCCCAGGGGGGTAGTGCAGACACCAACCCTGGAGGTGTTCAAGAAGCACTCAGCTGTTGTATTGAGGGACATGGTTTAGTGGGAAATATTGGTGATTTGCGGACAGATGGACTACGTGATCTTGGAGGTCTTTTCCAAACTTGGTGATTTTATGTTTCTATGATTTCTAGGGACTGATGTCTATGCAGCTGGCTTGAACATTACATTGGAGCAAAGTTCGTGTGTCCAAATTAAAAAACAATATGCTATATCACAGCATAAGTCAATACATTTCTGTGTTCTCTCAAGAAATACATTCAATTCCTCGGTGTATATCATATTTTTCCCCTAGTGATGCCAATTTTAGATTTAGCTGCAGTAAATTACTCAATGGTTAACACGCTGAGGACAAGACCCTGCTGGCCTAGCTTCATACTCCCCTCCCCGTTGATGCTGAATTTAAGTTGCATGGTTTTATTTCTTGATAGCAGTTGTGGAGAGAAGTAATTTTCATTTACTAAATTTGTAGATCAGAGCAGGAATATTGCCTTCATCTAAGATACCACTTTCCAGAATATCTTATTCAGAAGCAATTAAAAAAAGTTTCTGAAGAAAACAAATCAAGTCCTACAAATACGTAGAGAAAATACGTAAAAATGAAACTGGTGATTAGAACAATGTGTTTTTAGGCTAGAAATGATGGAGACTGAACACCAGGACTGGAGGAATAACGGCTAAAGGAGATGAAGTTTCGGAACTGAATTTAGCCGAGGACGTAAGTGAAGCTCAGGGAGCTAGAAAAAGCTCTCTAGTTGACTACATCTCAAAATGTGACATAATTAACAGACAAGACTGCCAGCTTTTCAGAAAAAAAAAATTCAAACAAATCTGGGACACTGGCTACACATTAGCAGATAGAGTATTGTTATTTATAAAAAGGAAGAAAAATGAATCCAACCGGTATAGCTGATCTCAATGACATCTTAGGGATGTACAACAAATTTTCAGGTGTAAAATGAACGAAAGACATGAAGCAAAATGGATTATAGGATAAAGTGAAACAACAATTTACTGGAAGTGGACTAAGCTGAACAAACTCACTGTGCTTTTATTCTTGTAATAGAAATAATTTTCTGCAGACAAGAAGTTCTCAGGTCTCACTGGACCTAAGTAAAGCATTTCTTATAATGAACCACATAGAGAATATATAGAGAAGCAGGACAAGGTGGGTTAGCTAGAAAGCTGTCAGGTCCAAGAGATCCTGTTAATGATATATGGAAATGCATTGTACAATGGGAAGACCCTCCTGTCTGGAACTACACTTTAAACACATTTCTCAAGGATCAGTCTTGGGTCTAATTTTATTTGATATTTTCATCAGTGACCCTGACACAAGAAGTAGGAAATTGATCATTTGGTTTGGCACCAAGTCAGGAGGTGTTGTCAGTAGTTTACTGAGAAAGATGTCAGACAAGAAAAAATAGATTGGCTCAAACAGATGTTGAGAAAATTTTAAGTGGGAGGGAAGGAGAGGGAATCTGTCTCTTTGAGAGACAAAGAATAAGGCATCTTTAAGGGTTAGGATACAGGGCACAAAGCAAAGGTTGGAGCTTGGACAAAGTGGGCAGTTCATGCTCAAGCAACAGGGAATCCATTGTCACTTCACCAATAGCAAGTTGTTGCATACATAGACTGGGGGTAGAAAGCAGAATAATAGAAATTCATCCTGCTGGGAAACCTTGAGCCACCTCTGCCACGACTAAGCAAAGTTCTGAACTCCAGTTCTAACAGCTGTTGCCCCATCCTTCCAAACTGCCGCTAACATTCCTGGAGGCTGGGTAGCTCAGAGTGCTGGCTGGGGCTAGCAGCTCCCCAGAGCTTATGACTCATTTTCTTTCCACTCTCGATCACTCTGCCATACTCAGCCCTCTAGCTGAACTGGGCACATTTCCCCTTAAGTGCATCCAGTGAAGGATGCACAAGCCACATTTCAAACCTTTGGAGATGCCTTCTGAAAACATAGGCATTGATTTCTGGAGCAAAGGCTTTCAGCAGAATAAAAGCCAGATGGAGATGAAGTTGAGTCCCTCCCCCCACTGGAAATCCATTAATTATTACTGATAAAAATTTTTGCTCAATAACATTTTATGGTTTAAGAAAAAAAAAATCCATGGAAAGCTATACTTAATGCCCTATGAAAATGACTATGCCAAATGCTTCTCTGACACATTTAATATCTCTCTAATAACATTTTTTATAATTGTTTCAGAATGAAAATGTGCAGCATAACAACCTGCAAATGGTTCATGCATATTCATGCCTTCCATGTTTTAACTGCTGAGGAAGGCTCTCAGATTGCCTCCTATTACAAATTGTTACTTATTTACCATGCCAGTTGGTGGCTCTGAGGTAGCATATGTGAAATGAATTTGCAGTTTCTATTAGAGCTTGTTGAAATTTTCCATCAAACAATTTTACAATTTGATAAATAAATAAATAAGCCCCCTAGCCATTAATCATAATGGATATACTTTGTGGAAAAGCATTTGTTCAGATGATATGATAAAATATGGATAGGTTTCCATTAGAAGTAGTTTCCAGGTACCCAGGCAGATCTTCTGGATGATTTCTAGGTGCTCCACCATGGTAACAGCCCCCACAAGTCCTCAATCTGACAAAATGTTATTTGGGGATGTTTTTCAGAACAATCATCATGATATTTTCACAGTGTGCAAATCCCAAGTAAGCTTTTAAACAACTATTTCTGCACTGATACAGCTATGGAAGAAGAACTTCAAGTATTTGGGAAGTACAACTCTTGTGAAAGTTCACCTCCTCACTGCACAGCTGTAGCCTGCTGCCATTATTCTTTACCTTGCATCTCAAAGCTGCCAAAATTTGAGCTGTTTAATCAGTAGCCAGGGCTTTGCAGCTCTAGCTTCAAAACTATCAAGATGCCATCTGCAGACCTTCCTCACCTAAATCCTGGTATGCAAAATCAATTATGATACACAGAAGCATAGGTCCATTAACATTGGAAAAAGATGACTAAGATCATCTAGTCTAACCATCAGCCCATCCCCATCACACCACTAACCCATGTTCCTCAGTGCCACAATTCCACATTTATTGAAAATTTCCAGGGATGGTGACTCCACCACTTCCCTGAGCTGGAAAGATTTTATGAGAGCTTGCAGCAATTTCTAACTTCTGAAGGTAGAAACACTTTAAATTTCTTTTTAAATTCAGGGACAAAAAGGTTTTGACTCAGCCTTATTGCATAATTTTTGCCTAATATAGTTACAAATCATTAACATTTTACAAAATCAGATTTGGAAGTTTGAAAAAAAAAAAGACATAAAAAAGCCGATACAAACATTTTTACTGGAAATGCAAAAGAATCAGATTCTTCAGTTCATTCTTTGAGTACTGTATTACCGAATTCCTACAAAGAAAACCAAATTAGGTAGAAGATCCAAAAGCCTTAGAGAAAAATTAAAAACTTCAACACATTTTGAATAAGGTCTTCTATGAGCAGACACTGTTATGTACATATGTGGGGAAACCAGGCACAAAGGTAATGAATTGGACTATGGAGATGATGTTTAAAACATCCCATATGCAGTCCCTGTATGTGCTTTCTTGCTATGTAGAATACCCAGCACATAAAAACGAACTTCCTGCACTGTTTTCTCAGGTATTTGCAGGTCACCTTTCCACTCACTGGGAAAACTGAAAGTTTCTTTTTCCTCCAGTCACGTTCCATCTATCACAGTGCTCATTTAGAGAGGCAGGAGCAGACACGTCAGACACAGAAAATGAGTCAGAACAAAGAGAAATAGGGCCCTGAAGGAAAGAAAGAGAAAAGGATCTGAAAGCAGAAACAAAAGAAGGTAGAGAGATAAGGAACTTTAAAATAGAGAAAAATCAACAGAGAATCAAGTCCCTTGAAAGAGCTGGTGAAAAAATTCCCCCAAAGCGAAAAAAGCAGCAAGGGACATCTGTCCATCAGAAGGACCTACAAATCTCCAAGAATTTTAATACCATATTGTTATTCCAGCCACAAGATGAAAGCTCATCTTTATCATTAATGGACATCCTACTAACCAGAGCTATATTTCAAAAAGAATACTTAATGCCAGTTACAGGAATAAGAATCAGTTTTGCCCATCTCATCAGCCCTTTGGTTCCTTGCCCATTTAGGTAAAGAGGGAGAAAGAATCAATGTGAAATGCATAAAGACCTGATGAACAAGTCATCCAAGGCATCTGAAAGCAAAGGATGGATCACTGTGCACTAAAGCAGAGGCCCTTCTTATTGAATTAGATATCTAAGATCAACTGGTTTTTGACCATATCCATAGCTAGAGCTTGGAAATGTATTTTGGTTGACTGCAATTTCTTTAAAACCTGTTCCATCTGAACAGCTTGCCATGGTTTTTTGTCTGGTATTAACTTTCTCCTGCTTTTTCAGACCTAATCACATCATTTGCTTATGCAGCTGTTTCAAAAGTAGAGAATGGAGAGAGAAGAGGAAGTGAACAGGGTATTCTCACACCTGGAGCATTACATGTATGAAGGAGCTGAACACCATAAGCAGCTCACGGTTGCATTAAAGCACAAGAAAGTTCAGAAGAATCACTCTGGCTGCTTACATGTTGTTGTCCGATTGAGAAAGTCCACTTTCAGCCTCTTCAGCTGATAATTTAGTTTTGAAGACTAGGTGAACAACCAGGGGCTTAGTGAAAATAATTGGTTTTAGAGACTGTAGCATAGAGATCGTACCTAGGAGGAGAAAAGTTCTGTTCAAGAATATGAAAATAGCAATTTTTAAGGCAGAGCAGCATTCAGATAAGAGAGCTCTGTGTCTTTCCTTGTCTCTCTTTGAAAAGTATCCTCTAGTTCTGTGCGTTGCAGCACAATCTGATGTAATACAATTCTTAAATGGTTGAAAGAATGGCTCGTCAATTTTATATAACAAACATGTGCATAGATCTAGCAAGTATTAGAAATCAGCACACTATAAAATGTAGGAAAAAAAAAAAAGGAGAAAAAAATAGAAGAGAATTTGATTATTTACCAACTGTGGCAAACTGAAGCAGAACGATAGAAAGCAATCAAAAAGTGAATGTCCTTGAAAGAATAAATATCCTCAGTTTATATTCTTTAGGATGATATACGCTGAGCTTTGGTATCCTAAGGAGGAGAGAGGAAAAAAGGTCACTTTCAAACTGTTTTTTATTCATAACACTCAACTAGAAGACCTGGCCAACTTGGCTATGATGAGCTGTTAAATGGATTGGCCTAGGGCAAGAAAATGAAACTAAGCATACTCTAAAAGTTTGGGGAATTTGGATCAGGGACTATTCCATCTGTTAACTGCAGGACAGGCACAGCGTGGCTGATGAACGATGGAAGTACTTTTTATCACTGTGGTGTTAATGACCTAATGAAGGTCTTTTAAGAGTGCAAATGTGGTGTCCTATAAATCTGCTTCTATACATTTTCCTTCATTTATCAAATGTTAAAGGGATTTTCACCTTGTGTTCTAGAAATTGCTGCAGAGCTGATACACTGATTTAGGAGGCCTTTTAGCTGCTTTGATGTCTATTATATTTTACCACACTGGTGAGTAAGGTTTATTTCATCACATATTCAGTTTAAAACTTTTCAATATTGATAAAATCTGGGAAGATAGGTATGTAATAAATATGCTCCTCTTAATAGGATTATTTCAGAGAACAAAGCATGAGGAAAGGGCTTGTACTGGGCTTATACTCGGGTAATGATTCTGTCTCTTCTGATGATCTACCTCCCTGCAATCTCTTTGCCAGATAGATGTGAAAGAAGACCTTTACCTCCACAGCTTCCAAATATTATTTCTGCTTGTCCCACCTTCCAGTTGTTATAAGTAATTGTTTGAGAAATGTTGGCAATTTGAACAATCTGTGGTACATATTTAATCGATTCTGCCAAATATAAGAAGAAAGTCACAGAGACGTGTTACTCTTCTTCTCACTGGAGATTATTTTTAATTTGTGTGTGTGTGTTTATCTTATCCTTCCTAGTTACATTTACTTTTTTTTCCCTACTTTACTGTTTACTACTTTCTTCTTTTACCAATTCCTCAGCAGTATTTTATAACCGATGATAAGTCTGTCCAAAGTGTTCTATGAGGAAAAGATTAGATTTGGAGTTTTTAAAAAAGTTATGAAAAAAATGGTTATACAGCTTTTTATAGAAATATAGATCTAAAGAGCACAATGGAAGTGCTCAAAATTGCCTATTGCTCAGATTCTGAAGTGCCTTTCAGAAGACACCTGCTCTTAAAGTACTCAGGATTCCTGTATGTCCTGTGTCCCATCTTGGTGTCTCAAGAAGTATAGGGCAACTCAAACAGCACTGGAAAGCTATGGCTGAGCATGTGAACTGAGCCCAAAAGAGGAAGTTTATTCACAATTAGACACAGGCCATCAACGACTGCAAATGATCCAGTTATCTAACCTCTCATTACAGTCAGAAGACAGCGGGTAGGAGTTCCACAAGTCAGGGGCCTCAGAAACATACTTTGTCAGTTTAGGTGACAAAGTATGCATGCATACTGAGGCTAAACAGCTCTAAAACTTTATTTGTTTTAATTTCTAAATCTCACTGATGAGAAAAGGAATTTAAGCGTCTGTTTTACAGTGTAGATACTGACATCTAAATGATCACCTTCTCAATCTGAATGTCAGGCACAATATCCTAGAGATTATAGCAAGGTATGAAGAATGTAAAGCACCAATTTAGATGATGATATTTAAATTCTCTATATTAGGTAGGTAGATTTTTGACCAAGACAATTTCAGTGACTATGTTGCTTAATCCGTGTTGCTCTCCCAAAAAACAATGATATGAGAGAATCCAGAGAGCCACTGACTAAGGATGAAGTCATTACTTTCTTCGTTGAATGGTAATGTCACATTTTGTACCAATAAATTCTGGAATCCAGACAAAAGTGCATCAACGGAATTCCTCAGAAAGACAGCTCTTCTGTCCCTCAAATATCACAGCATGTGCCCTTCCTTCATCTAACCTCCACTCAGAACATTTTGTGTTGCAATATACAATAAAGAGAATATTTATCTTGTTCTTTTCTTCAGAATGAAAATGGATATAGATGTGAGCCTTACTTTGTAGCCAGCAGACACTGACATTTTGAGCAATCCAGTTTTAGAATCAAGATAAAGCCTACTTGAGCAGATTTCAAGAAATATCATGGGATGGAAAACTTTTGTGTTATTTTCTCACTCAATTCCAGGCTGCAAGAAAGGAAATTATGAATATAATAATATGGGAATTTTGTCTTCTATCATGAACAAGGCCTCCCTCTTCCTTCAGTATAGGTGAAGGCCTCCTGGGTAATATGAGAAGCAGATCTTCTGTTTATGCCTCTAAAACTTGACACCATAAGAACTCTTCTCATCCGAGAGGAATCTCATTGAACATAAACAGCATGGCAGTTTACTCTGAAGTAAAAAAATTATATGCACTTTGCAGAACAAAATAAATGATTTACAAACCACTCAGCAAACTGCATCAGGAACTTCAGTGGATGTGACTAGACAGAAGAAAAATTAAATAAAAAGAGATTTAAAATCATCTAGTATGGAACCTGAACACAAACATTAATGCAGTTTAACTGGAACAGGGAAAGGAGAGGAAGAAAAGAAAGGAAGGAAACCAGAAAGCAAGAATATCCAGCCAGAAAATCATTTAGATATTTAATATTGATCTCTAGCAGAACTCTGGCATCTAATGATAAGATGATCCAGATTCTAAAACTATTCAGGCACATGGTATCATGTAGAGATAGGAAATTAAGAGTGCTGAGTGATAATCAACTTGAAATTGATAATGCACAATTATTGCTTTCAAATAGTTTTTAAACCATTCCTTTTGCAGTCTTCCAGATGAATCCACTACATAAGTGCAAAGTACAGAAAGTCATCCTTATAAAAGCTGTGTCATTTTTGCCCAATTTTCTACCAGCTGCATGCAGCAAGTGGTTAAGTTCTGTTCCCATTTCCGATTTTTTCTGTAATACCCTTTCCTAAGCCCAAATGAAGCAGCTGTATTTATGGTTGAAAAATTAGTGCAGGCCCCTGTGTTTATGGTTGAAAAATTAGTGCAGGCCCCTGATGCTTAATTGTACAGTCAAGCTAATGCATTTGCTTCAAAATAAAAATAAAAACAAAAATATCATAGGTAATGTCATAAATAATCAATATAGGTTTGAGTTAGGAAGTCAGACGATATAGTTCAAATCAAACCACAGCAAACAATTCCCTTGGTGAATGGTTTAAATCTTTCACAGGAGAACAGAGGGGTTAAATGTGAAGTAGCAGACCTACCACCTGGAGACATCTCATTCTTGCTCTAGTCATTGAGGATTCTGTAGGATGTTCTGCAGGATGCATAAAGTCAATAAAGCTTTGGGCACCTAGGACTATAGATCCTTATTTTGAAAGGCTGAGGTACAAGGAAGTAAGTGTATGTGGAAATTTTGGCTGATGTGCCATAATAGCTAATACTCCAGGTTAGCAAAACACATCAAAAAACATGTGCTTTCTTCTCAGTGTGCCCAAATACATAATAGGAGAAGGACAGAAAGGGAAGAGGGACATTATTTGTTCATTGTTATCACTTATGTGGAGGTACATCAACGTATGTCTATACACTTAGACCCCATGGTTTTACTGTTTGAAAGCAGCTGCAAGATATGACTGAGTTTTGAAACAGTCTTCTGAAAATGATCTGCCCCTGGCAGTAGAACAAGCTGCTTCCAGGAGAAGTTCAAGGAGGCAGTCATTAAAGAAAATGTCAATTCTAAATGTATTTTCCTTCTTTCTTTCTTCTTTGTCAGCTGCTAGAAAATGGCCCTCAGTGCCTTTGCCATTTAATTCACCTGGAATCAGATGTGAGCAACAAGCCTTTCACACCACTGCAAGGGCATGAACTTCTGTCCGTTCACGTCTGGGTAACAAATACTACATAATTCCAGCCATTTGTGGGCTTTTGTATCAGGGTAAGTGTTTTCTTTACAGAAAAAAATGCAGTCAAATACAATGGCTAACACAGCACTGCAACCAGTCACTAGAGTGGAACATCAGAGCACTGTGAAGAGGTGTATTCTTAATCCACACATATCACAAGGCAGGAGTCCTCACCTGAGGT
Organism: Callipepla californica brunnescens; assembly: GCA_023055505.1. NCBI lineage: Eukaryota > Metazoa > Chordata > Aves > Galliformes > Odontophoridae > Callipepla > Callipepla californica. The sequence goes on along the minus strand of JALIRH010000005.1, from coordinate 39,122,324 downwards.
TACACAGCATACATCTTGATATTGGTGTATCTGGGTTCAATGTTGTTTACCTGAATGGGCTTTCAGGCAATGATACCCAGACTACAGCTGGATACAGCTGAAGATTGCACCTTCAGTTCAATAGTCCTTGTGTACGGATGCACTTAATTATTAAATGCTTTCAGATTTGCAGTCCAGCTCCTCTTCATCTCCATTTCTCATTTACTATTAAGATAATGCTTTATCCCTCTGCCAGAAGGAATTTTTGCTGAGTGACCATACCTGCAGGACCACATAACCTTCTAAACGTTGCATTATTCAGTACGACCCTTCAGGCTGAATCTGGTTTTCTTGAAAATGTTGTGCAAAAACCTGATTTCTTCTACAGAGCATCAAGAGGCAAAGAATGACTGTCAGTGCAAGAAACAGCAGATGTTCTTTTTTTCTGCTTCTCATACTGTGACTATACAGACTGTAAATGGCAATTTATATATTAAAAATGTAGAAGAGAAAGCACGTTGCCTGTTGAGGTATATGAGCTATTTACTCCTGTCTCTGTAAAAACACAAATATGTGTTTGCATATCTCTATGTATCAGTGAAGTGATCACAGGAATGTGCTAGTAGTTGGACTAGATGATCGTAGTGGTCTTTAAAACCTTAATGATTCTTAATGGTTCTAGGATTCTGTGATTCATATGTATTGCTAAAGACATTTAACTACGGTCTGACATCTATGACTATCCAAGTGCAGCTCAAAGTTCACCAAGGCTCCTCTGTCCCATAATTAGAAATATTTCTAGAATTCTCAGGGAGCCTTAAATAAAAATCCAGAGGAACAAAGCCTCAGAGCTCAAGAGCCTCTTTATTTTGGGATGTTTCACAATTAAAACTTCATCCAAGAGTTCTGTGTTTACAATTTACATACATTAAAACTGAAGAACCAAATGTGTCTAAATTTAGCCATCTTCCATCACTGCTTGTAAACTGTATTTCAGATAGAATGACACAAAATATTACGTTAAGCAATCAAAAGAAATTAAAGCATTCAAACAACAATCTTTTATGAAACAAGAAAAATTCTTCCTTCAATGTGGCAATCAGTTTCAGTCACTGTGATTTGTGAGGGTCAGTTCATCTTGATCTGTGTCACTGAGATTCTACAGTTATGGTCCACTTCCAACACATCACAGCAACGTACCACATTCCTGGCCACTTCCTGTTTCTGAACAGAACTAAATCAGACATCACCTTCTTAAGCCCTCCCGGACATCACTGGGAATCCTGGTTCATAGATTTTAATTCTTGATAATATTGCTAGGAAACCATGACCAAAGGTCACTTCAGCTCTCCCTGATGTCAACAGTACATCGGATGTAGAAATGATCATACTAGAAATTCATTTTTCTACTTCCAAGAATGGCCCAGTATGGCATCCCAGATTTCATTTCAGTAATCAATTGGATAACTTGGATTTATAGGGCTGAGTGATAATGATTGCTATCATGAACAAAGATATGGAAGTCTAAGTGCTACCTTAGTTTTGGTCTAAATAATCAGTGAAAAACTTTTTTGGTCCCAAGAACAAAAGAGCTAGTGGTAGGAAAGGGGTAAATAAAGAAATCAGAGTCAGCAATGTTGCACCCTTTGGTTCCAGAGAGGTGTGAAAAAAATGAGACTGTTTTCTTCATAAAAAAAAAATTTTGCTCTGAGTTTTTCAAATTACCATATTCAAGTAAAGAAAGAGGGTTCATTTCTCTCCCAGGAAACAGTGAGCAGATAGAGATAAAATTAAGGTAAATCTTTAGTTCAGTCTTTCAAATGCCTCATTTTTAAGGCTACAGTAACTGCTATAAACAAGCAACATTTCTATTAATTAACTTCCATCCTGAATCAACAAGTAGACTGCTATTTTTCTCCTCTGAACAGCTTGCAGATATCTACAACTAAGTCCCAACTTCAATAAAAGATAAACGTCTGAAATGGAAAAATAATCCTTACGTATCTTTAAAATTCTGCTGCACACCAATAAAGTCACCATAGAGGTAAACTATATAGGCAGATTTCATTACATTTGAGCAAATTGAATAGCTTCAGGCTTCAGTGAGTAAGAAAGATGAAGAAAGTATCTGCTTTATTAACACTCTGTTGCAAATGATTTTATGTGCTCAAATAATTATTGATCTGAATTAATAATAAATGCTTTACCATCTATTACACTATTTCATTTTCAAATCTTTTTAGATTCTTTTTCTTTCGCTCATCTTTTCTAGTTCATCAATTAATTCTTAAATATGGTTTGCTGACCAATCCATAAATTTTCAAATCAGGAGAAACTCTTAGCAGCAGTTGGTGTGTTCTCCTGAATTACAGCTTTCTTCTGAGGATCTCAACCAGTAGTTTCTGCATCAAGTTTATTGATGCAGAATTAATTCAATATTAACCCCAACATTTGAATTAACTTTGTAGTATGCTAAAAGGTCAAGATTTTTTCTGCCATTTCAAGGGAAAGCTGGATCTCCTTTCTTGCAGAAGATGTTAAAGTATATCATAGAATCACAGAATCACCAGTGTTGGAGAAGACCTAAAAGATCATCCAGTCCAATCATTCACCTATCACTAATAGCTCCCACTAAACCATGTCCCTCAACACAACATCCAAACGTTTCTTGAACATACATATATTTGAGAGTTGCTGGTGTATTTCTGCACCAACGGGTTTTATTTGTCTTACCTTTAAATTGGTTTTTAAAATCTTCAGTTAATTGACATGCACCTTCCATGATAACACTCTATGCAAGATACCTTTTGATAAGGCACAGTAAATATCAATATCATTATCTTCCACACATGCACATGAAAGTTGTCTGACTCCTGGATTAAACAATTCACGTATTTCCTTGACACTGTGAGGAACTGAACTCAATAATCCTTGTGGCCTTCTCCAGCCTTATGTTCTTAAAAGAATATGGCTCTATTTTATTCTGCTATTAAAGGGAGAATAAAATCTACAGAAAAAGGGAAAAAATTAGCATGTATGCATTGTGAAGCAGAGACAGGATTAAGATTTAGAGTTTTAAAGACATACTGTCTCGGATATAGAACTTGGGTTGTTGGGAAAGGTCATTTAAAACTCTTCCTAAACAATACTAGTTTAAAATAAGAATTCAGATTTCCGTGCCCAATAGGAAATGATAAAATATGGGGCTTTTATTACCACAAACCAAAACTAATCCAAACTCTGAACATATTTCTACTCACACCTATTTTTTTGTCCTGTTCTGTAGAATTTTAGGTTCAAAAATCCTTGCATAATGACCGATTATAAATGCAGTGATGCTGGATCACAAGGCCACCACTGACTAAGAGTGACGCAGTGGGGCACTTCGTGGAGCCATTTTTCTCTTAGCCAACAGTCAAAGAATCCAAGGCAATTATTTAGATCATACATTTAGACCATACCACTAGCTTTTACACTACATATTTAACTTTAATGTTAGGTGAAATCAATTCTTCTCCTGATAGTATACCTCCTTGTGTTCATGTGATTTATGGAAGTGTCAATCATAAGACTATTGATCCATCACATCCATGCAGCAGATATTGAAGATTAATTTGTTGAACATAGAATGAAATTCCTGAGGGAGCCACCCCACATGTCATTTTCCAATCAAGCAGACAAAATATGTCAGTAAAAATCCAGAAGTTTCATGGGGTTATTTCAGGCTACCATAAAGACTGATGCTACCCAGAATGCTGAGCTTCCTCACAATGCTAGTGGTGTTGGATAGAGAATTTAGAGCCCCCAACTTAATATTTTGCAATTCTCCTAATAAGAATGAACAGCACTATGCATAGCCAAAGTACAGTAACGGTTTTATGAGAACAGAACCTTAGAAAAATAAAGAAGTCCGTGAACATTTTCCACAGCCCCTCATGCATTTCTAATGCAACAAGCTGAAAAGGAATGATAATCTTGAAACTGCAGTAAATGTGCCATGAGATAAGTCAAACAGCTTTCCAAAATTCTAATAAATTCTTTTCGCTAAACATTAGCATACTCTGCCCTGTGGATCTCATTTTTACCTATTAGAGAACTTGTCTGAGATCAGACAAAAGAACTTTTCTGTTCTAGTGGCATGCTGAGCAGAATTCATTATTAAACATTGTGCTAGGTTAATCTGATTTGAGAAGAAACCTAAAGATGCAGAGGGATCCTTTTGTAAAGACAACATTCTCTGAGTTAAATTAGATAGCTGGAGGAAAATAGCCACCAGAAGAAAACTGAAGCTTAAGGATTTTCTTTTTTCCCCAACGTTCTTCTAAGAAGGCAGCACAGGTTTGGTTGACTGAACTGTTCAAGTGACAGCACTGAACTATGTAGTGTGCGATGCCTGATACAATCCGTTATCTTCCTTAAGAAAATAAAATGGTGCTACAGAGTTCTACTCGAAGAAGAATTTATAAGTTTCTGGTGAAGATTCTCATACAGAAGAAAGCATGGAACATTGTTCATAAAAATGAAGATCTATTCGTGTCTTTAGGCTGTGTTGTGCTCTTGCAGTTCTATAGCAGGTACAGCGAGGGGCCACTTAAGCTACACAACTCCCTTCCATTTGTAAAATATTTTGGTACCCTTTTTCTGAGATGAATTCCAGATTCACTGAAATTTGTTATTTTACTCTTTTTCCCACCTTCCTCACCTTGCCACCTACATAAAATATTTGAAACATTTTAAGAAAGAGCAAGGCAAATCCAAGATCTGCTAACAGCATTCAGGCATATTTTCCCAGAAAGAGTCCATTTAACTGCAGTTTCTCCCATGAGAGCATGAATGCTAAGATTTCTCTAGATTGGCTTGACTTAATATCACATTCAGGGCTCTGTAGCTCTGTAGACTCCTCTGTCCCTTTGCTGATAGTTGCTTGTAGCATTCTTGGGTGAGCAAGAGGACATTTGTTTCCTGAATTCATTCCATGGAAGGCTGTCTGCATTTAAGAGATGGGTAGCTTGAAGGACCAGTTTTGAAAATTGAGAGAATGGATTCATTTTCAGGGATGTGTGGAAGTTACTCCTGATTACTTAGCAATAGGAAGAGTTTTGCACCATGTATAGAGGGAACAAAATTCAGGCATCAAAGCCTGCTGACTGGTTCTCTTAATAGTACAAAAGGTCATTTTTCCAAATGCTTAAACTGCACCCTCAGGCTTTCAGGATTATGTGCTGTGTCGTTATCAAGCAAAATCCCATAGCATTAAAAAGCAGCCTATGCTTTTAAAAAGACACTCAATTTGCCAGGCACATTATGGCTGCTAAAACAAAAACAAGAAAGCCTCATCACACAAACAGTGAGAAGTGCATGTGAAAATAAAGTTAGTAATTAAAATTGACATTTCCCTGACTCCCACTTCCACTGGCAGCTATCCTACTGAGGTCTGACAAGTATTTGCAGGGCTGCCAAACCCCTAGGTTAATTCTGTACATAAATAACAGCGTGAATAAATTATTCCTGTAAGAGGAGTTTTGAAAATTAATTGAAAAGGTGAACTACTCTCACAAAATAAAAATAAAAATTGCACGCCTCTGACACCCTTAAGTATGGGAAACTGGATAGAAGATGCCCTAAGCCTCAGCTAATGTTAATTGGAGTATTAGAGACCACAAACTTCACTCAAGGCAAAGTCAAATGGGACGGTCTATACCAGCAGCCATGCACTAACTCTGCACAGAAAGTTGTGCGTGAGAGGCCACGTTTTCATGGCACAGCAGCGACTTTGTTTAGTAGAACAGTAAGTAAAGAGCCATAAGTGAGCTATGGCATAACATAATAATTTACCAGATTTATTCAAGTTCAGCAACTGCAGGATCTAGATTTTGTGTTTTCCTTGCAGATCAGCTTCATCCTTCTTCAAAAGAAGCTTGGTATGTTTTTTTCTGGGTCCACAGATGGGACTGTCAGATTTTAGACTTGTATTGAGATAGTGTGCGCAGAGTATCAGCGGTACATTAATCTAATAAGAAGCAAAACGAACACTTGTCATGATGATCTCTGTATAACCCAGTTAGTGGCTATGCAATACTAGAGCAGAGACAGTAGGAAGTATAATGTCTCAAACTCATTGTGTGGACACAATCTGCCCTGCACAATAGTTTCACTCCGCAGGTCTGTTCCCACTTAGTTGCAGTATTTGCTAAGGCACAGACTACCTCAGCCTTCAGCAGAGAGATTTCATCTCCCATGCTGTCCTGATTTCACTCACAGCACAGAAACAAGGCAAAACCATTCACAACAGAGATGTACCCTGCCCACCTAGCAAGAATTTTGTGTCTGCAGGGGACTAATCAGCTGTACTATCACGCACAGTACTCATGTCACATCCTCTTTCCTTCCATAAACTGTTGTGTCCCTAGCTGTGCATTGTCCCCAGGCTGAGCCTGATACTTCTGTACTCATTTATATGTTTTTCTTCTGTGAGCTATTCTATTAATCCCATCTCCCTGTGACAACTGACAGCACATGATGCATGTCTATAACGGTGTTACACACCTGGCCAAAGAAATCCTGTCCAGACTACAGATTCAAAAAGCTAGGACCTTCCATTCTTCTCTGCCAGGACAGTCAGGATCTATAACCAACCTGCTTGTTAAAGGTGAGTTCATCCTTTCTAATATACTTCTTGGGTGTCCCCAGGTGGCAGATGTGTAAAACAGTTCCAGATGTTCTCTGTGGTCAGCATGCCACACAGCCATGTGGGCACAGCCTGTGTCCCATCCCTTTCCCCAACAGGGATTATCCTAATTCCTGATGCTCTGTAGCCTGTCTGCTGTGCTCCAACTCAGCCTATTGTAAGTTCTGTCCCCTCCAACACCTTTCTTCTTACACTGTTATTTCTGAGAGTTATTTATTTCCCAAAAAGTTTCTTTTCCTCATTGACCACATATTTATCTCCAGTCTATAATCAGAATTTAAATGGATCTTGATGGCTGGAGACAGGCTGGTTCATAAGCCCTGTATCTCTCCTTCCCTTTTTCCCAACTATTACTGACTACAGGGCAAGCTATTGGGTTCTGGCCTCTTCAGGCTCCCCAGAGAAGCTGTAGGTGCTCCATCCTATGTTTAAGGCCAGGTTGGATGGGGTACAGGGTGAGGGGCAGCCAGCCCCATGGAATGGGGTTGGAGTTGAATGATCTTGAAGGTCCCTTCCAACTTAGGAAATTCAACGATTCTATGATTCTTGCCCTGTTTCTCCCTTCCTCTCTTCTGACCAAGCAATTTTAGCAGTCAACCATTTTTGTTGTCTCTGGTACCTCTAAGACTTTCTACTAAATTAATGTAACTCACTAAAAAGGCATGAAAATACTCTCTATTTCAATAGGTTTGGAGACTTTTGTTTCAGTGAGATACCTAGACACAGAAGAGAGTCCCTACAGGAGGCACAGAGCAGGCAGCAGCACCTTGGAAGTTGGCATTCTGACTCAGTTAAGACCCACAACTATCACTCAATACATTTCACTTAAATTTCTATGTGATCCAACCATATATCATGAGCAGAGTTAGCCCTCCTGTACCCCAGGGTCAAATTAGAAAACATTCCCTCTTTGTTGTATCTATTTTCCTTTCCACTCGAAATGTTGTCTGTCTCTTCCTGCAGAGTTCTTCTGATATCCTTTGTTGTTTACAATAATGACACTTCATCTTCACTCGCTTTGTTTTCATGTAATTCACTATGGGTTCTTATAGCTCTTCATCATAAGAGATGTCAGACTGCACAGTTTTGTCTCTAAACCTGACGAAAACAGAAAACTAAGTCCAGGGCAAATGAAAATCCTAAAGGAAAACTGGTCTCCTAATATTCAGGCACACAAGGAGGTGATACAATGTTGTATTTTAGAGACAGCCTTTTCTCCTTCCTGCTGTGAGAAAGGAAGTTGTTTTGTGATCCTTGTTGTTTACTTACACTAAAATGATGTAGAGAAAAAGAAAAAAAAAGTGAAGCAGCAAGTCTCTAGGTTGTGGCATCAGTCCCCCGGTAAAACAAGTTTTCAGCTAAAAATATCTGTGATATTTTGAACTAAAAGTAGGATTCAGTGTGGAGAAAGCTTGAACTCACTATTCTCACCTCTTCTGCTAGGTGTTTGCTACTCAGCAGAGAATTTTTTTTATCATCACTGTGGTGCAGAGACACAAAAACAGTAAATTATTTTTTTCCCTAGTATTAAGTATGCAATCACTTTTCAAGTGTTCAGTGAAGAATTAAGAAATGGTATTCTATAGCACAATTAACTATTTGGTAAGGGAAGATTTGATGACCCTGGAGATCCTTTCCAAATGTGCAAAACTCCTGTATCGGTGAAAGATGGGTTATAACGAACTTATAAATACATAGCCATAATGCAGCTTTACCCTTTTTGTACAGAGTTTCCTTGTCACCTTTGAGCTTCATCTAAGCTTGGCCTACCTGTGAGCCCACCAAAAAGAGGGAACAGAAGGGGGGTGAGTGAAAGCCAACCCCTATGACAGACTATTTTTCTACAAACTCGAACAAACATTAATCTGTAAGTTGCTTTGCTGCAAAACAGAACAAATAAGAGCATTGTGTTCTTTTGAAAGATCTGTTTAAAGGGTTTTGAACTGACTCAGGCATATATATCCCTCAGGGACATCTTTGATTTCTGCATTGTTCTCCTGATCACACAGTGTGTTGACAGAAAGAGATTTTTCACTGTTTGTCTTCGTTTTCTTATTGGAGATAGTATTCAGGCAGAAAATCTGTCAGAAAGGAATGGTTGCATATAAATGTTATTCTTAGTAAGGCTTCTGATATTATAGCTCAGCATGTTTGGAATATTGATCACAGCACTTTTATTTGCAATTAACATGATAATTTCTCTTTCCACTGAATTTGGGACTAATTTTATGCAAAATACAGCCTAGGATTGACATAAGGGCAATAAAAATGGCAGGGAAAAATCTGTACTGTGTTGATCATTAAACATACGGTCACATGCTATGAAAAGGGGACAGCAATACAAACCAAGAAGGGAATTGGGACACTGAGTAGTTTTCATTACTGCTACAACTTGTCTTTTCATTCTTTCCTTTTTGTCTTCATATTCCACACAATCTTTTTTTGTTTTTTCATATTAGTGACTATCAACATTCACCTCAGCTGAGTTCCAGAGAACTGACTTCAACAGAGGGAACTCGAATGAAGAGGGTAAGAACTGTGTCCCTCGGGATGCTGGAATCTCATTTTTATGACAAATCAACAAAAATAACAATGCGAAATTCTAAGAGGTCAGATGCAGTGATGGCAAAGTGTGGGGTATGGAGTGGTTATCATGAATTGTTTGCCATTTAACTGGTTAGAGGTTGGGCACATGGATGTTAGCTTTAACTGGAAGGTTTCCTTAGTGTCTTCAGATGTACTCTTTGTAATCTTGGGTACACACCAAAATTTTACCTACTAATATGTAGCATAAATCAAATTCACAACCAGTCAATACAGCTTAATTTTTACTAAGAGATTCTCCAGCATACTCTCAGTTCTTCTTGAACTCAGTCTAAAAGAGCATCACTCTGAACTTAATACTTAGTGATGAACCATATTGGTGATCAAATCCACTGTGAGCTTCAACACTTCTTTTCCAGTCTGACTACTGATCACTCTATTAGAACACTTCCATAATTCTTACAAAGTGATTTTTCCTAAGAGCATCTTCAGCATTCTACCCCTTAGTTTGTTCAGTCTACCACATCATTAACCAATAATTTTACTCATTTACTGCACTGTTCATATTTTAGTTCTTCTCACAATTGCTTATCTTTATCATATCATATTCTCTCCTAACTTTGTTATTGTCTTACTTCAGATTATTATTTTTTACCATCTTATGTAAAAAGTGTACTTGACATGGTATTACTACTGAAATGATGTAGTATACTCACACATGGTAAATATTTAAATTAATAAATTGTTAAGTTAAACATAGTAGATGGGATTTTTGTTTTCCCCCTATTATTCTCCCAAAAAACAGCCAACAAAACCAAGAGGCTACGTCAATTAGAAAATATGAACATTGGTTTCTTTATTAAGGAGAAAAGTAAAAAGAATAAATTAAAAACCCTTGTACTATTATTATGGTGACTAACACATAACTACAACTACTCTAAAACAATTTGAAATCACTAATTTTTATGATTAAAAACTGTTTTTAATATTTTTCAATACTTTATGTTAACAAGAGACCTCATTATGTTACTGAGATTATTACAGTGTGCACTCATTATCAATGCTCCACTCATATCAATCAAATGACTGGAACTTCATTACTCCCCTCATTTTTCCTAACTATCTTAATATTTTGTTTAGCTTCACTATTTTCCCAGTTGGCCTCATTCTGGGAAATACTAAGGAACAAAATAACAATACAGAGATGATCACCTACTGTTTTTTATTGATCATATGTTTAGAGAACATCTACCTAATAAAAACAATAATCACTGGTATTGCGCTGTAGGATGCCTGGATGAAGTTAAGAGTGTGAATGAGTGGAGGGAGGAAGAGACAATGAAGTAAATAACAGGATGAACTTAAATCATTCCTGATTGACTGGTTTTTTTTATCTCAAACCAAGCCTGCTGATGGAAACCAACTCCTAGCTGCCAGGTCTGTCAAGATGATAACATGGAATACACTGCAATCATTTAATGATTTAAATCTAGTTCAGTGAAGCCAAAACCATCTGGTACAAAGGACACTTTGGCAGATTGAGTAGAGTGAAAATACTGTTCTTGTTGCTGTTATGGTCTGATAACAAAGGAAAAATACACAGCCAAAGCTATTAAAAAATCATTTGCAGTCTATCTTGCAACCAAAGTTAGAATAATAAGAGACAGAACACTAATTATAATTGTATGGAGTTTCCCAGCAGAGACATTGCAAACCAATTGCCACTTGTCTCTTCTCAAGTATTTTTGGTATGCAGATCATCTGTAAATTGATTCATTTGTGGAATTTTTTCATTTATATGACAGCATTTTTACCCTTCTGCTTTCCCCAGCAATTGTTTTATTGCCATCTGAGAGTGATTAGAGAAACACTTTAGAACAAGTAAGATTATCTCTGAACTTGCCCCTGACTTTAGGGTTAGGTTAAAATGGGCTTTAAATAAAAATAAGACAAGATAAGCAATCTATGTTACTTATTTTGCAGCTTAGACTGGAACAGAAAATGAGATCAAATCATGAGCAAGACATCTCTTCATGTGTGCCTGACTGTCAACAGAAATTAGCTCTTCCTCTCCCCGTATACACACACACACAAACACACACACAAGTGTACTTCCTGATTCTTTTATTTATTCTTGAATGTCAGAGAAATGTTAAAGATAGTTGAGGAATTGCCACATTCTTACAAGTGTTTCATACTGAATCATATTTGTTGACTTGAGTGAATAGAAATTACTGAAACTACTAAGGCAAACTGGGGTGGAGCATTTCATTTACAAGGCCAAATACCACATTTAGAAATAAACAAATTAGCTAAAATTAAAAAATCCTAAACCCTAACATATGACAGTAGTAGAACTCAATGAGATATTCCATTTTCATTCTCAGTAATGCTATTTACAAAGGCAAGACTCATATTTTTCTCTCTTTAAATAGGTGATGATATTTTTATGGTCCTTTTTTGGCACAACAGTTTGTTGATGGCTTGACCACTTCATCTCCTTAGTCACTTTTCCAGCTGCCAATTTTCCTAAAAATGTTTTTCATCCCCTCTTCCAAAAAACATGACTTTGATTAGATATTAAAACTGATTTTCTTTGAACAGGTACCTCCTATGAAGTAACTACAGGCAGTGCCACTTTGTCACCCACTGAATTCATACGTTCATTGATGGAAAAAAAACTTGAACCTGTCAAACTAATAACCAATCTTCATAAAAATACCAAGCACTCCAACGATAAAAATGCCACTTCTTATTTAGCTATTAATTAATTGGTTGGTAAACATAAGCTCTATCAAGATTTTGACATGATAAAATCTAATGAGGAACACACAGAATGCTGATTCTGAAGACTGGCAGAAGCCCAGTAGATCCGTGGCCAATTCATGCCATCTCAAAGGCTGAGTAGTGACTAGCACAAAAGGGAGATGCTACTGCCTGTAGAGGTGATAATAAATAACAATCATTTTTTGGATACCCTTAGATTAGCGTGTTTCAATCATCAAATAATTGCTTTATTTCATTCACCCTCAACAATACCTAAACACTGTCATAAATGCTGCTAAAAAAAAGCTGCTACCACCTAACCTGAAGTGCTAACTCCAGAGGTGACCAAGATTTAACTAGTAGAGAATATAGAGGAAATGAGACAGAAAGAAGAAAGAAAAACAGAGGAGGACTTGAGGAAGGGAAACTCAGAGAAATAATTTGTCATTATCAAAACTGGCAAAAAGTGTAGCTGTCCTCCTTGATGCTTATCCTGTTCCTCATCTTTCACCAAGTTTCTCCCATCCTTTTACCTCCACAGAAAAATTGCAAAAGATTGCTGGGATAATCAGATAGCAATTCAGTAATTTATTCACCTCCATCATCTTTCTGCCATTGAGACGGGCATTTCCACCTTCATACATGTCATGGTCTGCATCCTGACAGTACTGACTTATTAATTACTTCAGTAAGATCATTACTTCTACTGAAATAAAATCATGGCAACCCATAAACCTAAAGATATTCATTCACACCATGTTTTGCAGGTTGAACTTCAGTGTGAAGGAAGGACCAGAGGTGTTTATGAATAAAACCTGGCAATTTCAGAACCAGCCCTTTGAAATACTGCCGTATCTCCAAGAGAATTTCAAATAAAAACAGTATTCAGCAACAAAAAAGAAATGCAAAACAAGAAAAAACAAAAACAGCAACAAGAACAACAACAAAAATTCCTGATGCAAACTGCATTGCATTAGCAATTTCATTTTATTTTGGTAATACATCTCTAGAAAGAATAAAAAACTAAGCTGCTGGTAATGTCAGCCTGATTAGTATGACTGCAAATAATAGTAGTATAAGTGGAGTAAATTGCATAATAATGAAGCTGAAAGGTCATCAATATTTCATATCCGACAAAAGTTTATGCATCCCCTATTAAACAGGAGTCGTAAATTTCTGTATACAGACGTAGAAGAGATGAAAGTGAGAAATAAAACGGTTGTACCATTTTTTCAGAGGCTTTTTTAAAAAAAGAAAAGATTTCTTGAATACTGTCAGATAAAGATAACAATTTGCATCAGGGCACAATAAAGCATATGGTTTGCAGATAAGAATTTCTTTTAGAATTATCCTACAGCATGTGCGACCTTATGGCAAAATTATAGAGAGAGAGAGATGAATGAATTGTACACTGTGTTTCTGTACAAATTTATACAAGAATTAGCTTTGCTGCATCTAACTTTTTCTAGAAAGGGAATTACTCAATTTCCTGGCATGAATAAACAAACAACTTTTATATATTTAGAGGAAGTTAAAAAAAAGGATAAATTAGCCCCACCAATTACGGTGTTGTGAACATTCTTTTCATTTGATGAATTTACAGGGATGCAAAATACCTGTGTGAACAAACAAACCTTGCCTGTATTCAATTAAACCATTGCTTCCCTCATGTTTTAATTACATAATTAATGTGATAATTTAAACTGTCTCTCAGTGAACCATTCACTTTGAGTACAGAGTTGATATTAGTGTACTTTGCTGTTTGTGAGCAAGAATTTGGAGCATGAAAATATTTCTCAGGCACTTCTCCATTTTCCTTTCTTGTATACGTGAACACACGTACTCTATGTTTTCAGCTTACTTCTCCATAGTCCCATCAAAAGGCAAAACTCACTGCTTCATGAGGTGATCTGATGTTTAATTAAGGAAGTTCAAAAATGATTAGACACGCTCATGGAAGAAAATTTATAGAAGATCAAGTTATAGACTGCTGAAAGCTGGGATGTAGGAGGATGCTCAAATAAAATGTTGCGTGCTCACTTTTTTCTTACAATGTGCCCCAGATTTCTGTATCTGACCCCATTACAGAAAGGGTGTTAGCTCCCAGTTGGGAGTTAGATACAACACTTTTAGCTCCAGCAGAGAGAGAATTACAGCCTGCCTCACAAGGCAGATACATGATTTAACACAACAAGCATGGGCTCTAGGCAATGAAAATCAATCACAGTCGTCTGAAGGATTATCCTCCTTGATTGAAAGTCCTCTCAGACAGATAGCCGGTGTCTTTGTGACTCCATGACTACAGCAAATGTAAAGCTTCTACTTTATTTATGTCCCATATTGCTGCTACAAATATTAACTGTTAGTTAGACATCCAAATGGAAATCCGTTCCAGGTAATGTTCTACTTCATTGCTCAACAAACTGATGCTATTAGCAGTCTGCTAATACGGGTGACCAAAAGTTGTGACCATTTAAACATTTGGGCTTCCACTCTGACTTACCAGGGCAATAGTTAAGATTTTCTGGTTTGAAGCAACAAGTCCAGTTCTCTTATCCTGTCAATATAGAGTAACATTTTACTTTTAGCTGATTCACACTTCTGACAAGGAGCCAGAAAAGCAGGGAAGAAAACAGGTAAGGAGAGCAACACTAAGAAGAAAGATGTGCCCTCTCCAGCTTCATCAGGTTTTTCTGTCCCATGTTTTCTGCCATTTAATAGCACACAGGAAAATTCTCCTGAGGACAAGCCTCAGCTGGATCAGGTGCAGGTTTGGCATCTGGATGCTGACAGAGAATGTACAGCTGCTGGGAGTGGAGTGTGAATAAAGCCATGCAAGAGTGCCTTACAGTACCATTTAATGCCCAGATTTACACTCCTGGATACCATCTGTTGATTCGTCCCACTGGATTAAATTACCAGCCTATGCCTCGTATCCCAGATGTTGGATAACAAGAAGTCACAGTTTCTGTAATCTCAGAAGGAAGCACCATCCCAGGAGTTTGTTAGAACTAAGCAAATATTCCATTACTTTTAATTGTGTTTGAAAATTGAGTGATTCATACAGAGACATATGTATGAGACATAATAATTGCTAAAGGACTCTTTTCTTTCTGCCTAGAGTGGCACGAAGATACCATACAAGTGGTTCTTCAGCTAATAAAACTGAGCCTATATGAAGCTTGGAATGAGAAGATGCAGTGAAGCTTTTAAAGTTTTAAACAGTTTTCATTGTTCTCTGGTGCATTTGAGTAAATCAACGCAAAGTGTAGCAAAGCCAAGAACTTGTCCCCACACAGCACTTTCCTAAAACATCAGAGATAAAATTTCAACAATCTGAAATGAATTATTTACTTTGCATGACCAAACATGGGAGAAAAAAAAGCAGAAAACAAAAACAAAAACAGAAGCTTTACAAAAAGTTGTAGAATCTTCACAGACATTGAAGACTCAGTTCCACTGAGGCTGATCACACGTTAAGGATGGTTGCTAGATGTCATATGGCATTGTTCATACTTAAGATAATATCTCAAGAGAGTTGAGTCCTTTGGGAAGGAAGACTAAGATGCAAACATGGTGACTAGCATTCTGCACTTGTCAGAAGCTAAAATTACCTTAAAACTCTAAAGATGCTGCATTTATAATCTTGAAAGCATTAGGAAACTCACATGCCACCTCAAAGACTCTAAGTGTACATAAGCCAAATTAACACCTCCAACAAAATGGAGGAAAAAAAAGAAAAAATGAGCTTTCCATTGCTAAAAACACATTTGTCTCCCGTGAAGAAAAGGAATGCAGTGTAGGAGACAATCTTCACTCCATATTCATACTTGAAATCTCTTAAATTATTTATTAAATAAACTGAGACTGTATATTTTCCTCATTGCTCTTGATAACATTATAAATGATACACGTTATACTTTCCTAATATCTCAAGTGCCACCAAATTTTTTGTCCTAAATCACAGGGCAGAAGGTGTTTTGGATATACAATTTATTTTAACTCTGGAGCTGCAGGAAAATATTTAAATACCAAAAAAAAAATACTTTGAAGTAATTTTTTTCGGGATTCCTGAGCCTAGCTGAAATACTAGTTTGGTTCAGTTTAATGTTATTCATGTCCTTAAGTCACTGCAGTATTTTAATGGCAGCTGACTGCATGCAGTGCCTAATTCTGTAGACAAAGCTAGGTACCTCAGTTAACGCAAGTCCCTCTTTTGTTCCTCAGAGACTGACAGAAATGTATTCATATCATACATTTCTTGCACATGATGTAAAGGTTTTCTTTCTGTGCATGTGTTTTTGGTCCTGAAGGCAAGAGAATTTCTTTCATTTCCTTTCTATTCAGCTATTACGAGGCAAGAAGAAATGCTTGACACAGACTGAAAGCTTTTTTATTTGCATTCCTGTGTAACCTTCTCTTTTATCAATTTGTCATTTTGCTGATATGCTTCTCATGCACTGAAGCATTTATTAGAGTCATTATCAGAGAGCTCTCAGATTACTTTGTTGTCATGACAAACTGAGTTTTGCTATGCCAGGCTTGATGGATGGGATGGATATTTTTATACTCTTCTGGAAGACAGATCCAAATATTTTTGACGCTCAGAGCTTTTCCTTGGTATGTAAAATCCAAGGCTGAGTATGAGTAAATTGTGAGAAACAATAACTTCATTGTAATGAGAGGAAAACCTAACCTCCCTGTACTGAAGCATGAACTACTGAAAACAGATAAAAACTTAAGACTTCTTTAACATCTTATCAGCTGATGCTGATGGCAGAATAAATCCCCCCTACATTTAACCATCTAATAGCTCAACGTTCAGTCCCTACAAAGCAAGGCTCATCTTGAAACACGTCAAGAGCAAAGATCACTGTTTGATCACTGACTCTCTTAGCTGGTTAAAGAGAGCACAAATGGCTGCTTGAACTTCACACCAAGGCTTAACTTCATCCTGAGAAAGGTAAGATCAACGCCTGAGCAGTTCACCCTAAACTCCCTTTCAAGTTCATGAAGATTTTATTAGCACATTCAATAGCATCAAGCAAGTAATCCATCTCATGCTCAAGCAGACACCTACATTTATTTGATCAGATGAATCTCACCCTAAACTCTATTAACTATATTGATTAAATGTCCTCTGATTCTAATAAAAGCCTACATGACTAGTTCAGTTATAGATACTGAGAGAGTAGACTTTTAAAGTTAGGTTAGGAGAATGCTTTTTCTAACTTCCATATTGCAGTGAGCTAGATCTCAGGCTGTGATCACTGAAGTTTCAAACTTTGGGGGTTGATTGCTTATTTTGTCTCCCCATTCCCCCCCAGAACAATTGACAATCAAAGCCTGCAGGCAGCAACTTTGCATTTTCAAGTCTTAAGTCCCTGATTCATAAATACAGAAAGATTTTAATGGTGACTCTGTGCTGTTTCTTCAGCACCACTTATTTGATTTTCAAGACTTTCTCCCACCCCTGTATCAGTGCTTTGGCTATACCACCTTATGGTATGGTGTAGGCAGAAAGTAACAATCCTAATCTGCCACCTACACTACAAACCAAAAGTGAGCAGCTCCTGAAGGAAAGAATAATTATCCTTGTGTTTCTTCACTTTTCAAGGAAGCATACAGAGCATCTTAACTTCTTCTTTGATAGAAGTAAAAGGCATTAATTCTCTTTCCTATTCTCTGCTAAGTACTTCGTAGCTTAGCAAAAAAAAGTTCTCTGAATGGTTCTGTTTTTCCTCTCTGTGAGAGACACTTTGGAAGGAATATATGGATATAAACTGAGATGCTACCTGTTTTCATGTTATCTTAGTCTTTCTAAGGCTCTTTTATGCCTCTGTAAAGCTGTGAACCAATGGATATATACTGGATTTATGTCTTCAACAGCATTTCATTGGTTTAGAAGCCACTCTGATCATAAGTCTATGCATTTAAATTACAAAGCAGTTGGGCCAAATTCTATAAAAGACAGGTGATAAAATAAATTTTGTGCTTCGGGGCAGTTACTGCTGTCTGTAAAGTTATAGTCAGCATTGGGCAAGCATCAGTATCTACTTTCAGTTTCCACTCAAGGCACCATAAAGCTGCTCTACAGATGCTAAAAAAAGCAGTCAGCAAACACAAGCTGATTGGCAGCTGTCAGTGTACAGTCTTCCTTTTCCAAAAACAATTCTGGTTTGCTGGAAAAAACGTGAATACAGACTGGGAAATTAGTAGACTGAGAGCAGTACTGCAGAGAAGGACTTGGCGGATGAATAATGAACATAAGCTGGCAGCCTAGAAGGCCAACAGTATCCTTGGATGCATCAAAAGAGGAGAGACAGCAGGGAAGTGGGAGGTGATTGTTCCCCTCTGCTCTGCCCTCAGGAGGCCCCATTCGAAATGCTGCATCCAGAATTGGGGCTGCAAGAACGCGAAGGATGCAAAACTATAGAAGCAGGTCGAGAGAAGGCCATGAGCATGCTCAGAGGCAGGAACACCTCTCCTACTAAGACATTCTGAGGAAGCTGGTGTTATCCATCCTGGAGAAAAGAAAGGCTTAAGGAGGCTTCATTGAGGCATTCCAGTACCTAAAGAGGCCTACAGAAATGGAGAAGGACTCTTTGACAGGTGATAGCACAAAGGCTAACAATTCTTAACTAGAAGAACGTGGATTTATATTAGATTTTAGGAGGAAATTCTTAAGGAACTCTCCATTAAATTATGGGAGACTATTAAGTATAAGCTATTTAAATCAGCTAATATCTGATAAGAATCATCTGATTGATTTAGTCCTACAGATGAATTTCAGTATAACTAATGAATTAGCCCTTACTGAAATATGGAGGAACTCTATGTTTACTGATGAGCTGAGTCCAATAATTCTAAACAAATACTGTGTATCAAATACATAGAGAAAAATTCATCACAGTATAGTATATTTATAGTGCATTAACAAGCTCATGGTGACATTCCTTGGTGACTTTTACTAAACATATTTTTTATTTAGGTTAGAAAAGTTATGGAGATCAACTCTATATAGAGAAATTATTGCCAACATTTTTTTGTATAATTACCAGAGAAAACTATGAGTTATGGTTGCAAACAAGAGGGTCTTGTCAAGATTTTCAGAGTGCTGGACAATAGATGAACAAGCAAAATACAACTTCAGTTCCAAAGAGATTACTAATGAATAACATAAAACATAAAAGCATTCTCATCAGTCACCATTAGATTTAGGAATTCTTGTTAATATGCAACAGATGCTTCAATTAATCTAACTTAGAGCCAATTTTTTATGTGGAAAAGTCATCACTAGAATTGTCTCTACTGTCAGTAATGATAATACTTTCATAGAAATTTTGAGCCTTAAAGTGCTTTACAAAGATTAGGTAACAAGCTTCCTAACACACCATAAAATTAATTTTAGGCAGGTGAATGTATGTTTCACTCATTATTTAAGAAAAGGCAAGCATTTATGTGTTCACACAGGAAGAAGGCATTACAAGAAAGTAGAATCAAATATCATGACTCCTAACTCTACTCCAACCATTATATCACGCCTCAGAAGTACAGGACACCAATGTGTTCTTACAAGAATACACAGTATTTGAATATACATCCCATCATCTACTTTTTAGTAATGTTTTTCTGTCTGAGAAAGAACTGGTGTGTCAGAAGGCTTTTCCGTTTTGGTTTCACCTATGGTTTTGCTTTTTTCACATGTGCAACTCAGTCTAGCAAGGTTCATTATCTCTCCTTATAAATGTTAGTTAACACAGTGGCACTTTCCAATCGTTTCATTAAAAAAAGGTTGGTCTGTATGCCCACACAAAAGAATAAAAGAGCAATGTGTGACCACTGATGTAACAAACAAAAATCAAAGTTCACTCATATACACCATTTGATCAGGACTCTTAAAATACCTGGCTTATACTGCATGAAACACGGGAAAAAAATGGCAGAATTATTAAAAATGAAAATCATGAAACTGAATCTATAAAACATGTTCAGTTTCTATAATCAGGAGAAAAAAAAACAACACAGTAATTAGGTAGAAAGTACAAAGGGACAGATCACCAAATAATTTTCTATTAATCACAAACTGTATCATTCAGATGAATAACAGTTGTTTCTATGGTTCCTTTTGGAATGATCTTCCCTGCAATCCTGCCATGCCCCAACATAATATAACAAAGTTCCCCCTGCAGGGAAGTACTGTTCCTTTTCAGTTTTGCTTGAGATCTTTTGATGTTTCCGAAGTTCATGTGCTTTTTGATTCATAAAAACAGATGTGGTTTGGGACTTCACAACAAAGACCAGGCTCTTACCTGCCAAAAGTATGCTTTAAAAACTAATGTATAAGCCCCAGAACCTCAGTTGCTCTGGATTGAAGTAGTTTCATTAGTTTCATTCGCACTTCAAGATGAACTTCTATAAAACATGAATTGATCACAAACGTGGGCAGAGTATTCTTAAGCTATTTATGATGAGACTCAGTTGGCCAAGGTCTCAAGGGGGATTTCTTATACCTCACCTTTTGAGTCACAGAATGTTTATCCATCTCTAAATCTACTATAGAAATACAAAAACTGTGACTTACTGGCTTGGGCAAATTAAAACATAAGTTTTGAAGACACTCAACTTCTCCCAAACCACCAAGTCCTTGAAAGAGCAAATCCAATGTTTCCCCTCTGATTTAGATCCCAACAGCTTTCCTAGGCTTCAATGAGTGGATAAAACTCAACGTATTTCCCCTCAGACCATAGAAAATGCTTTCTGTCTTCACTGTCCAGGGCACAGCTCAGGACTATATTTTGCAGGGAGTCTTCCCCTCCCTGTTTGGGATTTCCCTCAACTTTCCATGTGCTAGTCTTTCTGTGTATACACCCCTTTGGATATCTTGGGTTTTTCTTTTTAAGTGCATGGTAGCACCTTACATACTAGATGTAGAATAACAATTAGGTTTTACTTTTGGCATACAAAATTAAAACAGTTTGGGTTCACATGTTCTTAACTTTCATTTATGCAAACTGCTTGCACTGAATAATAATTTTGAAAGACAGTATTAATTGTTTTGTGGTTTGTCCAGGAAGCCGTTGCAAAACAGTATGAGAAAGTTAGCAAAAAAAATATTTTGATTTTACTTAATTCCTCTATTTCACAAGAAAACCACCCCCGGGATTTTGAAGCTTAGTTACTGGTATCAAACAGAAAATAAGGTGCAGGAAGCCTTAAGAGTCCAAAAAGATGGACGCATCTGAGGTAGAATTATGCTTTCCTTGCTGTAAGTTAGTATGACAGAGAGCTCAAGACTGTGGTCTAGAAAGATGTGACTGGAACATACAAGTGTAACGCAGGTTAGAAATTAACACATTGTTTTCTTAATGTTAAATGAAGAAGTTCACACAATCCTTACCTCCATTCTGTTTAGGAAACCTGCTACTGACTGCTAACAGTTGTGAAAGGTTCTAGTCAGATTAATTAACAAACATCTTGACTTAGCATCCTGGACGTAAGACACTGAGGATTTACATATAAAGGGATATAAAAGGTATTAGTTGCTCCAGACAAACTACAAAGGCTGCCAGCTTGACACATGCTCCCCATGGAAGGCTGAACTACCATTACCTTGTTTTGCTAGTAATGGACAAAAAATGTGACTCTATGTAAAGCCTTATGCCATTCTTAAAATAAAATTGCTTGTTTGGTGATGGATTTCTGTCCTATAATTTGCCCAGCAGTTGAGGTACCTTTATCTCACAAGCAAAATTGGAGCTTGTAAAACGTAATTTACAGAGGGAGGTTTTTAGAAGTATATTGTACCTGATGATTTCAGATTTCCAAGCAAAATATGAGAAAGACAGAGAAAACAGTACTCATGAAACATAGCTGAGACAGTGCTTTAATTTTGAGAACAATAAAACAAAAAGTCAGTCTTCTAAAGAGCAAGCATTATGTGAGAACATGCACTGGATTCAGTAAATAAACAAAAAAAAGTCTGAAAGCGTCTTTTTTGTATTTTTTTTTTTTTTACTAAAGTGTCATTTAACTTTTTCTGAAATAAAACTTTCTGCTCTGTAAATGCTAAAGCAAAATCTTACACTTCAGAAATACTGAAATGCCTTGCACTAACATTACCAAAACAACCCTTTTGAATTCTGAGTTCACTATAGAGTTTTTTCATTTAAAAGAGGTCTAACTTTATTAACTTACATAAGTTATGGGAGACCAAGCAAAAGGCTAAAGAGAGGTAAGTCATCTGAAATGAAAAGACATATTTTCTTTCAGGTTGAACAGTCTAGACCAAGAAATCTGCTAGATGCTTAATGTGGTCACAGGATTATTTTATAGTCTGTGGCTTATAAAACAAGCTCTGTATCATATGTGCGATTTTAAAAGAACCTTTGGTGATTTTCTGAAAAGCCTTAGTTTTTGCTTTTGTTTCATATGTATTGTGTCCCTGAATTTTTAAGCATTGACGAGAAGAATGTAAATATTATGTATTAAAACTAGTTATGCCTCTTCAGATACATACAATCTGTGAAAGGATAAACATGGATATTTTTACGAGAAGAAAAAGTCACTGAGTATTTTAAGTAGGCTAAGAAACTCCTCCTCAGCAGAAGTTTATCTACTGAACAGGATAGTAAGAGGAAAGCCTAGCTAAAGGAAATGACCTGTGCAACTCTGGCCTACTGAACTCAAGAGCAACCTTTGTACGTTCTTAGAGGGAAATAATGAGAATTTTTCCTGAAAACTGCCTGATAGTTTAGACATGGAATTAGCTACCCCAGGCAGCAGTTGTAGATGTTAGGAGAAACAGCTAGACAGCAAGAAAGAAGAGCAAGAGGAGATAGGAGTTCAATTGGAAGGGATCCATAACATCCCTAGTCCCACTAGCCATGTTCTTTTTAATGAACCCCAGGATACCATTGATCTTCTTCGCTACAAGGGCACACTACGGGCACATGGCGACCCTGTAGACCAACTCTGAACCCTTTTCCAGCAGCTCAGCCCCTATCCTGTACAGCTGCATGCAGTTATTCCCATCTTGATGTAGGACTCTGCACTTGCCCTTGTTGAAACTCACGTAGCTCCTCTCCTACCAACTAGGAAGTCTATTCCAGAATTTGACTTTCCTCACGGTACAGAAATTTTTCCCATTGCCCAGACCAGCTCTCCCTTGGAGCAGCTCTGCACCACTCCCCTCCTTCCATCAGTTCCAAGGAATAGAGCCCAGCACCTCCTACTGCTTCCCCTCCTCAGGGAGCTGCAGGGAGTAGTGAAGTTGCTTTTCAGCCTCCACTTCTTCAGGTTGTGCAACCACAGTTACCTCAGCCTCTCCTCACAGGACATGCCTTCAGCCTGGTACTGGCTTTGTTGCCTCCTCTGAACGTTTTCAATGACTGTAGCATCATTTCTGTGTTGTACCTTTCTGGTTAATTCTATGTATGTCTGCATAGTACAACATGGAACACTACAAGGTACTTCTAAGAAGAATTCACTAATGTGGCATGTTGCCTCCAATACCTGAGCTTGCTTAGTTCAGTTTTGCATCTCTCTACTATGTAGTCACGTCTTTAGCACAGCACACAAGAGCAGGTTGCAGTACACATTACTGCTTATCCACAAAGTATGACGGAAGTGCCTAAAAATAAAGAAGGGGCGTGCATCAAAATGTGTCCTTTTGCTTAGTCTGAAAGCCTTCCACAGAGCCTAAACAGTGGTTTACTGAACCTGAAGGAGAGATTCCCAACAGCATCACTTCAGAATCCTTCAAACTCAACAACAGAGATAAAGGGCTATTATAAATAAAAGGAAGAAGCAAGAGCTATAGTTCAAAGGATGTTTCAAGAGGGACGCAAACTCTGTGATGCTTAAACAGTACTTAGCAGACAAATTAAATGTCCTTATTAAGAGCATACAGTTACGTTCAGGTCTCACTTGCTCTCTGAAATCTCATCATCTAGTTGTCAGAATCAGGGAAAGAAAAATAATGTGGATAAAGAGAAAACACACTGTCTTTTCCAGAAGTACATCTGAAATATTGGAGAGTGAGATGCAACTCACGGGTAGTTTGGGCTTCTCGTATACAAAACGGAGAGTCCCAAATGCCCCAGTTGGCAGCTGCACAGAAGGTGGAAAAGAAAATGGTTGTGCTTTGAATGGAGTGAATGTTACCTAATAAAATTCACATTACGGGAGTCAGAGATTGCTTTAGGAGGATGCGGGGGATAAGGCACTGGTGCTGCTGTTCTCAGTGTTCATCATCAAAGTAAGCTTCACTCCCTGAAATTACCAGAATCCATTCTATAGCTGTCCAGCCAACCAGACTTCTTGTCTTCAGTCTCTGGATGGACTGTGAACTGCCAGTGGTGTTTCTGTAGGCACCATTCTCTTTCATTAACACCTCTACAAGGTTTCTCCTGTCAACCTCCCAGCCACTTTCTCAGCCCTTGCCTTGCCTGCTGCCATCGAATTGACAGCAGCACCTTGAATTCAGTTCTCATATTCTGTAAAGTGTCAACATTCTCTTCATAGTGCTTGCATCTAATTGCATGTCAGAAGACACAGGGCAAAAGAGCTCTGAACAAAAGCACAGTCTGCTCAACGCCTAAAATATATTATTTGCTTACAATTTTCATCTCAACTAGTTCTATATACAGGGGGAATATAGAACAAAGGTGCACACCAAGGGCTGTAGATTACCAGGGACTTAGAAAACACAAAATGCAAAACTGCATACCTATCTTCCTCTGTGTAGGCTTACTCTAGTTCTTCTTGCTGCTCCTATGGGGGAATGTTGGGATGTACTGACGTAATACTTCATGTAGGAATGTCAGTTCTCTACAACAGCACAAGGAAACCTAATCCCACAGCACTCTTATCTCCAACTGTAACTCTGACATCCTCCACCCAAATGGTGAAACAAATGATACAATCATAAAATTTGACCATCTTCAAAAAGACTTTTATACTACAGCTCCCCAGGATAATGTGTCATGATATCTGGTACAAAAGTAATAAACCTTAACATAAACTGTTAGTGATGCTACTGATACATCTTCACTTTATGTGGTTCAGGAGAGCTATTTCAGACCAAATTTAATCTGGTCCCATAGAGAAAAAGCATATTCTGTGTCCATGGCTCAAAAATTGAGATTTCACTGGTCAAACAACAGTCAGAATATTTGTGCTTCCCAGACAATTACATCCAGTGAGCACACCACAACAGTACTAAGCAGTGACCATCACTGGACTTCCAATACTGCACCACTGTTCTGCATCAATCTGCTAAGATGGAAGCAGCAAGGCTGGTGCATGTTTTGGGTGATCCAATGGCACAAACACCACTGATTATCAGAGATTAAGTTAGTTCAAGCACCAGTCTGCCATATGGGCTGCGATGAACTGCTGCCCTGATATGATTCACCTGGTGTAAGGAACCTGCTTTGGCAGGGGGGCTGGACTCAATGACCTCCAGAGTTCCCTTCTAACCCCTGTGATTCCTGTGATTTCCTCCTTGACTACCTTTTGCCTTGAGTATTAGAGGACTTTCCTCCTTTGGAAATTGTTTTATAATCTGAACTTTTATAACAAGTAAATCCCATTAGATTATCTCCTAATTCTCTCCACAATGCAAAATGTATCTATTCTTGCCTGTCCCAATTCTACTGTAATCACTGATCCAGTAAGTTCAAAGTCTGACTTTTCTTTTTTTTCTTAAGCACACACACTCAATATAATGAAATATCTCGTTCCATAATAACCAGCTGTTATCTTAGTCTTCCTCCCAGTAGAGGTTGTTTCTAATACCAACAAGGGATTTTCCACCAGCTTAATTATTTGATCTCCAGGTTCTGAAAGTGTATGGAAGAAAAGCAGAGGGAAAAGTAAGTTGGTTTGTTTATTTTAATGGAAGAAGGAATGGTTTGGAGAACTAAGCTCTGGTGAATTTCTAATTCATTTAATTTTCTGGATGATAGGGTATCTTTAATTCGACCATCTGTTTATTAGTGTTTAAATATGGATGAAGTTGGGAAAAATATGTATTTTCAAACAAAGTGAAAGTATACACAACCTCAGTCATAAACTTAAGTCACGCCCTGGAAAAAAAGATGCATAAAATACCAAAAAACCCATAACAAACTTCTCATTGTCTATTGTCTTTCCTTCAATTAGTGACACTGTCTGGGATAAATTTCCTTCCAAATAGCAGGTATTGTGTTGTGTCTTGAATTTTTGATGAAAATAGTAAAGAGGAGTGTGACAGCATCAGAAAATCATAAATTCATTAAGATTGGAAAAGACCTCTAAAATCATCTAGTCCAACCATCCATCTCCTATCTTTGCTGCCCACTAAAACAGGCTGTACCACATCTACACATTTCTCCTCGAGGCTCAGAGATTCCTTACCCACAAAGAGAGTCTGTGTAAGTGACTAAGCAGAAACTTCGCAAACTTTGGTAATAATCAGGTGTACTTTGTCACTGAATCTTGTTAAACCACTGTCTTAATTACAAATAAACTATGTTAAATCACTATTTTATATCAATAAGCATATCACTGCTTTTTTCTTACAAGTGGAAAAAAAAAGTTGTTACTGAAGATTGTGAAGTAACATGGTATTCAAAGTACAGCCTTGTCTACAAAAGGAAATTCCTCAAACAATATTTCAGATCTATTTTGACACTCAAATCATAGATGTTTGGTGTCATTTGAGTTTTAAGATGCATCAAACACCCAAAAATATGTCCTGGAAAAATTTATTTTCTGTAATGAACAGATGAATGAGAAACAGAATAATACTATAGTGCTTTTAGATATATCCCTGTCTTCAAGCAGCTACAGATGTCAGTTACAGCATGAGCTAGATAATTAAATTGAGAAATATATGTATTTTTTGTCATGTTGTTGACAGTAAAGTGATTTAAACTTCACTTTGATTTGGAAAACTAAAAAAAAAATTAACCAAATATATAGACAAGACAGACAAAGGAGATGAAGAGTTCAGATGTTTTAACAAATTAAGAATTAGTAATTTAGTAAGCAAACTGTTACAATTTGAGGAAAAGTCTGAATAAGTAAAAATTTATTTTCTATATTTTCTTTAATTCTACTAATATCTATAATTATAAAGTCCAGTAAAGAGAAGAAATGAAGCATTTCTATAAAAGAAGTATGATTAATAACCTGAACAATGCTAGTTAGCTTGTTTGAATTCTCAGAATTATCAGTACATATGAGTACATTGTCTGCAATAATGCAAGTGCTTCATTTTGCCTACTCTGACCTACTCATTGTCTATTTCAGACATAATGCTTTATGAACAAAGCTCTTATGAGTGTTTTTACTTTCTTGGATCCAGCTAGACTTAAAAGCTTAAAGAAAGATAACAAAGTGCAAGAGAACAATATAAAAAGGGAGGAGGGCTTAAAAGCTTTATTTAGAACTTGTTCAGCATTGAGAATTTAGAATATAAAGTATTGAACCAGTTGCAGTCATTTATTATATTCTCATCCTTTTACTATTTCAGAAGATTATCACTTCCTATCTATATATATTCAAGGAAAGTTTGGCAATCCTGAAGAGAACTCGCACTTCCAGATTGTCTCTTTGCAATATTTAATCTCATCATATGATGAGAAAGGATGGTAAATTCTGCACATCAGGTATCAGGAAAACCTATCACTGAATAGATTTTCCCTGATGTAAGTTCCAGTAAGATTTATTATAATTGAAAACATGAAGTCCTCTTGTGCCTGAACTTCTTACTGAAATAATTGAGCTAGACATCATCCCAATACCCCTGCACAAATATTTATGCAGGCAAGAGCTTATATACACATTGAAAGACATTTGCCCACAAAGTAACCCGTAGATTCCAGGTAAGTCCTGGTGCAGAATAGCTCATGTATTTTCAAGTCTAGCCCTCTCTGGAACAGTCTGGCCATGCAGAACTTCACCTGAATTTCTTCTTATCTCCCATGCTGCAGCCCTGTAGTTGTTAAGGAAGTCTTCCTTTCTGCCTATTTTTTTTTTGGGGGGGGTTCCAGAATAACATGATAATTTTACTACATGTCATTGCATGTATTTTTAGAGAATTATCTGGAGTTGTGTGCTCCAAGACATGGTGGCAAAGTACAAAACACAACACGGTGTACTATAACTGTGCAGGATGAGAAAAACCTACCATGCAACTGTATTACCTACACAGAGCCATCTCTGGAATGAACTAACTCTCAAACTGCAATTAAGATTTTTTAAATGGAGTTAATTGCTTCTCACTAGCTGATATCCTGATAGTGAAGAAAGGGAATCCAAAAAATAGCACACCATGTAAGAGCAGACCTATAAGGTAAGTATCCCAACACTGTTTTTGTTTCAAAGCAGTTCTCATTCATGCCATCTCCAGCCTGGTACCATGGACTGAATTCATCTTTGGAGAGCCCTATGTTCTACAAATGTACTTTAAATTTAGCTTAGTTTTAGTTTCATTAGCATAAGCAGCACTAATGCATAATTTTCACATCAGAGATATGCTATATCCCGACATAGGATATGAATTTGCTTAAATTTGTTTGAATCCACGACAAGCTGAGCAAAATTAGAGTTAAATGAGACTGATCAGAGCTCAGAGGCACTCCAGGTCTTTATGCTGCCCCGACACTCAACCTAGCTGTCCTCCTAGCTGTCCTCCTTGAGGCCTCTGTCCTAACTGTTCAAGTTTTGTAGGCTCCTATCTCCAACAAAGAACCAGCTTTCTCAGTCCAAACAGAGACTTAACCACATTTAACATGATTTAACATTAACATGCAGCCCTTAAATGCTCTCTTTGGTGATTTTAACCGTCATACTGCTTGCTCCTTTACGCTGGTGTTTTTGAACTAATTAAACCTGATATATGTTAACATTCTAACAGGTGTTTCTGTTTTTGTTTTTATATCTGCTTTTCTTTCCTGAGCTTTGTCTAGAAATTATTAACACAGTCTACTTGGGGCATACACATTAACTTTATAATGTGAGTCAGCTTTTCCATCTCAGGCATTAAGATAGAGGGTACTGCATTATTTAGCAGTATAGCTTCACAAAATTACAGCTCTTGCCTTCTTCATTAACCTACACTACACACATCTAGTTCTTTCTCTCTAAATCAAGGGATGCATAGTCTGTATGATAGCCATAAAGAGGTAGAGCACTTTATAACAAAGCTAGGAATAGGGCAAGTGATACTTAGAGGCAGATTCGTAGATAATAAAGCCCTCTATTCTATTGTAGCTTCTCCTCAGATGGATTGGAATGCTAGCAGCTAAATTTACCATTGGAGTCCACCTGTCTTTACCATGAAACCATGCAGCCCTTCATTTGGATAAGAAGGTTTTTCATAGTATTTATGGCTCCTACTATAACGTTACACAACATGCAATCTTTTGGAAGTGTGATCAGTGCTGCCTTCAAGGCTGTCTAAACAAATAACAATTGACTTAAGGTAAATTAAAATTTATTACATAAGAGTCAGGAGGGATTTGAGGTGTTGTTTTTTTTTTCCTAGTAATAAAAAAAGTTTGGTCATTATTTCTCCCTCCAAGCATCCAAATTACAGTTCCCTCTTTCTATTGCAGAGTATGAGCAAGCATCCGATTTCTCTGGATAATGACAGCTCTAAAGTTGCTCCCTAGAATTACGTGCAAACTAGGCAGCCAGGCACTAGTTGTTCTTACATTTGCAGTGTGCACATAATTGTCATTACTTTAAGCAACAAATTAGGATCTTGAGAAGGAAAAAGAAAGATTGTCAATATGGTTTGTGTGCAATTAAAAACATTCCTGTTCTCTGATGACAATTTCTGTTTTGTACCCTGAAAGCTGAACTTATTCAACTATTGTTTCTCTTTCAGTTTTGCAGAAAAATGTAAAGGATAAAGAATGGTCCTATCCTGCTTTTATGATTATGATTTTAGAGAGTCTGCTCCAGGAGAGAGACCATTATCTGGAGGACAGGGCTCTCTCTTGCCTTTAAGATACCTGAGTTAATCTCCCAGTTTT
Organism: Callipepla californica brunnescens; assembly: GCA_023055505.1. Classification (NCBI taxonomy): domain Eukaryota; kingdom Metazoa; phylum Chordata; class Aves; order Galliformes; family Odontophoridae; genus Callipepla; species Callipepla californica. The sequence continues at coordinate 39,092,318 of JALIRH010000005.1, read as the reverse complement.
TCCCACTGTGTCCTGGCTCATTACAGATAAGAGCATTTCAACTTTCATTTTCGTGCAACAACTCTATGTCAGATGAGGTATCAACACTATTTCCTATTTCAGGGATTGATAGAATTCAAAATATTCCTGAATAAATGATTTTTCCAGATCACTGAATGCTGATCTGCTTTGTGGGATACTCTACCTAGCAAGGCAGTTGCCATTAGGTACATTTAGAGTCAGTGTTGGGCATGGAAAGAAAGACCACATGAAGATGTAAGCGTCATTCTTCTCTCACTTGAACAATTCGTCCCACTATGTAATGCAAGCATCCTGGGAGCCTTTCCATCATGAGCACTCACCCTAGTTTTCATGTCTAAACCAATACGAAAAGAGAAAGACTATTCTCTGGGCAAGCTCTGTGTGCCCAGCATGTGCAGCAGAAGCAAGACAACATTAAGTAGCATATTACTCTGAATATATGAATGTTTTCAGTATTTCAGAAAAATTATTCCAGCATCAAGAGATCAGACAAAACAGCTTCAGTGATGCCTGATCATAGGATGCTACTTTACCACCTGACTCCAGAAGGCTTCACTTTCTACATTGATGAGTCTGTCACGCTACCCAGTCTCACAATGGCACTAAAATATGGGGAAAGATCCTCAAGAATAACGAACTAATGCATCATCACAAAGTTCTTGGAGATACACCACTGCCTGTTGTAGAAGGAATGAGACTATGAGCTGTATTCAGATAGGTGACTTTGGTACCGTGTGCCTAATAATAACTGATTAATAATAACTGATGCAAAAGCAAATTATAAGAAGCAAAGTTGCCTCACATGAACTACAGCAGCACTGCTCAGCCAGGTTATGTTAATCTAGTCTCTGCCCTCTTCCTTAAATTGCAAAGAGGGGAATTCCTAAAAGGTTTTCAGCAATTCAGAAATCACAAATGAGCCCTACAGAATTAGTAAAGACCATACTGAAATTATCTGATGTTAAACAGACTGTGTTAACCACCTTTAACACAGTTTACTGATAACACAAACTAGAACTTCCGATGACCATAGATGTGCAAGTGGCACATCTTCCACAAGACAGGATAGGATATGCTGAAATCTAACCTTTGGGCTTATAAAGAGAACTTTCTGAGGTAGGCAATTAGAGAGAGGTCAGCAGAATTGAGGAACAGTACCAGGAATCAGAAACAGCTCCAACACAAGGACTAAAACCACGTTAAATATAATCAACGCCCATTTAAACAGCAGCTTTTTTTCCCACCCATAATAGACAGCAATAATTCAACGCAGCATTCAACTCAAACTAAATGCACACCATGGATGAAGCAGTGTATTAAAGCAATTATGCTCTGAAGTGACATGGTTCTTCATATTAGTTACTCATCCTAATTAAAATAAACTTTTAAGAGTATGTGTCATAACCTTCCCTTAACAGTCAGCCAGTAAATGGCTGTGAGCATGCATATCCTCCAGTAGTTGCCTTGGGTGGTGAATTGACATGAGGATCTCCACGCACCTCCTGGGCCATTAATGGTATGAAACCTGAGACCCAAATCCTGGTTACAAACCTGTGACTGCTCAGGTGCTTCAATGCCTGGAGAGTTTCTAAATCTAAGTGACAACGAAAGGTGCATTACTGTCCTGAGGATGCCCCCATAAACATAAACATGCTTTTTGTCCTGCTTGCACAGGTTTTGTTTCCTACTTTACAGGCACACAAGGAAAAAAATCAAATGGACACACAGAAAAGCTTTTTGGACTGGGAAGCTGAATGTCTTCCTTCCTGCTTTCCTCTTGAGCTACTTAGGATATCTGAGCACAACCTAAGCACTAGACAAGAAGAAGAATATGGGAATTCTATACTATTTTTACTTTAATGACTTAATTTCCACACCTGATTGTAGATTAAAAGATTAGAGTCATGAGTATAAATCTACCAGCCTCACCTGACATGTTCATTTTTGCTTTTTTTAATTAGAAAATGGAATGACAGCTTCTGATGCTAAAATCTTGTTTATTAGTATTATCTTTCGGTACTGAAAAGAAATTTTGAATGAATGTGAAATATTACTATCAAAAGCTCAAATCAAAGATAAATAACTCCATCTTCTTGGGAAGTGAAAACATAGAAAAGAAGGCAAGTAACTGTCTTATAGGTAGTCCTTAAAGTAAAAAAAAAAAAAAAAAAAAAGTAGTAGTGGAATTATTTAGGAATATATCCTTGCTGTCTTGTTTTGACAGTAAAATAACAAGTTCTCCTTTCACATTTCCCACAGTCTCTGCCAGTTCCACATTCCTGTGGTTCATTCACAGCCAGCGATTATGTTTCATGGTCTTAAGTGTCATGGACTGAAATCTGAGCCAGTCATGCAGTTAATTTAAAAACCAACAGATTGTACAAACTTTATTAAACAAAAAATAAGATTTACAACAGCAATGCATAACAGTTTGTCACTGTGCACAACTCTTGCTGAAACACCTGAGAACTTTATGTTCTATCCGCTCTCTGCTTATTTCTTCAGTTTTCTTTCTTCTCTCCACCCCACAATTTTTTATCATAAATTCATAACATTGTAAAAATGAAACAAAAGAGGTTGATGGTTAGATACCAATGACACTAGCATCTATTTCAATCAAATTCTGCTGCAAGATTTCTTTTCTTTCAAATGTTTCTTTCCTATTTGCATGTCCAATGTGCAAGTTGTTTTGCTTCTTTTTGTAGACTGGCAGGTCAGAATTAAAAATCCTCTGACACTTGAGATTTTTTAATCAGTTTCTCAGTCACAAGACAGTGTGACCTGAGATGTAGGAAACCTGGGTTCCAGCACTGATGTAGTCACTAAATTTTGCATCAGTTTGGGTAATTCACTTTTCTGAGGCAGATTTCTCCTCTCTTGCTTCTCCTGTCTTATGCAATTCATGCAAGTTGTTTTTCCCATGGAACAATGCTTGTTTAGAACATATAATGTAGAAGTGAATGTCCACAACTGAGCACTTTTCCCTTTCATCTAGAGAGTTTTACAAATCTTCTGTTCAATCTGCCATGACAACTTTACTGCACCAGCCTTCATCTTGCACTCCAGTAAAACAAAATTGAACATGCAGGTCTCAGCATGGCTCTTCTCATACACACATTTGTGTGCCTGTACACATACACTGATCTATATAAATGTACAAATCAGGTTTTTAAACAACATAGCCTTTTCCTTGCCTCATCCAAAAGCCAGAATTTCACTACAGATCCATCACCCTTCTGGCCTGTGCTGTTATTGCTGTTATCAGGGCTCACTCTATTATCAACACAGGTTTTTTCTCCTAACCCACACATAAAATCATCCTAACCAAAAAATTCATGCTGTATATATATCAACACTGTATAACACATGTCCATTTGTTGAGACTACACCCTGCTGTGTGGATTTTGACTTTGCATGGAATCTAATCAAATACCAACAGGTGGTTTAAATTCAAACATTACAGTGCATTGACCCAGCCCCTGATAAGAGTATGAACTGAAACCTATTTAGACATTTAGATATCAAGAAAAAGTTCTCCACCAGAGGGTTTTTGGGCATATAACAGCCTCTCCAGAGCAGTGGTCACAGCACCAAGCTCACTGGAGTTTAAGAAGCATTTGAACAATGCTTTCAGACATACTGTGCAATTTTTGGGTGGTTCTGAGTGGAAATAGGAGTTGGACTTGATGATCTTTATGGCTTCCTACCCACCTGGGATATTGTGTATGTTAAAACATGGATGTACACTCCCCTGAGCAAACCACAACTTTCCCAAAAATGCTGCTACAAATAAAATCCTCTTCTTATTTTCACGTATGTTTTCTAAGCAGTATACCACTATAATATTCAACACCATAAACACATTTAATGCTCAGCATCCTGGTGAAATCTATGATACCAAAGCCCTCTTTATTGCACTTGGACCCTGAGTATTATGGAATTGTTGCCTCTATTGGTTGAGAAACAGTGTTCTGGCCACAGAATATATAACAAGAGCCATTTTAGTCTTAGACTGCTGCATCTTTTTATGCAGCATCATGCAGCATTACCACAATTTATCCTCACTGTTCAACATTCTATTAAAATCAATAGTGCAAGTACTTTACCCACAAAATGGAGTTTGTATCATAAAGACAGACTGCAAAAGCATTCCCTATGTTGCTCGGTAAGTTACCTTTATGGAATATACATGTGACCAAATTGCACATTTAAAGTTACATGCATCTTTTATCCTCTTTTCACCTACACAGAAAACAGAGTGCTGATGCATATCAGCAGGCCTTCTACCTCCCTAACAAAAGCAGTAACACCAGAATACTATTGGATGAAAAATGAAACTAATAGGAGAGGAATATCAGGTAAAAAGCCTGCGGGGACAGATTCAATCCTCAACCCATATTTTAAAATCCAAGAATCTATTTGTGAAACCATGGGCTAGAAAGAGCAAACCACAATTTAGGGTGGAAGAGATTTTGAGAACTCATCCAGATCACTTAAATACACATGCATACGATTTCATTAGAACTGAATAATTTTATTTCATAACTGATAGTTTCTCTAGCCTATGTTTTAAAATCTTCTGATACACGGTCTCTCAAATAATTTGATTCTTCTCTACCCTTAAGAGAGATAAAGGCTTTTCTTAATGTTCGGACTAAATATTTTTACTTTGCTTAAAGTAAACTCGTTGTTTGGAGTGTGTGGAATATACAGGGAGAATTTGTAAACTCCTGCTCTGCAGCAATCTCTTATGTACTACAAAATTATTACCAAATTTCTCTTTGGACTTCTCTGCCTTAGGTTATGCAAATCTAAATCCTTCAGGCTAGCAATGAGGGAAAACAGGTAGTTTAGAATTCATACATCTGAGACAGTTCTTAGAAGAAATGTCTGCAGATTTGGTTGCGTTAATTTTCAAATTGAATGAGTCTTATAAAAGCATCAAAGTCTAAACGCCATTCCTAAAACATGGTGGAAGAGTTTTGAAGGAAGCAAGTGAAACGTGTGCAGCAAAAACTGAGAAGACAGTGATGCTGCTGCCATCATATAAATGAGTTTTAAAATATCTCTGTAGAATAAAAGGAAAAAAAAAAAAAAAAAGCAGTGATCTTTGGATGCAGTTTGCCTTTCTCCTTAAGCTTTACTCCGCTCCAGGATTTTGCTCTCCAGCAGAGCTGTAAGTATTCCTGGCACCACAAGTTCATGTACAGAACTCTGTAGCAACTGCTCAGCTCCCAGTTCTCCTCTTTTCAAACATTTCAGACCAGAAGTGTAGGAAACCAGAGAATCAGGGGATTTGCTTGCTAAACGCAGTTGTAAAACGCAGCCAAGTGAAGGCATTCTCAGTGCTTAGCAACACGTTTTCTTCCTCCCTAAAACCACATTTAGCTCTACATCCTTGAGCACCATCTACTGGTTCCTCATCTGCTGGCGATTTACCATCCGAAGGACTAGAGACCTTATCTGTCCCACCAGCACATCACAGAAACTCAGAGTGGTGAACAGCAGCTTGAGAGCAGCCCATAAGTCAGAAAAGGTTTCTATAAAATGTTTATCAAACAGTTTTGAGTAATTAACAATTTCATAATAATCGAAGCCTTTTTCAGGACAGTTTTCAGAGAGACAATAAGGCTTAACTGAGCCAGTAAATTATTTGTTGTGAACAGTTCAACCAGCTGTACGCTATGTATTGCAGATTCTATTCTTTCTGTTCCTTCAACTCAGGCAGCAGTTGTTATATTAAAAATATTGTTACATCAAAAGGAAGCCTAAATCACTAAAAAAAAAATAATAATTAAGCACCCAGGAAAAATAAAAAAAAAGCATAAAGTTACTAGTAAGTAGTCTTTAACACTGTAAAAAAAAAAAAAAAAAAAAGAGTAGCTTATTTTCCAGGTCTTTTTCCATAATTTGTTTCCATTGGATGATTTCCAGATTCTGCATTCTTCTTCCAGATAATTACCAACAAGCCAGAGATCACAGCTTATTTTTAACCAAGCTTGTTCTATATATTCCACAAGTGAAGGATATAGAAATTGCACAGATGAAGATCCTAACCAGAAGCAAACACTCGGGATTCAGTGAGCTCTGATAGTTCTACAGTTCAGACTGTCAAAATTTATTTTTACAGACCCTCCTCCTCAAGGCCATAATCCCATAACTTTTCCCATGTATCCAGTCTTACACTTCCATGAAGGACGCTATTGTATTCTGTGTAGAGCCCATGGCAGCAACAGAGCTCACAGAGAGGTGAGCTCAATTCTGTAAGGCAGCAATAGCATCTTTACCTGCAGTGACATGCCTATGGTCTTACTCTACAGGCTGTATTCAAATAGAAATTTTGCCTTCTCTATTCCCCAAAGCACTTAAAATTATCCATAACCTTATTCATTTCCAGTGCTTAAATTTAATCTTTCAAATCAAAGATCTAAAGGGGTAAGAAAAAGTCCACAAAGCACTTTTATACTTTAGAAAGTGCTAATTATCATAAAATGTACGAATAAAGTTAAGCAATCAATGCACCTCAAATATGTGGTTTGGCAGTTTGGCTCATGAACTTTGCACAAAGCAGATCACTTTTATCTTAGTACAGCCATGTTCACGCAGGCACTTTGTCAAACTACCTTCACAATGTAGAGAAACACCGAATTAATTTTTCAGAGACAAAGTCATATACGGAGTCTTAAAAGATACAGTGATTTAAAATACTTGTGAATATTCCAATGTTCAGCTCTGATATATAAATTCTAATTCATATATATGTAAGCATACTGAATAAGTGGAGAGAACTTCATCCCTGATGTGAAGAGAGTAAAGAGGCAATCCTTCAAGGACACCACACATTTACTTTAATCTTGGGGAAAAAAATAAGGTTTCTTAATGCATAAGTAAATGTATTTCTTTCAGTGATGAGTCTTAGACCTTGGAAAAAGATGACTCATTTAATGTTCCATTAACATGGCCAACCTTGTTTCTGATGAATGTGCCTCTCAAATCTGATAGCAGGGATCCCCAATAAGCTGATCTGTCCCTGTTGTGTAATGGAGCATCCCCAGAGAGGGATTCTTTCAGCCTACAAGAGTCTTCTTGCATCTCAACTCTCTTTCAATCATATAAGCCAGATAATTCCATTAGAGTTAGTACTTGTGCAACTTTGTTCTCACTGTCACAGACATAACCAGTATGAGATTTTTTTTAATTAAACAGCAAAAGAAACCAGATAGTACCTCCAACTCAGCTGGAGAAGATGGCACACTGAGGCTACCATTGCTGGCAATGTGTTTTGAACACTCTTCATTGTCCCTTCTGTCAGAGCAGCTCTTTCAAAAGGACTCATGTTGAAACATTGGAGATGTCAAACAAGCACCAGGAAAGTCAAAAATGAGAGCACTGATTTAGTCCCATGTTTAGCAGAATATTTTTTGAACACTAGAACTCTTAAGGCTCTCCAATGTTAAGGCCAGCAACTAAAGCTGGTTAAATGTCTCCAGCTGGGAGATGACTCTTATGGAAAGAGCCATAAAGTCTTAGCTAGGACAGCTAAGTATAAGGAAGCTATGTAGCCTGAAAGCCCTCCTATCATTTCACACTTCCAGTACCATGCCTGCTGCCTTTTCAGTTGGCAGTCAACTTTTTCCACTGCCTGGTAGCTAAAACTTAAATACACAGATCTGCAAGCTCAGCCTGTGAGAACATACATTAGCCTAGTTTCATTGAAGGGATAACGTGAGAAATCTATCAGGTGAGCTGTTTTTAAATGTCAGAGTGTTATTTCCAGAGATGAGACATCTCCTACCCCTCACCTAGGCAAAAGGAGAATCAGACATTGTGTACATCGAGAGCAGAAAACAGATCTGCAAAAACAATGATAAAATTGTTTTGCATCGGGTTTATTTTCCCCTAGCATCACCCAACAGATGAGACTCAAATTCCTAGCTCTTCAAAAAGAATTTAAAAAAATTTTGCTAAGCAATGTAGTTAAAAAATTAAACTCAATCCTCTTTTCTTCATAGAATTGCATTCATGAAAACCAAACAATCCATGAGGCAGAATGCTGGGGTGCAAACGTTGCCAATGCCAAAAAAAAAAAAAAAAAAAAAAAAAAAGAGTTTGGCACTCTTTACCAACACTTCAGGAAAAAAAAAACATACAGCAGCCTAAGTCTGATATCTACCATTGCATAAGGTTTTCATTCTCACTTACTGTACTTTATTCAAGCACTTGACAATTCTTTGCTCAGTCCTGCTTCTCCTACAAGTAAGGCTGAGTATAAATTGATGCTAGTGGTTGAGTCACACACAAGGATACTGAAAAATGACTACTTTGAGCTAAACATAAGTTTGAGGGGCTTTTTTTCCCCCCACTTTGCTAAAATTATTTTGGAAGAGGACAAGGACAGAATCTTAAAACATTTCAGTTCAGATGCTGGTCCAGGAAATGAACTTTATGTGGATCTTTTTTTTTTTTTTGACAGCAGACCTCTAAAAATGTGTTTTCTTCTATACTCAGAATAGAACGCATAAGTAGGTTCCTTGACTGCAATAAAAGACAAATACAAGGAAGGAGGAGTACAATAGGAAAATAAATGGAAAATTTGTTGTCTCATTGAGAGCAGGGTTTTTTTCCTATGTATGCCTAAAATCCTGATCTTTTCATTTCCCCTGGGTGCCTCACTTCAGTTGCATGGATCCACATATGTAAGACAAAAAAAAAAAAAAAAAAAAAAGACTTCACAGGAGCCTTGGTAAACATCCTCAATAGTCTGCTCTCTGACCCAGAGGAAAAGGATGCTTAACCACGTTTCTGCAGAACAAATACTGGCATCTGAGCCAGTACTTCAGGTTTTCTTTCTCCGTAGAAAATGATGCCACTCCTCTGACCTATTTTAGAAGAATCACATCTAAGGAAGAGATGAATCACCCACAGATGTCTCCCTGCAACTATGAAGTGATAATTAAAGTAATTAGGTGAGTTCTAGATAGTTAAATTTGGTCAGACAAATTCTACCCAAGAGATCTACCATGTATATGAACAAACAAAATGAAAACAAAATCAAACAAAAATCACTGCATGTGCAAATGACTGCCAGTCCTCAGAGTTACCTGTGACTACAGGTTCACAGAGCAGTGTCTGAGCTACCACACTGCCCTTCATTATTCTGCTCTCAAGACCAGTTCTCGTGTGTAATACCTGTACAGTTGTATCTCTAATCAATGGCATTCACATTAAGCTAGAGAGACCTTGCAGATTTTTGCCTCTCGCTATAAGAATTTGTACTAGACTCTTTTAGTGCATGGGAAGTTCTTATTGAATACCTTCTTTTTTTTTCCTGTTGAAACTACACTTCTGGTCTGAAATGTTTTGATGTTGAAGAGCACCGTTCCCAAGACCTTGGAGGACACCACTCGTGACCAGCCTCTACCCAGATACAGAGCCATTGATCACAACCTCTCAGCTGCAACCAGTTCTTAATCCATCAAACAGTCCATCTTTCAAATACATACCTCTCCAATTTAGAGAGAAGGATGTGGCCAACCCAGCCTTGAACATCTTCAGGGTCGGGACATCCACAACTTCTCTGGGCAACCTATTCAAGTACCTAACCATACCCTCAGTGAAAAATTTCACCCTGTCATCTAATCTACATACCCCCTTTTTTTAATTTAAAACTCTCCCATGTCCAGTTTTGTTAAGAAAAATTAGAGTTCAAGAGCTTTCAGGTTGTTCACTATTCATGGGGTAAGATGACAGACTCATGGTCATACTATTTAGCAGGACTGCATTATCAGTTCTGAGCAAGGCCTCAAGCATTGTCTCTAGGCTGAAATAGAAGGTTGAGGGCATGAGGGGAACACGCTGCCATAGGTGGAAAGGAAAGGGACTAACAATCGCCCCACACCTCCACTTCTATACATGTCTGTAATAGTCCTCTTATAGAGAAATACTAACAACATTTGAGAGAGTTCAGGGGAAGGTAAACCAACAAAACAGGGAGGGCCAGGAGATGAAAGTAAAATGTTTTGCTCGCAATAGCAGCCTATTAGGTGTTCTCAACTTCCATTACTGCTTTTGTACCAATTTTTTTTTCCTTTTTCCTTCTCCGCAAGTATCTTGGCAAAAATAACAGGCTTTGACAGTTGTAACAATAAAACCTACTTTCCCAAAGGGGAAAAAAAAAACCTAACAAGTAAAAAATTTGGTACTCTTGAAAAATACGTTGTCAAAATCCACAGCAGACACTTAAGACACAAAAAGGAAGGTGCATCCCTTTGTGATAGGTATTTTCTATAAAAAAAAAAAAAAAAAAGATACACATCACTCCTTCAGATTGGAAAGAGGTGACTTTTTCTTTTTTTAAATCTCAAGAACACCAGGAAAATAAAGCCAAGCAGAAAATCCTGGTCAGGCTCTGTTCTGAGATATACCTGCTAGAGGTCACAACCTAAGGTCATCAGCAAACTGATGTTGTTTCCATTCCCAAAGCCATGCTGAACGAAAAGAATAAGCGCACTTCACTTAATGAATGCACGCTGGACCTATGTGCTGTATTTACAACATAGAACAAGTGTCCACCAACTTTTAGCCCTCACTGATATTTTGCTGTATTCTCAAGCCACATCTCATCCTTTACATGGACCGTAACCTCCTCAGGGTGTCTTTCTCTATTGCATTATATAAGCAAACAGCACTCCTGAAAGCCCACTGTTGGCTTGCCAAATATCATATTGAGACTCATCACAAAGACACCGTGACCGTAATAAGCAACTACATTTCAGAAAATAAAGGGCAGTTAGGCTATCTGTCTCTAACGATTTCGTAGGTGATGAAAAGAGAAGCATCTCCAGAGGTAATTCTTCCCGCAGCAACTCGGGGCTGAATTCAGCTTCACACACTTCGGCATCTAATGACCTCTAATGCCTGGAGTACTCCAAACATCTGCACAAGGCTGAGAGACACAGAAGAAATAATAAAAGGGTCCCACACACTCCTGAGTGCTGGAAGGCAGCCAAAATACCTTATGACATCCCAGATGCACTAAAACCCATCACTGCAGCTTCAAAAAGCTCAAGGGAGGTAGGAAATAACAGCTGTATTTTCTCAGAACTTTAATGGGCAACTCAGCAGATACCTCTTAGAGCTCCAGATTTTCTGACAGCTCTTGGAAGAAAATGGTCAAAACTCAGTCTTTCCTTTTCAAACAGACTGCCCGGTTAAACACTGAGCTTTGCTTAAGTACCAAACTACGTGCAAAACTGACCTGCAATGCTTTATTACAAGCAGTGCCAGTAAGGTGTGTCTGAAAAAACTAGGGGATGCAATACATGAGGTTTTGTTTTGTTTTCTATTTTTTTTTACTGATACAGTTCCTATTTTTCAGGTTCAATTTCCTGAGACAGAGCAACAGTAGCAAAATTAATCACTTTACAATTGGCTCTGGTCTATTGTAATACCACAAAAAAAAAAAAAAAGACTACTTTGAACTCACTAGAAATCAAACCAAGAAATAAAAGCATTCTTCCCTGTTAAGGATGTCCAAAAACTACAGAATGGAACATTCTGGTGCTTTTCATACAAAATGACTAGGTGCTGTTCCCTGCAATGTTTGTGGATCTCTCTTTTCATGGCTCAGTGTCTCTGGCTGTGAACATCATCTACAAAGCAGACATATGAAATCTGCGATGGAGGACCCATGAATCAGCTGGCAGAACTAAAGTCCACAGGACCCCGCGTTACAGGGTAGGCAGATCATGAATTCAGTATCAAGCCAATACAAAGCTTTTAGACACTTCAGTTGATTAACAGAAGAACAGAATAAACGCAATTAGTTCAATTTCCTAATTTCTTAATGTTTAATATTATCTTTTTCCAACTGAGAACAAAAAAAATGTACTAGCAGCTTCCAGTTTGTCTCTTGTTATGGAAATACTGTTTTTAAAATCACAGCTAAGACAAACTTTTTCATATCAATATGAAAACAGATTCTGTGTGCAACACTATGAAGGTCATTATTGGTCAACATTAAATAAGGATTTAGATCTGTACATTACAGACCACTGGAGATGCATGTTTTCAATAGTACAAACGTATTATATCAAAATGAGAACAAAAAAATGTGAAGCAATTTAAAAATTGATGACATCTTCAAATTTCACAAGCATTCACTTTTTAAAAATGGTTCCTAAGTAATTCTGCATTGTCTCCACCCACAAAAAGGAGAATCTTTTCCAGGAAGAAAACACATTACAGTCATGTTAACTGATGTCTCCATAAATTTATGGTTTTGTTGAGGCACACAGGTAGCAAGTTCATCAGAAGAACCCTTGAAACATTGATTTTCAGATCAAAATTACTTTTCCTGTGTCTTCTCCTGTGAGAACTACAGAACTGCTTAAATCTTACAGCAGCATTTTGGCTCACCTTTGCTAGACACAATGATCTCCAGTTAAAAAACAAAGAAATAAAAGACACCTTGGAAACTTGGGAGTTAAACTAATTTTATAACTATATTCCCTTCCGATTTCTTTTAAATTTTCAGTTAACAGTGGCAACTGAATTGCTTTATTCACACCAATTCATATGAGACAGCGGCTTCTGCTAAACATGGATAAAGTCCAATTGAGAAAGAGCATTCCATTTGCTGCTGAATGAAAGCCATAACCAAGCACACCGAATATCAGTTGATGAAACGTGACCACGATATCTATAATATTTCTAGAGGAGCAAAGGTTAGCTATCACCACCAATCTGAGGAGTCCTGTCAGTAGTTGCTTCATGTTCATCACAGGATAACAGTGTCTAATCAGTACTAACATGACACAATATAGAGGTATTTAACTTCTTGGTTTTGAGCTCAAAGAAAGTCAAGGAACTTAAAGAAAGTAAGCTGATTCATAGCTTCATATGAGATGTATTTACTAAGTTCTTTGCCTTTTAAAACATCACACAATTTTGCTCCTATTTCTCTGTCTACATCTCGTTTATCTCTTTTTCTGGCCTTTCCACCCTTTCACATGAAAATAAATCCTCCTTGTGTCTCAGCTTTGCAAACAGTTTCACACATCTTTAAATTCACACAGATGACCAGATCCTTTTTAGCCAAACAAGAAGAGCTAAGCCCAGGCATTAACATTCAAAAAGCAGGGACTCAGTATGGGATTTCCTGCCTTTCCAGCACAGGTGTCTGGAATTCTAACCCTTTGGGTCAGCCTTACTGCTCTGCCTGTCCCAGCCCCTCATACACCCCCAAGTCCTTCACATGAAAGTGCAACATGAGAATCATAAAAGACCTAGCTTCCCTGCAGAACAGCTCTGCAATGACTAGAATATCAATGTGTTTTCATCACTACTTCCATCAACAATTCAAAACACAGCATTACATGAGATTCTACACAGAAAATGAGCTTGATTTAGTTTCTTACCTCCCTCAGAAAGGAGTCTGTGTTTAATTCCCCTCAGTTCTGGTAAAAATGAATCTTATTTCTAGGCTGAACACATCCCACCTCACACGTCAATGTGCATACACATTACACCACATTACACAAGATCAAAGAAACTTCTAATATCAGATTCCTTTCCTGCGCATCAGTAATTAAACAATAAAGCTGTCTTTTCCACTAAGGTAACTGTTTGGGTTAGTATTTGTCAACAATGCAGTTTTTGATGCTGAATTACCAGGAGCTGTGAGCAGTAAATAGATATTGACATTTCCACATGCTTCCCAGCATTATCAAATTGATAGTGAGGCTACATCAATTCCATATGAATATCATATTGCTTCAACTTCTTTAAAAGTAGGGATGAAGTTTGAGGTACAACCATTTTCCTTGTATTTGTCTTTTGTTCCAACAACATCACAACCTGCAGCTGAACCACTCTTGTTTCAGTACTATTGACTGACCATCAGCCAGTACAACATGTTGGCAATGTGTAACTCCAATCTCAAGGCTATATGTATAATTACCTACTAGACATATAATCAAGAAAAACACTTTTGTTAAAAAATAACAGGCTTATTTTCTAGTAAGTGCTACCTCATATGTAGACAATAATAGTTTTGATCTTTAGATTTCTTGATAATTGCACGTGCATTTAAAATACATTTATAAAGTTGACTTCTCATTATGAAAAATTAATGTTGCAAGTTAAGTGACTCTGGGTTAGAAAATAAAATAACAAAAAGAAGAAAAATCCATACAAAGTACTTATGTAGCTCAGCTGATGAGCCAAAACTGATCAATTCCAGCAGGACACACAGACCATTTGTACACTGCTTGATCACGTGATACTCCAACATCACAGATCCCAAATAACAGATCATTCATACTCCCTTCTTGTAATAATACAGACAGCTGGGACACTTCAGAGTTCTACAGCGTGACATATTCAAATGTGATCCATCAGGTACTAATAGATTTCCATCCATACGTCAGCAAACACATGAAAATAATACAGTAACACACCTGCATGAAAGTTAATTGGAAAGGTATTAAAAAAAAAAAGATATCATCCCAAAGTTAATCACGTTAAGTGAAAATTAGTCGCTCCTCATCAACCCACAAAAATAGGGTACATCTTTAGTCATGGACATAAAGCAAGAAAAAACATCTTTATCAATAACCAGAAGCATACAACACTACAAGTGGACAGCAGTGCAACAGAATAGCACAAACTTCAATCATGAAGTCAACACACAACCAAACACCACAGAATGGATTGGAAGGAACCTTAATCCCATCTAGCTCTAAATCCCTGCCTTGGGCCAGATCCTCCCAATCAGATCAGGCTGCCCATCCAACCTGGACTTGAGCATCTCCAAGGATGGGGTATCCACAACCTCTCTGGTCATCCTTACAGCCCCCTCAGCAAATTTCTTCCTAACATCAAACCTCTAACCTGAATCAGCCCTGTTTTAGTTTAAAGCCATTCCCTCTTGTCCTGACACTAATGGACAATATAGGAGAGAGAGACCACCTTTATATATTTCCTTTTCTGGATAAGTAGAAGAGTAAGCAGAAATATACGTACTTGTGATCTTCAGTGTAAGACACAGACACTACAGAAAGAAAAATAAAATGCCACCTACCTCATATTTAGAGAAGGTCAGAGGAACACAGAGGACAGGTGTATCTGCATAAATTAAACTATGGGGACAGAAAAATATCTCCATTGGTAATAATGTAGAGGATGGTTTCCTAATCGAAAATTATATATATCAGGTACTCATAAATAAAGTTATCTAGCCTCTGTAATTCCATAAGATATTCTGTAAACCATATGTGCAAATGTATGCGTGGGTGTACAGATACACATATATTCACATGCATATATATATATGCACATGAATGCATCCACAGTACTTGTCAAGTCTGTTCTCTGAATTTCACCCATAAAAAAATGGTTTATTTTCACTTCTAATTCTTCATATTGCTCATCTTTTCTAATCACATTATTTCTTATAATGAAAATTAATATTTAGAACTGAATAAATTTTAATCCATACTTTATGAAGATGCCCATACTCTGGTATTGTGCTTTTTCTTTTTTTCCACAAAATGAAATTTGTTAAGGCTAGAGAATAGATTTGTACTCTACTTTCAAAGCTTGCGTTGATAGCTGCTTTCAGATCTCTTGCATTGACTGTAATCCCACAAGTCTAAAAAGTAACTGTCTGGTGTAGACTCAGTGCAAGCTATGCAATGCGTGAGCTATTACTGCATGAGACAGAACTCAGCTTTGCAGCCCAGCTCTGCTAATCAGCAACTCAGCAGTATCTGTATTTTCTATAACTACAGAGATTAACACCACAATCATGTAAGAGCAAATAAGCTAGGCTGGCTGAAACAGTTCAAAGATTGTGTCTGCTCAGCCACTTTAAGAAAAGAAATACACGCAGAGTTTGTGCATTCAAATTGATTATAACATATACTGGTTTGTTTTCTTTTTCAGAGGTAGCACTCAGGACAGCAAGCACATTTTGCCAAAGGCTTCCCATTTGTTAGGCCGTCAGTGACCTTTATGTTTTCAAATTAAGCCTCCTTGTAGCCTTTCTCAAACTTATGATGGCATTCAGCTTAAATAAAGCAAAGCAGTTTGCAAAATATCAGTTTCCACAAGTTTCTGTGCCTTCCTTGGTAACAAGTGAACTGATCCAGCAATTTCAGCTCTTGTAAAAGTAAAGATTTGTGTGAACAATCTGAAGTACTTGAGGCTTAGGCTAGTAATGGCCAATAGAAAGTCACTCTTCAAGATGGTACAGAATGTACGCTTTGTTTCCAACCCCAGAGACAGATCTTTTTAGAAGGCAAAGGCATTATCTAATTTATAAAGGGAGTAAGGAACAGAAAAAGGACAAATTGAAAGCTTTTATGAGTTATCTGTATGACTTTTTCCATGATATAAATAGTCATTATCTGTGACACAGATGGCAGAATCTTTTGTTTCTTTGTAAACTTATATACATGGTATAGTTTTCTAAACCAGAAGTATTTGATAATAGGAGAACAATAAATATCTGTAGCATTTTTTTCTCCATTTTCCAGTGGAGGATTTATCCATTCTCAATGAGTTGGATTACTGTAGTCCAGCATCTGTACTCCTTTCCTATTAGGAGAAAGTCTTCAGGATTTCAGTGGCAGAGGTGATCTGCATGGGAAAAGGCCAAGAGCTGCTCTGGGTGATTCACAGCTGCTTCCATAGAGTTCTGACAGCCAAAACTTCAACCTGAGCAGCAAAAGGACACTCAAAAATGTGAAAGTAGCAGCTTCCTTGGGGAAAAAGCGGGAGTTAGGTGTGGGAAACACAGGAGGCTTATTAAAGGAGAAGCTGAAGGTTCCTCATGGAAGGGAGCACCTCGTGCCAAGAAGGGATTATAGTCATGGGAGACTTACACTGGGGCAGACACTCCAAAAGAGTCTGCAACATGAGGATGGCTCACAGCAGGGCACAGACACCTCTTAAAAGTCTGTGCCCTGCAGACACCCCACAGTGGGTCAGGGATGATTCAAAATGGATGACAGCTCATGGACAACCCATACCAGAGCAGAGGAAAACAAGTAGAACATCAAGCAGTGTCAGACTAAAACCATCACATGCACAACCCTAACAAACATGCTGCTCCCTTACCAAAGGGATTGGGATGAGCTGAGCATAACTCACAGTGAAAGCAATTAAAGTTGAGTCTTAAAGTTGAGAGGAGAGGGATTGGGTTGGAGCCGAGCATGATTAGGGGGAGAAATGTGTACCTATCAGTTTGCTTAATTATTTATCTGTTCTTTTTCTCAATGGCCAAATCAGTAATTAAAATTTTAAGCAGTCATGGAATTTAAAAAAAATTCCTAAGTTGAGACTCTTTTGACTGTAATATTAGCAAACAGTTTTCATAGCAGCAGGGAAGGTATGGACTCAAAGTCCTGCTATTTTGGTTATCTGTTTAACTGGAATATTGTACAGCTCTTTGTTACCTGCTGCCGTCACACTGAATGGGTTTTATTCCTGGCATGCATTCAGAATAAAGCAAAGCTGTGTGCCTGGAGGTGGAAGCTCCAAAACACTTCTGGCACCCACAGCCTAAAACATGAACTTAGAAAGATGAGTGCTTCCAGCAGATAGCCAAACTAACTGCATAAAGAAGTATGGATGATATAAATATTAAGTACCTATAGAAAAAATAATCTAAAAATAATTTAAAAAAATCCTCAAATGTGTCATGGCATTACCGGTAACTTTGCTACATCTAACCAAATCAAACAATTGGGAGAGACAAAAAGTTTCCAACCCAAATGTGAGAGTTTATGTTGGAAAAACTGCAGGGGAAGCACACGTGCTCTATATCCTCAGCAGCTGAAAGAGCAAGGCTGGCATCCAGTCTGGAGCCCCAC
Source organism: Callipepla californica brunnescens (assembly GCA_023055505.1). Taxonomy (NCBI): domain Eukaryota; kingdom Metazoa; phylum Chordata; class Aves; order Galliformes; family Odontophoridae; genus Callipepla; species Callipepla californica. The sequence goes on along the minus strand of JALIRH010000005.1, from coordinate 39,074,421 downwards.
CCCTCTTCCACTCCCCAACACACTGTTATATTGCAACCTGTATTTAAACAGATCATGAGTTTCACATAGAAAACAAACACCTGTGACAGAAGCTCTTTGCTGCCTTCTGATCGCTGTTTCAAACAACCGAGCTGCTTCTCATAATTATATTTTGATCATAAGTCCCCATAGGGTGCAAAAGTCCACTGATACACAGCAGTAGCTTTGCACTCCAGTTAGGGCATAATCACACAGAGAAAAAAAAAGCTTGTTTTAATATAAAAGTAACATGCTTTAAGCATAGAGAGGACATTTTTCATAAGGTAAAGAGATGTGAGTTGAGATTTATTCCTTGGTTTGTGAGGATTTTTTTGTTCTCAGTGTAGATTAAAGAATTCTTCTTATGAAGTGCCAGATAAACAAATAGCATCACATTTTTCCACATGATGCTCAGGCTTGGTTTAGCTTGTTGAATGCAAGCAATCCCCCAATGCTTTTTTCAATAGCTGACAAGACAGGCCTAGAGGGAAATATTTCTGTGTACCAGAAATAAATTATACTCAGTAAGATTTCTATACCTTTCTGTTCAGTTTTCCTCCAGTTCACTTCATACCTAGTGTAATGCAATGGAAAGCACAGCAGTGACAGCAGAGCAGCAAGGTCCTAGGTTACAAGTGAGAATTTGTTCAAACACAACAGCCTTGGACAAAAAAAAAAAAACAAAGGAAAGAAGCCACTTACCTTCAGAAGACCACAGCAGCAAAGAAACCCACAGGAAAATACCTTTGCCTCTAGAGCCAACCCTTAAATAAGGTCTGGGAAGGGGTGGATCCTGGTTCCACCTTCCAGGCACTCAGGTGTATTGCTTGCACCTGAGCTCCCCTGCCTTCCTACCAGGTGCTCAATCACTGGTTCAAGCTGTTCCTTAGCAGTCCATTACACCTTTGCACAGAGAACAGTTGTAAAAGAAGGGCCAGAGGCAAAAAAGGATATACCTACACACTCCGTGGTGAGAATTATCCACCAGGCTTGCAGCCAGCTATGATTGTGACAACTATTTTGTCCAAAACTAGGAAATTCGCTTTCCACACTGTTGTGAACAGATATCCACAAGAAAGATGGGATAGAAATGAGCAGTGCACAGGGCACACAGCATGCAGCATGAGGGTGTTCATATGGGGAGAAGCTGATATGTCAAGATCAGTCACAGGTACTTGCCTCTGTACTCCTACTTTCAAAAACATTACGTGCCTCAAGAAAGTTTACAACCCAAGTGACAGATTTAAGGTTGGATATCACATAAAATTTCTTCTCTGAAAGAGTAGTATTGCACTGGGACAGACTGCCCAGGGAGGTGCTGGAGTCGCTGTTCTTGGAGCTGTTCAAGAAACATGGAGATGTGGCACAGAGGGACATGGTTAGAGGGCATAGTGGGGATGAGTTCATGGTAGGACTTCATGAAACGTAGAAGGAGCACTAGTGTCAAGACTATTAAAATGTAGGAATCCAGCCACTCTCAGCAGCCCTGCTGAAAAGGACTTGGGGGTTCCTGGTGACCAGCAAGCAGGACATGAGACAGCAATGTGTCCTCACAGCCCAGAAAGCCAACCATATGCTGGGCTGCATCAAAAGAAGCAGAGCCAGCAGGTTGAAGGAGGTGATCCTGCCTTTCTGCTCTGTGCTGGTGAGAGCTAACCTGGAGTATTGTGTCCCTGTATACATTCAAGGTCAAGCTGGACAGCAACCTGATAGAGCTATAGATGTCCCTGCTCATCAAAGGGGAGTTGGACTAGGTGACATTTTTGAATCCCTTCCAAAAGAAACTGCGATTCAATGCTCAGAATCTCAGAAAGTCATCGTATGTAGCAGGTGAAGCACAAATGGTGCTGCTGGGTTTTCCTATGGGACCTGTGGCTGTTAGTATCCATTCAGCAGTTTTGTCTTTATTCATTTCAGAACTCTACTTAATAATACAAAGCCATAAATACAAATACAAATGACACTGCCCTCGTGAGAAATAGATGGGTGGATGCCTTTTCCCTCAGGTAACATATAAATTGCCTTTTCTGAAGAAAGGTGCTTAAGGTGCACTGGTTTCATCGTTTCTAACCACTTGCCATTATTACACACCTCTTTTCATTTGAAAGATATCAAGACATACAGTTTTTATACATTTTAGACAAAACACCTCACAGACAGAGCTAGCTGAAAGAAACCATCTTTCAGTATGACAGTGTGATAGTGTCTATTCGTCTCAAACAAACAGCTTCTGCTATGGCATAGTTGAGAATTCGTAATAATTCCTCTGTACAGAATGCACATCACTGTTGAACAGTGGATTCTTCTGTGTCAGAATTTAAAAAGTAACTCATAGATACACCTGTACAGTAAGTGTGATTAATTCATTTCTTCTGTACATTTTTCCATGGAGGTTTTTCTTTAAACAACTTATCACTGCTTTAAAAACAAGTTGGATGGCTGAGCTGACAAACACGCATGACAATTTTAGTACCTGTACACAAAAAAATGCTGAGGGCTATGCAGATTTTTAATAGTAAATGTGTATAATTAGTGACACAAAACTTGTACAGTATAACCAAACAACTTTTCAAGTAAGGCTCCCATCTAAAATCATTTTAGACCTCCCTTGCCTATTGGATAGAGTAAGTCACGTGGGAATCCTCCTTTTGATTTCTGTAGACATTCAGTTAAAACTGAGATTAGGAGGTACATCCTTTGCCACTATTTGCAGAAACAATTGAAATTAAACGCCTGTTTGTCCATGAGGATCTTATGCTTCTATGATGGAAAATATGGTCTCAAAATGGCTAATACAGACCTGTTCCTTACTGAATTACCCAGCAGAACAGGTTTGGTCTGAGGACATGATTTTGCATTTCTGACAAATTGGTAAGAGCATACGTTACAGAATATTCAACAGCTCTTACTTCAACATCAGTATTATACTGAATATGACAGAGATGGTATAAAGTTATGATCAAAAGAACAGTGTACCTGCACTAAGTCTAAAGGGAAAAGTCCACTTATTAAATTGCACTCACTTCATCAGAGCCAGAATGGCACTTCTCTACCAGCTCAGTTCTCTGCAGCACGTGGCCGTAGCAGATTAGCCCTAAAACTCGCATCCTAAAACTGAAATTATCAACTCATCCATTCTCAGTCCATCTCCTTTCATCAGAGGGTATTCTAAGATTTCAACTGACAAGCAGCTTCCAGGGCTGGAAACATGAGAGGAACTAAACACTGTAAATAGCCTCCTAAAGTCACATTTCCTTCTTCTTTAGCCAAACAGAATTGTTCTTTCTTTCAGCAACAAAGCGAGTTTAACCTGAGCCTTAGTCTTTCACCAGTGAAAATTTTTCTGACTTTCTGTACGTGCCATTTAAAGAACACTAACTTTCATTGTACAGGGGTAGAAATAGAGTTTCTATCCTCCTGAGAAAGAAGTTTCTGAGCTCTGTAGCGGGACCCAGATATCTATTGACTGTACCAGGTCTTAAACTAATTGACTGTGTAGAAGAGCCCATTCTGTACACCTAGGCTGATTTTTGAGCTTTAAAGCCATGTGTAGCATCTCCAAGACATTTAAGGGCATTAAAAATTTATCCCTTCATCATTACAGCTTTCTGCTCACTCACTCCTATCCCCTTCCTACCATGTTCTCTATGATCTGTGCAGCTGGAACACACAGTGCTTTTTGAGAACCTGAAACACAGACATCTCCACCTGAACAGTCTGACACCCACTAAAGGATCTCTTTTCAGTCAGATGAATTGTGCCTTAAAATAGTGCCATTTTCTAATCATGCAACTAGCTCAAGTACAGGAACCTGTCTGATAAAAATTAAGTGGGGTGAACAAGTCATATAGACAACATCAATCCCAATTTGGAACAGGAGGAAAAACTACCTAAATAACTAAGCAACATGTCTATCTGGCCACCAGGATTTAACCAACCACAAAAATTAGTGAGTGGTAATCTGTAACCCCTTTATCGCACAACCACTGACCAAGAAATCAAGAACATTCCTTGTTATTTTTCAAATCAGGTAGCTGAAAGTTAGTTCCTACAGCTTTGCATCCTCTTTAAAACATTCCAATTAATCACAGCTATTAACCACCAACATCAAACATTGGAAGGTCAAGAGTTGAAAAGCCTTCAAAAACATCATTGCTTGGATTTGCTATAAAACTAGAATTGCACTGTATTTTTCATCAGTCTGAAAAATTATAGTCTTCCTGAAAACCCTGCAAGATGAGAACATCACATATTCCATGTTTGGGTTTTTTTTCACTATTATTTTTTTCCCCCTGCAGGAATTAAATGCAGAATTTTCATTTCTTATGATTATTTTTCCTTACTATGTTGATTCTGTCATTAAGTATTGATTTCATAGAATCTAGGGATGAATCCTGTATTTTGCAAGGTCCTAGGGATGAACTTCATTTTAAACACTATCACTTGTGCTATTAACTTTGAAACCACATGCAAAGTTAATCATTTCCATAAACATTTTCAGGATTGCAGAACCTGAAATTGCATATGGCAAATCTCCCAGTTAAAAGTAAATACTTTCAAACACATTATGTGCATCTAAACAAGTATGTATTTTTAGAGGCTTAGAACATTCAGAGTTTTTCTGTTAACCAAAACTTTGCCCTCATTAGCGCGACTGGAAGACTTGCAACTGAAGGATACTAGAGTTTCTTGTGTAAGTATCAGCATTTCTGAATATCCAGCTCTTACCCTAAGCACAGGCAATAAAAACATATTCCACAGTTAAAAAGAAAAACATGTAACAGACACTTTAGCAAAAGAACAGAAATGGCTCTACTCCAATAATCTCACAGTAATTACTTATCTGCAGTTGTCTGTATGGAGCTGGAATACATGATTATATGTACTTCCCTCATTTGCAGCAGTTTTTTTCCGTTTGTATTTCATGATTATACTACAATTCTATTCCTTCCTAATGTATGGTTGATTAGTTATTTCAGTGGAGCAGTAAATTTCTAATTGTTTTCCTTCAAGTGTTGGGTCAGTAAACTTATGACCCGGACACAAATATGAAATACTCATTCTGGGTTGATTATGAATGCGTCTGTGTTATGAACAAAAATCTGATACTCTTATTTTGGCTGGAATAGTGCTCCTACACTGTTCAATTTGGGGAGAAATTACTACAAAACAAGAGATGGAAAAGAATCAGAAATATGATCCAAAAAGTCCAAAATATTCCAGCACCTTTTAGTCAAAAACGGGATGATGAAGGTGACATTCTTAAAACAACCGAAAAAACCTAAGTGTTAGAATTTGATTGGACCTAAATATTAGCTCTAGTGGCTTGCTACTCTTGCAACATATATAAAGTTCTGACCATTCCTTTGTGCACTGCTCCACTGACTCCATTTCCTCATTTCCATGATGGGAATGTGCTTTGAAAATAACACAGTTTAGCCTTTAGCTAAGACAGCTTCAGATCACCACAACAGATGCTTTCCTGAGCAGATGAGGTGAATTCCCATCACATTTTTCAGCTGATGGCATTGTATTTCAGCTTCATTAAATGAAGTTTAAGTAGCGCAAGAAAAGCCATTCCTGAGCTATTTCATGCTCCATATAATCCTCAGTGTGCTGTTTTTCACCAGTATTGAGAGAGAAGGTGAGGGAGAAAGCTGCTATGACCACAGGTAGCAGGGGATGGGACTGCTGGCTGACAGCAACACGTAGCAGTGCTAATAAGCCTGAGGGAAAAGCTGGAGAAAGGCAGGTCCAAATAAATGGATGAATAATGAGTAACTTCTCAGTGGCCTAAAACAGCAAGAGTGTGTGTGCATGTGTGGCAGGAAGGTTATAGTTCAGTGAGAGGCAGTGAAAACAGCCACAGCTGTGGAAAAACCTAGTTAGAGAAAGGAAAAAATTGGTGATTTGAAGGAAAAAGGATATAAGCTTTAAGCATCCCCTAATATTGTTGCTGCTGATATTGCTTTTTCTTTCCTTCTTGATATATGAAACGCTGTCCTTCGTGGACCTACCAGCGACTCAGTATTAGCTCATAAAAAGAATCTGCTATGAACTATCTATATTGTAGTATTGTTAGAACAGCAAGTATCTAATGTGAGTGATCCGGAACAGGAAATATCATCAACAAATGGGTAAAAACAAAGAAACAAAAAGCTGTTTCATTCTGTAAAAAAAAACATGGAAGCCATGTAGTACTCAGCATGGTTTCCTTTAGGATTCTAACTCTTGGATTTTCAATCTTTCTGAGATAAAGGCATTAGTTGGTGTCCAGTATCAGTCCAGTATTACACAGCTGCTTGCAAGATATGCTTTTCTAAGAGATAGATATTTATTCTTTTACCTACAGACTGCCTAGCAGAACACATCCATAAGGATGAGGCACTAGATTAATTAAAACTAGGTGATTTGGAAAACTGTACCTTCAGAACCTTTACATTTCATTTTCAGTGTGCAATGCATTCATAACACCTTGATTTTACTTATACAATTTAATGAATTGTTTTGGCTGTGAGTAGAATTAATGTGATTAATATGCAGTATTGCTAATACTCTACAATATTCCATAGTGTTTTCCTCATAAAATCACTAATAATGAATTGTTACTTCATATTTTGTAGAACTCTACTGATAATTCCACTACAGTAAACTGAACTATACAGCAAATTCTGTCAACACCAGTAGTGTCAATCAGGCAGCATTTAGAGGTCTACATTCAGAAGCGGAAAGCTGAGACTTATATTTTGAGGACAGATGAAACTGTCTTCATTTTATGAGTTCAGGTCACCAGATGATAAGTTTTAACTTGGGACCATTGGGAACAGGTTAGTTTAGAATCATAGAATGGGTTGGGTTGGAAGGGACCTCAAATTTAATCTAGTTCCAACCTCTAGCTTCATTAAATATAACTGACCATTAGATCTTTCCATTTTGATTTAAAATGTGTACTTAAATGCATAACCCCTCTCAATCTCCAAGATCCATCTGCACACTGATAGCACCACAATGTCTGCATTCAACTCAGAATCACAGAATTGTAGGGGTTGGAAGGGACCTCTAGAGATCACCGAGTCCAACCCCCTGCCAAAGCAGCTCCCTAGACCAGGTTGCACAGGTAGGCATCCAGGCAGGTCTTGAATATCTCCAGAGAAGAACACTCCATAACCTCCCTGGACAGCCTGTTCCAGCACTCCACCACCCATACTGTGAAGAAGTTCCCGTGCACATTTGTGTGGAGCTTCCTATGCATCAGTTTGTGATTACCCCTTGCCCTGTTACCATACGCTGCTGATAAGAGTCCAGCCTCATCCCTTTGCCCCCCACACCTGAGATATTTAGAGATGTAACTTGCTATTGGCTCAAGCAGTGATTCCATTCAAATATCAGTTTCAGAACTGTCAGGTTAGTTGGAACTGTCAGACAGTTTATGCCTAGAGAAGACTTACAGTGTGGGAAGTATGAAGATGCCACCAAACATATATCCTTTCAAGCATCCAATTGGCTTCTAAATAAGCAAGCAATACATTTGGAGGAGACACTTCCGTACCATAGAAGAATCAACGCTTCAATAGCAACATTCATTTTAGATCTAAGTGGAATATCTTTTTCGTAACTAGGAAAAGTTTTTTCCTATTAATGTACTTGATATCACACAAATTAATCACTTTTCCACAGTAAGTCAAATGCATTAAGTGCTACTTTATAGAGTAAATTAGGAAAAGACAAGCAAGTAAGGGAAATTCAGGTTCTGTTGCAGAAAGAACAGCGTGAATTCAAACAAGAAAAATGAGTAATCTGAGAGACTATCCTTTGGGGATCGGAGAGAAAACGTTGCCATGTAAGTTTGACAGGACTGAATTTTAACTACTATTCAACATATACTTGACATTTTTCTGGTTCTTTGTATATTTAGACATAACAGAAAAGTGAACAAATCATGTCAATCTTGTGCCCTCCAAAGAATCTGCCCTGGGCAACATTCTCATTGCCTATTTAATTAGAACTTGATTTTATCTACAGGCTTCAAATGCAACTCAGAAAACAATAGTCTAAATTTAGCACCAAGTCTCTCCTTGAGCTTGTTTCCTCTTCCGTCCCTCTCACCTGGGAAGAGCTCAGCAAGTTGTAGCTTGCTAGAATTTCACAAACCTTATCCAGGGACTGTTTATAGGGGGAGCCCTTACCTTCTTACAGAATCATTGAATGGTTTGGGTTGGAAGGAACCTTTGAAGATCACCTAGCCCAACCATTCTACCACGGGCAGGAATATCTCTCACACAATTAGGCTGCCACGTTCTCCTAAGTCAAGAATGATGCACTCTATAGTTCTTTTCCCCCATTTCTATTAGAGAAAGAATTAAAAATTTTGTCTTGCAACACAAACTGAAATGAATAGCTCTTGATATCTGCTTTTACAAAGTGCAGTGATAACAGCCACTAGCCTATGAAGAACTCAAGCAGTTCATCAGGCTCTGTGGTTTCAAACACAAGGACACAAAGAAGCAACACATTACACAAAGAACAGTTCCCTGGAAAATTCCCTGGCAGCTCCTTCATTTGAGAAGTTCTGTAATATGTTCTTTCCAACTATTCTACATCTATTTGCTATAATCTGTTCTGTAATGACACAGGCTTTAAGCAGAAGGTATTCATGCACCCAATCTATTATTCATTACAGTCCAGCCACTACCACTCTTGAGCTGCCTGTTGTGTATGCTCCATTAATTATATGCACCTGAAAGTTTTACGGCACCAGGTTTCACGACTTCTGCTTTTCCCATGTTGACTCATGTCATACAAGAAACTCTTGACTTCAGATTTTGTACCATGTCAAGAATGATTCATCATTTTTTCTACCATCATTCCTATTCTCTCCTACTCTTAGATTTTTTTGCTAGAAGTAATTTTCTTTGTTATATGACTTATGTTGTCTTTTCATTACCATCAATACAAATTAATGGCAAAGTATATTTCCTCTTATTCTTTCTTCAAGAAAACTTTCCTTCTCCTCAGCTTTTTACCTTATTTGTCTTCAACTATTGTTTTCACAGATCCAGTTACACCATTGCAGCTTAGCAAATCCCAGCCTTTATTTAACAGGCTGAAGAGAAATTTTTAAATCATACCCTAAAACTGAGTTATAAAGTAGAGAAGAAAACTGTAGTCAATTAATAATGAAGCAGAGAATTGCTTACTGGGCACTGAGCAGTTTTATCCTCAGAGCAAGTAATGCATATTTCAGTTTTATAGATACCAGAAACATTTGTTACAGGCATTCCTACAGTTTAAATAACAAACAACAGAAAATACAATATGGGCTCATGAATGCTGAAATAATGAAACAGTTACTCTATTAAAATTGTTAGCAGCACCAGCAGAATACAACAGTAATCTCAGTAGGAAGAAAAGAGAACCTGATTAAAATCTCGTCTCTCTGTCTTTTTAATTGCAAAACTGAATAGGTTAATTACATCATCATCTCCTAATATCAACAACCATTTCCACTCTGGCCTATTCTAAAGAACAGAATAGACTGTGGAAAATAATAATCTTTGAAAACTAGCCTAAGCGCCATCTGTGACAAAGGTTTCTTATGTGATAATTTTATGAGATCTTTTCCTTACAAATTACTTGCGTTATGTTAGCACTATAGGTATACAGACTCCTGGAAGCCTCCTAAAGTGTTGGTGCTATAAAATACTGAAAAGAGTGACAACTCCAGGTTCTTACCTATTTCATTCCATCTGATGAGTTCAAATGCCATTGGGAGTATCTTTACAAGTCTAAACCCAGTTTATTCTACATATGCTTCAAGAGCTAATACGATAACATTTTTAAATTAGTTTCATTTTTAGTTTCAGAATCTAGTTTCAAAATAGGCCACAACAACAACAACAAAAAGATTATACATTGTCATCAAAATTTGTTTTGTATGTCAAATGCCTGGGAGAAAAATACTAATGAAATATTAAAGAAATCAACAGCTGATACCTACATTAACTTAGTAATTTACCATCTTATTTATATCTACATAGCCACATCCTAATATGGCATTATATAGTCAAGTTCTATGAACATTTATAGGGCCATTCTGTTTTTTACAATCAGGAAGATTAGCTTTGTGAAATTGTGTAATTTTCCCTTTTTTTTGATAAAATCTACGTATCAGATCAGTCTCTGAGAAACGACTTCAAATGTACAAGCCTGTGTTTACTGTTATTTCACTCCCCAACCACTAAATTATGTATGTTAAAGTGTTTTTAACAGTTCCCAGCCTTGCTTCCTATCAAAAAGTCAAGTTCTGTATTTTTATGTGTATGTATAATCTTCAGTAACGAATATTCTTCTGGAAAAATTTCATTCCTACTTTCATCCAGGCAGTCATCCTGCCCACAACAGATTTAAAAGGGAGAAACACTAAGTAGAAGTAGTCTAGGAGACTGGAATTGAGTAATTGTGCTGATGTTTCACGAGACAGAAACCGGTCTCAATTCAGTGTCACCGCTGTGCTGCCCTAGTAGGTCTGATGGGAGGAAAAGAAAGAGATAAAACTAATTTTTGGTTTGCATGATAGTGAGAAAATGTATTTCCCTGGTCACTACTGTCTGTCAGTCTGAGCCTGCTTATCACTTGTGTAGCTTCTTCTGAGGTAAGACGTAAACAATTCCTGGCATTCCTTTTTTTTTGTTATTGTTGTTGTTGGAGATTGAAAGAAATATTTGTATTTTCACAGATTTTGGGAGGTTTTCAGAAAACTGAGGAAAACAGTACAACTGTGCTTGCAAAATTTTATCAAGAAATATAGTTTTAAAAATGTGCACGAGTAATCAAACTTCGGAAATGTTTGTAAAAAAGAAGCAGGCAAATCAAAACAATCTTGCTTCATTCAATTAAGTCTGTAGATCCTTAAAAAAAATAATAAAACACTCTTAATTATACATTAAGCTCTTGGATCTGGTGCAGAAATACCTGAGTAGAAAACTGACTTTTAATACTCTAGGTCAAAAGAAATTATGACTGCACTTCTTTCTGGCCTTAAAATCTGCTATATTTTACATAACACTGTGTTAAATATGTATTTTATGTAGTACAAAGGAATCTGATTAGTTTAAGTTTCCTCATGAATTTTGACTGAGCTCAGCTTTATTGCAATCCAAGTTGAAGCAGTTGGGAGTAGATCTTTTAAGTAGGACCTGACAGCATTTCACAGAACATAGCCAGAGGCAAATATTGAAGACTGCTCAATGCTATTACTTCAAGTGTAACTCACTGACAGTGTTGGACCACAATGAAAACGCAGTGGAGTCATGCCAGAACTCTTGATTTAGAGGACTGCAAATGTGGATAGGTCTACGTGATTTTGATTACTGTGTTTTAGTTTAATATGTATGCTTCTGATTTTTCTATCCAAGGAAATATAAACCAGGAGCAGGCAAAATAAGCATGGGTAAATCAAAATAATTTTCTCTGTCTGGCTTGGGCATTAGATATGATCAGCCAGATCCCTCTTTTCCAACCAACCTTAAACATCACTATTGCTCATGCAAAATGGAAGGGATCTTCCTGTGTTTGTCTAGTCCTTCAGTGAGGACACAAGACTGTAAAAATGATGCAAAGGGACTATAATCTCTCCTTGTCTCTCTGCTAGCAGCCAGAGTGCCTCCTCTCATGCTACATACAATTTAGATACCACCCACCTATGTTCACTGTATAGAAATACAGTGTGCATACCAAGGAGAATTTAAATGAACAGATACATACTACAAAAATATGAAACAGTTAATCTAGTTGTAATTTCAGCAAAGACAGAGCACACATAGAGGGTTACTAATGCATTTTGAACAGGCTTAGTTGGCAGAATCACATGTGTAGATGTTTTGTGGAAGAAAGGACAAGCAAAAAGGCAACAAAACCTTACTCTCACACAGTAATGACTAGTCTTAACAAATTAAATAAATCTCTTCAAGCAGACTGCATAGAATTTAGAGTGACTGGAAATAAGGTTTCTCAACCCAATAAAGAACATCCCCAAATTTTTCAGAGATCATAACCAATCTTCTCAAGAGTGGTTAATTGTCTTTGGCCAGGATGTGATTCAGTAAATTTGAAGGCCTGAAGGGAATTCCTGGTGCTAACAAATTAAGAGCTTAGCAATTAGCTGTGATTAGGGATACCACCCTCAGTGATCACCGAGAATATCTTCTAAAACAGCCTGGTCCTTCCCAGTGAATAAGGAAAGGAAAAAATATGGTTAAATTGCATCTTGCTGTTGAATTGCTTTGTTACATAAAGTCTAAAGCCTTGAGTAGTCCCAAAACATATGGTACTGAGGACCTTATGTAGAGTTTCATCTCCCCCTGATACCCAGATCCTTGATAACAGCAGCTGTCAGGCTGGCCTGGGTCCAGTAAGTCCAGAGCAGCCATTTCCCAGGCTGAACTGATGGCAAGGTTCACATCAAAATCCTAGTGCTGAACATTATCTCCAGCCAGCATCTTCCTTTTATTCTGAAATTTTCTTAGGCATGTCTTACAGCCTTTTTTAAGAAGTAAAGCCAGTACAGATGGAAATTAGTGGACTTCTCAAGATTTTCCACGTGCAATTTGGCTTAGTGATGAAGGAACTTATGAAAACAGGCCAGATGAACCTCGCTCTGTGATAACACTGTCAAACATACCATTATGGTAAATAAGACTGTTTTGCTATGCAAAATGTAAGGATAAGATAATACAAGACACAGAGGCCCGATCTACTCTCTAAAAAGAAAATTCTGAAGTCTTTCTTGTTCAATCTCCATAGTAAAATTCATATTAATTAATGGAGTAGACCCTGAATAATGTAAAAATCTTTATCAGACAGATGGAAATTTAAAGCTCCAAAGCATAAAGACAATTAATTCAGAATAATTTTTTGAAGTACAAATTGTCTCAATAACCAAAAATCACATTTCAATCCACCAAAGCAGATGTGGAGAAGTATTTTCATCACTGTAAATCAAAATTCTTGTTATTTCTATGATACCCTTGTTAGCTCAAAACAGTATTTTACATATGAAACGTTTCTTTATTTGTTTATATAGATATGAGGTGTTGTGTTTTTTTTTTTAATATATCTTGTATGTTCTTGTGCCTACCAGTCTATTTATCTGCCTTATATAAACACCTACTTACACTTATTAACACAGAAACACAGAAAGCAGCTCCCTTGACCATGTTGCACAGCTATTAGATCCATTATCCCTTTTTTATCTTCCAGGAAAAATTGACAGGGAAAGAGTCAAAATTTTAACTCCAGGGATAAAGTGTAACACCCTGATGTTGCACACTCCTTTTCAGGGACTGGAGTACTTTTTTGACATGAAAAGACACATTTTTGGTTCAGGCATGGAACCTGGGTTCAGGGAGGCAGTATAGAGCTTTTTGCACATCAAGTACTCTCTATAAATCACTCAGAATAACTTTTTGGAGTACTCTCAGATTCAGAAGTGTCTCATAAAGTTACAAACCATATTGTATGATTTTGATTCCACGTGTAAAATACAGAATAAAATACTTGTTTTACCAGACAGTAAAAGTGCTAACATATTTTATGTCAAGAATCAGTGACAGATCTTCCAGAAGACACTAAAGGCAAAATATACAACACCCTACTAATTACCTGGTGAGAAGATTTATTCAATATCACCTGAGAAGGCTGCAATGGTACAGCACTCCCCTGCCTGTTATAACTATGATGTGGGGGATCTGTCTCCAGTGTCCACCACTAGAATTTGTCTTTCACCCTTCACCTGTAAGACATAATTGCACTCTATTGCATTATTGGGCATAATGTATTACGAACAAGAAGCAATGAACAACTGTCAACATCTTTTTATTCTCTTTTTTCTTTCCTTGAGTGTCTCTTTTTTTTTTTTTTAAGCCTCCTTCTGAATAATTCTGACTACAACAAAGTAAAAAGATTTTTGTCTTATGTAAAGTTCAGAAACAGAACTAGAAACAGCCTGTTCAAAATGAATGACTTATGATAAACAGAAGAATGTAGCAAATGAACCATTTTATCAGCTTCTGATGTAGTCAAGACTGCTAGGATCTTCAAAGGCATTCAGAAGAATTGCTCAGTGTCGTGTGAAATTTCTCTAATGAAATACCTCTCGTATTGTCTGCCCTCTATTACTCATACAGGGTGTTATCAAAGAGACAGCCCATCAAAATACATAGATTCTGGAAATGAGAAAGATGAGTTCTCTCTGGACTCATAAGCCAAATTAGAACTGCACCTGTATCAACATAAAGCAGAAAAGAAGAAAAAAAAAAAGCCACCTGTCCTTTGAGACATTATGCATGGGATATATTGTCCAGAGGGAATTAATTACTACAGTGACACACAGATTGACAGAAGATTGCATTTTAGCCCCCAAAAAAATTGTGTTTACTTAGACTGGAAACAGGAAATATTTTAGCGCATACAAAATCCAGAGTAATAAACTGTATGCACCGGCTGTCCTTTCAGCTGAGGGAGAAATAGCATTCCTCACCTGAAAGACTCACCTCCAGAATTAAGGTTTGTTCAGAAAACGTCATCTAGACACCTGTGTACAGTTGGCCTACAGGTTCTTCATGTGTAGAGGTACATCCCTTTAATCTCTGTCTGTATCCATTCCACGAGTCACCCCTACAGAGTGAACTAGGGTGTTAAACTCAGAGAAGACATTTGGCTGCATACGAAACACTGAAGTTAGATAAGGCAGGATCATCCTCATGCACTATTTACCTTGTGGGGAATAGTTTCACTCTGACCTGGTCCCTTTGAGCTCTGTAGTCAAAAGAACACACCTGGGCCCTTCATCCTACTTCAAAGCAGACAGAATTATTTGCCTGACTCACCTCAATGCTTTCTGTCACCTTCTAGTGATAATAAGTAGAGCTGAGTGTAACTAGATCAGATGAAGACACCATACTCTTGAAGAACCTGAGATAAATCTCAATACTGCTGGTCAAAAAGAAAACTCTGAAACATCTATCACAACTCCTACAATAAAATTTGAAGATCTGCATCTGACCACACAATTGTTTTATGAAGCAGAAGCCAAATGCGGTGATGCGTATATTCAGCATTTCTTTAATGATTTTCTCCATCAGTTTAATGAGTGTTCCGAAAAGAACACTCACTAAACTTCACAAAGATTGAAAATGCAATGAGGCAATTAACACTTCACACTGAACAAATGTCTACAGAATTTGATTCTTTCTGAATCTTTTATTTCTGGTCCTGTACTTACATTTGAACTTTATGAATCCAAAGGGAAATCTGGGATTACTGAAGAGAAAGGCACCAATATCACTGATCTCAGCAAGTAAATATGCAGAGAAATTCTCATTACCCTGTTTTGGTGATGTACAGATGTGTCGTTCCAAAGGTGCACTCAATAGGTATCATCACAAATAGACAAGCAAGTTCTTACAGGAGTGTCTTACTACTATTCCTGGATGAGGCAGTAGGGAAATAATTTCAGATTTCAAAGATTTTGTCTTCATGTGAGAAGTACAAAAATATCTCTTCTGGGTGTTAAGTCAGCTCTGCAGAACATAACTGCAGCAAGAAAAGGTGACAACACGGGGGTTAGTTCTCTTAATTATCCCAGAGTATTATAAGGTTCACAATCATAGAATCACAGGGGTTGGAAGGGACCTCAAGAGATCGAGTCCAACCCCCTGCCAAAGCAGGTTAAATGTTGCTCTGTCTCAGAAATTACAGCATCTTCAGCTGAGGATCTCAGCATCTTCATCCCCGGTTGGCTGTGCATGTGCTGGAATACAAAGTCCACCTGTGTAGCACATGGAGAACCGGACTATGGTCAACAGTCTCCACTTCTCTGCTTGTAGCCTGACCCTGGCAGTTTGCCTCATGCTGTAGAGAACTATCTTCTAAAGTACGACGTTAAAATCAGGCATTTCTTCAGGGCAATATGAGTAATGCAGAGGGACCTGTGTATGAGCATGCTACACAGCCACAGCATTGGCACATGTCCTGTTGCCTATAGGTTTTCCAGACTAAGGCTGAAGCCAAAGGTCATTTGTTCTTCCATGACATAAATATTGAGCAGTTGTATTAGAAGGTGAAAAGGAATAACAAAGGACAAAAAATTCCAAGTTTTTTTCCTGTATTGTTCATTATTATACTCTTTTCCCGGTCCTTTCCTGTTTCATCTCTATAACAAACAAATCCCTTCTGTTACATTTCTCTTTATATTAATTATTATAGAGTTTGTGTTGTTTAACTTCCTAGGAAAAATGCTTTGCTTCTTTTGTCTTGGAGAGGAAACTCTGCACTATATTCAGCAGAAAAGAATGATCTTAAGAAATCTACTGATATCTTAAAATTAAGGGATTGATTTAGAGTGAAGAACACTCGAGGAGCCAGTAAGAAGCCTGTATCAACTGAAACATGGACTAATGCTTGAATCTAAACACAAACCTTCCAAATATTCTCAACAGAACTGGAATGTTCCAATAGAAAGGAAAACTTCATTCCTGAGTCAGTTTCTATCCGACCTGATCCCCTCAGAGTGGTCAACAGAACACATCTGGGCCCTTCCTGCTACTTCAAAGCAAACATTTATTTGTCTGACTCGCCTTAACACTGTCACCTTCTACTAATAATAAGTAGAGCTGAGGTAAACACCATCTATTTGAAGAACACGAGATAAATCACAACACATCACAAGCATTTACACGTCTTCAGTAGGACACTAGTTTAAAAATACAGAAAACCTTTAGCTTCCAGATCAATGTGATCAGCACTGGATATGTCCCTCACTGGAACACCCCATAGAATTAATGCATCTGAAAATCCAAAACACGGCTTTCATTTTCAAAGAAACTTTTGTAAATTCCATTTAAATAAAAGATTTTCATGATCATTTTCCATTTAACTTAACAAAGCATATACCAATTAATGGTTACTCAATCATTATAAACACCTTTCACATCTTCTGACACTTTACACAGCTGAGTGTCTTTGAGCAAAGTTGAGGGAAATAGAAAATAAGAATATAGAGGAGATTAGAATAGGATGAGTCTTTGGTATGTATAAATATACGAGACAAAGTAAAATTGCTCGTTACTTCATGTAACTGTGCATTTGGAGTTTTGAAATGCAAAAGCGTGAGGAAAGAACGTGGCTTTCTCTAAATGTTGCAGAGAAGAAAAATATGCTACTCCTGGAGAATATTCACCAACTAATCAGAAGATTTCTTCACTCCAATAAGCAGTATAAATGTAGTATTTGTTATTTAATGTGCCTATTTATTCTCTATGTGTGCACATACATATTTTTTTCCAAAGAAATCCGATTTATCTGTAAGTGCAAAGTGCAACTGCTTCAAATTAGTTTGATCAAAGATCAGACATTCATTGCTGAGTAATGAAAACTAGTCTAATAAAAATTCCATGGCTTCTGGCAGAGGCAGGAGGATGATAATTTGCTCCAAAACCAACTCCTTGCAGCCTTTTGTAGAGCCATTTACATGTAAAGGAGGCATTTACAAGTTCATAGAGGTGTTAGGAGAATTTGAATTTGGAATATTGTTCTCAAATAAGTAGTAGCATTTGTTTTTCTGCATCAAGTTCTTTCAGGCTATTTAATATCGTTATTACTTGCACTGTACCCCCAGCTGAGATCAATATCTGTTTGCGCTTAGATACTGTACAATCGTTCAAACAAAGGCAACCTCATTACACAGTATTTATAATGGATATATAATGTAAATAGCAAACATCTAAGCCATTACTGAGTAGCAGGAAAGGACAAAATGCTTTTTACTCCCTAGTGAAATATTGAAAAATCAGAATTACCCTTTTGTCACATTCAAACGGGAAAGAATCTTGCTGATGATTGATATGCATTTCTGGACTGGCTCAGCTGCTACTCCCAAATTCCTGCTATCAGTAGAAGATATTTGCCCTGTTTATCCATAAACCTGTAACTTCACAAAAATAGAAAACATTTGAGGGGAAATAAAGAAAAGAATAGAGGTACATACAGATTCAGTATAAAAATGGTGAACTCAGGAAAAGAACTGAAAGCTACGAATTCCCAACCAGCACTGCACCCAAAAGAATTTACATGACTCTATCTGGTTCTAATATAACTGCTTGTGGCTGAGTACAACTCTTGTATAATACAGAAGTTTCTATGTAGGTTAGATTATTTTATCTGGATGAAATATTAAGGAATTACACAAATTTCTAGCAGTCTCTAGAAAGGTCTTTTCCTCACACATACTTAACTCATAGGGACCTTGTTATATCAGCAGAATTTCATTGAATAGAATAAAATTTGATGTCATTTGATGCTCCAGCAATGAAAAGGGATGCAGAGGAGTTTCAGATTAGCCCAACACAAAATTTAAAGACACACCCAGAAATGTTTTCCCTTAGAGGGCTTCCTGCTTATGTTCTAGGCTAACCCACAGAAAGATAACTGACACATCCCCCAGAAAATAAGAAACAGCAACACTGACTTAAAATAAATCACAAGCCTAAAAAAACCCAGTGGTATTTTTAGCATGTACAGTATATGATTTAAAATAACAATAATAAAAAATCATTCTAGAAACTTTGTTTGCTGCCCACTTTATTCTTCACCTACCACAGACATCTCTCTCTCTCCATTTGGACACCAGTTTAAAAGTACAGAAAATCTTTCGTTTCCAAATCAGTGTGACCAACACTGCAAACATCACACACATCTCAGTCCTTATAAAACTTCTTTTCTACCCACATAATAAATGTAGTGCAGCCTCCTAGAGAAAATTTCATGAATATCACAGCAAAAACAACCGTTATTCCAAATGGCTTTTGGCTATCTTACAATTCAGCCCACATCATTTTCCTCAGGGATTTGCAGTAAGCTCCTACTGCCACTCTTATGGCATCATAAAAATAGTTTGAGTGCTCTCAGATAACCAACCAAGTCAGCAAGAACAGGCACCTCTTAAAGCCTGTTAGGATTTCAGATTCTCAGATGCTTCTAAACTGTTAAACAACTGTCTTCCTCAGATACTAGCTTTGACTTTCACCCTACACGCTGTCTTCAGGATGATTATAAATCCACCAAGCTTCCAAAAACCCAAGTTACATAATTGCCCCTAACGCATTTCTAGGCGAGACAGAAAAATACAGGTTTGTAAAACTCATTGAAAAAAGACACCTAAGATACTAAATAAACATAATTGGAATCAGAACAATCAGCAATACAAATTTTTAAGGTTCTGAGTTCCAACAACAGAGAAAATAGAAGGGGTGTGGGGTGTGTCAATCTTTACAGGAATTTCCACACACATAAAAAAAAAAAAAAAAAAAAAAAAAAAAAAAAAAAAAAACCCACAATGATTCCAGCAAGATTTAAGTACTTAACACCTTTAAGGAACTCTGGTTTCAGATTTTATAATTGACTCTTACACACAAGCCTCTCTGGTCTCGTTTTGCATCAGTAAATCAAATTAACTGTACTGTGTTTTATACAGAAGGACCATTCTTCCAGACAGGAAACCTTACTATACCTTCCAACATGGGACCAAGCTGACACAATGGGAATTCTGCAATTATACATCCCTTTTCTGCCTTTGACAATATGTAGTTGTATCATGAATTATAAGTTTTGCTTTGTCTTGGTGCTGGTGCTTAAAATCTCACCTGAATAATTCAGAACTTTGTAAGGTGCATGAATCTGCAGTTATACTCTTAAAGTTTAGAAATAGGTAGAAAAAATTGTTTTCAATACAATTGCGTTTGCAACTGAACAAATGATTATGGTACAATGAAGAGAAGTCTGTCTGTAGTTTCTCCCACACCTGACCCAACACCTTTCCAAGATGTAATACAGCATTCTGAAACTCCCATCACGTATTTCTAAATTATCAGTGGTAAATGTATGCTTGTAGCATTCTGGAGATTTTTATTGAAATAGTAGTTAAGACAAAAGTTTTCTGCTCAGAGGAAGAGCCTTGAGGTTGGGGGAAGAGGAAGAGAGAAAGGAAGGTGTTTGACAATTTGAATTTGTTTTGGTTATTTATTTATTTATTTATGTTGAGGTATGATCACCAGTACTGAAATAGAAAGGCTGTTTTTTAGCTCAGTAATATGTGCAGCACACACAAATTGGCATCACATTTCCATCCAGAAAGGGACTAAGCTTCCAATTCCTTCTGATCCACCTTTTCCTAGAACTAATCTCAGAATTTTTCAATAACAGTAAGAACTTTAACAGAATGAATAAATTGAACCGTAACCTTGCAGTGTGAATCTTATCTGAGTTTTGGCAACTGATTCTTTGTCAGAGTTTACAAATTAAGTTCACAGCCAAGGACTGACATCCTTGGGACTAACTCTAGGCTCCAGGTTAACATTGACTTTTTGCTGTCCTATGTTGCTCAAGCTTTTTCCTAATTTACACTGTTTCTTTCTCAAGCTGTGTTTGGAAGGGAATTAACATGATGTGAATCCCCTTTCATAAACACAAAGGAATATCCAAACAGAAGCATCCAGGAAAGCACTTTAAATGGTACAGAAGTTCTGAAACTCATCACTTCCTCTACATTGTTCTTTTCAGAACAACATTTGCCAAACACAGCCATGTCTTTTCATAATGCATTTCAGTGCATCTAAATCAAACAGAATATTTCTATGGGCGTGCAAGATGAGGAAGGCAGCCTTAAAGCCCAAAAGGACACATTTCCTCCAGTTCAGATTATTCTTAGCACAGCAACAGTAACCTTTTTGAGACTGAAGCGCTCCCAGCCAGCTCATACTCTGCTTTTAGACCTGTCAATAGTTTTGTTTGCACCTTTTTCAGAATGACAGCCAGCAGATCCAAGGTATGAGCCACCTGTATATTATCATATTAAAAAATAATGGGTACAAGGAAGGTCAGCTTGATCCTCACTCATAAAAAAAGTCTTTAATAATAGTCCTAGAAACCAGTAATTGACCTGTGAGGAAGCCTAACAAAAGAATTACTTTTGTTGATACTTTGGCATGTCCTCTAATTCCAGCTTTTTCTCTAGCATCTCCCCTTGTATATGACCATGAATGTTGAGAAGAAATGTCTACCTTGCCCAGTAACCTGCCTCATACAAGCTTTTACTATTGGTCACTAGCAAAAAATATATAACCATGGAAAACATATATGATTTCCTCCCACCACTCCTACTCTCTCAGGCTGCGTCTTACAGCTCAGAGCCAGAGTTTATTTTATGTAAATAATAATTTTCAGTGGATTTCACTTTAACTAACAAAGTGCCCCCTTTGTCAACTTGACCATCCAGATTTTCTGGTCAAGAGTTCTATTCTATACCTTATTTTCACTATATAACTTAATTTCCTCCTATTCTCTTAGGATGTCTTCATGCTATAACGCTTTAACTCAGAATTAGGTGCTATATTCTCCACAGGGTCAACACAGTCTGTCACACAGGGTCAACAGAGTCTGTAGCTTTTGTGCATGAAAACAACAACAGGATACTGCAGCTTAATAGTGAACAGTAAGCACGCGGCTGAACTCTATTAGCAGTGGGTCCCAGACAACGGGTGCTGCTGTTTAGAACACAAAAATTAGCAGGCAGCAGCATTAGTAGGTGTAATTGTGAGCGCACCATTGTCAGAACAGTGCTGCTTGGTATAATATCAAGTTTTGTGTTTTCTATCCCTCTGCCAGTCTGTGCAACTCTGTTCTGTGAAACTTGAAGTGCTAGAATTTACAGAGTGTGCCAAATGGGGAAAACAGTCTTTGCATTACAAAAGCAGCTTGTAACAAGGACTCTGGGGTCTAAATTACACTCAGAATTCCATTAAAACTCACCTTATTAATTCTAGACTGATGGTATGGCGCTTTCTTTTAAGCAATAATAATGGTTTTACTTGTCATTAACATAAACATACAAACCAGCCTCTGCACATTCACAGGGGACTTCTCATTTTTTAATGGAAAGGAAGAGAAGTAGTATTATGTAATGTTTCCATTTTAGCCTCTAAAAATCCAGGCTAGATGCTGTATTTTCAGAACCACAACACAGTTGACCTTGAAAAGTGTGTAGAGTCATTTCAAGGCACTGTCCTTTCTTTCTCCTCCAGCTCTTTGACAGACAGCTAATGCCTGTCAGGAGAGTGAATGTTGGTGCCTAGCACCCAAACAGCCAAAGCAATAAGCAGAAAACAAAAACAAAAGCAATCAAACAAACAAACAAAAAAAAGATTAATAGATTTTTTCTTGTGTCCCCAAGTTCTCTTGCATGAAGTTCCGTGAAACACTGTCTCTGTTAAGGATCATGTTACATCAACATGACCCAATTACCTTTAAAACATTCTTTCCTTATAATATTAGAGTGGTTGCTGTACTGATGTTACATTAACTAGTAGTCATAAAAAGTGTTGTCCTTTAGATGGAAGGAGCACACATACAGGAAGATACAGCCAAAACAATAGACAAAGTCAGCTCTATTTATTGGAAAAGGAAGATTATTGAACAGCATAAGACATGCCTAACAAATTGCTCTTAAAGATGAAAGTCTCATACATGTACAATAGCAAACACAGATCTTCCACTTAAAAGAAAAAAAAATCAAAATGAAATCTTTAAAATGCTTTCAGTATCAAAGGAAACACCAACTATGCCAAACAGCAAGGCTGTCACCAAAGCAAACTGTATGCGTGAGCAAAGGAAAGAAGAATTAGGGCTCTCCCACTCAAATAGGGATGCATCTGTGAGAACAAGGAGGATCTGGCAGTAAATGGCCCAGGAGCTATCCTGGGAGGAAGATTTCACAGTCAGTCCAGATCATTAATAATCATTCCCTGGCTGCAGATAAGAAACAAGAAATTAACTGTGATTCTATTCCTTGTCTGGTTACTTGAAAATAGTCCAGCTCATACAACCCTTGGGCAGCCTTTATTTAGTACTGCCTTAAATAAGGGAGCCTGTTTCTCCCCACCTTTTGTCAAGCTGAGTGGAATCCAACTCTGTAAATCATCTTGGGAACGACTGCTGGAAGAAGGGGGCTGCAAATCATTCTGCCTGTAGTTCTGTAGGGAGCATCTTCTTGTCTTTATGAGTGATGAGCAACAGCAGAGCCACAGCCAGGCTCAGAGGAGAGAAGTGCTTGAAATGAGCAGAGGTGACCATGTCTAAATCCATTCTGTGCCACTGCTTAGACATTGGCCGGAGCAAGCAATAAGAGAAGCTTTAATAAGAGTGAAGGGACAGAGAGAAGTGGTGGTAACAGCTTCATTACCACCTTAGGTTTAAAAAAATATATAAAAAATCCACCAGATGATATAGAAGTCATGGAGTACAAGGCTGCCCAGGACTTGAGACTATTAAACCAGATCACAGTAGCTTATTGCACCAGCTTTGAAACTGCCACAGCTTTTGCTGTCAGACAAGCATTCAATCCTTCTCCAAATCTACCAGGAAAATTAAAGTCACAACAGAAGACAGCAAAGAAACACCGAATACTTAACTCCCATGTTACTGGGTCCATATACTATTCTCTAGCATGGGGAAGAACCCTGGAAGCTCTACTGTGGCAGTTCTCTCATATGCTTTATTCATGCCACCACAGTAACAGAGGGACAGAACAAACAGAAGTCTCTTACAACTTTCAGGTATTAGTTAACAACATTTATTTCTGTGTTTGCATAAAGAAACAGCCATCTGCTTTCAGATCAAAAGGAGGAAATACAAAAAAAATATATATCCTGTCAAAATCCAACCTATTTGGCTCAGAAAGAAAACTGCCTCAAAAGAATCTTGGAATTAAGGAGTTGCTTTAATGTGGATGCTATGCACTGAATGAGTAACTAATGTATTTTAAAAGCACACACCGTTGTTGAATATGCATTAATTTCCCAAGTATGGACTATAGTAAAACTGAGAACATATTCAGACAGGAAAAATGGGCAAACAAGGGAGCTAAGCAGTGAGTTCTAATTTGTACCCAACACAGCTAGAGTTGTAAATAATACACCTAGAGCAAAGCCTAAGAACTCTTGCAAGAAACCTAACACTTCTGTCACTGAAATCAGAAGGGAAAATGCAAGTGTATGTGAAATTTTATTCTTAGTTCTGATCAAATAAAAGATTTATCTTTCTCCTTGTGAAAAAACAGGGACTATTAACACTTTGGCTAATGCCTTGCTCTTATTATATCAGGAATCAGTTAATGGACTAAGAGTAGTAAAAACCCTAGAAACAGCACTTTAAATTCTGCCACTGTTTATTACACTATAATAATATAACTACAATCTGGAATGTGGTTAAAACAATAATAAGGAACGTTAGCAAAAGACATTATCTGTAATATTTATGTATTCAGTTTTATTGATGCAAACAAAATCATCAGATGTTTCAACAAAATATGCTGTTTAAACACTTTCAAGTTTAGGAAGTAAACTGCTTGCCCAGGAAGAGATCCAGATATCTCACTTTACTTCACAGATAGTAACAGTGTACTTATAATATTACCTAATCAGTATACTGTGCAGTCACTGTTTAAGGGGCTCCAGAGATCAATTTAGGCCTTGGAAAACTACACACTTCAGTCATTCAGTGTCAGAAAATAGTCTATATAGACTATATTTCTGGAGAAAGAATCAAGGTAACTACAGAAACCTAACTCTATCTGATTCACAAGGAAAATGCAGACTGGCTAAACTGCTTTCAGTTGCTTACTTTCCAAATGGAGCTTTTAGTAAACACAATAAATATAGAAAATAAATAAAGATAAGGATTTATCCCTTTTTATAAAATGAATTTAAATGATGGACTTTTCTTTAGAAGCCTTGTCACTGAAATGAAAAAGAAATATCAGAGGCAGTTTATCTTAGACATTATCATCAATGATGAATTGGGCTTTGTAGCTGTTCAGGTCTCTTACGAGTACCATTTGTTTCATCAATTATATTAAAAGCAGCTGAGATGTGCTCAACTTATCCAAGATGAATTGGGTGAATGTATTTTATTTACATACATTTATGATATATAGATAAACACATTGTAAATATAAAGGCGAAATAGGAATAGCCAATATCACATTTGCTGGAAAGTTACCGATTTCCCTTCTTGCTCATTTTTGCTTCAACATTTCTAACTGTATGAGAAGGAATTTTGCAGTATGTTGGAACCATTTCTGAAAACTATCAACACAGCAGCAACACTGCACTTCTAGAACTGAACAGAAATCACATTCTGACAGATTTCAACCATTCTAACTAATGTTCTCTGGCACTAGCAGCATGGTAAAACAAACTGGACAGAGATTACACACTAAAGAGGTAAAGAAGTAAAAGCAAAGGCCCAGGTGAGTTTGAGCTGGTAGGAAAGTGGGAAGGAGAGAAGAGGTGCTTGGAAAAATGAAGTTCTTATGGTACCACAGCACTTGCTGCGTGATTCATTTTCTGCTTAAGTTAATGATATTGACAATCCTTAGATACTGAAGGATGGAACCTCAAATCCCACTTTTAAACATACCTTCTCGTTCTTTAAAAAAAACAGCCAGCTGATTTCAAAATTGCTAACACAATTCCCATGATGCTCTTGAGGGTCAGAATCTGTGCTCCAGCAGAGGAAGAAGGGATCAAAGGACCAACGCAAACAAGAAACACAGGTGGATATAAAAGCCATGGAATCACCTATAGAAAAACTATGTTATCAGATCTGTCTACAAGCGTCTGTACTGCTGAATGATCACACAAAGAAAAGACAACTCCAACTTCAAATGGCAAGAAAATTGTGTCATCCCCTGGGCACTGATTAACAGAAGGCCATGTCTTTCAGCCTTGTGTATTGTCAATCATTCTACATTCATCTGAAGCCCAAATGACATCTCAAAAGAAGTTCCCAGTACTGAAGAAAAGTATTTTTCAGGTTGATATTAGGGAAAATTTCTTCTCAAAAAGAGTGGTAATGCATTGGCACAGGCTGCCCAGGGAGGTGGTGGAGTCACCATCCCTGCAGGTGTTCAGGAAATGTGGAGATGTGGCACTGAGAGGCTTGTTTAGTGGGCACGGTGGGAACAGGTTGATGGTTGGACAAGATAACATTAGAGGTCTTTTCCAACCTTAATGATTTTATTCATCCCAGACAGGTAACCACACCTGTTCATGTGCACGTCCAATCCCAAAAGTGAATTCTACTTAGGCTTCCAGATTACAAAAAGAACAAAACATATAAATCCAGCTCATGGTAACTTTGCTAGCACTGATAACCTTTCATGCTACTAATCTTCCTGGGAAGTCCTACTGTGCTAATTAAGATAACAGTTGTACTTAGGAAATAACAAAGTATCCTCAGAGGTGACATTTTTAAAAAATTAAGATGATTATATAATAGTTTCAATTTCCTCTTTGAAAGCATATCAAAAAGACCTTTCTGCACTAAGGTCTATAGAAATCATGGGATCTACACCAGGTGTTTAAAGGATTTTTTGTGGTTTAATGATATCTATTGGTAAGCTAGAAGTTTTTGTTACAATCAGTTCACTCAGTGAAAATTAAAGATCAACCAGAAGTCTTTTATTGAAACCAGGCCAAGGATTTCCTTCTGGAGGAGGAACTAAACTGGGAAATAAATTTTAGGCCTGAATGAGTACACTAAAAGCACAAAACCTATATGACATTTATAACAAGAGTCCTATAGTTGGCAAGGATCCACCACAATCCTACGAAAAGAGAATGAACAAAGTCAAAGTCATCTGCCCTCAGCGCAACAAAATTTTCTCCAGATTAAGCAGTTTCATTCTATCTTCCAAACATGTAACAAAAGAACCATCAAACTGCAAGGCAGAGAACAGCTGTAGAAGTTATCTGTGAATACTGCCAATGTACATTAACAAATACATACAGTCCTCTAATCAGGATTTAAAGCAAACCTCTAACTGGTGAAAAATAACATATACTTGTTATACTTCAAATAGAACCAGACTTGTGTAGCCCTGAAACATTAATGCCTTCTAGAATAATTACCCCGCCACAAAAAGTAATTTTATTTAACTCATAGCACAGACAGACAAAAGCCTATTTATTACCTTTGAGAGTTCTGAAAAATTCATTACAAAAATCCCGTCAACATTAAAAAAATTACCAATATAAAGATAAAACGTCAAGTAACAGCAAGAGACATCTCTCTTCTCTCTGGTCTTTAGCAAGTCATAAGCTTATCCATTACTGCAAAAGGAGTATTTTGCTCAGAAGATCACCTGCACAGCAGATGACATAGAGGGAACCTGGACAAAGCAAGGAGATGCCTCTTAATCTCCTTTTCTACTACTGGGATATATATAAACATCATAACTCCTTTCATTGAGTAACCTTCACACTGACAAAGTTGAAGCAGTGTTATTTTCTACCTGATTCCACCTACATAGCATGCTGACAGTTGTTAATGATGAATTAGAGATACATCTATAAGTGGCCGCAATGCAACACACCACTAAAGAATGCGTGGAAGGTAATTCTTTAATTTCTCCTCAGATACCAACAATTTCAAACCTGTCTGCTCTTCAGAACACAGGAAAACTAAACACCAAATGAAAAACCCTCACTATAGAACAGAGCACTCTTTAAGAGAGAATTGGTGCATAGTCATGGACTTCAAAAACTAAAAAAGGACAGTGATTTTTGATCCTAATGTATTGCCTTCCCTTTTATTGAAATTATTCTATTTAATATTTCAGTGGTTTTGATTTCTTAAGGATGAAAATGTATGATATGCCTAGTTTCTCAGGTATGAAAATATCTTTAACTCATTTCTTGATCAATATTGGCACATTAAAACTCTTCTGGTCAAATAAGTTAAGAAACCCTGTTTAAATTATACATTAGAGTGGAAGGGTTGAAAAGGACCTCAAAGATCATCGAGTTTCAACCCTCCTGCTATGGGAAGGGCCGCCAACCACTAGAGCAGGCTGCCCACAGCCACATCCAGCCTTGCCTTGAATGACACCAGGGATGGGGCATCCACAACCTCTCTGGGCAACCTGTTCCAGTGCATCACCACCTTCTGAGTGAAAAACGTCCTTCTAACATCTAACCTAAATCTCCCCTTACTTAGTTTAAGACAATTCCCCCTTCTCCTATCACTATCAACCTGCATGTACAGTCTGCAGTATTTCATGTACAATACTCCTTAGAAAACACATACTTTAAAATATCAGAGTGAAAAGAGGAAAAGAGTGGGAGAGGAATCAGGAAGAGCATGGTCTCTGAAAGTCTCAGGCAAATACAGGCAGCAAATATTTTTTTGAAGCTCATTTGATCCTGTATGAGAATAAAAGCATGAGTTTACATTTGTTAATTTATTTGAGGCTTGTTATTTATCCACTCTTCACATTTGATCTTAACATTTTGACTCTATTTTCTCCTTTAATGGCGAATTAATAATTTTTGTCTGGAATTATGTGCTAGCATAAAATGTGTTAAGGAATAGTGAAGAAACACTACCAATGGATATTTAACAATATGCTATCACGGAGAAGCCCTCAGTTAGATTTAAATCTGAGTTTCACTTCTTACCACGAGGAGTTTGTTTCATCTATGTAAAAATTCTGCTCTCTGACATTAGATAAGAAAACCCAAAAATCTATTCCTCTCTGCATTGCTTACTTACAAGCAGTACAGAAATATTTCTCATCTTCAAGAACTACAGCTTCTTCAGCTATTTCTCTGCTCAAATGTCACCAGATCTGTCAGGAGCAAATCATCACCATGAAAACCAATCTTTTTAAACCTTGAGATGACCTCAAAATGTAGCCTTATATGAGGGCTAAAGGACATAGCAAATTCAGAACTGGAAACCCCACATAATATTTTACACTAATAGCTTCTCCAAAACAATTGGGTTTCTAGGAAAAACAAGAATGTTGATGGCTGCCGTGCTTCTTAAACAATTAAAAAGGTAACAAAGCAAAATGGTACTTCATACTGTAAGTACAGGAAAATAGCATGATCTTATCTGAAGTGGATAGAGTGAAGTCATTCTGCACAGATGTCTGAGCACTTGTTCTGTTTTCTGAGAATTGAGTATCTTACCCCTGTGTCTTAACTCAGTCCCAAAACTGAATCAAACCAGGTGACATTGTGTGTGTGTTGACTTCTGTGTGTGACAGTGTTTTTGGACAGAATTTATCTGACCAAATGCTGCATTTCTCTCCCTACCAACAGAATACCCAGAGGGCATAAAAAAAAGCCATGCCAGTGGCAAGTTCCAAACAAATGGGATGAAGTAGTTCTTCATCCAAAAAAGGAATGGATTCAGAAGCTACTGCCTATCAACCATTAAGGATGTTTTCATTTCTTTTTTGGTTCAAGTTCATAGAAAATATATATATTGAGGATTACTTAGAAACAACATCCAAACTATTAAGCCTAGCTACAAAAGCAAGCAAGCAGGGAAGATACTGGGAAGTATAGATAAATTAGCTTGTTCTTATACTCTTCAATCATTTCCTGTTGTTGGATACTATCACGATTTCATTCTTTTGAGAGTACAGACGTATACAAAGCAGTCATAACTAAATCCAGTTTTCTATTTAACATTTGTTTATTCACTTGTGTCTGTTTCACGAACACATTTCTTGCGGCTTAAGTACCTGCACATGAGAGATTTTACCCTCTGTTGGGACGAGTCACTTCCAATTGCAAAACTGAAAGTTCCAATTGATTGGGCTCCCCCACTGTTAATATTTTTGGATCATTTTAAAACACAGTTAAAAGTATTTCTGACACAAGACCACCAGTTAAACAAGAGAAGATCAGAGGAAAAAAAACAAAAACTCTTAGCTAACCTTGGGAAAAAAAAAAAAAAAAAAAAAAGAAAGTAATTGATCTGATTCTCTTCCTTCAAACACCATTTCTCATATATATTTTCTTGCTATGTTGTCACAACTGAAATCAATATTGCTTCAGGATTCTGGATGGATGGAAGAGTTAAAAGTCCCTCTTTTATGTTAGGAAAGTTTTATTTTGCAATATGTTGTGTCGTGGCTATACAGATTGCTCTTAAAAAATAAATAATTAAAACAGTGGCAAATATAGAGATTAAGAGATTTCATTTGCATTCATTCCAAGTTATCTGGTGTCTTCAGTTATGTTAAAAAGTATAAATATCAAAAATTCAAATGGCAGTTCTGCTGCTTAAACATCTTTGCAAGTTGTGGACTTGAGGACCTATTTTCCCAGTTGGAGAAAATTCTGAGTGATCTGGGAGATGCTGTACTTTTACCACAGCAGAAAACAGATTTTGTTCTGCAGTATCTCCAGTCACATCTTTTTTCCTGTACATCAGAACTTGGGCGATGCTCTGAACTTCACACTTGACTCTGATTCCTGCCCATTAGCCTCCAGCTTTGAATCAATGGTCTCCAGAATAAAGGAATGGTAAGTCTATATGTGGACTGGACTGCACATTTTAGGGATAATAAAGGTTCTCAGGAAGATGGAAAAAAATAAAAACAAAAAGGGCATATAAACACAACAGAACAAAGCTATAGACCCTAATATGATCATCACTGCAATTCTGCAATGGACTGTAATGTGAGCAATATCTAAGAACACGTCCAGACTGTACAATGAAGTGAAACATTTTGGACCAGTCTTGTGTTACCTTCCAACTTGATTTAGTATCAACCAGCATACATAAAACCCTGAGCAGTCTTTTAGGCACATTCTCCATTTTCAGGAGGTTATGGACTTTGACCTATAGAATATAGATGCTTTGAATACACCTACCAATAAAGCAGTATCTAATGGTGCACGATACTTGCATTAATAAATCTAAATTTTCAAGGTAGAGAGAAGAAAGTGACTATGTCTGAACCTATATGCTGCATTTCTTATGTGATATTATAAACAGAAGCTTATGTTCTGGGGCAGTCTTGGCCTGGAGAGGAAAAACAAGGCTCAGGTGGATCTTGAGTTTTATTTCCATTTTTATCCTATCAATAAAGGCAGTGGGTAAAGCTCAAAATTTCAGGAATTGGTAGACCTTCAGAGTAGCCTCTGCATAATGAATAACAGTAAGATTTTATTCTGGTATCTAGTTTTCAGACCATTAACTGCTTTAGCTTTTTGGTGATTTCAATATTTGTAACTTAAAAGCATTCAAAAATCTTTTTTTCTTTTTCTTTTCTTTTTTTTTAATCTATGGCGTGTTCTTGCTATTGTTTCTTCGAGCCCTATGCAAGAAGCAATAAGTTTCATAATATTAAGAATGACTTTTGGTCAGATCTGGCTTGGTGACTGCTCATTATGCAATTCTGTCAGTGCATCAAGCACATACAAAGCTAAGAGAAATTTTCAGGCATCATATTATTCCTCTAACGCTTTTCTCAGCCAGAGGACAAACTTGCCTCGGTGTTGTAAGATGAGAATTAGATTGTTCACATGCCCTGTACAACAGTAAGAATTTGAGAGAATTGTTTGAATATAGCTAGATTCCTTCCAATACAGAACTACAGTTGTGCATACAGACATCAGTTTCTACTGTGCTCTGGAGGCTTCTGCAATAGAAAAGGAAACAGCCGAAGCCACAGAAAAGCTAAACTACTCCAAATACCCTGAGAGTTCTCCAGTATAACACCTCATAAAATGATATTCTCTCAAGTACTACAAGATTGGTAATCAGCTCTGGTTAAATCTTTGCTTTGAGGTTCTCAGCAGGAGAGAAGCTCAGCACAGACAACATAAACTTCAGACTATAAATAAAAAATAATAATAATAAAAAAAAGCATGATGGCGCATGGGCTGTTTCAAGAGCCTCAGTGGTCCTTAGACCCACATCACCATGCTGTTCATTCTGTACTTGATGAAGAGAATGAGATACAGTCACAGTGATTCTCTTACTTTTGAATTCCTGTACATTGAATAACTCTGGTCTGTTTTAGCAGTTACTACCCAGTTTCATTCTAAGGCATATTATCATCTCTTCATCTCTCATGTACTGTCAGCATTCTAATGGTAATCAACACTGTGTTAACATATAACAACAAAAGAAAATGCAGGTAAGCCTGGATTTCCAGGAAGGTGGTTTTTCAGGAAGCCTGTTAGTTCTGAGATGCAGGTATATGTAAGCTATACTTAATCTAGATCCTGTCAAAAGAACATATCGCTAATGAAGGACTGTCTCAAGCATAGAAACAGAACAACACCATCACTGCCTCTTAGCAATCAGCGTATCAAGAACTATTAATGCCCAAAATTACATGGACATGGCTATTTGATTTCACTTCCAGAACAGGCATGTTTGCTAATTCTGCCCATTGCCCCAGCAAGTGTAGCATTTTCAGAGCTCAAGATATTCTTGCTTCTGTCGCAACACATGCTCCATCATTCTCATGAGCTCAACTTCTCTATGAGAAATATTAACTTCTCCAGTACCAATAAAGACACACTTAATGGCTCTCAAACAACATATCTGCATCTTCACTTTACATTATTTTAGACAGCATTTCAACTTGTTCTTAATGTGTGCTCAGAGAATTTTATAACATTTTCCTTCTGAAAATATGAAATGCCACACAAGTTACTAAAGTGCGCCTACAGCAATTTTGGTATTGGTTAGCCTAACAAAAGGAGCTTAAGTCATTTGTCCAAGGTGAATTGATAAGTACAGGGCCCAACAAAAGGAGCTTGAATAATTTGTCCAAAAAGAATTGGTAAGTACAGGAGTAGAAAAACCCTGTCCATTTAACACTTCTCCCTAAAAGCAAGATGCAATCAGTATTATATCATCAGCCTGTCAATGCATATAAGGCATCTAGGGTAAGATCTTTTCAATGGCCCCTAAAACTTCTAGAAAGTAAAATGCCACCTAAGACATACATGCTCGTTTGATGTGGAAAGAATGATTATTTCTATAGTCATGGTCTTTCCTGAATCCCAGATGTGCAAATACATCTTAAAATATGTACTATTTAAAATGAAAATTAATTCCTACCCGTTTCATTCTAGACATAGAGCAACATTCTGTTTTCTTAGCAGTACTGTGTGATAAGTTTCTTCATAAACCTAATATATTGCACCCTTCACACATCACTTCTTCATTTGCAATCACATGCTGCACCTTGTTTAGAAATCTGCCTGAAAGTATAAGCTATCTGCACTCTCAAGATGAATGCTTCCAATATTAAAATATCAAAATGCTTTTGACTCAGAGACAAGAGAATTAGTATTGACTTAAAATGAGGACTCCTGCACTGATTTCTATCTTGCATCATTTTGTTTTCTAATGCTAAATCTTTGAGCCAGTCAGTTCTATTTTGTTTCTGTCAGATGAGGAACAACATCTGACTATCAGCTGCTTGGAAATTAAACTCTTGCTCTCAAGTAACATTTTTATTGTTTCTGTGCTTTACTGAGTTAATATGGGAGACATATTATAGCTGAAGTATTCTAATGAATTGTGTGAGACTGTATTAAGTGGAAAAAAATGCTTTCTAACAAGTTTTAAACTCAAATCACTTGCAGTCCTATACAAAAGGAATATACCTAGGAAAATAATGTACTGTATACTGTACTGGTCTGTCTCATTGACATCCCAAATTAACTGCAGCATGCATAAACATTTTTTCTATGCAGCAACACTCAGTTCCAATTATGAAAGTTAACATTTATGCTAAATGGGACATGGACCCTCCTAAACAGAAATACTGTTTAGTGTATAACTTAGATGCCAGTACACAAATGAGAACTTGAGATTCTCGTATTAGATTCTGTCAGACTGGCTACAGATCTGTGGTATAATCAAAATTCTTCATGCTACAATTGAAAATTTTCCTACTACAATCACTAGTCTTTTCTAATATTTCTGGCACTTCCTATTCCATATTAAGTTAACTCTAAAAAAGAAAAATCACTGCCTTGCCTATACTATATTTCCATATAAGATGATGTTTAGAGGCTGTGATAAAGTGAAAGAAAGACTTGCCAGACTTTTCTAAATTCAACATGAATTGATGTTTAAATCTACTCATCTAGGCTTGGTTAGAGAACTCTCAGAACACAGAAGCTGTCACAGCAATTTGGCAGACATTTTTAGGACAACTTTCTCATTACTTTTGCCTGGGATGTCTCACTCACTCTCTGTGTGGCCATATGAATGCACCCATTGAAAGGGTGAGAACAGGTAAGTGGGAATAGAGTAACACTAGGAACAAAAAGCTCTGCCACTTCTACTTGGTCTAGTTAAACTTGGATGGACAGGCCTTAGTTTTCATAACATTTGCATTCTGTTACATTTTTAAAAACTAATAGATAAAAATGATAATATGACACACAGAAGTATAATAGATATGACATACAAATAAATATGTGAAAATATAAAACAAAACCTTGGTCTCTTTCACTCTCATTTTTTGCCTTCACGTTAGTATGAGTATCAACAGCTCCAACTCATTTCTTCAACTTCCTGGCACCCCAAATGTTTTAATCTTCAATTTAACTTGAGCAGTTTCCAACACTTAAATTTCCTTACTGTGTTAAACGTTTTCTGCCAGGAAAATGAGATGAAGGACATTTCTAAATTTCAAAGTAAGTTATGGGGTTTTGATTATGACTGCATGAGGTTTTGATCAGGCTTTTACAAAAAATACTAAGTTTTAATAGTGACTGACTTCACAGAGATAGATTTCAGATCCTATGCTCTGAACATAAAAGCATATTTCCCATGAGCATGAAAAGGTTCTGCTAACACCCATCTTTATATGTCCAAATATATGTACATACGTCTGTCTCTATATATAAAAAAATAAAAATATATGTATGCACCAAAATAATCTTCACCTGTTTAGTGCAATTAGCATTCTAGTGATGACAACTCATTTTGTTTCCCTCTTGTTTTGTTTGCAGAGCCTGGAAAGAGGCCCAATCAGAAGTATTTATAGCATGGTTACTGCTCTGTGGTTGATAACGACAAGGCTGCATTTGAGTGCTTCTAGTCAGGCTGGGGTGCATTGAGTGAGGATTCCAGGTACCAAAGATGCATCTGGCAGCAGATGTCTTGGCACTGGCTGCAGATCAGCCATGCTAGAGGATGGACCTCTTCACCACTGCTCACAATATTCAGCATTATCCTCCTGACAACCACATAGCACAGAAAGATCAATGCCATTTTACTGCTAGCCTTCTGCTCCTGTATTTTACTTGATTTATTGTGTCTGTAACATGGGAAGGGGGTGCAGATGTCTTTTAATCAGTTGGAGGGCAGAGATGGAGTGCCTCCACTACACAAAGCAGAGCTGCTTTATAAAACAAAGCGTGTCAAGCTCCAGAGGACATGACATTAAATACTGAAGGTGCAAGCAAGGAAAGCTTTTGGTGTCAAAACAAAAATTAAACATATGGCTCACAGTTAAGCAGTAAAATCCCTTCCACAGTCCACTATTATTGCTACAGTCTTTACTTCAGGTCAGATAGTAACGTGAGAAATTCGGGGTGAGGCAGGGGAGCAGAACATCTATCAAAAGCCTTTATACACACAGCGAACTCCCAATAAATTGAGAACCACACATGCCAGCAGACTAGGAACATACAGGGAGTGGAGGAGCATCACTGAGAGGTCTGCTCTCTGGTGACAGTGCCCAGAGGAACACCATGTGAGGAGAAGGTTTTGGTAAGGGTTAAGGAAAGAACCTGTAGCAGAGGGCAGTAGGCACAGCCCCAGGCTGCCAGATCTCAAGAAGAATTTGGATAACACTCTCAAACATAGGGCTTGGATTATGGGTCCTGTATAGATCCAGGAGCTGGAGTTAATGACTCTTATGGGTCCCTTCCAGCTGAGGATATTCTACAGTTACGCGACTTCAGATGGGGAGCGGCCATTTGTGGGGCAGTTCTGTTTGAAACCTACCACAGCTTCTGCAGTTCCTCCATTTGGTCTTTCACTTTTTTCCTCAGTTCATAAAGGACTAAGCTATGGAAGGTGTTTGGAGCACAATCACAATACATTCTATACCACGAGTTCCATAAGGCAATCATGTTTCCAAAGTTTTCCAACCCTACTCTGCAGTACAATATAAAGGTGATTAAGACTAACTAGGTCTGGTGTATTTTGAAACGACAACCTGTGAGTTGTAGAGCTCTCAGAATACTTTTCATTTTTCTTTTTCTATAATGCACTAAGAATACGTTAGAAGTGCCAGCTGCTTCTTATATCTGAATTAAACTGTTCCAGGATACAATAATAAGAGAGTGGAATGCCTTTGTGATTTGCTTCCTTTTTTTTTCAAGGAACACTTATTGCTTGCTTTCTTAAGAGATTCTGGTTTTTACAAGCCAGGTTGGAGTTCTGTCATGTCTTTTGAACTGCCAAGTTTTTAAACTACTTTTCTGCACAGTGGGAAGAGATTAAATCCATTATAGAAATGCTGGACATGAAGATAATAATTTTCAAAGTGCAGCAT
Organism: Callipepla californica brunnescens; assembly: GCA_023055505.1. Classification (NCBI taxonomy): domain Eukaryota; kingdom Metazoa; phylum Chordata; class Aves; order Galliformes; family Odontophoridae; genus Callipepla; species Callipepla californica. The sequence continues at coordinate 39,037,952 of JALIRH010000005.1, read as the reverse complement.
CCACATTTCAGAGTTAAACATGATTTTTTTTCTGAAATTCATAAAGAATTCTGAAGCATTTTCTTAAGTTCCTACAACTACAGCTGGAAGCATGCACATGTAAGAATGTTTTATCCACTTCACTTTGCCTTGGGGGCTGACACAGCTGAGTGAGAAACGGCTGTTTGGTGACAATACACTTCTTAGCACTCCTCCAGTTTCTCCCTACTCACATGTCAAATAGAAACATTAATCCTGTGAAAGGGGTGTTTACTTCTCTGATAAGTAGTTGGAAGACAGAAGTGAACTAGTTTGGGATTCTCCTCACTTAATGTAAATGTCTCGAGATAAATATCTACAACCAAACTTTCTCTCCATCAGTTACAAGGCAAGTTCAGAGAGCAATTGGAAGCCATTTATCTGACTCATTTTAGACATCTGAATCCTAGAAGCACCCATTTCTCTGTCCATTAAGAAAAAGAAAACTGATAAGCAAATAACAGGATCTTAATCTAAAGTTGAATAGAGTAAATTTCTGTTCTTCATTGCTCTGCACAGCGTGTGCCGCTCTCAGACAATAAACAAGTCCATGGAGAAAACTTTCACCAAACAGTGGAAAATTTCGATTAGAGAATACTATAATAATTCACCTTCGACTCTGGCTTCCTTCGCCAGTCATGATTCATTCTCAAAGTCTTACTCCCCTCCTGCCCACTCATCAAAAAAGCTTTTACTGTCCTTAATGCCTCAACATTATTTCTTTGCAGAAACGTGATGACTGTAATTGTATTCAGGATAGTAAGTGGGTGCCTCTGTTAAGTGAAAAAAAGTGAGAAACAACTGTTTACACGGTTTGACAGTGATAGGACAAGGGGGAATTTTTTCAAACTAAGACAAAGGAGATTTAGGTTAGATGTTAGAAGGATGTTTTTCACTTAGAGGGCAGTGACACACTGAAACAGGTTGCCCAGAGAGGTTGTGGATGCCTCATCCCTGAAGGCATTCAAGACAAGGCTGGATGTGGCTGTGGGCAGTCTGGTCTAGTGGTTGGCAACCCTGCCCACAGCAGGAGGGTTGAAACTAGATGATCTTTGAGGTCTTTTTCAACCCAGGCCATTCTATGATTCTGTGATTAGACCTTTCACTTGCTTGTGAATAAGGAAAGCTATTTGAACTACAGAAGCAGGCAGCTTACAAGCAGAAAAACTTTAATTTTGTATGCTACATCCAATATGAAGTGCTATGATGTGGGCTATTTCTCACAGCTATGCAAAGTTATTTCACAGTATGTTGAACCCGCAAGAACGCAAGGACTGTGATTGACTGTAGAGCAGCTCAATCACTTATCTTTCAGTAAAAGTCCAATTAAGCAACATTCTTAGATGAGATATCGCTTTGAATCTGTGTGGTAAGACATTCAATGTATGCCTGCAGCTCAACTTACTGTCAGTCTCACTCTCCGTATGTAATAGCTCAAATGCATCCTGTGTTTACAGTGAGACTCTTTACAGGTAGTTGCTCCTTCATGCCCTGAATCAGTTGTGTCTATGTCAGTCTGTTTCACTGTGGGAAATACAAGACCACTGAGACATCCTAGAAGCAATAATTATAGTCACAGAATATCCTGAGTTAGAAGTGACCCAAAAGGATCATCAAGTCCAGCTCCTAAATGATGAATATTAATAATAAAATTAAAAAAATGAATATCAGGAAGTACAATATAGGCATTTAAATAAAATGTCAAGAGGTGTTAAAGAAATGATGAAAAGTACACAGGTGGAATCCTTCGGTGAGACTGACACCCAGCACTTTGCTGCTGCCAAGGCAATCACTATTATACCTCACTGCAGAGGAAAGAGAAAGATCTGCTCTAGGTGTCCAGTTCGTTCAGGAGAAGCTTCAGGAAGTTCAATACAAAATTCAACTCCCAAAATACTCCCAGCCAATACATAAACTTCAAATCACTACACATTTGAAAGATTCTCTTCTTTTTCTACTCTCCCCTTTTTTACAGTGTTCTAACTTTTCCTTGGTAACCAAAGGCATATTTCATGGATTTTGGTGTGCCCTTGTGCCAGGATTGGAATTTAACAGTGAAGAAGTTTGCAAACCAAATGAAGAAACATTATCATGGATTTCAGACATGAAAGACAACTGGTACTTCAGAGCATTCTAGTCTCCAGACAGCTCTCTATGTTGAAAGAAATCAGGATTGCAGAGCTTAATTTAGAGGTCTTTTCTTTCACACGTATGGATGAGCTTCCAATTGAAGCAGGTTGTGAAGTTAACTACCTTTGCACAATTATTGTTCTCTTCTTTCCTTGTATAAGAAAAAGGAAACTGAGGTAGCTCACTTTTCGTACTTCTTACTTCAGTTAAAGAATCATTTTGGATGCTGAAAAACTCTTGTTGCTATGGGCACTGTAAAAGCAAAAATGTTTCTGTGAGCTTAGATAAGAAAAATCTTTGGAGGAAGTGATAATAGAAAAATTCACAGTATGAGTAGTACACAATAATTCTGTGCCACCTCTGAAATAACCTTGTTTTACTACTGGCAGAAGAGAAGCTTTAGCAAAAACTAATAACTGAGGAATCAGCTTTCCTTGGCACTACCCTAGGAAAGATACTGAGACAGACAGATGCCTTCTGTACTATGTGCTTATTAGTGCTGAATGTAAGGTTTTGCTGTATAGTTCAGGATCTCTATCCACAACAGGGTTGGAAGTGAATGCTAAATACAAATACACTTAGGCTTTTTTCAGTCAGGCATACTTCTACATAGCAGCTGCATTTACTTTATTAGTCTTCTAGCCAGAATACTACTCAAGAGTAATGCCAGTTGATAATTAGAAGGCAGCATATTCTTAAAGCACTACTCATCACCAGCTCAAACCAGTTTTCATTAGAATGACATAATAAATGCCTAACAAATGTTTCAAAAAAATAACTCCTCTTCAGCAGAGGAAAGACTCAGAACCCTGAGTAGCTATAGACCTGCCCCACTTAAGTTAACACTTGTACTGCTATGAAAGATTTGCAACTGCAGCTTCAATAAAGTTCAGGGTCTATACTGCTCGAACCACAGTAGGGGAAATTGTAATGGGTTTAAGAAAAACTTATATATATTTTTTCATGTCAGGACAGTAGGTTACTGCAAAAGTGCCTTTGTGGAATCTCAACCCCTGCAGATTACAGAACTGCCCAGGACTGATTTCACAAACACTTTCTTTTTTTAATTTAGGACTGCAACAAAACCAAGTAGCTGCATGTTCTGTTATAATCAGCTATTCAGAACTGATCACTGTAGTAGACTGTGCTGACACATAATTATTTTTATCATTAATAAATGAAAATAGAGCAATGTTTTTCTCTTCAATCTTGATCCGCTCTTAGACTGAGACTTAGTCAACAGTTTATGCCTAGAAGATTATACATGCACAGTCAAATAGACAATCTTAACAAAGTTTAAAAGAAACTAAGTCAGTTACTGAAGATCATTTTCAGCAAGGCATTATAACATCATGTTGTAAGAATACTCCGCACAGGTATAACTACGAGAGACATCCCTGCTCAAAAAGCAATTCTGTCACACAGCCAAAAAGACACAGAAAAACTCAAGGAGCACTTGACTTCTCAATGTTTATGAGGGAGTAAGACAGTGAAGCCACTGTTTTCAGGTCAGTGCTCAATTGGCCTCAGCTGTTGAACCAGATGTCTGCTAACAGTTCTTTCTGCCCTCCACTTTGAGACAGATTTGTAGTCGTTAACAGGTTTTGCTGAGAGATGGTGTTATCAGTACAGTTGCTCACTGTTTGCCTGAGCAAGGCCTTGTGGATTTTGTTGCATATTTTGTACCTGTTTTGGACTTTGATTGTGGTATTTTCTGTATTTCTTTCTTCTATTTTTCTTTCTTCTATTTCAGGTATTTAAATTCAGTCTTCTGAATGCCCTGTTCTTTCCCTCCATTATGTAAATAACAAAGGATCCTTCACCTGATTAGATGGCAAAAACAAACTAACAGCTTTATAGTAGCAGTAGCCAGTACTTACTGCACAGTTTTGAAGGTCATTTTTGAAGGTGAATATTCTGCTTTCAGAAAGCCAGTTTTTGTGGCTGATAAGTGTAGGCCACCCCTGCCAAAGTATACTTATAGAGTAAGTACCTCTATTCGCTAAATGTTTCTCCTTATCCCAAGTATATTTAATAAATATATTGGCCTGTGAGTGTTTTCTGTCTGGACTGTTCACCTCGATGTGGTTACAAGCTGCCTGACAGAAACAAACGGCTTTGGATACCTCATTCACCCAGGTGGAAACAGAAGAACACCAAGACTGTCAGGAAAAGGGAAAATAAGAAAAGAATGAGACTGTGAAAGTACAGAAGGGGAAAAAGTCTTTGAAAATCCTCAGGCTCTTTCTATCGCTCATGTGTTTTTTTTTTTCTATTGACATCAATCAATTTTTGTTTTTTATATATTAACTTCAGAAGAAAGAAGAGATGGGTTCTTCCTCTGTGCTGTTCTGATAGGTTAAAAAAGTAATCCTAGGTGGTATACAAAGAAAAGAAAAAGTAGAATACAAAATCATTTGTGATGGATAAACAGAGAGGAAGAAACTAAGAAAAGAATCAGAAAGACAAATGTAAACCTGAAAATAAGTATTGTATATGAATACAATGGTAGACATTTAAGTACTTTTTCTGACTTTTATATTGTTCATTAAATCCATATTTCAAAAACTTTCTGAAATATTTTAGAAAAATATTCTGCATCAATCAAGATAATCAAGTCTCTGATTCAGTTAATGAATCTGTTTGAGACTCAACTGTCTTGCTATTCTTCTGATTATTTTTGAGATGTAAAAAAAAGAGGGAAGAAAAACATGTAGAAGTGAAAAATATTCAACAAATTACACAGGAAGAGGCAAAGGGAGATACTGAGTTAAGAAGTTAGAACAGAAAGTAAGAATAGCCATCAGGTCAATGGTCTATCACCCCAAGATTATGTACATTGCATATGCCCAAAAGAGTATGAGAAAATGGAAGCATGCAATTTCTTTTTCGGTCTTTACACTCAGGGCATTCCTACCTCAGATGTAACTTCACTGTATTTATTCTCACTCTGAATTTCTTTCTGAATTTCACAGTTTTTTTTTCATTTTTAATGCATTAAGGACGTATTTTAGTGTGGGCAACAATGACAATCAGAATTGTAAAATGACTATAATTACTCTTAAATCTAAAAAAAAATGTGCTAGCACACATAAAAGCAAAGAAAATAATTATTTCTCCTTATCCCTTTATTAAATGTTCAGTTACATTCCTACATGTTGTTGAAGTGGCCTACAACTGACAGAGTTCATGAAGTGATTACTAAAGAGAGTGGGATTTGATCAGTTAATACAGTGGTTTGAATGCAACTTTCAGCAAAAGAGATCTTTAAAATGCAATTACCACTAAGTGATAAGTTATCAAGAAGAAACCATGACTTCAGTTTCTAATATTAACTTCATGTGCATTTAAAATTGGGTAAGTAACTAGCTCTGAAAATTAATCATGATGACTTTGGTTATAAACCCAACATGTGAGAATCCCTAATACATGGAGCAAAGTAGGAGAGGAGTAACACCAGTGCAGGTGAGAAAAAGGTGGGCAGAAGATTTAACACACGCTGCCTTCCTCAAGAATGTTCACTGTGCCTCAATTGGTGCCAGTACATATTGAATTATCTGTGTAATGTTTATTTAACAAATGCAAGTAAAATCATAGAGTGGGTTGAGTGGGAAGGAACCTCAAAGATCACCTATTTCCAACCCTCCTGCCATGGGCAAGGTTGCAGACTACTAGATTTGTCACTAGATCAGGTTGCCTGGGGTCCCATTCAGCATGGCCTTGAACACATACAGGGACAGGGTATGTACAACCTCCATAAATACATGTATTATTGTTGAAATACACATATTGCTTCATTAGTCCCACAGATTAATCAAGCAGCAAGACATTCCAATGTTTTCACTGGAGCAACCACTCCAAACACTAGAGGTTAAAGAGTCAGGATTAATTGATGTGCATATTAATTTAATAGCCTGTCTTGAGAACAAAGAGACCAAAAACTGTCAGAGGCATATTTTTTGATTCAGTTATGATTCATAGAATCTTTAATACGATGGTGTATTTAACACTGCATAATGTCTATCATGATCATGTTTCCATTATCAGAAAAGTTGGCATACACAAAAACTACGTGACTTGCTGGAGAATCATCCATCCAGCCTTTCAAAGAATAAATGAATATGGAACTAAGTGTCACTCTAGAATCTTAATCACCAAACTCTTCTTCCTTAATAGCTATGTCTAATACATAGCCTGTTGAAGCCTTTATCAGATCTCCCTGCATCATTAAAGTAATATACAAATGCAGACCATTTAGGTTGAAAAGCTCCCATATGTTAACTAAAAAGAAATCACTCCCAATCACTGAACAAATCCTATGACTTAAGAACTCCCAGGATCTTAGCTTCAAAGCATCTATATCTAGGGATCTCTTCAAACACATTAAATCAGAGATTTTTAAATACCACACGTATCTTTCAAATGTCAGACATATTTCTATCAGCTGTAAATATTTCAGCTGAAGTTCAGCTGCCCAACTTCATGAACAACTGCCTCTGGTCAGCCATAATGCAAAACAGATATAAATCTTGCTTCACTAGATAGTTATCCTACATTGATATCACCACAGTATGTGAAGGCAAGTCAGTATATTTGTCACAGATATTCTAAGTAATTTAATGTCTCAACACCTCAGCACATGTTCATTCTGAGACAAAATTCAGCTGAGACAAAGTGAAAGTTGTTCATTTTGCAAATTCACTTTTCTTGGTCTGAACCTGAAGGTTGATACAGAGTGAGTCTCACCACTTGTTGTTATCTTTTTTTATATCAGAAGTTTCAGTGTTTTGAGGCCAGGTGTGTGGAATCATGCTTCAGCAGAAAGGAACATGGATACCATCAACCGCCTTGATCAAATCCAAGCACTGAGTTGCAGGAAAACAGTGGAACAGATTGCTTATCACCAACTGTGTGCAGAAAGCTCTGCTTGAAGAGAAAGTGGTTGCATGAAGCCCCGTGCCCTTCCAATATCAATGTGTGAGTGCATGCATCAAAGCCACAATTTGGGATTAGAAATTCATCAGACCCAGAAGTCCTTGCCTACAGAAATAGGTGATGCACAGTTTTCCTTGCTTCCTGTGACTCATACTCAGTTTCTCCACGTGGTACGCAGCTAACAAGGCATAATGGACCAAAATCCTATGTAACAGTCATTAATAAAGATTTATGCTCATTTATAGTGCACTACTCTTTAATAAATAGCATGACAGCTATGATGGAAGGATCGGACCACCCTAGCAGACAACAATTATGAGTCTCCATTGTCTGTCATTTATTGCTCATGCAGGAAATCAGTTCTTCCTTCTTTTTTGCCCTTGGAGTGATGGAAAATATGCTGAAGCAGTTGTACAGTAGTCTAATTACTTATCACAAATCTCTTAAATGAGTTTATATTCATTAATGTGGCACCTGGGAATAGGGCCTTAAATCATCAATGACCTTTTGGATAATCAGAGGCCTCTAAGCTTGTTATTTGGAGTGTACTTCCCAAACAGACCTTTACCACCATGCCAGACTAATCAGTTAGGTCAGTTTTTCTTGAAATATTTTAAACACTAGATATAAGCCTGTAGAGATTGCTGTTTAGAAGATAGGTTGGCATACAGACAGTGCTGTTTCTTTATTCTGCTGGTATACTTTACCATAAATGAGTTCCATCTACTACCTTTGGGAATATCTATGATGCTACTTAGGAAGTAAGTAGGCGTACTTGAGCTACCTGTAGTCTAGGTGGAAGGAATAATGATACTGTAGGGGACTCGAGGGACAAACTTCAATTCAGTGTAGCTTCTGAGGTATGCATGTAGGATTACAAATGTTGCTGAATCACTTGCATTTGTTTATTGCTTATGACATAGCACTGTTCCAGCTAGCTCAGGTATGCCTAAGCCTTCTACAGCATTGTAGGCCCAGTTGCTGTGTGGGTCTTGCTTGGCTCTCAGTTTGCTCAAAGAATCAAATTCCATCATGTCCTACAGTTTGCCATGTTTCTGCTTGCCAGAGTAACTAGCATATTTATAATTGCTTTCCACCCAATAGAAAATCAAAATGAATTTTCTTCAATAATTTCCCCAATGGCAGTCTGAATATATTTACTTTCACATTTTCAATATCCTTCCAGAACTCTAACCCAAAGTTACCATAGTTAATATCATGCCATAATTTCAGCTCTAAGCTACAGCTGTGCCCAAGAATGATTCCAGGTGCCAAGAGTGGTCAGAGCGTATTGCAGTGTCACAAGCAGACTTGTTATCGCAATCTCTGAGAGACTGAATTCATTCTTATAGATCTATATAGAATCCGGTCATACTGAAGAACTTTGATGACACGGTTTTTGAAAGAGATGTAGCAGCTTCACCCCACTGAAATGATGTAAATTCTGTTATTCTGCAGTTCATGACCGTCTACGTTTAAGGATATTAAAATACATACTGAGTTAAGGATTTCTCTTCCTTATCAAAGCAGCAATGTTTATTAACATGAATAGATATGCCTGTTTTGTGGCAATGTACTATCTGTGTAATGATGTCTTCCTTACTCCAGTTATCTTGATTCAAAAGCTACAGTGCAGACAAAAGTAGATATCCTAAAATGTCTAGAACTTTCATTCGTAAATTCAGTTTCGATGGCACCAAGGTTCAGAGGGAAGCAAAAAAAGAAATTAGAATTGTGTCTTCATGTCATGGCTATCCTTAACAGGACACTCATCAAAAAGACTGACTGTCATCAAAAAGTTGGACTCCCAGTGTCAGCTTGTAGTTCATTCTGCAAGACAAGCCTGAGTGTCTAGGAAGCTCCAGTAATCTAAAACTGGTTAAAAATAAAGAGCCTGTATGACAGGCCCACTTCAATGGCTAAATTGAAAGAAAAATATTAAGAAATGGCAGTTTTCAAAAAATAGTCTAGTAGGCTTTTTGATTCCTTGGCAGAATCTGCTAATTTAATGGCTTTAGACTATTCTTGCACTCTTGGAGGTGAAATAGTTTCATGCGAGAAGTGGAAAGGTCTGTTAATGAATATCAGAATATTAAAATGCATGATTGCTATTACTGGTGCATTATATAGTATATATTATGGAAATTAAGTTCAAGGAATTCACAGCTAACAAGGAAGCATAGTCTTAATGAAATCTGACAGTGTCCTAACTGTTCCCCAAATATTTATCCTTTGCCATAAATAACCTACAGAGACATTCTGAAGTAACAGGCTTCTCCTGGCTAAGATTTTCACTTTACCCAGAATGATGTGATCATCTCACAGAACGAGGCAAAAGTCCATTGAAATGCAAGTGATGAAAGGGAGGCTGTTTCTGCATCACTGTTAGAAAAGTACAAGCCTAGGATACAGAACTGCTGTATTGCAGTTCTTACCCTGAGGGCTCTCCAATGTTGTTTGGTTTGATTTGGTTTGTTTTTTTGATGTGAGTGGTTTGCATCTTAATCTATACTCATCAAATTACTGAACAGACTAAACACAGTGCTCACATTAACACATGGCATCAGTAATGGTTTTATTTTGACAATATTTGATTAGGTATCAACCTAGAAACAAACATCAGATGCAGGAAATGGAACATGCATCTTAAATTGAGCAATAATGGAGCTGGGACCTTTTTGTAAAAACACAGTACAACAAATCCACAAATGCCAGGATGTTTCACACCTGTTACTTTGCTGCAGGCCACAATATCTGAAGCTTCCTGGGCTGAAGCTAAAGGAGAATTGCTATTGGTTGTTCCCAGCTTAGAGCTCTTGGCACCCATCTAAGCAATTCCAATAGACTTGCCCTTGGAAGTTTAGGCTGCCTCATGTTCACACAGTCTGAAGGGTGAAACAAGATGTTTACTGTCATTTATTTATCGTGACATTTCCTCACCATTGCTTCATTCATTTTGAAGCTGGATCTTCAAAACCCCCTTAGAATCATAGAATATCCCAAGTTACAAAGATCATTGAGTCCAGCTCCTGGCTTCACATGGGAGCATGCAGAGTTTATATTTCTGAGAGCATTATCCCAGTGCTCCTTGAACTCTGGCAGCTCAAGGCCATGCTCACTGCTCTTTGGTCCTGACCCTTTCTCAAACCCCCACCTGTCCCTCCCTGACACAGCTCCATCCCATTTCCTAAGGCCCTAATGCTGTTGCCAGAGAGCAGAGCTCAGCATTGCACATCTGCTCCCCATGAGGAGTTGCAGCCACCATGAGACCTCCCTCTGCTCTGGGCCCAACAAACCAAGGGACCTCATCCACTCCTCACACTTCTTTCCCTACAGACCCATCGCACACCTACATACCCCTCCCAGATGCCAGTCATTTAATGTCCTTCTTACACTGAATTGCACAGTGCTTGAGGTGGGGAGGAGATGTTTCCAAAGCATTTTGTGCCCAAAAGGTGTCTTTTAAATAAGTAGTGCTCGGGAAAATGCAGATGTGTTTGGATACATGTTGCAGAGGGATGAGCTATAGGGGTGCAGTCAAAGCCAATTGTGTGCCCCACCTGCGTACCAGAGGTAGGCTGAGGTGGGTTGGTAATCAGTGGCAACTGAATTTTGATTCTTTTTAAGGGTTTCCTTCCAGCCCTCCTCCTTCTTCTTATCAGGCAAAGCAGGAAAGGAAGGAGATGATATGGAAAGAATGAAAAAAAATGATATGAAAGGCTGGAAAAGTTCAGTTTGTTCATGGGCCTCTTCTGAGCAAAAAAGGCAGATAAACCAGGGCCTCATCTTACCCACAGAGAAGGATGCACAGCAGATCTCACTGCTCAGAGTAGCAAAAAAAGAACATTTCCTCTGATCTTTCCCATTAGATTTTTGAATAAGCAGACCTTTCATTTCTCAAAACATGGTAACCACTCTGTAAGTAGCTGACATGCTATTCCTCTACACAAAACTGCAGAAACCTTCCTGATCTCATGTCCTTTCCTACCCTTCCTCTATCTGTGGAGTCACTGAATTCAGCATTTCACAGCAGTACCTTAGTTGGAAGTGTTTTCTTTTCCTTCCCTTCCCTTCCCTTTCTTTCTTTCCCTTTTCTTCCTTCTTTCTCTTTCCCTTCTTTCCCTTTCTTTCTTTTTTTCCTTTCTCTTCCTCTTTTTCATTGATGGATGTCAGATTCAATGATTTCAGTAATTACTGTAGCCCTCCATGCCTTCATTCTTTCCCATTAATTGAAGGGTTTATTTTAAACCAAGTGCTTTTGTATGTATATCTTGATTAAACTGAATTCCCTTGTTTGATTTGATTGCCTCCCTTCCACTTCAGATTTTTATTGTGCCTTTAACTTTCTCTTTCTTTATTTTTTTTCCTGTTGATTATGTGGTGTAGGGACTGCACAACTACGATGGCCTCCATTGGATCTTTCAGAGTATGCATTGTCTTCTGAGATAACTATCCAAAAAATGAGGAGAAATTACAGAAAGCAAAACTGTATTTCCACTGAGATGCATAAATGTGGATAGACCAGTGACACATACATCTGCACACACATATATTTGTATTATTTTATAACATTAATACAACTTTCAAAGATTTGCTGCACCCACTCTTGTTACCTGCAATTGCAGTGTGAATTAATGATCCTTGTATACAGTTTATGCATTTGTTTTATACTGCACATCAATAAAGGTAGATCAAATTCAAAATCCCGCTTTATTATAGATGGAAACATTGCAACAAAGCAGTACAGCAGCTACCTTGTAATGAGTTATAGGTCGATATTTTATTCAGGCCGAAGAAAATACTGCTGTACTTCCAGCTACGTAAGATAAGTATAGAATGTGACCCCACACTGTACCAACTTCCCGACCTAAAGATGGGTATTAAATATCCATCCACTGATGAGATTATCTATCTCATTGAGGGCAGTCTGAAAACTGTCGCATCTGGTGTGGCTCTCCAGCCCCAGCAGAGTGAAAGCACTGTTAATTGGAGATAAAAATCCAAAGCACATTTACCATACTGACTGGCCAAGACAGACGTGGTGCTGTCAGAGATATGTAAAAACATATCAAAAAGATTTCTGTGGTGCAACATGTTTTACAGGGGGAAAAAAAGAGGATATTGTCTCTCTTCTCCCTTACCCTCCTCAAATCATAAAGTTGACATTCTCTTGACAAAATAAGGGACTTTAGCCTTTTGAATATAGCACATTGAAATTCTGCGCAGTGCCATACAGACTCTGATTTAATTGAACCTAACATTTAAAGGAAGGGCATTCCACAGACAGGAGGTATGTACTGAATCACAGTGTAGAGGACACAGAAAATGTATTGCAGTAGTTCTTTCTCTATTTCTATTCCTGCAGTGCAATAGGCATTCTGTGAGACCTGACCCATGATCTGGGTTCATCCCCTTTGTCTGCAAGAAATTTCCGTGCCTCAGTTTCCCACATTTTAAAGGATAACAATGTTTCATTTCACTATTTTACCTTTCTTTTCTGCCTTTTCTCCCACATCCCATTCTGTGTACAAGAAGAAAAGACCTTTTTTTCTAGAGATGATATGATTTCAGCATACCTATCTGCACTGTGAACAAAGAAATTTCAGACTGTTTTTAGATTTGAAGCCTGTTGCTTCTGTCATTTAGGGACAGAAAACCACCATATTCCCTCATTCCTCTGCACTGCAATTCACGTAAGCTGGAGTAACTGCCCTGTTCCATACTGCAAAGGTTTTGGTGCAAAACCCTTCAGAATTCATTCTGCGTGTGACTGGGCCCACCTCCATCCCAAGGTTGAAATATGGATTTTGTGATTTTTTGGGAAGTTTCCCATTCCTGAGACCTGCTATCTGCATCAGTTCCCAGGGTGATCAAATTGATTGCCTTTGCCCTTGGAAGTTCAGCACTTTGCAGGATTGATATAGCTTAGTGCTGCATAGTCAACAGGAAGTGTTAGGTATAGACAGTAAATTGATATGGCTATGAAGGATTTTATGTACTACAACTACTTGTTAATGCAAACACAAATAGTGTAGATTGGGAGAAGGAGAATGGGAAAAAATAAAGAGGGAGGAAAGAAAAGACCAGCAACATGGGAAAAATGAAGCAGTGTAGCAGAGGAGAGCAGAAAATGGGAACAGAGAAGGAAGATCAAATCCTGGTACTCACCAATTCAGTGAAATGGAAGCATTTAAGCCTCTGATAAAGCAAGTTTTTGACCCCTTTCATACTCACATTTTTTCCTTTAAATAAGCAATAGACAGGAAGAAGGAAAGTCAGTGAAGCTAAACCTCATCTACATTCAGCTCCACTGTCTCCCATTTTTTCTTCCCAATCATCTAACTTCATAATTTGTAACAAATATAGCTTCTATGCAGATTATTAAATTACATTTTATTTAACTGAAATGTTCAACTATGTTTGCTGGGCGAAGCTAAATCCAAAACTAAAACAACTCCAGAGTTAACCTGAAATACAAGATCTGCTCCTCGTCTTATTAACCCCAGAGACTGACTTTTCATTGATTTTCTGCAAGCAGGGTCAAGCTCAAATAACCTTCCTGGTGTGAGCAACCTGAATAAAAGCAGTGGAGTTCAGCAGGAGTTAGACACTTGACTTCAATCCCATACAATGTCTGATTTGTTCTGTCTTACATGGAGGTTAATTAATGTTAGTTCATTCCCTTTCAAGTCAGGAGACTCCATGTCTTTTGGTGTATCTGAAAATCTCAGGCAAAGCACAATGCTGTGGGTATTCCATGTACACAATCATAGGGGAATTTGCACTGCCAAGTGGTGCATTCCTTCATTAGTTTATCTGATTAACATTGAGAGGCTCTTGCAAAAGGTGGGCTCAGCAGAAGCCCAACTCAGATGCATATAAAGACCCCTGTGGAAACTACCACCCTAATCCATTCTTAGAGATTTTAGGGAGAACAGTGCTTGAGAACCAACAGTGACTGTTTGATATCAACAATTTTTCTCTGCACTGACTGCATTAACTGCAGTGCTTTTGTTTCTCATGTCTTCAGTCCTGGAGGACTCATGGTCTTAGGCCATGATATCTCAAGCAAATAACACTCTGTAGATTTGAGCTCTTCTTAGTCCCTATGCCTTATACTCCTTCTAACAGATGTGTGAAAAATGTTGCCCCATAAAATGAAATAAAACTAAATGAACAAACAAAATTTTAAAAAAGCAATTGGAATAGTAGTAACAACCATAAGAAAATGTAGCCCTTCAAGGCTTCAAAGTGCTTTGCAAATGTTACCTCATTAACATTAAGTAAGGTAAATACGCAGTGTTCTTATGCTTATTTAATCGGTTTGGAAGGGTGGTTCTTTTCCCCCTCCCGTGTCTAGCAATTAACATAATTTTACAAATGCACTTCAATTATACTTTAAAAAAAAATTGAATAAATATTTTTCCAACATTTGGATTTAAACAAGCATTTAATCCAGCCCTATTAAGACCTACCATATGTTTTGCATACCGTGGGCTATTATAAGTGCAGCTCCCCTGGAGGATTTCAGCGTCGGAGGAAATTACGTTGTTTGACACGGGCATGCTGGTTTGTAATTGACTCAAAATTATAGACACAATAAATAATTATTATTAAAATGCATTAACAGTGTAATAACTGGGTAGTCATTTTGATGGCCCTTCATAAGCCACTATAGCTGAAAGTGCATCAAGCAGCATTTGTAAAGTACCAAAGACCTGGCAGCACTGCAGCTTTAGTGGTAGTTAAAATGTGTTACTCAAGTTACTGCCAGTTTTGGAGGCTAGGGTACTGTTACATGTCTCACTCAGTGCCAGCTGTCATGATGTAATCTGAATTAGTTATATGCTACCTTAGAATCACACAAGCCTGAAACATTTCGAGTTCCAGGGCCAAGAACTGTAGTTGTCCTTATAGTTGAAGGCACTAGCATAGCACAGAGTTCTCTGTGTTCACCCTGTAGCAGAGCAGCTGCCGGAGCACTACCTCATTCTGAGTGAAGGTAAAGGGGGCAAACGCCATTCCAGATCCAGCAGTGACTCTGTAAAGGAGAATTTCCCCTACCTGGTAATGATTCTCTCTTTCTATGAGTTCATATCCAATTTGCATTAAGCAATGTCAATTTTGTGTGTAATTTCTTCAGAAAGACAGTACTTCCCAAGGAAGCTCCAAAAAGAATCTGCTGATGTTGCCCTGCCCTAAGTGGGTTTGGTGTTGTTCTTGGGTATGGGGGGTTGATTTTGTTATTTTTTAACCAGCATCAATTTTACTAAGCAAAGCAGCTGCTCCACATGCTAATCTTTGTCTCTGAAATTCAAAGGTGTTGGGGGCCTTGCAGAATCAGCTGGAACCTTCTCAAAATAATGCAGATTTTTACTGACTAAGGGAGCACAACGCCTTAAAGTTTATACAGCTTGCTGGTTGGTAAGTTAGAGTTGCCTCAGGACTATTTCCCATATCGCTGCATGATTCTCAGTTATGATAATCAGAGGGAAAATTCAGCTTAATGAGCACTAATGAATCACTGACACTCACGTTATTATGAACAAAAAAGCTGACCTAGCAGCTTTTTATTTATTTATTTGAAAGTGAAGATAGTAAATACTTGCTGATCATGTGTGAGCAAACTAAATTTTACACAGCAAGGCAAATCGAGGCATTTGTGTGTGAGAAGCATTACTGGGCTGTTCTTCCCACATCCAAAGCAATTTTAGTTTTAACCTCTGCCTGTAGGATGGTAACTGTATCTCTAGCCCCTCTCCCATGATTACAAAATATGGTTACCATTGTATGACCTCTAGGTATAGTTTATCTCCTGTTATCTGACCTACAGGGAAAGCTGACTTTGGGATAAGTTATTTTTCTGAGTTTCCTTTACTGCAACTGGAGAGAGGCAGGCACCTCAGAGCATAGGTGCTACCAGCTGTAGACACCTCACTTAAACAAGGTGGTTTTTCACTGTGAATACACTCGCAACTTTCTGGTGATTATTTTTAAAAAAACCCAGACAACTAGCTGAGATAGAGAAAGGATTTTAAACTTTCTAAAAAAGGTTTAACATATTTCCTCCCTTCTGACTTTAAGAGCCCTTATCAGTGCTCTTCTTAGATATGGTTGAGAACCTTATCCAGTGTTCCAGAAAAAAAAAATGATGCTGTTAACCTAAATCACAAATTAAAGTCAATTAACTATTAATGCCAAACACTTATTTTCTCTCCTGCCTTTTACTACTAGTCTCATCTGTTCTTCCTGTTGGATTTCAGTCTTTATACTCACTTTTCCCTTTTCATTCTGGTCTTTCTTTGTAATGTTGTGACTTTAAGCTAAAGTGAATCTGTACAGCCACTCTATTTGTCTGATAACATCCTTTCTTCTGCCTTAATTTACCTTTTTCCACACCCTCTCATGGAACAAGCAGGTGCAAAGTCTAACCTGGCTGAAAATTGAGAATAGAGTAGAGGAAAATAAATTGTTTCCTGCAGAACAAGTTTATTACAGTGGCTTGTTGCATGGCTCAAAGGCAAGGCATAGAGCGAACATGATTGTCCGCAGGCAGGGAAGACAAGGCTTGTTCTCAAGAGTACAAATTTAAGCCAAATAAATGGGAGCCTGTAACCCAGCCTTAGTGATTCACCTTGTCTGCTTCCTGGTGGAATTAACAACTTTTTGTTATTGCAATAGTGTGTTCCTCTGCTAGCGTCCAGCTTCTGGCTTGGACAAGCTGATCAGTGCTGTAGCAATTTGTTGCTACTATTTTTTCATTTCTTCCCCACTAATGACTTTTATTTAACTAAATCCAAGCTACTGATAGGTTTGGCTCCATAAGTCTACGAGATTCGATTTCCCGTTGTTTATTGTCTTTTCCTGGTTTGTCTGTGTGTATATGCTGCAAAATAACTTAGCTTACTAATAGATTTCCAGGTCGTGACACTCCAGTCATCCAAACTGCAAGTACACCATTTCAGCAATGAGGCTTTGGTCTGGAGTGAACCAGCTAGGTATGGTAAAACAACATTAAAGTTTAATTATGGGGATTGTTTATGCTAGAGCCTACTCCACACAAACAATACAGACAAAACCATGCTATGTCTGTTTTCTTATTCCACATAGAACCTACCTTGTGTGACCTTGCCCTCTCAAAGATTTCCAGCTCAACTCCTCTAACAGGCCAAGATATAAGAAAAATGGTGTTAAAAAAAGAAATTCTATAGCCAAGATATAACCTTCAGGATTATCTCAAGCGCTCAAAAAAATAAATGCAGTTATTTTTTCTATAGAAAAGGTTTTCTATAGAAACTCTATATGCCTACAGTGTTGTACATAAGCTATCAAGAATAGTATATTATATACCTAGCTGCTAGGACACAGTTGGCAGCATTCATGTATAGTAAAGCCAGATTCGAGGGGAGGCATATAAGCAGCCAGGTAACTTCTGCAGGTAAAGAGAGCTTTGAGGTTCTGTGAGCTGTCAGTGTATCAGATGTATTGAGGAACAGAGGTTTTCTGTGGTTATTTATCACACATGAATGATGCCATGCAATGAAATACTGAGAAATGCAAGTTGTGTATTTCCATGCATAGAAATAAATGCTGGAAGTTGTAGGATTTCTGTTTTCACATTAAAGAAATACAAATGTTTCAGGTTTTAATGACTTGGAATTTCTGCAGCGAGGATGGTATTCTGCTAAACATTGTGCTGAGTCAGTATTAATAGCATACGTAGAACCTTGTTGATGGATGTGCTGCAAATAGAAATAATTTACCACGTGGATTTCTTATGTTCTAACGCATCTCTTTTTTTTCTTTTTATCATTAGGAAAAAAACATTACTTTTATTTTTTCTCCAAATTTTATATGTAATATGGACTAGAAAATCTGAGTTAGTAACTTGTGCATCTGGGTTTGTGAGGACACTGCTGATTCTTACTCCTACCCTAGCATCATTACAGTGAGGAAGAGCTTGTTTCAACCTTTTTAACTCAGTGAAAGAGTCACATCTATTAATGATATGTCTACTGAAGACATCTTTCTTATGAAGGAATATCAGTGGAAATCAATGAAAGCTCACTTAAGTTAATACTTCTTTCCCACAGAGTGAAGTCTTGTGCATGTGTTTGCTAAGAATTCATTCTCTGGAAAATCCTCGGCTTGTTAGAGGTCATAAGT
This sequence comes from Callipepla californica brunnescens, assembly GCA_023055505.1. Classification (NCBI taxonomy): domain Eukaryota; kingdom Metazoa; phylum Chordata; class Aves; order Galliformes; family Odontophoridae; genus Callipepla; species Callipepla californica. The sequence goes on along the minus strand of JALIRH010000005.1, from coordinate 39,019,703 downwards.
CCTTTCAATACTCTTCATGGCCCTCATAATGGAAGCTGATAAACTTTCCTCTAGATCACAGGGTTTGGAAAGTCATTTCACTGATGGAAGTCTGTCAGTCACCCACAACAGGTGCTAGAGATGCTCATATGGAATGACTCATGGGAGAAGATTGACATTAAGGACAGATGTTGACCATTTTCAAGTTAGCCTGATATCACTGGCCATATTGCCTTTATTAAGTTATTTAAAGGATAGCCTATATTGTTTGTCCACAAGATAGTTTATTTTGCATGTATGCCTACCTACAGACTATAGTTCTGTGGATTAACATCTACAGGGGGAAAAGGGAAAACAAGCAATCAAGCAGTAGATAATGTTTAGTGGATAAGCCTTGTGCAACAAACAGAAGTTCTATCTAATTATAAGCATCTTGTCTTCCATTAGCAGCAAAAATTGCTTTGCTTGGTTCAAGGCTTTTGGGTAGCTTTTGAAACAGAATGAAACCACTGCAGATAGTATCTGTGATTTGACAAAATAATGATTCACTTCAGCTAACTAGTGTGTGATTGCTCTTAATTTAACTAGAAGGAAGTACACGGATGATCAGAGTCTTAAGTTGGCACAACGTGGTGTATAATGGAGAGCTTTGCAGAAACGAAAGCATTCAGATAAATAAGCAACACATTACTATTTTCTTATTAAAAAAAAAAAGAAAAAGAAGAAGTGTTTTGTTTTGTTTTGTTTTTTCCTAGGGGCAATTTCATTAAATGCAATGAAACTTTTATACTCTCTAGCTGCCATTGTATAACCTAGCAAATGTCACCGCGTGCAACACAGTGTAATGTGAACAAAGTTCTATTGTCACTGTGCCAACATAAATCAAGGAAGACTTTATTTAAGTTAGTGGGGTTTCAGCTGTTTATTTGACAATGAAGTGCTGCAGATAAAATTCTCTAAACAGTCCATTGCCCCATAACACTAAGCTACTATAAACCAGTGTAGCTTTCCCAGTTTCAGCAGGAGATTTTCCTGTTTATATCACATGACAAATAGAGAGTGTGGAAGAGGTCCAGAGCAGCCAGCCACATCACTTTGAACCAGTCCTGGTTCTAATCTTAGTAATATTTTCAACATTTTAACTTCAGAAAGCTATGTTCTACAGCTTTTAGACATGTCTTATATATTGAATATCTCATGTGAGTGTCTGAGTATTTTAAGAGACAAGCATTCACATTAGCTACTCTCAGAAAGTACCAAAATCAGGAGAACTAAGCCTAAAATAACAGTGGACTTTGATACAGATCAAGAATAGGTATTAATGTGAAAAATCCAATATAATCTTGCATATATCACATAAAATTCTTCTTAAAAAGAAAAAACTTTGCTGCAACAATATGAAGCTAATTTTACAACCTATGTCTTCAAAAATTTCCAACCTTAATAACTCTATGATTCTATGACACTAAGATATTCTTAGAAATAAAGGATCATATATTGAAAAAACACCTGTGTAGATCCCAGGGTAACAAGCTAACTCATAGCAATGTTGGCTGATTATTTCTGCCCCAAAATCTAAAATATTGTAGGTGATAGATTTATTGAAGTTATCAGTGTGATTAATATAAACCATTTGACCTACACTGATCTTAATGTAACTTATGTATTAATAAATTCTGTGTAACAGTCTTGTGCATCTTTAATAAAGGTTGTGAGTACCTCAGTGAGAGGATACACTTCATCTTAAATGTGCTTTCACACATGAATCTTCAGTTTCTATAGATAGCACTTTACCAGATCTTTCATGTACATGGATCACTCCTAGAGTAACGTCTCATATTTGTTTCCTATTTGATAGAGCAAATTCTCAGCTACAAAACACTGTTTTTCAACATAGTCAACTAACATCAGCAATGCATTTTCACCAGCGATAAGTAGAAGACAAGAGCCTGCATACCATTCTCATAAAAATCTGTGCCAACGGAGGTGACCCACTGCTGAAATGCACTCACTTCCTCAGTGTGCTCACATCCACTATCTGGTCTCCATAAACGCTCAGTAAGCACTGATGAATATCAGTAGGTGCACATTTCTCTGTATTGAGGAATTGAGACACACCTTTGTTTCATATGCACTTCTTTATCAGACACCATTGTGTCAGACTGCCTCTCTGCTGCCAGATGGCAGTTGTCAGATGGCAACAACATGTAAAGGGATATGGATGAGATGGTTCAACCTCTACTGCCATGCCACTAACGTCTGCCTCTGTCATAATGCCCTGACGGAATAATATGAGAGGCATTACTTTCATAGCAGCCTATGTGTGTGAACAGAAGTAGGGAAGGACATTTCATCTATTTAAAGAGCCATAATGTTATTTCTGTGCTATTCTAAAGAAACAAGAGTAGCTTTTCATGAAACTGCACCCAGTACATATTTTCCCAGAGAAATGTCACGAAGACATTAGCTGTAGTTTTGTTTTTAAAATGTCATTAAATATTTTTCCTTAGAAGTAAAAACAAGAAGAAACTACTATATCTTCTGCAGTGCTGTAAGGAAGAGTTCAGTGAATCAGAAAACTTCAGTCTTGCTGCCAACTAATTACCGTGCCTCACAGACAAGTCACACAAAAGAGAGACGTTTCTGAAGAACACTATCAGAGATTTTTGACACTACATCTACAGAAGTGCCACCACATCATTCACTCAACAGGCAAAATTGATTTTTGCAGCAAACTTTCACATGTAAAGAGAAGAAAAAAGAATCCCTGAGCTTTTAGATGTGCAAAAAAAAAAAAAAAGCTGTTAGAGAAATTCTTTTAAAAGTTTGTATTAGTGACAGTAGGGATTCAAGTTATATATTTGGCCACTGGAAGATGAAGTGGTCGAAGCTCTAATACATTGCAGTAGGATTGCTCCTAGCTCACACTTATTTTCAAACAAAATTCCTTGAATGTTGTTATGGACTGACACATGCTCTAATCTCCCCTGGTGTGGGAAGGGTCAGTAATGTGCTGGTTGTGGATTGCATGCTTATAATGGAGACGCATCCAAGCACTCAAAGTGAAGGAAATGAAATTGAATCACTTTGTTACATACTCCTCAGAAGCTTTAAAAAGTGGAATTTTTGAAGTGTTTGCTTCTCAACAGCAAAGCTGATGTACCTTTATAAATCCACGCTGATTTGAGTTAGATTTGTTTTTATGAATTTCCTGTTAGATTTGATATCTTATTGATATGCTTATAAAAACTTTCAAACACCTCTTCTTTCTCTGACTCTGGTATTCTCTCTGTTGCTTCCTTCTGACTCTCTCCTCCCTCTAGCCTCTTCTGCCCTCTCTTAAATATGCTTTCCCAGAGACGGCACCAGGCTTGGCTGATGGGCTCATCTGTGTCCATCACAGAGCCAGCTGGAACAGCTGTGTCATCTGCTCTCACAGAGGCCAAGACATGCTCATAATTTTGCTGAATTAATTTTTTATCAGTGAGAGGACTCACTGGCATTCTCTTTGGAAGCTATCTGTACTCAAATTCCAGGAAGAGATCCATGATATTGTGCAAAGACCTGTTTTTACAACTTCTCATGACTTGGAAGCCAAGGGTATAACCAGAGACAGTCTTAAAAGTGATGGCTGAGTAGGAAAAGTGAATTTTCACACTTCATATCATTTTGTTTCAGGAATTAATGGAAGGAGATGTGGCATTGTTTGTCAGTGTGGCCTCTTTTTCTCCACACCTCTTTCCACATTCCCCATCTCTTGAATGCTTTTGGAAGTGTTCAAGGCCAGGCTGGATGGGGCTTTGAACAAAATGGTGTCCCTGCCTAAATCTTTAAGGTCCCTTCCAACCCAAAGCACTCTATGATTCTGTTTCTATGCTTCTAAGACTTTGGGGTAGATTGCTGCACAGAACTAGTGAAGAAGCACTGAACTAGAAATAGAACAAACTCAGAGCCACTGTGAGAAAACCTGATTGGAAACAACCAATGCCTGCTGGACTCTTGCCTCCAGTAAATATACAGAACCGAAAGATATTGTACCAATGCACTCAAGAAGCAGGCACACGTTTTCAATTTGCACTGGACTTTTTCTGCTCAGAGGAAAGTTTAAAATCTTGTTAGGCATTATGTAACAATGTTCTATGGTTGCTTGTAGTTACAACAGATGAGGAATGAACAAAGTATTTTCCACTGACATCACTGAACTGAATGAGAATCGGGAGAATATTATGACACAGGACTGGACAAAAACAGTGAAAATATTGTGTGTATCAATTAACACACTGTGTGAAAACACACTTTATTGTTATTAATTCCAAAGCTCCATTAACATAAGGGGGAAAATCAATGGGTGGTGGATGAATTTTTTTAAGGTTTATCTACCACTGAGTGGAAAGGGATACGGTTTTCCCTGTATTAGAATTATAGAACCACAATTTTCCTGAATATTTAGGCAAAAGTGTTGTTGCATGAAAAATGAGCTGGGCCTGGTACACTTTAACTGGGAATTTATTTTGTATGGGGTGACAACACTGAATCAGCAGGATTCCTTCCCTGGTATAGTCACTGTTTTGAAGTAATACAAATTTGAGGTCATGATGTAAACATCATGCTCTGCAATTGCATTCTTCTCAGGTGTATTCACACGGTTTTCCTTGTTACAGAATCCAAGTGTTGTTTCATAACTATTCTAAGAGTTTACTCCCACAGCAGGTCTAACAATTACAAACTGAACCGTGGGTCAATTAATCTGTGATTTACCCAAGGTCACTCAAGGAGCACCTGCTCAGTAATCAAACTCAAGTCTTTTAATTTCCTGTCTAGTCTATTGACTATTTAATTCGTTATGTAATAGCAGTTTTGGCAGAAGAGCAAAAGCAAACCCAACTGTGTTTTCAGAGGACTCGCGGAGAGTGAAATTATAACAGCTTTACAAGCTGGCATGTGTCAACTGAGCTGTGCTAATTGTTTGTCTGAATATTTATTATCTGCACCAAGTCTGACATTGGACTTAGTTTAGCCTATTATGAAAAAGAATTACACTGAATCATTGCCATCGGATAAGAGTGTAGATAGCAGCCACTACCACTGCTTCTCTAATCTATGCTGACTTCTTTGCAAGTCTCCTGGACACCTGGGGTCCCTGTGTCCTAAGGGTCACTCTCAATGTGACAGTCAGCAGAAGCCAGGCTTCAAGCCCCAGTTGCACACAGCAAGAGGTTCTCCATGCCTGAATTAGTTCATTGCCCTTCCATGTGCAGGTAAGAGCAATCAAGTTAGCAACACTGGCAAGGATTTTAACTCATGAGTAAATTGTAGGGTATTGATGTTGAGAATTCAGATTTATTTTGTATAATTTCATTTATTTTCAGTTGTTAGCTAATACCTGTGTTCATTTAATATGTGATTTGCTGCACGTGTTTCAAGTCAGCAAGGATGTGAGAGGTGGAAGAAGATATTAGATAAAAAGAATGATGGGGATTATATTGTGAGGCAGAATATGGAGGGAAAAAAAATAGTTGAGAAGAGAATAACAGGCATTTAGAATTAGAATAACATGAGACAAATTGAGAAGTAGACCAGCAAGCTTTCAATAACAGACAAAAGTTACTTGATTACACCAGCAATTAATCCAAAGGTCTCACTCAACTTTGCCTGGTTATATCCAATTTCAGATGTTAATTCCCCAAAGATATAGTTGTTGGCAAAGGTGGAGAGGAAGTAATAAGAGCTGAAGAATCACTCTAGACTCTCAGATGTTTAACTAGGGGAGACTCCTGGAGACCTTGTCACCACTGAAATCTTTGTGTGAATGGATGAAGGGAGGAATGATGTCAAATCAGAACACAGAAGACCATCTGAGAAACATTCCTTCATGCACTGACTACAGTGGGAGACTGGAGCAATTACGCTGCTAAAATAGATGAATGGATTTAATGCCTTAAAGTATTTGTGCAAATGCAGAGTTCAGTTTTCTGAGTTTCTTTTTTCTGAACATGTATCAGAAAAAAATTCTTGCAAGTGGCATGGGTGAGAATGACTGTGTTATCTGCTGTACTTCACATTGCCACCTGCTGAGCTTGATGTACCCTAAGGAGAAAGAATGAAATTTTGCTTCTAGGAATCTCTTTCTATACTGTCACTGGAAAAAGAAGAGATTTGAGGTTACCCTCACTTTTGTAACAAACAAACCTCTGAAGCACAAGTTGACAGTGACTTTTTTCTTTGCAAAAAGAAGTGAAAGTCTCCATTTACTAGCTCAAATCAAAGGGTTTTTTTTTTCCTTCTTTTTGAGGTGTTGAACAAACATTTCAAAATGTGAAATCTTGTCTCTCTTTTTATCTGAGACATACAAAGCTGAACAAGATAACAGGGACTTTGAAAGCAAGGTGAGAGTACTTACTCATCCTGCAGTACTACTCTGTCTAAGGTTTGAAGGATGCTGACTTTACATCCTTTCTGGAAGAATACTTAGTTACCTGTACAACATGTACAGTTCAGAAGCTGGCATAGTAGATTATGTCTGATGACTTCTACATTTACTGAGGTTCAGTGGAAGATCAAAATCACTAATGTTCTCTCTCTACCAGAACAAAAGATGGATTTCAAAGCAGAGAAACTTAACAGAACAAGAAGAAAAACAAAGTTTTGTTGAAAAGACAAATGAGATTGAAGTTTGTAGAGATGAGAAGGAATAAAAGAGATGGAAAGAAGCAGTTTTCTTTTGTGCTAAAAGGAATAAATGAGATGACAGACTTTGTGTAATAAGGCATTGACAAGGTGTTAATTTTATTTACCTACTTTTGAAGTTATATAAAAGTTCCCTGAATTAAATCTCTTAACACATGAATAGGAATAAACAATGAGAAAGCAATAGGAAGAGAAATGTTACCCTGAATAGAAAACCTTGATGTTAGTATCATTTTTCCCTAACCCAAATATATGGATCAGTCATGTCTTAGTGTTATACAAGCCTATCTTATCTATCTTATTCTGGTTTACTGGGGATAAAGTTATTTCAGTAATTAAAGATAAGTCATTTTTCTTTGCTCTGTCTTTATGTATTCCCTTCATATTTCAAAGCAATCTGTTTTAGAAAAAATGGGCTTTCTTTTCTGCTCACTTGAAATTGTTCTATGAAATGTAATAATTCCATAATAATTTTCTCATTAAAGATTTTGATACTTCCTTTTCAGAGAGCAGGAAAAAAAATATCTTTTTCATGGTTTTGACAAGATGCAGCTTCCTGGCAGAAGGACTGTGAAAATAGGATTCTGCTCTCATTTAAGTTCACCCCTTCCCTCATACACTCCATTTAAAACATGCCATGTGCTGACTTACTCTCAGCATTTGCTGTCAGCTCTGCTGTCTCAGTCAGCCACGGCTGATGAGAAGGCAGGAGCTGGTGATCTGCCATTTGGCTTCCATGAGGCTAACACAAGCCATGGAGTGATCCGTGTCTTCCAGTTCTTTGTACATGCTGCAAATGTGGAGATGCAGGGAGGGACAAGTCATCAATGTGTTGAAAGGCAAAATTATTTACAATTTAGGGCTGATATCTCCATGTCATTTTGAATAAAATAGAAATGACAGTGTGTTTCAAATATGTCAAAACAGTTAGCTCACCAAATCAAAAATGCCACTGATTCATACAGCTCGTATCTGTAACATTTCAAATATCTTGTTGTGTTTTCTCTCAGCACATTCCAGCTCTCTGATGGTACATCAGGACGACTGCACAATTAGATTTATCACTTTGCCGGGTGTGACAAAATGAAGTCTTTTCTTTTATTCTTTCCCCTCTCTCTTAATGCTGACAAGTTATAAAGAAGAGAAAAAGTCAAATTATCGAAGTGAGATTTTTCAAAAGCACACAGCCTTTTTCTAAGTCATCACCCACTGAATTCTATGATTTAACTCCTGCTAATTTCCATGGCAGTGGAGTTATGCTAATTCTTACTACTCCTGGACATGTCATGCTCTGTTCATCTAGGGTCATTTGCACTGATTGATTTTGTTTAGCCTCCCTTTTCCTTTTCTCTGTTCTGGTTTTCCAGCATGTAAGTCAGCTGGATGTCTCAGTATAACAGTTCCCGATCAAAGAGCTCTAGGAAACAGCAGCGATTTTTCATTCATTAAAAAAAAAAAATACTTAAAAACAACTGGCAGTAGCACACTGCAGGAAAATATGATATAGTTTGGTAACAGCACACTGATTGTTAAACAAGGTTCATACCAATAATAGCTTCCAGCTTGCCATTCGTTACGTGGTAGAACTTTTTATTTTTATTTTTGTTTTGTGGTTCCTTTGTTCTTTCTTAAGCTGTAACGCAGCTGAATGGTTTGATTTTATTTAGCAAGATGTATTTGGGGGATTGTTTATTTTTTTTATAATGCAATCTATTTATAAGCAAAGGGATGCAAATCTACCCAGAGGAGCAGACCTACCAATTTATCATTCTTTCTACATTCGCTAGGTCTATTGGAAAAGTGGTGCAATAAAAAAAAAAAAAAATTCAAAGAGAGAAAATTGTTTTACATTTTGGGAATGTGAGAATGGCTAATTATAAAGAATTAAGTTTTAGAGCCTTGAATCATGGCAGAATTAAGACCAGAAACAAAATATTTTGATGTTCAGGTATGCAGCACAGTTTCCATGTAATTTAGAGCAAATGGATGCTTATGAGTCCACAGAGACTGAGTACAAGAATCTTGGTAGCTCCAAGCGTTCTGTGCTTTCCAAACTGTGGGATAGCACTCAAAGTCTGAATTATCACGTCTAATGCAAAATGTGTTAGTATTAGAATTTGATAGCAGAGATGTATACGCAGCCATGAGAGACTGGGATTCCCTTGTTACCAGTGTTCTGTAGCACCTAATGATCTCTTTCTCTTCTTTCCCACATCTTTCAAGAACAGAGCCAGTCATATAATTGCATATAGTGTCAGGCTGCTTCTGTCTCACAGGTGTTAATTCAAGCGTAAGTATAAGGCTGGGGAAAAAAGGACCCAGTGAAAAGTGAATTTACTTGTTTTATAGTTGCAGAGAAAGACATTAATAGAATGGGCTCCAGAGCATGTGAATGAGACAAAGATGGAAAGTAGTGCCCATACCCACACACAAGGCACTTGGCTTCCAGCTTAGAATCACAGAATTACTGATGTTGGAAATGACCACTAAGACCCTGTATTCCAACCTCTTGGATGCCTTAAATGGACATTTGGGTGACAATCTACGACTACAGACTACCTAAAATTCAGTGTCCCCTTTACCTCTGAAGTGTTTGATCTTAAAAGTTTTGTAGAGCCAAAAAGCTTCTCAATCTGAGGACTTAATAGCCTGGGATGAAAAGCATGGAAATACTCAGGTCTCCATCACAAAGCATGAATAGACTCTTCCTGCATAACCACAAGGTTTTCTACTAGTTGAATGGGGCCCTACACAACCTAGGTTCAGCTCCCTTCCAACCCATGCTATGATTCTATGATTCTGTGTAAATGAGGACCTGGGAAGGACAAATAATAAAAGAATTTCTCACGTTCAACCAAGTAAGTATGCACTGGATATACACATAATGCTGACAATTTAAAATTCCACAAGGAAGACACAGCCCCACCACTTGAACTTGACTGGAAGAGAAAGACCCATCTTTAGCATATCTGTAAGAGAGAATGCAGAACAATAAACAGGGACCAAATTCTCTGATCCTCTGATCCTGGAAAGGCATCAGTCCACATGTCCAATCTTCAAATGGCATCTGTAACCACCAAGTGACCTTTTTTCATACCTCCAGGTCAAAATATCTACAGTAGCTTAGACTCCAGAAATTAGCATTCAGCTTCACTTCACGGCAATCCAGACCAACGTCTATATGTCTTTAAAAAATAGAATCTAAATCACTTCACAGGGTATCTGTCTTCCTCTTAAGACTACCTTCCACAAATCAAATAAATTTCCAAACCTGTTCAAAATTTTGTAGCCCTATTTTTCTCTTTTGTCAAGCATGCTGAGCCAAAGGGGCCATATTTCTGTCTACATTGTAATTCACCAGAGCAGTGCAATAAAATATGTAGGTAAGAATTGTCATATCTCTAGAATATATGAATTCTCGTAAACTCACCAGATGTTTTGAAGCAACCACTAGGTTTTAATTGGGATATTTAAACGTGGAAAGGCCAATCTGCAGTGACACTGTGCTTCTTATTTATTTCAGGCTATTTACATTTTGGAAAGAAGGGTTCAGAAAGTTTCTCGTCCCATTTTGCAGAAAAATAATAAAAAAAAAAAAGATGAGGAAGAAGAAAGAATCAAAGCAATCATTCCATTAATACTGTAGTAATAGGTGAAAGTAATAAAATAGAGAAACAAAATGGTTTCAGAGCAACTTGGCATTAAGAAGAAAAATTCCCAAGAGAAATCCTAGGTACTCTTATTGACTCATGTCCAGGGAGTAAGGATGTGATTTCTTTCCTGGACAAAGGAACTATTCTTGGCGCAAATTATTTGTAATTTGAAAGCACGAGCATAAAATCCTCTGGTAGTCTGGATTGACTATGGCTATATTACCGGTCTTTTTGCACAGAAGTTTCTTGTGATCTGAGGGGTTGGCTGAGCAATTTATGGTGTCCTTTTCCACTCAAACTTGGCAGAGAGCATAGAGGGGAGGTTGTAGGTACAAGCACTATGCTTGTCATGTCACAACACCACTGTAGAAGCAGATCAAGACCATGCAGGACCAAGGCAAGATAATTTAAATACTTGGCATCTGTTGTATCACTTGGCCAGGAAAGTGGAATGAGACCCATATCAGTGTGAGCCCCAGTTCGTATGTATCCATCTGATCTGATTGGCTGCCCAGAAACATGGTGGAAGGCCCATCTCTGGAGACATTCAAGGTCAGGCAGGACAGGGGTTTGAGCAACCTGATGGAGCTGCAAGTGTCCCTGTTCATTGCAGGGGATTTGGACTAGATGGCCTTTGAAGTCCCTTCCAACTCAAACGATACTGTGATTCTACAGCAAAACACTTATAAATAGAAAAGACCTCCCAACAAACTTTGGGCATCTCTCATGAAAGATGGATGAGTTACTGTTGTAGAGTAAAAAAAAAAAACAAACAAACCAACCAACCAAAACCTTCCCTGATTTCACTAGGAATAAAACACAGTATTTTTTTCTTGCCTTATTCTTGAGAAAAAAAATCTGAAGTTGACAAAATTTCTACACAGACTTAATTCAGGGGCAGACACCCAGCATGAGATATTTCAGTCCAAGCAGTTCACATTTGTCAGCAGTACGAGTGTCTGAATACAGGTTCTTGTAATGGAAAGTGTCAGGCAACCTTAAATACACAGACCTATTGGCCTGCCTGCAGTGCAGTTTTTAAATGAAATAACCATTTCATCACACAGATTAAAAAATGCAGCCTGTGTTCACTCCATAACTTCCTTTCAATCTCTCAGACAGCTTTTTTTCACCATAGTTACTGTTATAAACAGAGCTTCTGTTTTTCAACCTTATATGTCTCACAGTTGCTGAATTGTGAAATATTAGTGGACTAAAATAAACAGATGCAGGTGTATTCCTTGGCAATGGCTTTGTCCAGGGCAAGAGAAATCTTGAGTGTGTCTTTTCTATTTGTTGGAGTTATACACTGAATTAAAGAGGTTTTTTTTTTTTCCTTTCCTGCTGTCAAGGTTGACCTACTCAATAAAGACTGAAAGTGAAATCTCATGCTACATAAACGGTGCATAATGCATGCATTTACAGCTTGCTCTCTGTCTTCAGACTTAAAAAATAGCATTTTTCAAATGTTCCTACTCTATTTGAGGGGAACATTGTTTACCTTCTGTGGAAATGAAACAGTTTTAGCACCTGGAAACGTGAAGTTAAAGCCAAGAATATTAAAGCATGCTTTACCAGGCACCAAATCATTGCATTATTGCAGGGGTGAGATCTGTACTGACTCAGTCTTGCTCCAGGTGAGCTACCTTTTCCCTAACAGAGGGCTCAGAAGCCCTTTGTCCACCCAGCTGTGCTTTGCAGAGGGCAGAGCATTGCCAGTGCTCATTGACACTGCTCTGCCATAGCTGTGGGGTGTATCTGATGGTTTCAGCAGTGTGGTTTTAGCCTGGACACTTCAACATTCATAAAAATCACTACAGGTCTTTTAACAAACTTCTGATAAGGATCCTTACCCCATCTTCTATTCACGTTCATTTCAGGCTGTGGGCCTCATACGTATCAGACTCACAACCCCAAACCTTAGCATAAGCAATTCATTTTCTGCTGCGCTGATGACCTTAACTGCCAAAGCTCTAGATTGCCATCTCTGCCATTCAAGCAGCAAATGGTTTTTCTAAAGTACTGATTCGTCAAAAGAACCATAATCCTTACTGTACCCATTACACCACTTCTTCCTTTACCTACAGATATTCTTTTGAGGAGTCACATCCAAACTGCAGGCTGGCATAACCTTGTTCTACCCTATCAATATGGCAGAGGCATAGCACTGTGATCTATGTAGGTCAGCATTTATATGTTCTGCTCCTCAGAGCAGGGTTTGTATATCTGAACTTTCCGTGGTCATATAAATCCTTGCCCTCATATAATTCTGTGAAGCGTCTGTCTTAGGAGAGGGGAAAAAGCATACAGTAACAAAGAAACAGGAGCTATCACAGTTTTCATGTTTCATCTTTAAAGCAGAAATGATGCACAGCAATCATTAGAAAATATCAATCGGTGCTATCTAGAGACTGAAAACAGCTATCTCAGTCAATTTATGCACAACTTAATCCTGCTGTATAAAGTATGTGTGAGCTTGCTTGAAATATTTATGTTTCAAATAGCACTCTCAGACCTTCTTTTAATTTTTCTTGTTTTCTTTTCTTTTTCATTTATTTTTTGAAACAACACTTGCTGAAATTTATGTTGACAAATTGCAGGCAAAATGATGAAGTGCACCTTCTCTGATCTGCAGTTAGAAGTCATTTGCATCCCTCCGCCTCACTTTGTTTTTTTTCCACAAAGGGAAGTTTCTTTAACTCAGTTATCAATCAAGAAAAGCTCTGAAAGGCTATTTCATAGAACAATTTGTTAAGGTGACGACAATGGTATCAACCATGCAGCTCCTCAGTAATAGCCCGAAAAGATCCGTGTCACCAGGTTATTAATTGTAGAAGAAAAAGAATTTAAAACCATTAGCACTGACTGCCTTTACTTCTAAAGTGAATGTTGTGGTTTTTTTCTTCTGAAATTAGCTATTTTTTTCTCCTTTTATTGCTGTTCAAAAAGCTGACAGTGAAACAACCATCTGCAGTACTGAAACTAATTTCTAACCAACAATCTTAATACAAAATTTCAAAACAAAATACTGAACAGAAAACAAACCAAAGAATCATTTAAAGAAATGTCCACTCAGTGACTAGTCAGCATTGTTTTGTATTTACTATGTGACTTATGGCATGGGCTACCCAGGGAAGTTGTGGAGTCACCATCCCTGGAGGTGTTCAAGAACCATGGAGATGTGGCACTGAGGGACATGGACAGTGGACATGGTGGGGATGGGTTGGGGTTGGACTAGATGATCTTAGAGGTCTTTTCCAATCTTACTGATTCTGTGACGTTATAAATAAGAGCTAGAAGAAGATGTATGTAACAGAAGCATGGAGCAATTCAGGGCGGAGTATTTTTGGCACTGTGAAAGTATATAATGAGATGATTTGCTTAAAGAACTGATTGAGGCATATCCCAGGTCCAAGTGTGCATTTCTGAATTCTTCTCCCAAATGAATGGTAGTGGTACAATTGCTATGCCAGTAACAGAGGTCACAAGCAAGACAAAGTGATCCATTCCCCACCCCAGAATTTCTAAGCATTACCTTTATGTTTGCAGAACTGAGCCAAATTCTTTATATTTTAATCCTATGGAAGAAGTAGTCTTGATATTTTCCCATAATTCTAGTGACAAATGGTCATAAGGATGCCTTTCTTTATTACTGAGCATCATAATGTATTCCTTTATTAAGAGAAAAGACAAGTAACTCCATTCAAACTTCTTTATATGTCCTTTGAATGTGAAAATTGGATTGCCTTTGTTGTGGAAGAGCAGGCATGCTCTTTGAAGGTATGTTGCATCACAGTGTGACTGACATGCAAACTTTTCCAGACTTTAAAGTGATGTCTGTTTGCAGCTCCTTTTAGAGCTAAGAAATCATAAACAGAAATGTGAGAGCTGCAGATTAAGAGAAAGAAATATAGAGGCAGACAGGCTATGTTATGAGGAATTCATGCTATTTAAAATAACAAATAGCTCTTCACCTGATGTTAAGATGACTAATAGCCCAGAGAGAAAACAAGATTTGAGTGCATAAACTAGATTTAAGCAGACTTCATCTGTTTATTTCCAAAATTTCTAAAGCATCAGATGGGTATTTTCCTTATGTTCTGCAAGTTCTTAGCTTCCTCTTCCCCTCCCACTAACAGGAATCCTATATGTCTGGCTAGGTCTTCATTTTATATGAACAGACACTATTCAAACACTAGGGATGGTATAGCCTAGTCTCAGTTGGTTTTCTGGACCTGGGTCTGCAAAATTTACTCAGAGGAGGCACTGAATTTCTGCTCAGTTTATGCTGAAGGTGCCTCACCGGGGCTTTGGGATGATATTTTCATCCTCTTGCCTCTTTTCTGTGCACTCCCATTCCCTTTTCAAACACCCTGACTCGATTCAAAGCCTATTTGATTCAGTTGGGTAATAGGTGAAGAAACTGATGATAATAGCCTTCCCAATTGAACTACTGATTTCTACAGTGCAGAAAAACGTAGATCTCCACTTTTGTATATGGATGTATAATTTGTTTCTTATTACAATATATGCAGCAGCAACTGTGAAACCTTTACTCAGTGCAGCAAGCCTGCCCTTCCATTCATTTCCATACTTTTTCATTTATCTCTTCTGTTATTTCTCACTGTACTGTGCAAGCCAGTAGCAGAGATTCTTACTGAATTTTGGGATGCAGTCTGCAAGAACAATCACACAAAACAGTTTTGCTCTGGGTCAAACAACTGGATCTAAGAAGCTTCAAACTGAAGATATATCATACATGCAAATGGTGTGTTTTCAGTGCTTTAACATTAGCACTCAGTCATGCTGAGTTTATTACTGCAACAGTGTAGAAGACAGTAAATAAAGCCTGGTATAAAACTTTATGCAGTTTTTTTTTTTTTTTTCTTCCAGCTGAAAGAATTATATAAATCAAGGTTTTGTGTTAAATGACTGGTGAAGTGAGGTTAGGTAACATCTGAATAATTCCTCTGTGCATCAGATTCCCTCAGCTGGAAGATTATGATCTGATGAGCTACAGTTTATTACATATTTTCCTACTAAAGACAATGAAAAGAAACTGGAATCGTGTTTGAGATTTTTAAGGGTTTTTTTTGTTTGTTTGTTTTTCTGGGGAGTGTATCTGCTGAAACAATCAAAGAACCACAGATTCATGGAATGGCTTAGGTTAAAAAGGTCCTTAAAGATCACCAAGTTCCATCCCTCTGCCATGGGCTGGGTGCACCCCACGACTCAGGCTACCCAGGGCCCCATCCAACCCAGCCTTGAGCACCACAGCTCTCTGGGCAGCCTGTTCCAGGGCCTCACCACCCCTCTGAGTGAAGAATTTCTTCCTAACATCTGACTTAAATCTCCCTTTTTAGTTTAAAACCTGTCCCTTTGTTCTATCACTATCAGAACATGTTAAAAATCAGTCTCCTTCCTGTTTATAAGTTCCTTTCAAGTACTGAAGTGTGACAATGAGATCTCCCCAGAGCCTCCTTTTCTCCAAGCTAAAAAAGCCCATCTCTCTCAGTCTGTCTCCATAGGAGAGGTGGTCCAGCCCTATGAGCATTTCTGTGACCCTTTTCAGGACCCACTCCAAATGCTCCACATCTTTTTTCTGGGCTGCATGCAGGCAGGATGCAGTACTCCAGATGGGACCTCACATTGGCAGAGTAGAGGGGCACAATTCCCTCCGTGCCCTGCTGCCTCTCCTCTTTTGTTGCAGCCCAATTTACTGTTGACCTTCTGATGTGTAAGTTGACACTGCTAGATCACATACAGCTTTTCATTCACCAGGATCTCCAAGTCCTTCTCCACAGGCTTGCTCTCAATGAGTTCTTCTCCCAATCTGTATTCATATCTCGGATTGCCCTGATCCAAGTGCAACATCTTGCACTTGGCCTTGTTGACCCTCTTTAGGTTCACATAGGCCCACTTTCTGATGCTCTGGTCAGCAGTGCCCTGCTAAGTCCAGAAACCCAGCAGCTGGGGTGTGGGCACCATTCCTCTGAGCAGGACCCTGGGAAGGATTCTCCTGCACTGTACAGCAGGCAGTGGGGTGGGAGAGGGGAGGGCTTGTCCCCTTTGCACCTCCTTACTGCAGCTGCTACTACGATACCACGACGTGCACAGAACTCCCAAACTGGTTGTCACAATCAGGGATAAACAGACAACCTGCCTGCAATCAGCTGAATAACACTGTTTCTCCTGCTACCACGAAGCTCTGATGCAACAATTTAATACACTCGCTCTTTAAAGTAGATGAAAGTAATATCTTTTGCTATTGTTCACTCAAATGAAATAAAACATTGCTAGCTGGAGCCAGTCAAATCAGTCCTTTCATGAATTTTGATTGGTTTCCATGGAAACGCTGACATACTCCATTTAGCACCAGGGTCCATGCCTGAACAAAGGAACTGCTGAATGAAGTCGCAGAATCTTCCTATCCATATGCATGGTAGAGAGCAGCATTTTCAAGTAACGCTGGTGATTAAGTGTTTGTATAAACATGCACAGCGATGTGAGCGCAGTGGAGATCAAAATCAGTTGGGCAAGAAGCATTCGTCAGCTCTAATTAAGAGTTAGGGAAAGATGAAGCATGCTGGGAGTGAAGTGTGTGCATTGCTATTGGGAATAGAGCTGTACTTTTATTTAACACGGGAATTAAAAGCGAGGTTTACTTGCAGCATAGAGTAGAAATCCAGAGAAACTCTGAGCTCTTCCATGGAAGATGGGAAGCTTTGCATCTCACTGAACTTGCCTGGTTTTATCACTGACCAGGGTGGTGATGATAGCTCTCACTCTTCCATCTCAAGATGTCATAGAATCATAGGCTCATAGAATGGCTAGGGTTGTAGGGGACCTTACAGATCATTGAGGGTTGCCAACCACTAGATCAGGCTGCCCAAGGCCCCATCCAGCCTGGCCTTGAATGCCTCCAAGGTTTCACTTAGTAAGATTCAGTTCTTTTGTTGCTCACCCTTGTGTAATTTGGGAGTAACACTGCCAAAATTGATGGAGTTTTATTGCCGTAAAATAACATAAAGAAGAAAGTAAATCATGCCTCTCTCCAAGACTTGCTTCACAGCCTAGTGGGTTAATATATCAGAACTAATTAACAGTCTGATGAGAGCCCCATGCAACAGCATGGAGTATGTGTGTGTGCTGAATGTAGAAGACCTTGTAATACTGCTCATAGATGAAGGTGAAAGAAAAGCTACTGAACTGGAACTTTTAAAATTATAAGGACCCTTTATTAAATCTCAACCTGCTTGTAAAATGCTAAGTCTGGCCAATAGGAATGCAAGCAACATTCCTGAAAATTATTGCAGTGTAATAGAAATGATCTTTTAAAACTCTTTTTCCCCATAATCAGATTTTACCAGCTTTCTTACGGTGGAATTTGATTATGCTTTTTCGAGATTCATTGTATTCCATCTACACAATCTGATCAGGCCCACGTGATTGATGTGGAGCTATTGCTGTTCGCTGCCATAGTCAGAGCCGATACTGGTATCTACTGTGCTTAGAGTTGAGAAAGCTAAAAACGAGCAAGGACTGCTCTTTCTACCCTAAATTTAAATCAATTAATTGTCATGTGTATTGCTCTGCTTTTCAATATGTTTTAAAAATAAACTTTAGTTTTAGCGTGAGAACAGTAAATGTTTCAAAGTAGGAAAGCACATAGCTGTCCATTCACAACATATAAGTAAATCCACAAAAGGGATGCAATTCCTTGTACTTCGTTCTTTTATTTAATTTTCCTGGAGATTAATTAAGGTAACCTCTTATTTCTCTCCTGGATTTTGTGATTTCTATTATTAGAAACCCGAATTTTCACAGTTCGCATCCAGAGAAGACTGTGCATTTTTAGAATACAGAGTTGCAGTGCTCTCTAGAGGCAGCCAAGCCAGGTATGAGCAAGCACTCCTTGCCCTGGAAGCAATGGAGCACTGTTAATGTGGCATTTTTAGGGCAAATTGATGATGATGAAATGAAGAGTAGTGACTGCCTGAGCTGATATCTGCAGTTTGCTACTGGAGAATAAATTTGGGCAAGGCACATGAATTTTACTGGGAGAACCAAGTGTGTATCTAGTTCACTATCTGAAACTGTTTTGTGAACAAATGTTAAAAGCTCTGAAACAGTCCAATCTGTAAAAGTCTGTCACACTTCGAATTTTCAATTATATTTTATATATATGTATGTATATAAATTTTTTCTTTTGTCTTTTTAGTCCTTCGGCTTAGGGGAAATGAGGAAGAAAATCTCTCAAAAATATGGGAGAGTAATGCCTTACAAATCTTATGTGAGTGGTGAGACCCTGGCACAGGTTCCCCAGAGAAGCAGTGGCTGCTCCATCTCTGGAGGTGCTCAAGGCTGGGTTGGATGGGGTCCTGAGCAGCCTGATCTGGAAGGGGGCAAATAGATGTTATATAAGGTCCCTTTCAATCCAAACCATTCTATGATTCTATATATTAAAGAAGATTCTATACATTAAAGAAGATGTTGTGCAGAAAGTTATGTAAAGGTATGTAAAAATTGGATTATTATTATTTAATTAATGATTTCCACTACACAGAACCATGAAATATAAGAAAATGTTGGGAAAGTGAAACTAGGCAGAATGTAGTATTCTCACCCAACACACTCTAATGTCAAGAAATTCATTATTCTAGTGAAGACTATTGCAAAAGAAAAAGGAGCAGAGATATTTGCAAGGTTAACAAGAGTATCCAAGCTTGTTGTGTTTAATGACAACACAATTGCTGGAAGAGAAATTAAATGTAGTGCTTCACAGATCACAACTCTTTAGAGGAAACACACAGTGTTTAGCCAGGTTATGGCATGTCACCCTTATGAGTTACTATAAGTTTCTCCCAAGGCAGCCCTGGTCTTGGCTATGGAGGAAGCAAGGTGGGAGACCTTGGCTATTGCACTGACCTGATCTAATTTAAATATGCAAATACAGAATATTCTGTCTTTCATTTTTCATCCCTTTGTGGCGCTGAAGGACGTGGTTTAATGGGCATGGCACCAATGGGTCGATGGTTGGACTAAAGGATCCTAGTGATCTTCTCCAATCTTAATGATTCTATGATTCTATGTTGCCTTGTGGTTTGGGAAAAAAAGCAAACCCTGCAAACAAGTAGGCACATAAGCAACCACAAAGCTGAGTCCTCCACCGACGACCATGTAAGCCTAAATGTTTTGAGACTGGAGTTCCAGCAGATTCATGGCAGTGTTCTTGCCATGCATGAAATTATGGAGGAACTGATTCTGTTTGCACAGAATTCAACAGATTTAATATTACACTTACTGGAAAGTGTAATAAACAAACCTGTCTCTTGGTCTATCTATCCATCCATGAGCTTCACTGCACTCATGACTAGCGATGCCATTAGCATAATTATGAAATATTATTAATATCTGTTTTTTTTTTTCCTAGCACAGTGAGATATATTTATTTATATGAGATATAACATAGCAAATAGAATGATCTCAGTGTTCACAGGAATCTTCTGAAATGAAATGTAATAGTCCTCCCCAGTGTTTTAAAGGCAGTTACTTATAATTATTGATTCCATGAAAGAAAATGAAGTACTCATTTGGTCCTATCCAGTAGTTATGATTAAAATAAAAAGGAATTATATGAAGAAAGTCAGATTTTATTTCCTCATTTTAACTATAGTTAACAGACATATGGGGTAGTACCATATCATACACTGACAACTTAAGTTTAACTTCTACTCATTCTCTTCTTTCAATTGTGTTTGTTCCAAATATTTTTTCTTTACCATTTATATTATTTTTGTCTTGAATTTGAATCTGGAAGTGAATTCTCAATATATTTATATGCTTGCAAATTGTACTGGTTTGCTCATCTCACAATTTTTGTCGAAGAAAATAATTTGGTGGGTGTCTCCATGTAGAGCTTATTTGGGATAAGGGGAGCATAATAAAATCTAATTCTGTACACAGTGTACTTACAAGCTTGCATTAAGAAAATTTCTCAGTAAAGGTTTTCCAAGCAATCTGCAAATTAAACTTTATTTTATCAGAAAACATACTGTCATTATTACATTGTTTCAGTAGTTTCTAGTTTTACATAATGTTAAATGAAAAAAAAAAATTGTCATCGGGAGGGAACAAGGTATTTCATCCAGAGCTGTGTTGTTTATTTGGCTTCCCATCAGTCTGAACCACACAAAGAGCATTATAGACAGGTGTTCTAATTGAATCTATAACTATTTCAGGAGAGAGAGAAGGTGAGCTAAATGCTGTTTCCTATTCAAAAATAATTATAACAAAAAAATATATATATATAAGTGCGGGGGGGGGGGGGGGGGGGGAGGATGCTAACAAAGCAAGGTACAAGAGTCAACAGTAACTGAAGGGACAGTGACAGAAGTTGCTTCATCACAGATTCATCTTAGAAGCCATTTCCAAACAATCGAAGTGAATAAAATTTATTCTTATAGTGAACCCATTCATGAGCCCATTCCTAACCCAAAGCATAACTTCTTTCTTCTTTGGAAAGTGTTATCTAGGAAGGAGAAAAGTGGAGAACCACGTGGTGTCTGATGCGTGAGAGCTCTGAGAAAACTGCTCATCAAACACATCTGCTCTGCATGGGCATGGTATTCTGCCCAGCTCTTGTTGCTGTGGCTGAAACTTGCTCCCCATAGCCTCAGGATTTTGAAGATAGAAGTGGAGATGCCTACATCATCTCCACATGACCTATGTGACATATTATGAATGCTGTGCAGAGATGTCAGCTTGACTATATCTCTTCCATTGCTCTGCTTTGTGTTAATTCATGTCAGTTCTTCTTCCTCAACATCTTTGCTCCTGTCCAGATTTTATGTCCACCCTTCATCTTCCTTTACTGAATAACAGGTAGCAGGTGGCATTCCTAGTTATGCTGCTGACATTTATCTTGATATTTCTTTTCCTTTTTTGGCATTTCCTTGAGAGATGCCATTTTCACAGTCAATTCCATGTATTGATTGAGACATTCAAAGGATATTTTTAGAGAGATCAGGTACTTGTAATGATACCTGTAAGCCTTCATCTACAGTTCCTAATAATAATAATAGAAAAGGATTATTTTTTTTTAATTCATCAGGAAAATATTTCAGATTGCTTATTTGCTTCTCTTTAAGTTTCAGCTCTCTTTTCAGTGTCAGAGTCAATGAGTAATTAAACTTTGGTTGCTAATTTACAGCACCGCTGTCTGCAGCTCTTTCAGTCTTCAATGTAAAATTGGAAAGATTTCCTGCAAGCAGGTGTGTCTATCTGTAACATGTTAAGGATTGAAAACACTCCCATGCATAGACAGGAGTGGTGGAGGGAAAAATGGGGTGTTTGATGTTTGAAGCTTGAGGTACCATTCTCTATTGATAATGACCATTGGTCATGGTGGAAGAAATGCAGAATAATGGCCCGATGGAGCTGGCTGTGACACCACCTTTGCCTTACTGCTAGAAACCCATAGAATGCGACACTTAGGTGCTTCTATTTTCAGTGGACAGGGGGAAGGCTCTTTGCTAATTAAAGTTTCCACAAAGAATCATGGTTGGTAAGTCAGAAACAGTGAAGCTTTACAACCAGAAGCAATGAAATACCATAGAACTTCTCATATTTTTTCAGTAATTGTAAGAATTTCACTTTGAAACTGTATTACTGCCAGGTGCTTTCACCTGGGTATGGCAGAGATTGGTTTCAGGTGGATGCCCCCTCCCTTCAAGACCAGGCTGGATGGGGCTTTGTGCAATGTGGTCAGGAGGGTTGAAACTAGATGATATTAAAAGGTCCCTTTCAACCCAAATCATTCTGTATTTCCATGATTCTGTGATTCATTTTCAGAAATCAAGGCTCAGAATGTTCTTTTTCACAGAGTAAATAGTTGTGAGAAAAATTGCCTTCAGGCATGAAGCTGGTTCCTAACAGCTAATTTTTTGAGTGCCTTTACAAGTCTTGTACATTTTTTCTTTAGCAGAGTATGTACTTTTTAGCTTAACAGCCACCCTATTAAAAATTAAAACAGGGCACTGAATCTGAATCAGCAGTGAAGTATGAAACAGAACAACTGTAGTAATGGTGAAAAATATTAAACAGTAACTTCCTTTAGATGGGAGAGATTCACAGCAGTTAATGCATGAGAAAGCATCTCAGAGTGGGCTTCTACTGCCAGTGTATGATATTGAAATCCTCTCTGACCTCCAGCTAGACACTCCATTCCTCCGTATCTCAGTGACTGCATTTTGACAAGTGACTGGACAACAACAGACCTGCAGGAACTGCTTATTAGCACAATCTTAAATGGAGGCAAATTCTGCCTATGTAGACTTCTTATTAAATTCTGTGGTCCCTCCTTCGGCATGTTCTGATTGATATTTCATGACTAACAAAAACATATTTGATTGAACTAATAGCTTAGCTATTAGAATCATAGAGTCATAGAATAATTAAGGTTGTTAAAGACCTCTAAGATCACCCAACTCCATGCCCACTGACCAGTCCTTCAGTGCTACATCTCCCCCAACTCCATGCCCACTGACCAGTCCTTCAGTGCTACATCTCCACGGTTCTTGAGCACCTCCAGGGATAGTGACTTGAGCACCTCCCTGGGCAGCAATGCCAGTGCTCAGCCATTCTTTCATAGCTGATCCCATGTTATCTGTCTACAGACAATGGCAAAGTAAAAACATCTGTGTGCTTTCCTTCACGTTACCTATTTAAGCTGACTTGAATTTTTGGAATATGTAGCCTGTAAACACTTCCTTGGTGCTACAGTTGTTGAGAAACCACTTGTTGAGGCTAGAATGAAATAGCTCCTTCCTTTCACTAAGATCATTCCATGTCTACACTATTTTCATGTATCTTTCGAAGTTCTTATTTCTGTATCTGTGTAGAGATTGATAGCTAATAGAGAAAAGTCCCTTTATTTTTAAGTACCTCCTTCAGATCTACTGGGGCGTGGGGCACATTCTCTCTTTCACTATATACTACTGTCCATTAATTACTTTTTCCAGCCTTGCACTGGACTTTGCTTCACTGCATTTTGTCAATTCTTCTAGCAAGCTTCACTGAAACTATCAGCCCAGGCTTGTACTCAATTTGCAAGGCATACATTTGTAGCTGGTCATGGGAAAGAACAACCTTTGTGCTCTCACATGAGCAGGGT
This sequence comes from Callipepla californica brunnescens, assembly GCA_023055505.1. NCBI lineage: Eukaryota > Metazoa > Chordata > Aves > Galliformes > Odontophoridae > Callipepla > Callipepla californica. Next base: position 38,996,210 of record JALIRH010000005.1, on the reverse strand, counting down.
ATGTATCTGTGAGTCTCTCCTGTTAACAATAATAAATAGTTTATGGCCAATCCTGATTAACAATTTCATCCCCTAATTAAATCCATGATTTTCTTTACATCCTTGGACTAAAATAAAGTGCTTCTTTCCCATGAGAGCACACAGACAATTGGTTTTCTGTTTTGTTTTTTTTCTGTGGAGAAAGAATAGTAACTATGGTGAGAAATCCATCCTTTTAAAAAAAATTGATGTAAAAATTGGATGTCATGGATTAGCTTTGAAGAAAACTAGAACCTACTAAATTATTTTAATCTACAATGACTTGACACAACACACAGCTCTGTGGCAGGTAAAGTTAGTAGAGTCAGATCACACCAGGAGCTGTTTAAGATGGCCTTCTAGAGTTTAATTTTTCTATATTTTCAAACTCCTGTTAAGATTTATATCTCAGCTGTCGTTAGGTATCTCAACACTGCAGCACCCTCAGATAACTGTTTTCAGTAGATAAATTAGATATATAGATCATTGTTCCAAGACATCTTTATTTTTTCTCTGCTGGGATAAACACACTATGAATGTCACCACATTTATTCTGATCAACCTGTTTGTTTTTTCGTGTTAGCTCTTCTCCTTGTTAAATGAAGCCTGTATTACTGTTCATTTGTTTCAATCCATTAGCTCTGATTTTTCCCAAATCTCACAAGAAGCTGTGGTATGAACTTCTACCATAATTTCCCAGCTCAAAAATGTATTTCTTTACACATCTTAGAGCTTATTCCTTTCCCTGTCTGCTGTCCAGTGGTGATAGTCATGACTGGAACAATCTAGGTATAAAAAACTACCTCTGCAGCAATAATGAACATGGCATTTCTTGAGAAGATCGTTGTGTGAGCACAAACTCAGCCATCTTCCCCAGTGCGAGACATGTCATCACTGATCCTCTTTTATACATACTGAGTTGCTGAGGATCTACAGATGCATAAAAATTTGAGACTGTTTCTATAGGTCTGCTGGAACTGGGGAAGTAAGTCAGTTCACACTCCTGGTCCTTTCATTCTCAATCTGACTTTGAAATCATAGCATCATCCATTTTGTTCTTTACAGATCTATCTTGTTGACAGGGACTGCTCAAATGGGAAATACAGGGAAGTGGCTATTTCATACGCATCCTTGGTTTGTTTGTAGTTTCAAAGGATATTACAGCTATATCTTAAAAATATATTTTTCACTCCAACTCCACGAGCTGCATTTTTCTGGTGCCATTAAGGACATAGCCCATATCTAACATGATTACATCCACATGACGTTCATACGTAATTACAGATATCTCTGACAGTTACTTTCATGTATATTTACCTCACATTTATTGTTGTAAAAGAGCTTGTCATCCTTCTCGGAGCTAAAAAATTACCCCCAGCATCTGTGGCCTTTCTTTTATGACTCATATCACTGTTTCTGTTACATCCCTGGCTCCTGCTCCAGAGGACAACAAACATCCTATTTGAACTGAGTTTCTCTGTCACTCATCTCCTGCTGCAGTGTTCTCCATCTTCCCTATAAAGAATTCAATGCTCAAGGGCTGTTCTGAAAGTGATGTTTCCTATTTTTTCACATTGGCCCATAATGCCAGAGGTGGATGTTGACTGAATGTCAACTGACGCTCAGGAAGCTACTCAAAGAATTACAATGGTACTTCTTTGAAGAAGAACTCACTGGTTTTCCTTCCATTAAGAAAATAAATAAATAAATAAATAAATAAATAGATAGATAGATGATTGGAGCATCAGTCTTATTTAAGAAACATTTCCTTTCTCTCCTCACCCATAAGGACCCCCCTCACCACACAACATTTTAAATGCTCCCTTCTGATGTGAGAACACAATGGTGAGATTATTTTGAAATGACATGACATTGATAACTGATGGAAACTTCTCTGGCTTTTCTTCTCTGAATACTTAAAATTTCCAGCTTTTGTGCTAATTCCACTATGCAATTTAACACTGAAAAAGTGGAGAACCCCATAATGGCCAGTGATCTTCTACTGCCTCTGAGCTGTCTTGTGTTAACCTGCTCTTACTCCACTGCTCTATAAGACAATTTTGTGCGCTGCTTAATCAACACTCAGCACTTGATAACACTACCAAACTGATTTGTTCACCGGGGACCCCTAATTTTGGAAGCTTCCATTTAGTTGTCCCCATCTTGAACTGGGAGGAGGACATCAGTGGATGGAGAATTAAGGCCAGAAATATAGCAGCTGTACGAGTGGAACAGCCTGTTATACATCTCTACAGATGCGGACTCAAGAAGACACTGGGATTGCCATGCCAAAGGCAGAACATTTTCTGTGGGCAGATTCATGGTGTTTGTTTCCGAAGCTGCTAAGCTAAGGCATTTCAACAGCCCTAAATGAGTGTTTTAAAAGCACAGGTGAACAGCAGGAAGATAGAGCAGCATTGGCTTCCCCCAAAAAAATGTATTAGAGGAGGATATACTGTTCTGAATTCCATCTTCTGGCAAGGCACTGTGTAAATCAGAAGCTGCAAATTTTTCACCTCATTTTGTCTGACCAAGGGTGTCTTTGTCACAAATATTAAGTGAATTGCACAGAACAAAGCTTTAAAGAATAGCCCTTCAGAACAAAGTTTTCACATTCAACAAGGAATAACATAACTGCATCTGTTTTGTGGAGGGAAGGATTCTGTGCTAAGCTACATAACAGCTTATTAAATGAGACAACCAGCTATTAAAGGAGATGGAATTGAAAATAAAGATTTCTTGGAGAAATTCTGCAAGAGGCACAAGGGGACCACCAGCTGTACAACCTCAGCATTCAAAGGACTCATTAGTGCAGCATACACTGCCTTGCATTTCATAGGCAAAATACGTGATCTTACATCAGTAGACATTTTAATGAGGTTAATGGGATTATTATTATTTTGTAAAATAACTATTATAATGTAATAACAGTAAAGTATTCTCAAAGAGGACTGTTCAGGGCAGTTGTCAGTATTGTAATCTCACCTTTAAGAAAACAATTCATATATAACCGAAAACTGTCCCAGTGGTGCATGAGAAAGATCTCAATGTAAAAAAACCAAATTATTTTATTAAAGGGCTTTGTGCTCATTTTGCTAGGATGTATCCAGCTCATGCTAATCCTATCACAGAACAGCTTGCCAGAAAAAGAACTTAAGTAAACTCAGATAAAAAAAAAAAAGGATGTTTACATGAATTTCTAGAGTTCCCTTTCATGTCCTCAGTTGTCATCCTATCTCTCTGGGATTTTATTCATCTTTCTCAGATGAGAAATACCCACAGCTTAGGTGTGAATTTAGGATTCTCATTGCCTTAGGTGTCATACTCTTAGAAGAAATTAGTAATTAGGTTATTTGCAGTCCTTCTGCAAATTGCATCTCTACGGACAATTTCTTTCATCACATCTATGGTATTTATTTTATTTTGAAAAACATAGAGGTCATCCTACAATGACCACCTCTGATCTGGAGTAGAAAGTAAGTTTTTGCATAGATCTAAAAGTTGACTTTCAATTAGACACATTAAACCACATCAATTTATATGCATCGTGGGCTCTATGCTGCCCTGGTTCATCCTGCCATCTTATCTTCACTTCCTGGCTCACTTAATGCTGAAAACTTAAATGAAAACTGAGATGAAAACAGAAAAACTTAATGCCCTAAAAAGTACATACTGTCCAGAGCTCAGAAGAGGACAGTTCAAGAAAAGATGCTCAGAAATACTTAAAGGAAATACCTTGATCCACAGAAAAAAAACTAAATGCTGAAAATGAGGAGTGATTCAAATTGACAGCTCTAAAGGAAGCATTAAAATAAAGCCTGTCATGAAGGTGCATCTGCAAGTATCTGTTAGCACATGAACGATGAGTCTTTAAGAAGGCTGTCACCCCCAAAACTCCTGGTGCAACACAGATGTTGGAAACTACATATCCCGAATTATAGGTTTGTAATCTTTGTGGTAACCTTTGACCAACCAACAATGAATACAGAATTACTAAAGCAGAAGAGGAGCTCTACTGTTTATGTTGATCCTCATTTCCAAAATCTTTAGCAGGAAGAAATCTCTTGCAGTGCACCAACATCAGTCTACTGAAGTGGAGTGGTAAAGTTAAACAACATGAGTTTTAAGACTTGCAACACTTGGAGACCAACAGTGCTCATAATTCTTCAGATTTAGTTCATATTTAAGTCTCAAATTCTTTAGTAGTAAACCTCTACAGCCCCTTAAGAGAACAAGTATGTATTTATCAGGCTCTACTGCTGTCTTTTTATTCGCTAGTTTCTTTCTATAAATTAATTAATAGGTAGAAAAACTATGCTGAAGAAAAGTTCAGCACATGAACCATAAAGAACCATTTAAATCACTCAAAACCTTTGTTGAGTAGGCACGGAGCTGCTGTTGCATAAAATGTAAAAACAACCAATTTAAAATTAATGTTCTGTCTGATTCCTAGGCTTACATTAAAAATGCTACAAAGATTTGTGTAAAATGCCTGATACATTTCTGTTAACGAGCAAGGAGACTGCCATTTATCAATGACAATGACTACCATGTGTTTGTCAGGAGCCTATGATCCACTGAAACTATGGGTGAAAAGTGAAGTGGAGCCTCAGGCAAAACACTTGAATGATCAATATTGCTCAAAGGATCAGTAAATTATTACTATTATATAAGAAAGTTGTTATAAAAAGTAATGTCTCCTCTTTTATTCTATAGACCCACAATGTCAGAGGATGTTGGTAGTATGGCATTAGAGCCTGAACCTTCCCACCAATATCCCATTACATGTTGTTGCCTTGGGAAAGTGGTTATGAGAAATTTTCTCATTAACTCCAAGTTACTTCACAGCAGTACTGTCATGAGCTGCACATCAGATAGCCGATGTATGAAAGAGGACACAGGCATAATTTTCTTCATAAACAAATTGTAAAGCCACCATAATCGTTTCACTTGATTGTAATTCTCCACTGAGTGACATAAGCAGTGCTGTCAGGTTATAATTCTCAGTGTATTTTCTATGAAATTAACATGTTCACTGCGATGTCAGCTGCATTTATGAACATTCTCTATTATGTCTCTAAGTTGTAGGGTGATTCATCCCTTCTTGTGGAGTTTGGGTTCAGAGAAGCTGGGGGAAGGAAAGAACTGCCGTGACCCAGAATCCATATAATATGAAAATTTGAAGCAAGCCCATGGTGACCTGCTCACCTCTCTCATAGTACTACCGACTCCAATTGTCTCACTTTATTGAAAAGAATGTATTCACACAGTTTGTGGGTTTTTCTTTCCTAAATAAAGCACTATAGCCAAGTGATTATTTCTTTATTACTTGTGGAATTGTTTTTATGTTACCAGAAGTATAAACTGAAGATCCGATTAGATAAAAAGCACTGAACTAGTAGATATATTAATAGATGAAGCATAAATAATTCAAACAGTTGGACTCATGTTTGTTAAAACTTCTTTCTTTTTCGTAATTGGAGACAAATTAGTTTCAAATAAATTAACATGTCTACAGTTATAACAGTAGAATGCAAGAAAAGAAAAATACTGATTCTGGCAGGTAACACTGAGAAAAAAGGCTCTGGATTCAAATAATGTGGCAAAGACAGCTGAATGCCAGTAGAAGAGGAAAATAAGATAACCACATTATAGCAAAGACTCATCTTGGCTTAATCCTGTACACCTTCTAAGTATGGCAAAGCCTTCACAGGCAGAATAGCAACCCAATAAGCTCTTGTTAATAAGCTGATTAGTGGTTTAGAAGCTGTTTTCTGATCAGACAGTGCTTACATGGAAGACATTGATATGTTGAGTCTGCAGACCTGGAATTCAACTATGTCTATGCTAGAACCAGATGATTTTTCAACCAGCTTATGATGGATCTGAGGGATCCTGAAGGACCTCAGTTCTCTGTTAGTCCCCTCAAAGGAAGAGGGGGAGACAGCCTTGATGCTGTGCCAGCACTGCTCAGCAGCAGACAAAATCTTGGTGACATATAACACTGTTCTTCCTAAAAGTGCAGAGCACAGCACTATATGAGCAGCTGCAAGGGATCATAGATCTTTAAGGTTGGAAAAAATCACTGGGATCATCTAGTTCAACTGCCAGCCCATCACCACCATGCCCATTAACCATGTCACTCAGTGAGCTCCATCCCAGTCAGACCCATTACAAACATTTCAATGCAAAATAACAAATAAAAACCAAGTAGAAAACATGTTCCTTTGGCTTCCTAGGCATAAGCGCCTATCTCCTTGCCCTTTTACTAAAATCCATTCTTTGAGCCTTACATACTTTGCTCTATTCAGCACTGATTACACAGTGCATGATCCCCAAATGCTAAGTGCTAAGAACAAAAATAGGTTTAATCTGAAATTAATTGCATTTCAGAAAAAAAAAATGTTTTCAACAATTTTTATTTAATTGAGAGCAGATCAAGCCAGGTATTATAAAGGACTAAAATGGTCTTTGTAGGCTATAAGAAGCCTAATTGCTTTTTTCAAATTATTTTTTTCTCTTTCATGGACAATTAATGAATAGAATTAAGGAGCCTACCGTGTCATTATTATTCAAATTTGGTTGACAAAGATGTTAAGATTAGAGATGATGGATGAGATAGAAATATCCATCTTTTTAGCAACTTGAAGTTAATTAAAATAAACCTGACCTGTTATCTGCCACCCAAAGTTTCCTATGGAAGCAGGACTGCAATGGTAGCGTAGGCAAATTGGCTTGTCTTACTTAAACTCCTCTGGGTTAATTAAAATGCAGCATATTCTTTGAAGAATGCCACATATGAGTTGGTTACTTTTCCCCTCATTCCTGTTACACATTTTCTGAATATTCATGATAAGATTTCATGTAACTAAACAAGAACTCTGAGATTTGTATCAAAAGGAGTACAGCTTTTGCTTAGTGTAAGGAAAGACCACAACATCTCTCAAGGTGCTCAGTGCAGGGAAGATTCAGAAAGCTCCAGCAGTTTCTGGCAGAAACTTCTGGAAACACGACCATGACGGATTGGAACCAGCTCTGGTGCTGGAGCACCATGAGTGTCAGCATGTGATGGATGTTTAGGATGTAAGTGTTTTCAGCCCTAGTCTATTTCAGTGTTTGAAGAAGGAATAGCAATGCATATGGCACACAATAAAGAAGGGAAGTGGTTACGTCTTTTTTAGAAAATGCACTGGTGGAAATGTAAGGTTTCATATCACTGTATGAATGTTTGATAAGCCAAACTTTGTCAGACATCAGATCTTGTTGGTTCTGATTTCTAAATCACAGCTCACAAGAGAAAACTGCAGGGCTGGCCATTGTGTAGCTTCTGAACTCATCCCTTGACAGGGCTTGATTTCATTCCGTGTAAATTTCCTGTGGCTTGAAAAGCTACTTGAGTGCCACAATGTCCTAGGAACATATCTACTTCATTTTGGGGTTGCTCAGATCCTGTCTAAGCATCACCAGGAATCCTTCTCTACCTCAAGACAGAACTAATCAATACACAATGTAGGCAATGGGCAAGCAGCCTCACTTTCCAGTTAGACATCTTTGGCAGGACCAAGACTCTGCCTAAGAAAAAATGAATTAAGAAAAAAACTCATTGAAGACTATGGAGCAACTGTTTGAGAATGTGGCACTTTTCTGTGCCACGTCACCTCTACTGTAAGAAAGGGTCTCTGAATATCCAGCTAAGACCTGGCATGGGGTTCTCCTGTGAATGCATTCCAAAACAAGGTTTGTCCATGTTAAATTTAAGTTTAGGAATGTGGTTATGAGCATGGTGGTGATGGATCAGTGACTGGACTAGCTGATCTTAATGGTCTTTTCCAACCTTAATCATTCTATAATTCTATATTCTTAGTCAAATCTATTATCTGATCTTTCTTAGATCAGTTATCTTCTTTCCCCTAAACCGTTAGGTGAACCAGATATGCAACATACTGCTTCAGGACACCTTAAGGACCACCTGATTTATAGTATCTAAAGAGAAGGCATGCTTAAATATACAGTGTTCTTGTATATCAAGTATACGTGGGTCTTGAAGAGAGTCACAAGACACATGTTAGGATTTATAAAAAGCTCAGATACTAAGGATGAGGGTACAGCTTCCTGATGAAGCCTATTTTTTCACATTTGCTGAATGGGCACTACAATAAATAAGACAGGACAATTTGTTCATCAAGCCTGATAGCACAAATAGTACTAAAACCCCTTGACAAGTTTTTTTTCTCAATAGTGGCCTTAGAAAATGATGTAGCCAATCTGATTGAATAATCTTCCTAGCAACAAAAGTCAAGCTGTAAGTTTTAAGGACAAGTCACTACCTAGCTGCATAGCATTTAGGTCTGAGCATTTTACATATGAAATAACAAAGCTGTAGATGTGTTTATTGATTCAGGAATTCAGTGATGTGAGTTTTAAAGCTTTGGGCTTCGTGTAACCTGGATAACTTAGATCCTCAAATTAGTCATTTTTATTAATTTTTAGAAAGCCTTGCAATCATTCCAAGCAAACGTATAAATTCTGTCTACATATGATTGATGATATTCAGGTGAATTTGGATTTGCCACATTCAGAAAAGCTCATAAATAGATCTTTTTCTAGCTCTAACAGTCTGTTTTCTCATTTTAAAAATCTGAGAGACTGAATAAAGGAGACTTCATTACCACTGAGAAGAATAGCTACACACAAACTTCATTCACAACAAAGCCAATTGTTGATTAAAAGGAACTGGAGACAATTAATATGTTTTCAATGGCTACATTTGGTGGTCATTTCAATTATTCATATCAAAACAACTGCCAGTTTTTAATTTTTGCCTTATTTAATTGATCTTAAGCAATCTAAGGGAAAATTCTGAAGTCGAGTGAAATCAACTACAGGATGCCATTTATAATGGGCCTGCCTAATGGAAGAAGTATTCATCTCCACAGTTATGCAACTCACACGTCATTTGTCATATTTGCTGTGGCAGTTTGTTTTCCTCTTGTTGTTTAATCAATTTCAATTAAACTGACCCTCTGTAATCCAGGAGCATGCTTTGAAATGATAGGCATTCTAAAAAACACAACATAACCTGTGATCAGCTTCCTCATATGAGCATCTTATGTTTCAAATAGAGAAGCTTCCATGAACCTCATTTAATGAAAGAGAAGTCTTGATTTGGTCACACAAAAAAGTATGGGGCCAGAATTCCAACTTGAACAGTGTGAGTAGGAAATCTGGGCTATGTACCTCCATTCTAATGTTTGATGTTGTCCGCCATATCAGAGCAATGTGATTTAGTCAAGCTAACATTTCTCTTCCCCAGTCTATCAGAGGTCTTATTTTTCTTTTTTTCTAAAACATTTTAATTCTAACTTTATGACAACAAGTTCAACTAATCAAAAGTCTATATCACCTTAACGTAAGAACTCCACACCAGCACCACCATGAGTTGAAGTTACCATTTCAAGTAAATAAAAAGTAGTTTCCACTTTCACTGTAGACCATTTCTCGTACAATTCAGTTATTTCTTTACACATCCCTAGCCTGCTTTGGCAGGGGGGTTGGACTAGATGATCTCTAGAGGTCCCTTCCAACCCCTAAAATTCTGTGATTCTGCGATTCTGCTTTCACACTTTCATCTTAGTTCCTTTATTGCCAACAGAAGTTCATTCAAAGAGAAGACAGTCCACTGATTATGTAAATAAGTAGATTTATATGTGGATTTGATATCAACTTCCTCCAAAAGGTCAGCTTGTTCCAAATCCTCCATTTCCATGAGTTGTTAGATTTAATCTAAACTCTTCTGTGCATCTTTATATCTGATGTTCAAAAATAGATTTCAAATGATCTTGGATTACTAGGAAGAGCACAAAAGCCTCTTGAAAGCGTATTTTTGATTCTCAGTTGTCAGACTATATTGAAATATTAAAAATTATATTGGAAATTCAAAGAGACATCTTCATATATACTAAATCATCACCACTTTAAGCTAAAATTTGGAAAACTGAAATGGGAAAGAGCAGGCAGAGCCCCAGTTAACCTCTGAATTTGTGTATGTGTGTATGTCTTTTATCTAAGTATAAATAGAAATGAGAAAAATATTATGAATGACTCCTCGTGGAAGAAAAGTAATAAATAAATCAAATGACATCATCAAAAGAAGCTGTTGTAGAAAGTCCTGCATGTATTTCATGATGGAGCTGCTGGCTATTTCAAAGGTGACCAACACACAAGAGTGGCAACAAGAAAAACTGGCAAATAACCCTTTTTATTTTCAGCTTTTCCCCTCTTAATTCACTGATGTAAGCTATGGTGTGTTCCAGTTAAAACTAACCGTCGCCTTGATAGCACTTGTCCGTAATTTCTGTGCCATTTATGGCAATACCATGGTATTGTCTCGTATACCTGAAATATTTCAATATCAGAAGTTGCCTTATGTTTAACCAACTGAAAGGTTGGTTGACACAGCAGAAGAATGATAAACTAACATGGGGGTAAAACCCATCCACAACTCCCGTAAGAGAAAGTCAGACTCCCATTCTATCTGCTTTGGCTTTGATTATTCCTCTTTAACTCAAGTAAAAGTGATTCAGCATATTTCACTTAAAAGACATTATTTGCCTCTGACTATGCTGCTGGCTGTACTTCTATGTAAAAGTAAGAATCTGCCATGCCGCCTCAGTGCATGCCATTAGGATTTTTCTGGTTTGGAACAAAAAATTTTCAGGTGTGGGAGAATATGTAAATTAATTAATTCCCCTCTTATTGTCATACAGATGAGTAACTGAGAAGGCCCAATCAGGAAGCAGTAACTATTCATACCATCTTGAACTGAACAGCAATCACCTTCCTTGCCAAGAGACAGCCTTTTCTCTTTTTCACTATATTCTAAGTTTTCTTCTGTCCCAGTACATCCCATATGGATAAGGTTTTTCTCCATGACTGCAAATATCGATACCTCTGGTTGCTTCAGAATGTCAGTGGTGTTAACCTACTTTCAAAGAATGAAATTAAGAGGCCAAGTGTTGGGAAACTTGTACTAAAAAATAATACAATTCTCCTTTCTTTCTTATCATTTCCAGCTAGAGAGAATCAATACAAAAACAACAAAGAAGAATAAAAGAGAGGAAATCCATATGATAACCAGAGGTTTTGCTTGATTGTTAAAAAGGGTGAGAAATAAACTATTGAAAAACTGAAAATCTGTTTCACATCATTTTTTTTTTCCACTGAAAACTCACATGGTACTTAAAACAGCCCAACCATATACTTAAAGAAGTCTTTGAATGCATGAGCTTATCAGAAGAAGAAAAAAGAAACTGAGCTTATGAGAAAGATTCAGCTGAAAACCAGATGGCTTCTGCAACAGTGAATAGATTGAAAACTATGATGGGAATGAACAGCTCCAAAGATTAGGCAAGAAGTTTGAGAGATCTTCTGAAAGAATACAGCAAGAGTCATGATTCAAAACACTTGCAGGGTTTTTATTACAACATATAATTGACTGAAATATATCGTGATTTATTTCACAATGCCTTATAGTTAGTATATTTTCTGAAATTGCAACAGAATGGAAATAAAACAAACATTCCATTAGATGGAAATTCTGTTTGTTTGTTTTTCAAAAGTTGATTAAAGTTTTCATTTAGAATGTTTTTCAAGTAAAAATTGTGCTTTTCTGAAAGGGAACTTCTACAGAGGAAAATAATTATTTCCTAATAGAGTTTCATGTTAAATAAAGAACAATCAAAGCTTTTCAGCATTTTATTTTTCCTTCCAGCATCCCTAGTTTGATCTTATTTTTCATCTTCTGCTTTGTCTTTTGAGAAAGGAGAGGCTGGGAGTAAGGGGGGGGGGGGGGAGGGGGGGGGGGCTGCATGGGGCAAAGTAGAAAATAAATGAAACTAAACTGTTCTAAATTTCTGAGGAATTTAAATATTTCAATGAGGAAAAACTTGGGAGAAAAGCAGAAGTGTATAACCCCTAACACACACACAAACACACAAAGTAATTACCACGTTCTTTCAAGAGTTTTTAATTTTAATGTTATAGACCCACAGCTATGAAAACAATTATAAAAATCTGCAAATTATAAACTGGGTGATAAAATCTCCATATTTTTCTTGGGTGGCCATATAGCTTCTCTCTTCTGCAGAACTATCATGCAATAGGAATACCCCTCGATGCTTCATTCTGTGCCAGCTACATCCTTTTTTGAGTTTATACACTCTTTTAGAAAGAGGCATGTGATTTTTATCCATTTTCCTATTTACTTTATGTAAAGCTATATACTTTTTTCATCTTTAAAGCTTTGTTTCTGCTTAATTTTTGCTGTGGTGTTAACTCTGAATATCTGTAGGAATGGCCATTTCTTGGCTGCCCTCTGCAGTTCTAATGCTAATTCTCGAAGACAATTGTCAAAGGCGTTTTTGTTTAAAGCTTAAGCACAAGAGCAGCGTGGCTTAAATAAAAAGAGAATATCACCATCAAAGAAAATCAAAGAGAATTTCAAACCATGTACCCTGCCCTCCAAAGCAGCATCGCAGCTTTTAAGAAACTAGGGGAAGTTTAACATCAGATTTTGAAAGCTTCAAGGACAAAAAAGATGTTGATTTGGCCCCTTATCAGGGCGTGAACTTACTTCTGAGCTCAGCACTATATATATAAACAAAACAGAAAGAGAAAATAGAAAAGCAGAAGAGAAAGAAAATCATCGCTCTTTAACAATAAATAAGTAAGCATACACTATAACACATAATAAATTAACACCAGTGCCACTGAAGAATAAAAATAACATTTTCAAAGGACAGCTTGTCATGTTCTCATGACTCAGGGATTGTTGTTTGTTTTTCCTCTTTCTCCTCCCCCCTTTAATTAATACATTTACTTCCAAATAAGATCCGAGCATTAGGAAAATGTCACACCATATGTGTGTTTATTTTTGCTCAAGTAATTATAATGGGGTAGGATCTCTCTTTTCCTTTCTTCGCTTGCTGAGACAGAATGTTCCTTCAGAGGATAGAACAACCTCAAAGCAGCTGTTGCAACATCTGAGGCAGAGAAAAATCAAAACTTCGTACTCTTTTCCTTGTATATGCAATGACCTTTGTAAGAAAGGGAGGGAGTCCTTCCTCGAGGTCCTCTCCCCATGAGCTTTGGTTGAATCAGGGTTGAGATTAGGAAGGATGTCTTCTCAGAAAGAGGGATCAAGTATTGAAACAGTCTGCCCAGGGATATGGGGCAGTCACTGTCCCTGGAAGTGCTTAAGGAAAGGATGGATGAGGTACTTTGGGACATGGTAAGTGGACAGTTGTACCAGAAGTTCTTAGAGATTTTTTCCAACCTTAACCATTTTATGAATCTGCACATAGAAGCAGGCAGCTGATTCAAAACATCCCTGTCAGTGCATTTGCCTTGTACGTCAAAAAGGGACAAATCCTCCCCCTCAGATTGCAATAGAAAAGGCTTTTAGGGTGCTATTTTCCTCTTCTCTCTAAATATTTATTTTACATCTTCTCAATGAGTTCTGATGTTTTCTGAGTGGTCAGATGAGTACAGGTATTTTTTGATTATTACTTCTATTACTTTAATCTTCTTGCACTTACTAACATGATGCTATACTCCAGTACACTGTCTACCACTCAGAAATCTCTCTCCTAGAAGAGATACATTATGTAGTGTGCTCCTGATGCTCTCTCACTGCTATTGTTCTTTTATATGATCATGTCAGGATGATTTCAAAACACAGAAGATATCATGCACGAGTATTTTGTGCAAAGATTTTGTGATTCTAGATATAAAGGGAAATTTTCTTTTCATTGAGATCGCTATTTTATATGGTGGCTGATTTTAGCAGTCTTCAGAGTATCTATAATGCTTAGTGGTATAGTTCTCATTCAGTTCTCAGCAGGCTGACAATTACAGATCTGCTGCTCCAGAAATCTTCAGTTGGGGACTGCAGGGATAGATATTGCAGGGAAAGGGACCAAAGGACTCTCCTTTCTCTTCAAGAGAAAGAATGGTCTTGAAGGGTGGGCCCTATGGTACAGAGCCACAGTGGAGCAGTGCTTGAAGAGCTGCAACCTGTGGGAAGGCCACATGGGATGAGTCCAAGAAGGATGGTATCCTATGGGAGGGACCATGTGGAGCAGGGGCAAAGTGATCATGGAGTAGCTGCAGAACTAAGCATGATTAGGTGACCTCAGCCCCTATTTCCCTTTGCTAATGGGGAGAAGATAGAAGAGAGGTGTTTTTGGTTTTCTTTAGTTTCTCACTGCTCCAGCCTGTTAGTAATGTGCAATAAATTACATTAATCTCCCTGTGCTTAATCTGTTTTGACTGTGATGAATATCTGTGAGTGATCTCCCTGTCCTTATCTCAACCTCCAAGTTCTTTTCATCATATTTTTTCTCCTTGTATCTTTGAGGATGGGGAGTGAGAGCCATGTGGTGGAGCTCAGCTACATATCAGTGTGAAACCACAACAACATAAGATCTTGATTCTGTAAATCAGAACTTTGAATTAAGGCCATTTTTACAATTATATCCATTACCCACAATAGTCCCAAAGGCATAACCAATATGAGATTTCAGTTTTATTCATTTCTGTGGGCAAAGGAATGAGAAGTATAATACAGCTAGTTCAGGTCTTTCTACTTACTCATTTTAAAGTGTTGTATAGGCAATAGTAATTCTCTGTATTTATTTTTTCTCATTGTTCATTTCCTTGAGGTCAAGATTAAAAAGTCCTAACATTACAGTAGTCTATATTCCATTCTTAGAATCGTAAAGTCATGGAATGGCTAAGGTTGGAAGGGTCCTTAAAGATCATCCAGTCCCAACCCCTGCCATGGGCTGGCTGCCACCCACTCAGTCAGGTTACTCAGGGCCCCATCCAATTCAGCCTTGAGCATGTTCCAGTCACAGCTTCTGTGGGCAACCTATGCCAGTGCCTCACTAGTCTATGAATAAAGAATTTCATCCAAACACCCAGCTTAAATCTCCCTTCTTTATTTTAAAACTGTTCCCCCTTGCCCTTTTGAAATCTGCCCATGTAAAAAGTCAGCCCTCCTTTTATTTAAAATCTCCCCTGAAGTACTGGAAGGCCAAATTAAGGTCTTCCCAGAGCCTTCTCCAAACTAAACAATGCCAGCTCCCTCAAACTTTTTCATGTTAAATTTTTCTGAGAAACTTTCTTGTTTGCCTGTTTGCTTTTTGTCTGTCTTCATTGACAAGGCAACATAATGTGATATTGTGATTCAGTTCTGATAATTTTACTCTAAATAACATAGGATATAGAAACTTCTTGACACTTTCCTACCTTTTGCTATGATTTTATTCTGCAAGGTACACTCATACTAAGGCAGATCTTTCCAAGGCACAACATACCTCAAGGACCTAATGAATTCACGATAGAAGCATGATGCTCACACCCTCTGTGTTCATGTAAAGATCTTTCAAAATCGGTTCCTTTAGGATGAGGAATGACAAATCCTTCTCGAGAACAAGTGCAGATAAATATAAGTGATTTGTCTTTTATCACTTCCTCAGTGCACAATGATCTGTCAAATTCTAACTTCAGGAAGTGGACAGCTGAGCTTGCTGAGTCATGGCAGTAGTGAGGTTAAACTCCTCCAGTGCCTTCCAAACAGAAATTTCCTGATGAGAGAATTATGCCCTATTGCTCACAAAGGAGATCATCAGGAGGAGACCTTTGCCAGGTCCTCCATCTGTCTTCTCTGGTTGAGCAGCCAACAACCAAAGCCATGACTTATTACAACCCAGCAGCCCATCTCCTCTGCCCTATGACCAAGCCCAGGGACACCTTGATATATCAATAACACCCCAGTTTGTATGTCTAAACCAGATGAGAAACTGGAAGGCATTTAGGTTATTTTTTCACTATGTTGCTTTCCTACGGAGGTTATATATAAGGCACAAGATTCATGGATTGATATGAGTAGTTACTAGTTACCTTGAATTGCACCTTAGATTTGAATCTTCCCTGCTTACACACTTAAAATGCTGCAAAAGTATATTGCTTTCCTTTAACATTCACAGAATCGCAGAACTGTAGGGGTTGGAAGGGACCTCCAGAGATCATCACATCCAACCCCCTGCTGAAGAAGTTCCCAGCCCAGGTTGCACAGGTAGGCATCCAGGTGGGTCTTGAATGTCTCCAGAAAAGGAGATTCCACCACCTCTCTGTGCAGCCTGTGCCAGTGCTCCATCACCCTCACTGTGAATAAGTTCCCATGCACGTTTGTTCAGAACTTCCTATGCTTCAGTTTGTGGCCATTTCTCCTCGTCCTACCACCACACACCACTGAGAAGAGTCCAGCCTTCATCTCTTTGCCTTACACACTGTTTCCTCTTGCTTTCCTTCTTATGGCACGTGAGCTTGGATCAAACACACAAGTATAAGCAATGGCAAATTGCCTACATAGCAAAATATACAAAGCAGTGGTGTTGCCTGACAGATTCTTTCAGATCTCATTAACTGATCACTAGCCAGTAAAAACAAACTTTGAGAGTAGGTTGAACTAGCACAGATGACTTTAATATTTTATGAAAAAAGAAAACTCTTTCTGCATTATTTCTTTGACCTCTTATAACTTGGGTCACTAAGTATCTTTAAGCATTCAGTGAAGTTGGAATAAACTGGGACATTTTCCCATAATCCAACATTAATCAACATAAAAAAAATTATTTATCCCAGATGTGGGAAGATGTTTGTTTGAGGAATGTAGGACATTTGGGATTCATTCTGTAATGTTTTTCAAAGTTCTTTAGCTCATGAACTTAAAATGAGAATTACCCGCACTTGGAGATATTAAAAAGCCTTTGAAAGGTAATATAAACAACTACACCAATTTTGACTCAAGCTCTATAGTTTTTTACAGTGTGCTTATTAGTTTAACATAATATGTAAGTAAAACAAAACAAAAAAGTAGGTGAAATTTGTTACTTCACTTATTACTTTAACATAAACTCCCAGACTTCAATCTTGCTAGCATTTGTGTGTATGCTTATCTGTAAGCATATGCATAATCCTCTTTATTTCTGTAGCAATGTTCATCTGCTTAAATTAAGCTTTAAATACATCCCACAGAAGCCATTTTTAAACTCGTTTCAAAAGCTGTGTTGTGAGTAATGTAACTTACTTTTAATTATAAGGGAATTTCATTGTTTCTCTTAGAGATGAAGTTGGTGCTCTGTACTCTTGGAAAATCAGCTACTGTATGTTTAAATTTATTTATTTTAAAATATTCTATTGGCACCCATCAAATAAGTGGAAATATCAACACTGGCATCTCCAACCAGAAACGCAACGAACATGGAGTTCCCTAAAGAGCTTGGCTTCAGACATTTTGGACCAGGAAGAGATAAGGCAGAATATGAGTTTGAGTTAGATTCAAAAAAGGTTGCTGATCTGTTTCTCCCGAACACTTTATAATGAGACAAAGTCCACCCCCACACCAAAGCAACTGGATAAAAGTCATGTTTGTTCCAGGTAACAGAAGACAACAGAAAAAAGACTCAGGTTCTATGTGAATGTGATTGTCCTTTTGCAGCAACACAGAGAATTCAAAGATATCCCAGAGAGCTGCTTCCAACACAGACAGACATCATGGCTGGCAACAAAGGGGCTTTATTTCAGTTACCACATACTCCCCACAAAATTTATTTCAAGACAATGTTGCTTAACTCCATCTTCCAAAGTGATGTGGCTCTGAGCAATAAATTTCCACTATTTTGTATTTCGGGGCCAGTATATTAATTTCAGTGGATATGCAGATAAATATGGGAGAAATACAAGACTGAGGACTGGCAGCAGACTGGCTTTTCTTAACTACTTGGCAGTGGTCCTCAAGCTGTCAGCTATAAATGTTGACCAAAGAATATATATCAGCACTCTCATCTGTAGAGGTTTGTCCAGTGAGAGTAAATTTTCTTCTGAATATCAGACTTCAATACACAGATCTAAATAGTCACCCCTATTTCCAAAGCTTATTTCCCCACCCTATTAGGGCAACAGTCACATTTTAATAGCTTTTCTTTACTAGAAAAGGAATAATTCCTAAATGCATTGTAAATGATGATTGAAGCCATATGGCCTTCTATTTGAAATATTTATTCACTTCCTTTCTCCGTCATTTTTGTTTTTAATAGAAAAAGGAGAGAGGGAAATCTGGAGAGGGAAAAATTATATCCTCAGAAATGCATGTGGTTAACATCAAAACATTTTAATTGAACTTCACATTACAAAAATCCAGATGGTCCATGTTCTGTTCAAGCCTCAGGGGAGTGCAACATGCTACCATGTATAAGATGCATCATTCCCTTCCCTTTCCCTGGTGTAGAGAGAACTTTCAGTCAAGATAGCTAGCAAAATCTGTATTTGAATGTCTCTTGAGGATTCATGGAGGTTTTGGGGAAGACTTGAGGGATTTGGGACTCCCATCCATCCTTTCTTGTGAACTGGATTAATAAAATTCCTGTTTTTCACTATTTATATTAATGCAAGATAGCTTGACTTTGATGGATGTAGAACAGATACCTGATCTTCAGCTGGTACAGTTTAGTTCCATAAATATATCACATCTGGAGCTGGACCCTGATTTACAGCTCAGAATCTAGTCTCCAAAATAGGCAAGTATTCTGTTTTAGACTTTCACATTTAAAACATAATTTTATAGGCTTATTACACTGTGATATCATCCTGTTCACCATATGATCTCTTGATGCACTCAAATGTCTCTCTTCATCTTAGTGATACAAACACACCAGTGCACCTGGACCTGTGACACAACATTTTTCTGGATGCTACCAATGACCTTTCAAGCAAAGAATGACTTAGGCAGACCTGAAAATGACTTAGGTAGACCTACCTCCATTTCATTTAAACTTAGTTGCCAAAACTATTAGTAATTCTAGTTGCCAAAACTATTAGTAATTCAGTTGCACTAGGTAGTGATTCAATGTACATGACCATTGTCACATTTATTTTTGAGATTATTCTCAAATTAAAGGAAATCTGGAAATAGGCATTAGGATTTTGACATAAAACTAACCAGAATAATATCGTGTTTTCCTGTTTTTTGTTGTTGTTGTTGTTTGTTTGTTTGTTTGTTTGTTTGTTTTTGTAAACTGCCTTTGCCCGTGGTCTTCTACAAGTGTCAGTTTAGGCATATGCTTAAGATAAAATGCAAGTGCAAGGATTAATTTCCATGTGAACAATGTTTGCATCAGAAACACCATGCTTGTAGCTGCCAAATTACGTAAGAAGAGAAAACAATATAACAAGGTACTGACAGTGCTGAGAGGGCTCAGGGTAGGTAAGTTTATGCGTGGAGAAATTTTGATTGCAAGTATATTGTACTCACTGCTGTGAAAGGAAATTTTATGGTCTTAGGCCCATCTGAAAATGAGAAGTAACCAGCGACAAAGTTAGTTTGCCTTTGCCCTTCACCAAGGTGAAATTATGGCTAAGAGCTACAGAGAAGCATATTACTGTCATGGTTTTTGTTTTGTACTTCTATGATATTAAAAGGAAATTTTTAAACAAAGCATCTAATGAAATTTAATGCTGCTGCTCCCTTAGCTTGAGCAATACACAAGACAGGCAGGCTGTACTTTTTCCTTACATGTTGCCATTTCCATTAGCTTCAAGGACCTTTCACCTCTGTATCCTCAATATTTAAATTTTCCACTTCGCTTGCTGAAGATGCTGCCAATTCATCAATGCTTCACTAAGCAGAGCAGCCAGCTGGGGCAAGGTCCTCTCCTGTGCTTCTGCACTCTTCCTGCCGTGTTAGGATAAGAAGATAAAGGATAAAAGCGATTTAAGATATGAAAGGGATATAGGAAAGTAAGGAAGGGAGATGAATTGCTTCAGGAGAAGGAATATATTTTCTCTACCATCTTTTAGAAAGAGCAGAAAAGAAAAGCAAAGAGCACGGCCGAAGAAGGAGCTAGGTAGGCACTGGAACTTGGTGTGGGACTGTTGGCCAACACTATTGATTGTGTTGAGAGCAATCCAGTGTAGAGGATCCATGGACAGCTGGGTGGAGAGGAAAGGCTGAGAAAGAGGAGCATAAACTTCACATTTTTCAATGTCAGAAAGCGACCTAGACAAATGGTGTAAAGATTATATTAAAATGAAGCTCTGACCACAGGGATGGTTGTAGGATGACAGAACTACCATAGCATAGCAAGTTGGCGCACTTCAACCAAACTACTGTCCTTGACCCTGTGTACATTCTCAACCGAAAGTGAACATATGGCAAATGCATTTAGCTTCACTCAGAGGGAAAGGGAGTTAACTTAAGTCACATTATTTCACATGGCACATGGTGAATTACTGCAGTTCAGTGATGCAGAGTAACCTGTGACAGCTTAAGACCTAGGTAATAATATTTGGGACTCAGCAGGTCAGGTTGATAGTGGAGCTTAATGATCTTGAAGACCTTTTCCTACCTAGAAGAATCTATGATTAATATCCCACTTTGTCAATTATTCCTGACTATGCCTGACTTCTGTAGGATTCAGGAAAAATCAAAGAGTTTTTCACTTGCTTGTATTAGTGCTGTCTTGGTTAAACTATCAATGTTTGCCTGACTGATGACTGATTGGCATGCATTGGTGGCTTACCCATAAAAACCCCAACAGTACAATCCTACACAAACTGGTGGACCATGCAGCTTAACCCACACACAGCCAATGTCCTGTTTGTTGATGTGCATGTCAGGGTTTTAGAGTTAAACCTCACATGCTGGGAAAAAGTACCCTTCACTCTTCATTACTAAAAAAAAACCACCAATAATAAAACTGAACATCTTTATAACCTTATCATCTAACAACCGATTTGTTTTTTCTTCTCCATCCTGCTTTTCCCATGTGATTTTGTACCACTATTTGTGTTATTTTAACAGCCATCCCATCCCCTCCATGCTGCAAAGCATTTCAAACTCTGTATTAATACAAATCCACTGTAAAGTGCTCTGAAAATTGCCACAGCAGTCCCAGAACTCCCCAAACCAAGGAACTCTCTGCAAAAAGTTGGACACCATGTGGGATGTGCTTGTTGCTCTCCGTGCTTCTCTCACAGCAGCCTGTGCTGTTGACCCAAAAGGAAAGGGGCTTGGAAAATGTGAGCTACTTCCATATTTATTGTCCCTCTACGTATATGCACACATGCATACATTCAAGCACAAGTGTATATGCTTTAGGTAATGGCAACAGCACGGCTGCAGAGGAACTGCAAACAGGACGAGGCATTCTGCTCCGATAAGCAGAACGAAAGGCTTGATTGGCAATGCTGAAAGGCAGGCTGCTTATTCGGTACAAGCTGCCTGATGAGCAGAAGCCAAAAATATCTTAGTTATTAATAATAATGAATCTCAGAGAGAAAGTGAGAGGGCACAAGCTCCTCAGCTATTTGCACAAGTTGTCCTTATTACTAGTGAGGGAGAAATAAGCGGAAAGTCAGAGGAAGCAGGGAAATAGGAAAGGAGAACTGGAAGTTGCAAGTGGATTTCAGGGGCTTTAACTGAGAAGCAGATGCTATAAGGAGGTTTGTTGTCCTGAGCCTGTTCGGTCACCTATATTGGAGTGTATCTATGCAATAATTAGTTGGATGACCATCTTTTCCTTTCCAGCTTGTTGCCAAAACACTGCTGAGTCCTGAGGACAAGACTTTTCAATCAAAGTGCTGGATTTGCAGCACAGCCTGAGCCAGAACCACATGGCTGAGGTCTCATTTCCAAAGGGTGCTGGAACTGCTCGAGAGGGCTGTTGAGGCCACAGGGACCCAAACATGGCCCTGGAAGAAGAAAAGATGAAACTGGAACTATGTTTTGGAGGAGGAGAGACTGCAGGTATGGCATACAGACATCCAGAGTTTGGATGACAAAGGAACAAAGAGCACTGGATGTCATTTGAACATAGAATAATAGAATCCTTAGACTTAGGAGGGACCTCTGAGGGCCATCTAGTCTAACTCCCCTGCAATGAATAGGAACACATCTAGATCAGTTTACCCAGAGCCTTATCCAGTCTCTCCTTGAAAGTCCCCAGGGACAGGGTATCAACCACTAGATAACCCGTTAAAGTGCTTCACCATCCTCATTTTAAGGACTCCTTGTATCTAACCTAAATCTACCCTCCCTGAGCTTGAAGCCATTTTCCTTGTTCTATCACCACAGACCCTGCCCTTCTTTCCTTTTGCTCTCCTTTAGATACTTGAAAGGGTATGTGATATACAAATATATGAAGAGGTTTATCTTGTCCTTCACAGAGCTAGCATCCACCAGGGTACTCAGGGTCATGTCAGTGCAGGACCCAGAGGACCACCTTCTGCCTGTAAGGTCAAGGAGCAAGAGCCTAAAACTTGTATATAGGGAGTTCCATACAAACATGCTGAAGATCTTCTTTATAGTAAAGGTGATGGAGCACTGGAACAGGCTGCCCAGAGAGGCTGTGGAGTCTCCTCCTATGGAGATATTCAAGATCCATCTGGATGCCTACTTGTGCAAACTATTGTAGGGTACCTGCTTTAGCAGTGGAGTTGGACTTGATCTCGTGAGGTCCCTTCCAACTCCTGCAATTCTGTGATTATGTGAATGAGTAGCCTCCGTGCTCTCAGTATTGGGCCTTGGCTGCAAAGTAGAGCTGTGAGATATAACAACATGTACACTTGCTTCTGTAGATCACTGGATAACAAAAAAGGAATTAGTCTAAACCACAAGCGGTGGTGAAAAACCCAGACTTTCTCCTGCTGAATGATGTCAGCCCTCCTGATAAGCACATGCCTGGTTTCTTTACCAGAAAGTTCTCCTGAGACAATCTGCTTTATCCAAAACTCAATATCTTCCTGAGACAATATAAAGCAATACTCAGCTCTCTGAAATCTGTCCATCTGGGCATGTTCTTAATGGGCACAATAAGAAATGAAGTTCTAAATGCTACACATGCACTGAGTGAGAGCTTCCAAAGCATTTTCCATCCATAAAATTTGGAAGCAGTCTGGCAAATCAAGCTATTCTACTTGTGGCACGATTTAGATGGAAATCATCATCTGTGTGATAACTTCTGTGTAGTAACAATAAAGCTTGTATCAAATATATCCAATCTTTGCAGATTTAGTTTCTGTGCAGAGCAGGAGGCTACAGAATTTAACTGCCAGTTCTTAATGCACCAGAGACACCAGCTGTACTTGGACCAATAGTAGATTGCCTGAAGGACACTAGTGACTGGTAACATTTGGGCAATTGATGCTAGAAGGAATGTAAACAGAGTGACTGGGTAGACATGCTCCTCACCATTACCCTTTTGAGAAAGGCCCAGCAGGCTCCTAGGAGCACAGCCCTGAAAGGACAAAAGCATCATCGTGATCAAAGGTGACTGTGACATTTTCCATTTTCCCATTTCAGTTAGTAAGGAGGAAGAAAAAAAGGAAAAGAAAATAATGCAGACTAAATCTTGAGAGGCTTTCTCCAGGCTCTGAACTGAAGACTGAAGTGAAATCAATTTTGCTATTCTTCTAAAGTAAGTGCAATAATATTTTCCTCCAAATCTTTTGTATACAGCTATACACAATGTCATTTTCTGGTTTAGCCATTACCTAAGTGAAGTCTCCATGTTTGCAGGGATCTTATGGCTCAGTCAAAGCCAACTTGTGTCACTAACTCACTGCATTTGTCAGTATAATAAAAATAATTGATGGTCCAACTCATCTAACATTGAAGTCAGAGGAAGAACACGGGAGAAAATTAGATCAAATACATGAGATATTCCATCTTCAGAGTGGTGTTTTATTAGTCTTTTTTCTCTTGGTGCATCTAAATCCTCATGCATGAGGCCTACGATTGCACCCAGCGGAGAAATTCAGATTTATGTGAACACAGAGAAAAAAGACTAAGTTATAATCTGCACCATGTGGTGTAACTATATTAAATAAATGTACACTGTAAAGGACAGCAGGATCTTATCACTTACTAAAGAAGTTTAGAATCCAATTTTGTTAAAGCAAAGAGAGGGCCACTATTAATGGATTACAAAGACAGAATTCTGAGCAGCCAGAACAGAGACAAGCTATTCAGAGATGGGCTCTTAAAACAGGTGAGATGAGTTATCTTCTGGAGGTCACCATATTTTAACCTCTATATTTCACAGAACAGTGATGTGAGTGCTCAAGGCCGCCCACATTTGCTCTTGGAAGCTTGGAGCTTAGATTTTGTAAACATTAAAAATTGGACAGGAATCTGAGCGAATATGATTGAATGGGCATATCAAGTATGCAGTACTGCAAATTCACAGCTGCAAGCAGTCAAGATGTAATTTGCGCAAGCATCCAATTAGTAGCCACCATCCAGCTAGAACATGAACAGCATAATTTCTCTGACAGTCAGCTGCCTGTCTGCAACCTGTTGTACCCAATGAAGACAGTCAATAATGTTCTCTCACCAAAACTGAGGGAGATCTTAACAGAGCACGTAGAAGAACACCTTATCTTGCTCTCTCTGTGTTGGAAATTAGTACTAGTAAACTTAGGAAGATTAAGGTTTATCTCACCTGGCCAGCTGTAATTTGGCCTCTATTGCTTACTATCTGTCTGCTCTACTGCTAAAGATGTCATCTGCAACCTTTCACAGGAGGGTGTCTTCCAGAAGGAGGTTGCTTCCCACTAGTATGAGACATTTACATTGGAATGGTTTAACTTCTGTCTGCATAGAAGAGCAGCTCAGCCTCAAGGTCTATTTTTTTCTCTTGCATAAAAAGCTGAGATGAAGCTCACTCCAAAGCAGGAAGAAATCTTCTGGTTAAAGTAACATTTATTTATAGCTTTCTTACTGTAAATATCCTCCAGTTTTTGCATTGCCATAAAATGCCATCAAGAAAATTTTGCTTATCTCTAGAAGTAGAATCTAAGGGACAATCCATCCCATGGTACCGGAGTTCATGTCTATATAGCATACTGTAAGACCAGTACAAGATGCACTACAGCAGGACCATTGTTTCTTAGACCTCACATCTATAAAAATATCTTGTAATTTTGAATTTTTACATTCTTCTGAAATCAATAGTGTTTTTTCTTATTTAAAAATACATTGTCTAAAATATGAATAAATAAATAAATAATGTATGCATATCTGTCTCCATGTTCAAAGGCAGTTTTGATAATGAAAGGTCATGTCCATGTGAAAATAATATTACATGCTTGGAAGCACTGACACAATTCTAAATGCCTTCAGTGCAGGAAATAATGAAAACAGAATTTACAAGGCTGAACAAAAAAAGAACACTGTCCCCTAACTAGCATAGACAAATACTTTTCTATATACCATTGTTCACTGATGACATCTCATAATTGCAA
The DNA here is from genome assembly GCA_023055505.1 of Callipepla californica brunnescens. Taxonomy (NCBI): domain Eukaryota; kingdom Metazoa; phylum Chordata; class Aves; order Galliformes; family Odontophoridae; genus Callipepla; species Callipepla californica. Next base: position 38,970,827 of record JALIRH010000005.1, on the reverse strand, counting down.
TAAGAAGTCTTGTAAAAGGAGCAAAAAATCGCAGTCAACTCTTTTACGCCTTGCTGGTCTGATATTTTTGGTCCTACATAATACTTTCCTTTAAAATAATCAAACTGATTGTTCATGTACTTTAACTGGTACAACTACTTCTTACTTAATCTTTTTACTATAATTCTGCTAGGCCAGTAATTGTCTCCAGTGATGAGATAATGCAGTAAAGTAGTGTAGTTACCACTGTTAGAGCTGTGTTCTTCACCACAAACATGTTTAATTTGCCATGCAGCATATCTTTATTGATTTTTTTTAATCAGTTACTCAAATCTTTCCCTGAGACTTACTAACTGCAAGCTTCACGAACTGTTTCCAATACAGAGCATTTAATGAATAGTCAGCCAGAAAGCGCAAAAAGACTTCATTTGTCTCATGTACTACTTGCTGTCAAAGGAAAACAGGTTTCAGAAAGGACATAGATATCCCTAAAAAACCCTGTGTCAGTTCAACTCATCTACATCCATGGATATTTTTGACTTAGATGAGCTTCTTACTTTTTCTCTCATGACTAAAACCATAAGACCCTGCACATCGCATCTCAGATTTATCAGAGCTAATTCCTCCTTTCCAACTGCAGATCAGAGAATCACAGAATTATATGGGCTGTAAGGGACCTCTGGGGATCAGTGAACCCAATCCTTTGCTCACCACTGGAGTCTTCAGAAGTTCCCTGTCTTTCTTGCACTGAGGAGCCAAGAACTGAATTGGCATCCAAGTACCTAGTTTCCTGAGTTGGGAAAGACTGTTTTCACATTATTTGGTTGCTGGAATCAGGTCATACATTAAAATTTAGATCTTTCTACTCAATGATACTTGAAACCTTCTCGGTCTATTCCAGTCTCTCTAGATTCTGCTGAAAATGGACTTGAACCAAAACAGCTATTCCAAAATACTTCAATAAAATAAAATCACTAGTACAAGGCAATATAGGAGTTTGAAAGCTGGAGAAAGAAAGAATGAAGATACATAATTTAGCTTGGCCCCCATCAGGGTAAAATACCTTCTACTGCCTTAATTCTGATACAAGACTCGAGTAACATAGTGAAGCCTGTGTCATTCTGGGTCTAGTACACCAAATGTAGATGAGGATATATGCTTTCTGAAAGGTCAGCTGTGACTCGACAACTATTTTTAAGTTGTTCTACAGATTATTACAGTGAATCACTGTGAACTTTTGCTCACATTCATAGACATTTCATGCATCTTCCAAAATAAAAATTGTCTAGACTGAGAGATACAGTGCATGGTTTTGTTCATTTTATATGGGAGGACAGAAAAAATACCCTAATTCTGTGAAATACATCTGGTTTCCTTACGCCCAGGCTCCCTTCAGAGTTTAAAGGTCAAACAAATTTGATTCAAGAAAATTACAACCAACACTGATTTCATCTGCTTTTTGCTGTAAAAAGCTTGAATGAGTCAGACCTGGCTAAAAACAAACTCATCAGAAAGTCTGTGGGCTGTTACTGAGGTGAATGTGAACCTATCTGAGCAAAGATGAGTGTCAGGAAGGAAGTGTTTCACAAATATAAAGTATAATCATACTACATCATGATGTGTTATTCGTATATCATAAACATATATATATATGTCTCAACATCTACATAGTCTTAACATGATGTGTTAACTGTATTAAAATGAGACTTTCTTACTAAACATCTAATTCATGTGTATAATCAGTCTCATAGCTGTTGGTTTCAATGAGAAAACAAGAACTTTCTTTCTTGCTGACAGATTGGGAATAACAGGGATAATAAGATAGTCCAAAAGCCACACTCTTTAAGATCATGACAATGTCCTATGTCTGTTTTTGAGACTAGGATGTTTGGATCTACTTAGAAGTTTGAATGACAGAGCTGAGAAAGACCTAGTTGCAGTCTCAAAAGAGATAGCACTTCTGGATGCAACTGATTCTGGGTAAGTTATAGTCTTATTGGTTGTATTTCATGTTATTGTGGCTGCCCTATGAAGGATGAGTTGACCAAGCCTCTCACAAATTTCTTTACAAGCTGTGGCAAATACACCAAGAGCAGCATTTGTAGTCAAAGACTGTTTCTTGCTGGAGCAACACATATGGACAGGTTTTAAAGCATAAAAACTGTTCTTCAAGTCTATAGCTGATTTCAGTAATCAACTCTGAAAGTTCCGCAATTATTATTATTATTTTTTAAGTGATCAGTATTAGCATATTGTTCCCAGTACTGACTGTAGGGAATACCAGTGTAATACTGATTAGGAAAGAGAAAGAACTGTGGAGATTTCCTTGATGTCTTCTGTTAAACTATTAATATTATTTATAATGTGCATTACAGTAGTTAAGAAAGAGGCACCCTTATGGTAAGCACTAAGCAAACAACTAACATTAGAAAGTCCTTGTCATGTAAGACTATAGAAGCTAATAAAATTAGTTTGACAAAGGGTAGGAGAAGGAACTGGTGAGAAAGCAGTGCCTCATGTGACATAGCAAAGGAACTATGTATAGCCTAAACACCCATTTCATTGTCATAAGCTTGTGCTCCATTGCATCAGACTTTATTCAAAGTGGTGAGCAGGAAAAAAAAATAAATAGTTTAAGTATTTTCACAAGGAACAATTTCTGCAGTGTGGAATATTCTGTATACAACATAAAGCAGTTCAATGACAGATACTTCCATCACCAGGCATAAAAATGAAGTCAAAATTAGAGGGGAAGAAAGAATGGGTATTTATATCTTCAAGAGGAGGTCTTGGTAAGGTGTAATTAAGTTCTACCATTCAGGTAGGAAGAAAACATGTTTTAAATGATGTCATAATCCATAATATTTAGTGAAGGTTATTTTTTTTTAAACTAAGCCATTCAGTTAAGAGGCTCTCAATAAAATGAACAGATTCAACTATCGTTAATCGAGCCAATCCTAAAGAGGGTGCTATCATTTAGTGCATGCTGAACAGCAGTAGACCACAATGACACATTAGAAGTGACAAATATTATTAATCATTTGAAATGGAACATAAGGTAGTGGCAGCTGCATCTGTGATCATTACACTTAGAATTCAGTGTTCCCCTTCCATATGTAAAACAAATTGTTTGTCTTTGAGAAAGAAATTACATCACATGCCAATAAAAGCCTTTCATTAATGTAGGTGACTGTATAATAGCTGGAGATACATTTTCAGAAGCATGCTGCAGATTGTTGGAGGGTACAACATGCCTCTACAAAATGAATTGGACAAGGAAATGTGAGGTGTGAAATCAGTCAGAAGAAAAGAAACCTTCAAAAGTAGGGCTTTGATTCTGCCTACACTGCATAAAGTGAAATTCCTAACTTTTCAATACCTGATACTTCTGGGGGGAATGCAAGAATATGTTTTTTCCTTGTTCGTGTGGGCTTTAAGACCAATGCCATGTTTCTGTAACTTTTTGAGAAGTTGTGAAATTTTTAACCCAAACCTGGTTGGAAAGAATCCCTGACTTCTTGGGTTACTTCTTTTTTATTTGTTTGTTTATCCAGTGCTCAATTAACTAATCATGAAGAATAAGAAAGACACATGATGGTAGCTGGATGCCCTGATTCTGGACTCCAATATTCTATGTGATAATAGGACTTGTTCCCCAGTCTAACCACTGTGTTAAAGAGTACAGATATGAAAATTGTGAAGAAACTGAAGAGAGGAAAAATTGCAGCTCCTAATGGGAAGAGGAATGAGAAGGCACAGCATATACAGATTTAAACTTCAAAAAAGAAACAATCATACTTTTCATATGATTGCTTAAACTGTGGAACCTCCTTGGCAGAGAATTGGGTTAAAAATGGGCAGGAACGTAAGGGAGGTAAACATAGGGGTATTAAAAATGGTGGGTCAATCTCCGTCACAGAAAATCAACAAACAACAAATTGGGTGAACGGAAAGAGCATTTGAGGAATGATCCATCATATTCTTTCCTTTTACACCACAGCTGACTGCTTTAAGAGTGGTTCACAGAGCTGAAAAGTCCAATACATCTTTCCCCATGTTCTGTTCTTAATTTAATCCCAGAGGACTAGGCTTGTCTCTTCATGAAAATGTTAAGGTAAGGGAAATGGCCAATCAGATCTCATATTAATGAATTTTGATAGGTAACTGTAATTTTCCTGAGTCTTCAAAATGCTTCAAACCAGGCAGAAAAAAGAAAGGGAAAAGTCTGCACTTACTTGGATAATGCACTTTATGTCTGGACTCTCTTGAAAAGAAAATGTTCAAAGATTAAGGGTTACAGTAGCACACAATGTTAATAGCAATAATATTAGGAGGAGGACAGGAGTTGGAGTCCTTCCAGTTTATACAAACATAAAAATTTCAGAACATTATGTCTCAGGTCAGTGACTTGAACCAAAAGTAATGACAACTGCAGCGAGAGTAGGAAATGATCACCGGAAGTTAATAAAACATCTTGCATCTCTTTCTTCTGTTATCTTTTCACTTTGTCAAAAAAGAATACTCTGAAGTGACTTGCAGTTGAATCTGAAAATGGCAACTAGCAAGAGTCTCACTAACCTGCTAGAGAAAACTTCAGAGGAAGCAGTGGTAGAAGGCAAAGCCACATCAACTCCTCTTGGAAATTAGATATAAATTCGTTAAAGGCAAGCATGCCTATCTGCTGAAGTAGCTTTCTGAGGGAAGGGGAGAATTATCCCTCAGATGAAGGGAGCATTTCAAGATCTACAAAACTCGTCAGAGGAGTAACTGAGTGAATTTTATGGCCTGAGTGAGCAGGATGCAGGAGGTCAGACTAGATGATATAATGGCTCCTTTCAAGCTCTAAAATCTAAGAATCTATTAAAAATAAATTGGAAGCTGGAGGTGGTACTGGTATAATCCTGAACCACTGCTGTGAGCAAGATCTAAATGCAGAATTCAAATCTCCAAGCTCGTATATAAATGTGAAATAGCATTTACTATAAGCACAGCCGTGAAACAGATACCAAGGCAACATCTTCTGAGATCACTGGCACTGTCTCTTGCTGTAAAAGTTTTCAGTTTTCAGTTTTGATCTTGGCTCAGACCTTCAGGCCTTACTGTAATATGGATGATCATAATAATGGAACTGAATGATAATGTTCTGCAGAGAAATGAATCAACCTTTATAGTTAGCTCCAAAAGTATATCTCATGGCTAATGGAAGTAGGTTCCACAGTGCATGACTGCTGCCTGCCAGTACTCCACGGGATATCACCAGCTAGGCCCAGGTGCAATAAGGAATGAATACTACTGGAGTAAGAAGCAATTGCAAGAAGCAATGCTAAGGCAGCAGCAATACTGCATCTCTGTCCAGTGCTGCTCTGCACCACTTCTGCATCCCATGCCTCTGCTCTGAGCAGATTCTGGAGCTTGAAGTGGAAATACTCAGATAGCTCTAAAATAAGCATGTCAGAATTCTTGGCTTGTAATTTCCAGAGTAACCAAAAAGTCCACTGCAAAATACAGCCCATTCCACTAAGCACTTTCCTGGTCCAAGAGCTCTCCACCCTTCTTGTGCTAGGGTCTCCAGGCCTGGACACAGTAATCCAGACAGGGACTCAAAAGAGCAGAGCAGGTGGGGACAATCCCTTCCCTCTCCCTGCTGTCACCCTTCTATTGATGCAGCCCAGGATACAGTTGGCCTTCCAGGCTGCAAGAGCACACAATGGCTCATGTCCAGCTTTTCATCCATCAGGACCTCCAAGTCCTTCTCCACAGAGCTGCTCTCTGTAGGCTCTTCTCCCATTCTGTAGAAATATCTGGGATTGCCATGAACGAAAGGCAACATGAGTCCACTTCTCAAGCTTGTCCAAGTCCCTCTGGATGCATCCCTTCCTTGTATTTTATCAACTGCACCACATGGGTTGGTGCTTTCCACAAACTTGCAAGCCTACACTCGATCCCTGAGGACCCTTCTTTGAGTGCTACTTACATGAAGCCTAAATGTATTTGTTGTGTTTTTCACATATTCACTTCTCCTTTTACTACTCTTGCCACCAAAGAGTCCCTGAGCTTCTCCAAGGAAACCCCTTTATCTACTGCAGCTTCTATTTACTGTATGCACAGCCAGACTATGGTGAGAGGTAACCCAAGTCAGTATTTCATAACGATAATGATGATTTTAAGCAGCCATTTACAGACAAGTCTGTATAAGTTGAAATCACTTTTTGAAAATTTTGACATTTAAAATACCTTTTGACATTAGTTCAGATAAAAGGATTCCAAATTCCCAAATTTCTTCCTCTTTGAAAAGCATGGAAAACAAATTCCTGTTGGTGTGTCTGCTGCAGAAATGAATTTGTACATTTTGAAGATATGAGCCTTTATTTTCACATGTAAATGTCAAGACATACCAGCTGACAAACTGAAAAAATAATTTTCTCTCTCTCATTCTGCATCTTATATCAGTAAGTAACAATGCTCTTTTTTATCTCTTTAATTACTCTCACAGACATCTGCTTAATATTGTGGATAAATATAAGATGAGCACTACTGGATGGCAAGCAATAATACTCCTTTACAAATGATGATGAATAAAGAGGAAGATGAATGTGTACAGATAGTGTATCAATGTAATGGACTGCTTTCTAACAGCCATTTTTTATTTGTGTTCTCTGCTCTACTGCATGTAAAATTAAATCTCCAGTTCTGCACCACAGACACTTTTGCATGAAAATAAATTATCTTTTTTATACCAAGGAAGAGCCTTGTTCTGTTTAAGGACAAGTTGTCTCCTTGAGCTTATTTCTAAACTGTGAACTGGTTGGAATTTTTACTAGGATGACCCAGTATGCTTTCTCTACTTTGCATAGTTTTGACATTGATTGAACTGTTGTACTTTTGACTGCAAATCCCAGCTTCCCTCAACAAAACAGAACCACTAGCACAGCAAGAAGAGACCTCCTGGGTCACTGAATCCTTGGATAGCACATCTTATCATAAAATTTTCTTTATGAATATATCAGATTATGATGTTTTTCTCTTCTTCTGCTATGACTATAATTTTTCACTCTCTCAGGAACCTTCTACTAATCCCTTAAACATTAACTTTTGCAGACTAGGGAGCAACAAAAGACACATGAGAAAAAATTTCTTAGCATACATCTAAGTCCAAATCCTGATTAAAAGTTTCTAAGATACACACTGGCTTCAAGAAATAAAGGAGATAAATCTCAGCTCTGGTCTAAATGTAGTAGTCAAAGATGCAGTACTGAAATCCACTTCAGTAATATTAAGGACACAGACACATTTGATTTCATTTTAGACAGTTAAGTCACGTGCATCAATTAGAAGCATCTGTCAAGATCTTTTTACTGTCATTAGGAAAAAAACAGAGTTGTAGAGGGTGTCAAATTTTATGACTGAGATTCAGTCATGTAGAAGTGCTTGCTTTCCACATTCCCTAGAAAGGAAATGCAAAGCACGCCAATTACGGGGCTAAGTTTCTAAATCTTCTTTAGATGTTAATCCTAGGTATTCATGAGAATTCTGGCTTTTGTGTTTTCCATATGAGTAGATAACCTGCTTCTAAAATATACCATGCCCTTGTATGTATCATGCTGCTAATTTTGAGCAGGCTCATCTAACCAAACCCAATGTTTATCACATAAACATTCCTCATCATAAAGGACATATCTGGTTCATATCTCTGCATCTTTCTACACAGTCTCTTCCAATTTCTCCATATTGAGTTCTTATTTTATAAGTTTCTGGGCCATGGGCCCACTAATTAACTATTATAAATCAGTTTTAGGAACAGGACTCAGTGATCCTTATGGGTCTCTTCCAACTCAGGATATTCTAAGATTCTGTGACTTTTGTTCCATTACGTGGTAGTACACCAATATATATACTAAGTGTATGATTGTCTGGTGGAAACAGATGAATTAATTGTTTTCAGTCAAGGTTTAAGTTAAGATCTTTATTTTCTCTGAGCTGAACTTTACAGTATAAGAAAGAAGAATCAACTGCTTGAGAAAAAGTAATAGGATCTGGTCCCATCTTGCAGCATGCACTGTCACGTGATGCTTGCAAGTCCATCTTAAAAAGAAATATCATAGAATTGTTTGAGTTGGAAGGGATCCCTTAAGTCCATCTAGTCCAACTCTCCTGCAATAAACAGGGACATCTTCAGCTAGATCAGGGTGATCAGAGCATGGAATATGCCATGAGCTTCCAGGTCCTCTGAACAGAAATTTATTCCAGTGTGTTGGAAGCTCTGTATTCACTAATACCTTGTTACCTCCAGTCAGAAAGTTCCTTAGAATATTCAGCCTTCTCTAGCCTCACTGTACACACACATTCATGTAAATAAAAAGTTCATGAAAAGAGTGAGGGGAGGAGAATCAGACTGGATCATGAAATGATTTCGGGTTACTCAGAAATATTTGGTCCCATCAGTATTTGCTTTATTTTAATTCTGATGGGTATTTAGTTAGTTGCTCCTCTATTACACAAGAGAGAAAAATAACAAAGTGCAAAATATACCTGCCTCCTTCTGAGTCATCTAACTTTCCATAAAATAAAGAAAACCTGAAGAGGTGGTATTCCTTAGTTAGGCAATGCTCGGGGCATCTTGACAGTTTTCTCAGAAAAGGCTGAAAATAAAGATAGTCCAAAGAGTATGCAAATACCTCTCACTTCAACAAGGATAAGCTTTGGCTCTGGTCTTCAAAATGCTAAAAAAATCATACATCACATGTTGAAGTAACTTTAGTATGAATACTTCTACAATGGATTAACATAAATGACTAAATCCAGACTTAGTCTCTTTACATTGTCAGTCCTTTAGTCCATTAGGTCAACTTAATCATTATTTTTGGTGAGCTGACTAAAGCACTTGAATCTAAAAACAGTATTAGAAAGCTATTCTCCAAATGTTATTTGCTTTTGATGACACTGCAATCAGAATTTTTCTATACACTATGTATTTAATCTGATAATAATGACATGGGTCAAAGGAGACAGAATTGAAGAGGCATTAAGTTCTGTAAATGTAATAAACTCTGTCCTCTAAAGCCTTTCTTACCAGTAATGAGTTTTCAGTTTTTCATTCCTCAGAGATTATTCTCCAAAGTTCATCTAGAATTTGTGAGCACAGTTGTAAAGGAAAACAACAACTGTTTTTTGCTAACTTACTTGATTCTTCCACTTCCAGGGATTTATTTTATGTGTTTTATTATGGTCCAAGTTCTAGTCACAGTTATAAAACCAGCAAGGGTCCAATGAAGGATTCAGAGCTCAGCTCATCCTGCTTGCTGCCACTCCAGTGAAACTAAAGGAGCCAATATGAATATTACCTGAAGAAGGCACTTGAAATTGTTTATAATATTCACCATAGCCACAACTGGGCTTGAAGCAAAGAAATATAGGAAGAGAAATAAGGATGGCAAAGCCATGCAGCATTTCAGAATGGCCTTTGACGATATCTATGTTATTTTGCTAATTAACCAACCAAAATATGCTTGGAAAGCTGAGGAGAATTTAGTACATAACTCCAATTTTCAGCAAAGCTTTTGCAGCTAGGACAGAATAAGGTCCACAAACTGTGGTTTGGGAATCATTAATGTTAGAAAATCGTTCACACTCATCCCTCCCCCAAGCTGGGGTCTGGGAACCATAACTGAGTTGCCTGCTTTATGCATTCTTGCACATAATGCATTTTTATCATAAAAACAAATGTAGCGTCCAACAAAATAGTGCTTTATTCACAGCCTGTTGGGAAACAATTTACTGCACTATAGGCTTGAAAATGAAGATGTAAAGTGTCACTGGAGAGCCACAATTATGTGAGCCAACCACTGCAACCTATGACCATAAGTACATCGGGCATGCTGGGACTGGCATTCAGCCTGTTCTATAGGGCTACTTGCTGACACTCAGTAGGCTGTGAGACCCTATGGGGAATTTCACCAAGCTATTTGTGTTCAGGGAAAGGTTTTTTCACACAGGCTAATGGGACTGCAATGCTGAAAATTCATATGCAGAAGAGACTGTTGATAGAGCAATGTAAAATAGAGATAAAAGATCCTAAATACCTTAAATGAAGTCTTAGGTAAAGACCCAGGAAGTTTAAGTATGCAGGAATTGTGTGCATATCTAATACGTAGTAGAAAAAAGTTAGGCTTATGCAATTTATTGATAGCAAGACAAATGCACACACATACTTCACTGCACATGAATATTATAATTATCTAGAAAATATACATATATCTGATTTACACTACAGAGACAAATGGAAAGATACTGGCAATATACAGGATGTCTGTAATATACAGAATTATATAAGTTTAATACTGTGTTAAGCACATGATAACTCTTATGTCAGGGCTATCAGTGTGATTTAATTACCATAACAATATCTTAATGACTTCTTTGTCAAAGTGATAGGTATATTTCCTTACTCATTCCTGACTTCCCCTTGTGTGCACTGAAGAAAGAAGGTATTTTCAATAAATCACGTACAATGAGTATAAAAATAAGGAAGACAAAAAGAAAAAGCTCTGGTTGCAAGGAGTAGAAGTCAAAATCCCAGAAAATAGATCTCTACTATATAAAGAGTCTTTCAGTATCAGTCACTGTGGGAGTTATAAGAGCATATGGTAAAGTATTATCAGAGTTAACAGTGGTTAGCCAAATGCACAAGGAACTTGCAGTATATTAATAGACAAGTTAGAAGATCATATTTACAAAGTGTAAAGGTGTGAATAGTCACAAAGGCATGAAGTCAACGAGATGATTCACTCGAGCAGTGTGAACTGGATTTGGCTGTAGGTAGCCTCAAATAAGCAATGAGGTCTCAGTTATAAGGCATGGAGAAAGGAAAGGGAGAGGTGTGTTGCTCCCTTCCTTCGTTTCTGGTTTCAGACAAATCACTTTCTCTGCTTTGCTTTCCCACCTCTGGTAGTCTGTTACTGTGAAAATTCAGGACTATTTATTGCATTGGCCTCACACTTCCAGTGTAAGTACATAGCTAGAGTGGCAAAATTAGGAATCAATTTTTTGAAGTTTATAGAGTCACTGAAGAAGATGAGAAGGGCACCCTCACTGTAGTTCAGACCTACCCTCTTCACACCCTCCTATAGGTTATGCCAGAGTAAGTCAACTCTAAAAACTGAATTTCTGCAGCTGAGGGGAGATGCAGACATCCCAGGATACTGAGCCAGTGCTGAATCCACCAAGATATAGCAAGCTGCTGATGTAAACTTGCAAATATCCGAAGCTTTATAATGCATGCAAATTCAGATGTATTTCCCTCCTATCAATTACACACAGAATCATATTATCATTAAGGTTGGAAAAGATTTCTAAAATCACCCAGTCCAACTATTAATCCGTCATGACCATGCATACTAAACCATGTGCATACAGAAGACAGGCTTTATGCTTTCTAGCTTTAATAGTCAGCAGCATTTCAGAGTGGTTTTTACTTTATTTTATTTTTCTCCTTAGTTTTCTTATAACACAGAAAAAAACATTCTTCATCACTAATTGCATTTCTGGAAAGTGCAGTTTAGCCATTTTTGCTATATCCAAAAATGCAGTGTTAGAAAGACAATTTTGCCACCCTTACCCCCACTATGGCAAAGTGTGAATCCCACACCATCACCTGAAATATGCACACGGTCAACTGTTATCGAAAATCTGTTGACACTGCATGTTTCCCTCTGCTCTCACATATCCTCTAATTTTTAGCATTAAATTTTTCTTTCATTTCAATATCATATTCCTAAACAATACACTCTGCTTGTGCCTCTACTTGCTGTAAATTGGTCTTCTATCTTTATCTATTCCTCCATTTGTATAGCTAGATGAATCAGATACTATCAGCTGAATAATCAGCTTGTTCATGTTCTCTTCTCCATAGCTTTGAATGTGAGAATGAATATTTATGAATGTGCAATTAGATACTTGACTTTGTAAATCATCTGGTGATGCTGTCAGCGGAGTTTTAATTTGCAGATAGGCTTCAACTTTTACCTGTCTTCATGAAAGAAATTATGGATTTCAACAGTGATCAACTAGAAGAGAATACTATTCTTTTATCAAAAGTAATTTACAAAATCAAGTTTATGGTGATGTTTGCTATACACTTCACCAAATATCTTATGAAAATTGGCTGATGATCTAAGGAAGGAGAAATATCACGACAAGTATGTCAGCATCAAGACTTAATCTCAGCTGTCTAAATGAAAATCCTTCAGTTTTATAGCTGTCCCCCTGAAATTAACATTTTTTTATCTTTTTTACACATACATAAATTGCTTTTCTTTGGACATAGGAATATATTTCATGCTGAGTATTCATTCACAAAAGTGCTGCTTTCTGTTTCATTTTGTAGGTTGCAACTGTGAACCATACACATGCTAGGACATAGTCTTCTATAATCTTTTATATATGTGCTATAGCATCTACAAAGTTAAATATTTGTGTTAAGCCAACCTCTAAAATACTTTTCTGTCCACCAGTACATTCACCTCCAGAATAAGAGTACTCTCTTTTCCCAACACATTTTTCTCCTGCTCTCACGTGCTTGTTTGTTTCTGAACAGCCATCCCATCTAAGAGAAGATGATGCCAAGTCATCCTGACCATAAGTTTCACCAGATGTATACACCAGAAACTTCATCTTCTGCAGGAAAAATAATTTTTATACTTTATTCTTATCCACTTCTGCCCTCTCTTTCTTTTTCTTTCTCTTTCCTTTTTTGTTTTCATTTCATATGCTTTCTTGTAGTTTCGACCTAGATCTTGAAATGCCTGCTGAGCATTGAGCTGTAGAAATCACATCCACACTACACAGATTTTTAATTAAAATTTCATATGCATTTCAACTTTCTTTGTTATTAACATTGATGAGAAAATTTACACAGCTGTGATCAGTGGTGTAACACTTAGAGGTTCCTGATGACATAACACTTCTTTAATTGAGTTGTTTCCTTTTATGTTCAAGAGCAGTTTCAGAGCCATTTGTCACTGTTATCAATTTAGGATTATTTGATCCACAACTCATTCTTTGATCAAATTAGGAAAAAGCTTCCTTAGCTTTTGGCTTTCAAACTTTAATTAGCATGAAAATACCACTACTAAGAGTAATAATAGTGGAAACAATACCTTAATAATGCAGCAAACTTCCAAGTGTCTCCAAACTTAATCTAACACCTAAGCCAATAAAATCTAAGATAAAGCTAATACATTTCCTCCTGAGAAAATTCCAAATTCTTCTACTGGTTTTTATCTTTTCAGATGGGACATTAGTTATGTGCGTTTAGAGTATTATTTAACTTTTTAAATGAAAATGCACACACTTCTGGATACCACTACATTTTTCACACCCACAACTTTTACTGTGTTTCTGTATGTTTAAATGAATCTGTATGTACTCCTACAGGCAAGGAAGGCAAGGATGTAATACTGAACTGGATAAGGTTAAAATCAATGAAATACAGAAAACTGGAATCAGAATACAAAAATTTCATGCAAAGCCAATGAGATTTCTCCTGGATCTTTCAGTTGGCTTGGTATTAAATTAGAGAGAGTAGGAAATGATACTTTAGCAACACCTGTCAAAGTTCAGTCTTGAGTTTGATATTTCTTTGTCAATTTTAATTTTCACAGTATAGAAGCATGGGATTTGTATTTGCCCTTGCAGATTCGTTAATTTTAGACCTAAAATTTTTCTAATGTGAATGCCCCCTGGTATAGGCTAAGAATCACAGAATCTCAGGGAGTGGAAGAGACCTCGAGAGATCATTGAGTCCAACCCCTCTGCTAAAGCAGGTTCCCTACAATAGCTCGCACAGGTAGACATCCAGACAGGTCTTGAGTACCTCTATAGGAAGAAACTTCACAATGCCTCTGAGAAACTTCTTCTTGTCCCGTGCTCCATCACCCTTACGGTATGGAAGTTCTTCTGCATGTCAATTTGGAACTTTCGATATTCAAAGCCATTGTTCCTTGTACTATCACTAAACACCACCAAGAATAGCCTGGCCTCATCCACTTCCCTCTCAATTCCCTTTAGATATTCTTAATCATTTACCAGATCTCCCCTTAGTCTTCTTTTCCCCAGACTGAACAGACCCAGGCCACTACTCTACGCTTGCTCTGGTTAACCCTCTTTAGATTCCACCCTGCCCAACTCTCTGGTCTGTCCAGGTCTTGTTGAATGGTAGCACAGCTTTCCAGTATGTCAGAAAATACATTTATGGATCCAAATATGTTTCACAATCAAAGCTTATTCCTATCGCAGTTTTTTTTCCTACTGAAACTATTTCAGTAAGATTGATTTTTTTTTTTAAACATCCCAGCCTATTTGACCCAGATAGGACAATGTTCTTCCAAGGAAAGAGTGAAGTTTGATTATAGACCAGATTAGCCAACAATAGGAAGAACAACCTTAAAGAAAAAGTAACTTCTGCAGTACGTTTTCTGAGAATGAGGGAAGAGAGGAATTAACTGAGAAAGAATCAATGCTAGCTTATGAAGCTGTGTTATTTTTTGCATTAATAAAATGTTAAGTTTGATTGTAAAGATTGGCTCTCCTTGACCTACATTTCCACTTTTGAGAAACAGTTTTTTTTTAGTATAAAGTTGAAAACTTTAAAATGAATAAAAAGAAATCATTTCACATTTAGAAAAAGAAAAAAAAAAAAGAGGAAAAAATCATACATTAGTAAAAAATTATTTTCCAGTATTGAGAAAAGGAGACCAAATCATCCTGCTGTCCTTTACATCATACAGAAGGCAAAGATGTGCATTACATGAAATGAGGAAGGTTAGTGTGTAGTTTGTTGTCTGAAGTCAATAATATTCTATTTTTTTCCTCTAGAAACAGTTTAAAGAAAAAAATGACAAAAATCTATCCAAACAATAATGCTATCACTCAGAAACTAGGACAGGAAGGAGGAGTATCTGGGAAAAATTAGTTTCCAATTTTTCAAGTATAAATGTGTTAACTTTTGTGGAAAAAACATGATAACCTCTGCAAGGAAAGCAAAAAATGTTTTAATCCAAACTCCACATTATGTCAGTGACAGCTTTGATTTAGGAAAAAAAGTCTATGAGTTGCTACGGCAATGACAAAGATGAATTCCACTTCTTATTCATGTTTAAGTGCTTCTTGAACCTTCTTTGAACCTTCTTGGACTATTTTCTGAATATATCCAGTAACAGTACTTCACTGATGATGTCCTGTTTCCAAAAACACTCTCTTTGTACTTGTCAGCTTTTTCTGAAAGGAAACGAGTTGCATATCCATTACATCCTTGCTCTTTGCTCTCCTCTGTAAGACTCTAATTCTACTACCTATCTTTTTTTCCTTCATTCATCTGCTCCCTCTCTATTTCTTTTTTCTTCTTCTTAATCTGCCTGCATCTTCCACTTCCAATTCTTTTCCTAGATTCTGATTTATACCATCTATTATGTTGCTTCCAAAATCCAAAGACTGACCCAGTAAATAACCTGCCTGTCTTTTTTAAAGCCATTTCTTCAAATACCACCTCCTTTTTCGTTCTCTTCAGTGATCCAACAGTGTATTTTTCCCTGAATTGATTTCTCTAGTAAAAATGACACCTATAAGGCTTGTACAGATTTCATTAAGGTTGAAATCAGCCACGAGGAACCTCAAGGATTACAACATAAATTTATTAAAAATAAAAAACTGATATAGATATTAATATTTAACACATTTTAATTATACACGACCCCTAAATAGAATCAGATAATCATAAAGGTTGGAAAAGACATCTAAGATCATCTAGTCCAAATGTCCACTCACAACCTATACTGACCACTCACCCACATCCCACAGCACCAGATATCTACATTTCTAGAACAACTCCAGGGATGGTGATTCCATCATCACCCTAGGTAGACTGTTCCAGTGCCCAATCACTCTTACAGAAAGCAAGATTTTCCAAATATCCAACCTGTTTTTTTTATATTTTGTGCAACATAATTACTCAGGAGAAGAACCCACCCTGTGCATTTTTTATATTATCAGAATTGAATATACTGACTATCAAACATATTCTTATGATCTACTTTCATTGTTATTCGATGAAATATCATGAATTAATTAACAATTGTCAATCTAAATCAAGGATAATTACTTAGAAGATAACCGGCATGGCTTCACACGGGCAGATCTTGCCTGAACAACCATGTGGCTTTTTATGATGGCGTGACTGCAACAGTGGGCAAGGGAAGAGCCACTGGTTTCATCTATCTGCTTGTCAGTAATGCCTTTGACAAGGTCTTCCTTAACAACTGTCTCTCCAAATTGGAAAGATATGGCTTTGATGGGTGGACTATTCAGTGGATGAGGAACTGGTTGTGAGATTGTACTCAGAGAGTGGTAGTCAATGGCTCAGTATCTGGATGGAAATTGATGACAAATGGTGTCCCTCAGGGATCAGTACTTCTTTAACATCTTCAACAACGATATCAACAGTGGGATCAAGTGCACCCACAGCAAGTTTGCAGACAGCACTAACCTGTGTGGTGCGAGTGACATGCCCAAGGGACAGGATGACATTTAGAGAGACCTAGACAGGCTCTTACAGTGGGCCCAAGTGAACCTTATGAGGTTCAACAAATCCAAGTGCAAGGTATTGCACCTAGGTCACGGCAACTCCTTGCTATCAGTACAAGCTGGGGGATGTAAGAATAGAGCACAGCTGGAAAAGAACTGGGGGTACTGGTGGACGGGCTGGGCATGAGCCAACAATATGCCCTCACAGTCCAGAAATTGAACCACATCCTGGGCTGCATCAGAAGCATGGCCTGCAGGGTAAGGGAGGTAATCCTGCCCCTCTGCTCTGCACTGATGAGACATCACCTGGAGTACTGAAGCCAGATGTGGAGTCCTCAGTACAGGAGAGGCACAGACCTGTTGGTGTGCATCCAGAGGGCCGCAAAAATGATCCAATGGATGAAGCATTTCTCCTGTGAGGACAGGTTGAGAGATCTGGGGTTGTTCAACCTGGAGAGGAGAAGGCTGCAAGGTGATCTGAAAGCAGCCTTTCAGTATCTGAACAGGGGTGTAATAAAGGTGGAGTCAGGCTCTTTAACAGAACCTGTTAAGATAGGACAAGGGGAAATGGTTTCAAACTAAAAGAGAGGAGGCTTAGTTTGGACTTAAGGTAGAAGTCTTTTACAATAAGGCTGGTGAGGCGCAGGAACAGTGTTCCCAGAAGTGTGGTGCAAGGCCTGTCCCTGGAGACATTCAAGGTCAGGCTGGAAAGGGCTTTGAGCAACCTGATCTAGCTGTAAGCTGTTCATTGCATGGGAGTTGGAATAGAGACTGCTGTTAAGGGACCTTTTAACTCAAACAATGCTATGATTCTATGATACTTCAGATATGGGATGAATTCAGAGAACTCTTAAAAACTTTTCAACTTGAAGATAAATCAGATTCAGGTATGAATTTTGCACTGTTAGCTTGTACTGGTAAAGTAAAAAATAGAACCTAAATCCCTTGAGATGTGTGAACTTCCTCATGAGGAGCAGGATCAACATTTAATTTTACCAGGCCCCCCTCAAAACACACACATTTGAATGGAGTCTCAGAGTCATAAACATGAGTACTCCTTGACAACTGCCCCAAGCCAGGGCTGAGAGCTGTGCTTTCACACAACCTTGCAGAAGGCTGATGAGTTCTGACACGTGCCATATTTATGGAAATGTAAAAGCTTTACTGCCCCGACATTGCTGTCACCCAAGACAGATCAAACTAAGAAGACAACTGGCCTCCAGCTTCTAAAATTGAATGGTTAATAACTATCAGAAGGAACTAAGCAAGCAGGACTTGCACTGCTGACAGCCGCAAGAGTCCCACCCATTTATTATGAACTTAACAAGTCTAGACAGGAAGCTAAAAGGCTGATAATTTTTTCTTCCTCAACTGCAATGGGTAATGCACCATTTCATTTACAAAGGGATGAGGACAGATTTGATCAATTCACTGATGCGTGTAACCTGGAATAATTAGGAAAAAGAAATTGCAAAAAAGCAAAGGCAGTGAGTTCAGTCATCATTCCACTGTATTATATTTTGCGAAATATAGTTATTTTTCAACAGTGGTTTATGTGTTTCTCTCCATGTGAAAGTGGAGTAGGGAATAAGTCATTAATGCTGATGAGACCCGCTGCTCGCATTACAGCCCCAAGCAGTTGGGTTCTTTGGATATTAACTACCACTGTCTCAGTCTTTTAACAGCTTATTGCCCACTAAACCGACTCCCTTGGTGTGCTGAGCAACACACACACAGGGCAATAAAGCACATCTCGTTCTGGATTTCTCTATATGTTCTTGTAAATACAAAAGCATTCAGCATATCATTGTGAAAAATGAATTATGTTGTTGACATCCTGCTGTGGGGGGCTGTAAATTGTGTGCTTGCACAGAGTTAGGGAAGCTTTTTTTGGTGGTTTCCAATAGCTGAGTATTCTGTTCTCATAGGCTTTCTGGCCCTGAGAGAACCTGTAGCATTGTGCATCCTTCTAAAAGAAAAAAAATAAATAAAAAGAAGTGTTGGGTAAATGGGTTTGAACCATTTAAATCCTGTAGTAATAAGTAATGGGGAGTTAATTTTTCTCATATCTTCCTGTGTGATCTTTTGCATCACATCTCAAAAGAGGCACTGACTGCTCAGGAATGGCTCAGGAGCAAACAAATACATGCAGTTCAACCATGCTGTCATAGAATCATAGGGGTTGGAAGGGACCTCAAGGGATAGATGAGTCCAACCCCCCTGCCAAAGCAGATTCCCTACACCAGGTAACCAGGTACCAGGTACTGTCAGATCAGTGGATCTGCACTAGGATGGAAGAAAAACACCTGCTTGATTCAGAAGGTACTAGCTGAGGAGCTGTGCTAACTTGTGCTGTGCTAATCCACCTGTACTGTGTTCAGCAGCTGGGTTCCATTTCTGCCTCATGCCCATGGGCTGAGAATGATGAGAAATGGCAAGGGGACAAGGTCAGTGAGATATCTCCCAGCTGGGGTAACGTGGGCAGCACCACAGGTGTAACGGGCTCAAACTTCTCTTCTCAGCCTTATATTTCCCCTGGGTGTTTCTCAGGAAATGTTTCTGTTATTTTATATCAAAGGTGATGGCAACTGTGGAAAGCAGAGGGGGAGCTGGACATTTTCTAAAGGTGATTTTTTTATTTTAAAGAATCATAAAATGGTTCCAGTTCCAGCCCTCTGTCACAAGCAAGGATACTTTCCACCCAAGGTCCCATCCAGCCTGGCTTTGAGCACCTCCAGCAATGGGGCATCCACTGCTTCTCTGCAACCACAACCTCCTGAATGCTGAAATTTGCTTATAAGCTGAAGCTAGTATGAGGCTGGACCTCTTTGGCTTGTTTTAGTAAGCCTTGAGAGCTTTGGAAATGCTTCCCTCTTTTTGTCTTTAGTGAAGATTTGGCCTATGTCTCTACTTCTGCTTGAGAGTCTCCTTCAGACAATGTATATATTTGATTCACGACCACTTTTGTCATTAGTTGAACATATTGCAAATTGCTCTAAGATTTTATTATTTTGTACTTTGCCAAATAAACCACACAAAGTGTTTCTCTACATCTTGGATACTACTAGCTAAATATTCAGGAGTGAGAGGATACGATATGCAGGAAAAAATTACCATCTTAATGAGGTTTGTCTCATTAAGCAGTCTCACTCAATTAGTTTCACACATTTGACTTTAAGAATAGGAACACAGAGGTCTAGAACTCTGTAGCTAATTTTGGCATATTTAAAGTAAAGAATAACCTGCCAAAAATATTTAAGTGGAAGGACAATAATGAATGTGGTCCTGGATCTTTCAAAAATGTAGTTTTAATCAGGAAACTAGATGAAAATACATTGTCAGTCTCACCTAAGTGAAAAATATCTTGGCAATTTCCCCAGGCAAATATGTGCCTGACTCAGCATAATGCATTATTTGTAATACAGAGGGCCTTGATTGTTTATTCTTGCATTATCTCCCCAGCAGTCTGCATGCACACCCTGCTTACTGCTGGAGTCATCCAGCCTTTGTTGACCTCTGATATAAACTTGCCAAAGGTCTAAGGCAGCAACTCTGTAATCTGCTGATAATGTCAAAGTGTCACCTGCACACAGGGTGACATTTTCTGTGGCAAGTTGGAGTTGCTTTTTCCAGTTTGTCACTTTGTCAAATTCTCCCCATATTGTGTCCTACCCTCATACAAAACGATGTACACAGAGTTCAGCAAAATAACATACACAGTGTCCAGCAAAACTACAGTAGGGATCATCTAAAAAGAAACTTCAAGAGTTGAAGGATGGGTATGAATCACATTAGAAGACCTGAGAGACCTTCTACAGATGTAATTAATAATTTTTCAACTAATGTGCTATGTTTGCAACTAAATTAGCTCTATCAAGCAATCTCAGCTGCAAAAGGATTGAGGCCGATTTGCTGTACACAACAGCACAGTAAGTGGATCGGATGCACTGCAGTGTTGAAAGATGGGGTGTATTGGAATAGTTGGCTCAGAAGCATGAAGCTAAGCTACTCTCAGTGACCTGGTAGTCAAACTTCCTTTTCCTGCATTTTGATATATGGACTAACCAGCATGTACCAGAGGTAGCTCTGCAGTGTGCAATGTAGACATGCTCTAAAACTCCACAGGTGTGATTCCTCTCACTAGCCTCAATGTCAGCAGTGAAACTGCCTCTAACAGAGCTCGACACCAGCCTGAAAAATGACGGGCACTTTTAGGAAATGATACAAATGACTTAGCTTGGCATGCAATGAATAATGTCTCCAAAATACCTGTTACTCATTCTGAGTCTATGGGCAGGCTGGAGGTCAGATGCTGGTCTCTGTTTTTGGCCAGGAGGAATGCTGCTCTGTTCCCATGACATATATAACATTTCATGCCATGTGAAACAGAGGTAGAGAAAGTGCAAGAAATCCTCTTGCCTGATTCACAGACCAGCCCCATCATCTGAAAGGCTTCCACTGGCTTTGTACAAAGTTGTTGTCTGTGTAGTTCTGTATAGTACTTTTCCCAAAAATGATTTCAGTAATTCATTCTTATCTGGGAATATTCCCTCCTGTTTCCCCAAAAGATACAGCGATCATAGAGTCTTAGATTCATAGAACCATTAATGCTGGAAAAAACCTCTAAAATCATCTAGTCCAACTGTCAACCCATCACCACCATGCCCATTAAACCACGTCCCTAAATATACTGCAGATTTCAAATCGATCTTAATTTTTTAGAAATATGCATTTTTGAGGGCTTAATGGATGCTAAGGGATATTTTTCAATTAATTTTTCAATTAATTATTTCCAGTGAATTACTGTGCTTTTAAATTATTTGGTATTTTTCTTGATATATATAGAGAGAGAGAAATAAATAAATGAATCATGATCAAAATATTTTAACTTCCCTTTGTGAGCTTATTTTGAAATGAATTCTCTGCCCATGGCAGAGAGGTTGTTCTAGGTGATCTATAAGGTCCCTTCCAACCTTAAGACATCTAATGAGTTTATACAAAGAGTTTTGTGGATAAAGAAATAAGATCATTTTTTTTTAATATTAGAATAATACTGTTTCATGAGCATACATTTTTGGATTTTTAATGCCCTAAAACCAAGCAGGAACCAACAACATAATAACTTTTTCAAATGGATGCTGTGCTACTTATTCTTGAAAGGAAAACTGATCTTTTTATTCAAAATATGGCTGCTTGGTCCCAACATTTCAATTTTAATGAACATGTCATTTTCAATAAAAAATAATGTTGATACAGAAAGTTCAACTATTTTAGGAGTCTCTCCTGTGCCTTACAAAAATGCCATATAGATTAGCTTTAGTCTTGTTATCAAGATATAAAATTCTTCAGGACGAAATTAAGGCACTGTTTTCTATATTCAAGGAAATAAAGATGATATTCAACCTAAACTATGAAAAACATTCACAGCTTCTCCATTAAATATAATGATAATCCCCCCAAACATTCTGCTGTATCTATATCAAATGAAAAGGAGAAAAACACAGCGAGAAAATAAAGATGAGATAAACATGGTAACAAAAGCAAAGTTAAAAGACATCAGTGAATGAACTGAGGAAAAAATAGCCTACAATCTCCCTTATGAGGTACTGATTGTGAAGACCAACAGATGATACGGTTATGATAAAAATCCAGCACAAATAGCAGGGGATTTGCAAATCATCACATGCAAGTCTGTATTGCTGTATGTGAGCCAGGAGATAGTTCACTTGCAGCAACTTGCAAAACAGTTCCCAGTTTGTTACCCAAATGTAGAGCCACGCTCCCGCAGAGAGGATGGCATTGGTATGCCATGGTTTGGTGGGCTTGGTGATGATGGGTTGGCTGTTGGGCTAGATAAACTTAGTGGTCTTTTCTGCCCTTAATGATTTAATGATTCTGTTGTATCCTATGATTCTATGCAGGGCATCAGGTCCGCTCCTGGCATCAGCTATGCAAATGGCTGTGCGAAGCTGCAGAGCTCTGATGCCATCATGCTGGAGGAAAGCTGTGATGAAGGGAGAGAGACAGAGCTCTCACCAGGTACTGTGGGTTAAACTGGCAGGCAGCTAAGCACCATGCAGCCATTTATTTCCCCTTTCCAAAGCCAAAGCCTAAAATCGTACAAAACTCTGAAGAAAACTGACTCTGTCCCATCTGAAACCAGGGCACCAGAGTACCCTGCTGCAGGCACTGCAGAGAGAGAATCTGGGAACGCAGGAGCTGCCTTTAATGTTACTGCAATGTATTTATAGGAGATGTAACACAATAGAAGAAATGTTGGGATAGCTTGTAAAAAAACACAGCCAAAATGTAATCTTCTGAGAGAAGAACAAGAGAAATTTGCCGGAGATAATCTCTCCATACATTAATTTTCTTTTTTCTTTTATCTTGGCCTTAGCTGGAAATACAGACTGATTTCTAGTTGTTTATTTTAGCAGAATGAATCTACAAAGGCTCATTTTTCTTGTATTTCGGTTAGATACAGATGCCATCACTATGTGCCAGTGCATATTACCAAGCAATTAATCTCCAGAGTATTACTTCCCTTTTTATTGAAAACTATTCCTGAGCTCAGAAAATCATGTAAAGCCATGGAACAGTGTAGCTAAACTCAAGACACAGTGCTGATTGGAAAGAAATTCTCTCTAAAATTACAAGCCTATGATCCCATTTAGTATAATTTTACTCTAATATAAAGCATGACCTCCCATAGTTTGTGTGCTTTTGCAAGCTCCTCTGACATTATCAGTCAAAACTCTTACTCTTTTGTTACCCGCTGTTAAGATGAAAAGTTATTTTTGTGGCACAGACACGCCAGAGGTGACACAATTAAATGAATATGTTTGTCATAGAAAATTTAGAACTGCAGGAATTAGAAGACAAATAAATTAGAATTGGCAGCCTCTTCCCCTGGGAGCACCATATGAGCTTCCCAAGTTCAGTTAAATGTATTCTCCCCTCAGCCTTTGATCCACTACCTTCAATCAAAGTTTCCATCTTTAAAGACAGCCAGTCAAAAGTTATATCATACCTGCATAGTTATTAATGTAGTTCCAATTTGGTGGGGTGGCCAGGGGTCATTTGAGGGTATGAAGTGAGGCAAAGATGTAATCAGCTTTAAGCAGTTTTGTCAGAAAACAGATTTTCCAAGACCAAAATCAGCATACGTTACTGTTATTTTCCCTGAGAGTTCTACAGGGGGGACCTGGGTTCCACCAAAGGATCTGAAGTTCCCATTTCACGGAATCATATAATGGTCTGGGTTGGAAGGATCCTCAAAGATTATCTAAGTCCAGCCCCTTAAATTTATGTTTCCTTCTACATATTCTTGTCCCTGAATGACACAACTCCAATGCTATTCATTTTGTTTTGCCTGAGTCCTGGATTATGACCATACAATATCTTTAAATTACCCCAAACTCCTCATAGACACTTCTCAGCTTCTCAATCCACCTCCACTTCCTAAAACTGGATCTCCTCCCACTGCCTCATCCTGCAAAGGCCCTCTTTCCCAAAGCCCCTCAGATATTCCACCAAGAGACTTAGTCCTCACTGGGATGGTTTAGTCTGGAGAAGAGGAGGTTCAAGGGAGACTTTATCATTCTCTACAACTTCCTAAAAGGAGACTGTAGTGAGGTGAAGTCAGCCTCTTCTCCCAGGTAACAGTGATAGGACAAGATGTAATGGCTTTAATTAGTTCCAGGGGAGGTTCAGGTTGGATGTTAGGAAAAACTTCTCTAAAGGAGTGGTGATGCATTCATACAGGCTGCCCAGGGAAGTGGCGGGGTCACTGTCCCTGGAGGTGTTCAAGACCCATAAAGATGTAGCACTGAGGGACATGGGTTAGTGGGCAAAGTGGGAATGTGTTTGATAGTTGCAATGGAAGATTCTAGTGGTCTTTTCCAATCTTAATGGTTCTGTGATTGAAGGAATGATATTACTTTAAATAATAATAATAATAAGAGCCAAGACCTGATGTCTATCAGGATTCCCCTCAAAGACAGCAAGACTGAAAGCTGTGTTTCTAATTTGGAAACAGCTTGACTTTGAACTGTGAACAAGCTGAGCCCTTTATTATTTTAATACTAATCATGTACCTACTTGTCATTGTTATTAATTACATACACCACAGGCATACCAAGTGTCTTATTGCACTGTAAACACACAGGGTGAGACAGAACATGTCCCTTCATGCTTATAATGCTGCTTCTGTAGAGGGATGGCTTTCATTTTTCAGTTCAAACACTTAATATTCAAACAGTGCTGTGGACATAATTTGCCTCCCTAGCTGATACCCATTCCTGAACCAGCAGCAAAAAAGATGAAGTATAAAGAAAAATTTTAAAATACAGAAATCCTTTTCACCCTTTTATTGTGCAGGACCCTGTGTCACCATTTTATTGTACTGCAAATGCTCAATCAATGAAACATGCATTTATTTCATTCCTTATTAAGAGAATGGCCAAAGTGCATACTGCAACTGCGCTATCACCAAACTGCAGAGTGTATTCTGAAAGTGTTTCTGAGCAAAACACAGTATTATACTGAAACTAAATAGCATGAAATAGGTCAAGTAAGGTTTACAGTCAAGAAACCTATAACAAGACAATAAAATGCTGCTATGAGATTTTCAGGGGCTGGTAGTTGCTGAGGATGAAGACCTAGTCTAGATGAGGTCCCTTCATTCCTGTCTGTGGGGTGTTCCTGCCCCTAGAAGCTTCCTGTGTTGTGGCCTGACTTCTGCCAAACCAAGTGGAAAGTAAATTTCGTAAATTGGAATTGGCTTTGTCATTATACAGCAGAAAAGGCACTGAAACACTGTATTAGTCCATATGTGCCATTCTCCAAGAAAGCAAGCTATATTTATTATTCCAAAATGGCTAGGGAAAGCAAAGGTGGGCAGTGATACATGTCATGACACTCCAGAAGTGAAAACATAAGAAAAATCAGAGGGTATAGAGTTCAGAATGTGCCTGGTGCCACTTTGGGTACCTCAGAGTACCTCATCTACCTCCAGCCACCTCTTATTACTTGTGTGTTAAAAAGAGGGGATACCACTTCCTTTAGCCCAAATAATCCTTCCAAGCATATATGTAGTAGAAGTAGCTCAGTGGCCACAGCACAGACCCCACATCAGAGAAAACCCAGCAAAGCACCAGAAAGTCCTGGCCAGCTTAAACCCATGTCAACAGACAAGACTTTCCTGCCAAACATCCTGCTCAGATGTTCAGGGTTTGACACAAATGAGAAAGCAGTGGAGAAGCAAGGGCACAAGGGGAACACTGTGAGTGCATTATACATGAGGATATCTATACTGATGATAGCTGGGGACCTTATAAGAAAGTACTCCTAGATCATGACATTAATGTTACAAGATTCTATCTGAAGAAATCTTTCCAAACAAGAAGCTGGGGGATTCAGTTTGAAATGGGAACTCATTAAGAGAAACTTCTCTTATAAAATAAAATAAAAATAGTTAGAGGCTTTCCTTAGAACTTGGCATTTCTGCATGTTATAGGCACTAAGGAGGTGATTTTTTCAGACCAACTGTAGACTTTTGCAATGTAGATCTGTATACTCGAATGAGTCCCCGTAGGTTCCCACAAACCCACCAGAGACAAATAAGAACTTCATCTCACTCTAAAGCATGTTGCAAAATACAGCAAATTAATTGTGTCCTAAAAACGTCTTTTCCCATCGACTGTGAAGACTTTCTTGGCTTATTAGTCAAAATATGAGATGATTAGCTCACATCTACACTGTGCATACAGAGTATGCAGAGTACTTTATACATCAGTATTGCACTTAGCTTTTAAGATCCCCACAGACAGGGCCAAGGCTGAGTTTCTTTATCTTATTCAATCATTTTCCTTTGTCCTTTTTTCCTTTTTGGGGGATAAAGACAGGATATTTCCAAGTGTTTCAGAATCCGAAGGAAAATTAGCACAAAAAAGCCAGCAGCATGCCTTGTATAAAACTTATCAAAAAGGAGATCTATATTTAAATTTTAGTATCCCCCCAACTTCTCCTAAAGAAGACACTGCCTTCTGATTTGGGGAATGGATGTCTTTGTCTTCAGGGAATTTGTAGCTTATTGGTGCAGGGATTTTTGCATGGATTTTTTTGCCTCCTACATGAGTTCTCCAAGCACCCTACAATGGTATCCCTCTACTAAGGGAGTGCTTCTACTTTCTTTTCCCTTAAACTCTGACAGAAAATTTCCACATTTAATCTAAGGAAAAGTTCTGAATTAAAGTTTTTCATGAAACTCCTATATACCAACAAGACATTCCACCTCATTAAGTCAGCGTTTACTGTAGGTGTGATCTCATTTAACCAGACACATGGTAGTGTCTAGTTACAGGGGGAGAAAAGCAACTACATTAATCTGTACACCTGATGTGTGCAGTTGAAATAAGTTGAGAATTCCTTGTGAATGAAATAACAATAATAAAATACTAGTTTACCAGTTAAAAACAAAAAATGACACAGAAGCGTACGAAGTGTGAGGCTGGAAAATGTGAGCAGTTTCTCTATTTTCTTAACATTATCATCTCTTTCTTTAGGAAACTGTGTACATTATTTTTCTCACTGAGAAGCTATCTACAAAGCAAATCCCAAAATTATTATGTTTCAGTCATTTAGTATATAAGAAGGAAAAGAAAGTAGCTTGTAATCTTCAGTAAGTCTTCCAAAACATATTTCATGACTGCTGATTAAATAGCAGTGGAGTTGGAAACAAATGAGAATTTCAGGAGGTACAGATCTTTCAAAATGATGTGCAGCAAAAATAAATAAATAAATAAATAAATAAATAGAGTGTTCACTTGCAATCTGCAGGTTTGGTTTAGATTTCTCTCTATAGCCCAGAGTGTTAGTTTGCTGAGAGCTTCAGCCTCCATGGTGTCTCAAAAGCACTGCTTCGAAGTCCTTACCCAACAAATCAGCTAATCTCGTGTGGGTATGTGGTACAGAATCGATTTCATAGGGCTGCTTAACCAAAGTAAAATGAGATCCAAGATGAGCTAGTAATTGGCTATATCCCAGCATCCCTCTAACACCATTGTTCCTTTCCATGCAAAATTGTGTTGCACATTCAAATGACTGTTAATTGGGGTCTGAGGTCTGAGGATAGTATGGACTCTCCCTGCTTGTTTTTCAGTGTTTCCCTTTTATTTATTCTTTTTTCTAGCAAAAGAAAAGAAAAAAAGCAAGAAAAAGGTGCTAGCTAGTACTTGGATACCAACTGGATGTAGAAACACAGAGATTCAGGACAGCAGTGGGCATGGCACATACAAGGAGATCTCAGATAGGTGCTATTAGAAACCAATATTGAAAGGGCTGTGCAGGTACTGGCATGTTGTTCTGGGACTTCAGCTTTCCATTTCTAACATTGCCTGGCTTCAATTTCTATTGAATGCTAAAGCCATGGTCTCTCCATGTGAAGTAGAATAAGGTTTTGAGTCTGATAAAAATAATATTCTGATACCTGCCTCCCATTGAGATCACTGGATGTTACATGCCTCTAATATTACACATTTCTGCTGCTCTTTTCTTCAAAATAAAGACTTATTTTCCCCAAATGAAAAATCCAGTTTTGAGCAGTTGTACATTCAAATGTTCTCATTCACCATCAATACCACAACTTCAGGATCAAGCCATGTGTCTTGAAACTAACCCAAGGACTTAACTTCCCCATTAAAGAAACAGAGTGGTTGATATTATTTGATAAAACGAGAATTATTAAGACAATATTTCTTCCCCTCATATTGCTCCCTCTCAGCTTATTATGGGTGATGTGTTCAAAGCTAGGAATATTTAAGATGGATAGTACAATCTGCTGATTTTTTAATTCATTTCTTTGTTATCTTTAAGTTTCAGTAGAGTACAAATCAATTTCATGTCTTAAAGGAACTGTCATCAAGAACCTGATTGTTCGGCCTTACCCAATGGGATTGATCAAGGAAGTCAAGGTAGGAGGACATAGAGGCAGAGATGGTGGGATTTGGGCTGAATGGAGGAAAGAATGGCTAACATGACAAAGCATGGGGCAACTCAAAGAATGAACTCCATTTACTTCATTTTCCCTGGTGAACCCGAAAAGCTCCATGAAAAACTGCACTGCAGCCTCTCAGGCTCAGAACATGGAGACAGGCACAGTGGTTAGACTACAAAATCTCTTGCCCTCTTTAACCATTTCTTAAATATTTTGAACACAAGCCCTTTCAGTAGGGTTTAAGAGGATGCTATATAGGCACCACAGAGTTGTGAATAAGGGGAAATTCTGGAAACCACACAGAGGAAAATGAAGCCGTGGGAATGGCTGGGAAATGGAAGCCCGCAGCAAGACTGAGTACCATGAGTGATTTATTAATTTCTCTCAGGTTTCTAAAAGAAGTTGCATACGTTATGAAAAATCACTGTTTATAAATCCTTTCGCTTCCTTCCTGCATCTATCTTTTCCCAATTACATTATCCCCTTTTCATGTTTGACCTTAGACAGTAAAAAATAAAATCAGTAATCAAGTCATCTGTCTTATTTAAAATACTTACTGAAGGATGGCATAAACTATACCCCTGGTTATCTCCATTTCTGTCCACTGCTGTAACTCTGAGCAGCAAGTACATAATAGGTTGCTCTGAATGTAATGCCTCCTATTTATTTCCACGGAAAGTACAACAGCTACAAGGAGCATAATAACACTATTTGATAGAGCAAATTCTCAGCTGTATTTTTCAACACAGTAACCACCATTAGCTATGTATTTTCATCAGCAATGAATAAGACCCTGCATGCTGCACTCATAATAATCTGCACCAGTGGAGGTGACCCACTGTCACCGTTGCTGGAAGGCAGAACCCACTGTTTCATTGTGCTCACATTCACTGTAAGATCTCCATAAATGGTCAGCATACATCAATGAATGTCAATGAGTGTCATTTTTTCTGCGTAGAAGAATTTAATTACACACCTTCACTCCATACGCGCTTCCATGTCAGACACCATTCTGTCAGACTGCCCTCTGCTGCCATCTGTTACATGGCAACAAAATGTAATGGAACATCAGTAGGAAGGTTCAACATCTACTGCCACACTACCAACATCTACCTCTGGAACTGTGGATCAAGGGAATAAAACAAGAGGCACTACTTTCAGAACAGCCACTGGCACACTGTGCAAACTGCTTGTAATTTCAGCCACACATGGGTGACGTGTACAGAGAATATTAGAAAATATGCAACAATTTTAACAGACTTTTGTAGATCTTTGAGTTTCCCTTTCTCTGTTCTTCTTTCTGAGTTATGGTGAAAAATTCACATCAAAGAAACCTCAAGAAAGGATTGTAGGCAAAAGGCACTGCAAGCAATGAATTTCGCCACTCAGAGAACAGGTTCAGAATGGCTAGAAAACCTCACTGTAGTGACATGAGGTGACACATTCTATCTATACAGACAATTGTCACTTTTATAATGAGGTAATAACAGGGAGAGCAAAGAAGAGCTCCTCCATAAGCTGCTCCTCTAACCTGGAGTGATGTGAATGCTTAGGTTCCTAACTGCGGATGCAAAGATACTTTGGCATCATCACAGTTTAATCTCAGAAGCGCAGAGAAGATTTATCCAGTATATGGTTGAAAACATTTTGAAATTCCAGTATTCTGTCTTCTG
The DNA here is from genome assembly GCA_023055505.1 of Callipepla californica brunnescens. Classification (NCBI taxonomy): domain Eukaryota; kingdom Metazoa; phylum Chordata; class Aves; order Galliformes; family Odontophoridae; genus Callipepla; species Callipepla californica. The sequence continues at coordinate 38,940,605 of JALIRH010000005.1, read as the reverse complement.
CTTTAATAAAAGTCAAACTGCGCTTGTATTTCTATTTGTGCTATACTGCGGTAATTCTTAATTAATATTTCAATTAAATTCTTAAAAAACACACACAAGAAACAAACAGCTCTTCTTTTTTATTCCTTTTCTCTTCTTTTCTCCTACAGCTTGCTCCTGAAAGAGTTTTGGTTCTGAGCTCCAGGCCAAGGGCCAGTGCTATGAAAAGAGTGTACAGGGACAGGTTTGTGTACACTGATGTTACAGATGGTGGAGTTTACTCATACAAATCCCATCTTATACGGCAAGGATAAGTTCAGATCAAAGAAGGTTAAAGATGTTAATAGAAGGTAGATGTAATCAGAAATCACTGGAGTGTATGTTCCTGGAGTTGTTTGGGAATAGTGATCTGAAAACAGCAGGGCAGGTTGAATGAGGTTTCAAACCATTCTCTTTAATTACTTCCTCTAATGATTTTTCACTTGTCAACACAGGGAAAAGGCTTTCATTCAAAATATTTATAATTACAACCTTGTCTTTCTTATAAGACCTCAGAGCTACATTCTGAAGTCCTAGAAGACTGTCTTAACATTCTGCTAAGTATCTGTAGAACAGCCTAGAAGAAAAAAAAAAGAGGAAAAAGTAATGTAAGGGAAATAATAGCAAGAATCACAATTGATGAATTTTAAAAGAAGGGAGTAAGCTTAACATACAACATAACTGATATGTGTCAAAGGTTTGTAATAGCTTTCCAGATTTATGTCACTGGACTATTAAATCTTCCAAAAATTTACTTAGCATGAAGTCAACTGACCTGAAAAGTGGCTGCTCTGAGCACCTGGACACGAACAAAATGTAAATCAAGGCTGATTTCAGTGGTAATATTGATGCAGATTCATAACAGTGAACAAGACTGTGGCAGTCAGAACATCCTCCCAAGAGTTTAAAGCTCTGGGATGGGAAACATTTGAGTTGACTGTGGATCTTAACAGGATCTTCATCATGACACAAGTAAATTCGTGGTGATACTGATGGCATGGGGAGCAGCAAAGTTTACAAGACCAAACTACTTCCTCCTGCTCCCCTTCCAAGGCAAAATAAAAAATATCAGATACTAAACACCGATGTATTTCCAATGAAATTTGATTGCTTATAGATAGAATAAATACACCTGAGCAAAACAACTAGTACCTCCCTCAAAGCAGTGCTCACGACAGGGAATATCACCTTTTCTTCCAGCTAGAAAATTAACCAGCATGGATTTGAAGCCACTGAACAAGTCTGAATGACAATTTCCTGGAAAGAAGGATGATATGGAAATGACAGTCTGGCTGGAGTTCAACTGCAGCTTCTGAGGATTTCAATCAAGAACAGGATCCTTGCCTTCTGGCACAGCACATAATCGTGACGACAAACAATTCCTAAAGGGTGATGGACAAATAATGCACGATTGCCTTGTATCATGGCAGAACTTCCATCAATCACTTATGTAAAAGGGAAAATTTCTCTTCATTAAAAAAAAAAAAAAGAAAAGAAAAAAAAAGGAAAAAAAAAGCTTTTAGTGGAAAACAAAGCTTTGAAGAGAGAGGAAGCACAGATGAAACTATGCCCAGCAGCTGCAGTGCCAAGAGGTAGGAAGCCAGCAGTTTTGGCAGATACTATTTCAGAGGCACAATCCACCCAGCTCATTACCACATCTGCAGTGGCCAGGACTGCTTGCTTCAGAAAACACCAGATGCCCCTTCATAAGATAAAGAACTCTTTCTTCTCAATAAAACTTTCTCTTTTTAATTCAGATTGTTTCCTAACTCCCAGAATGAGGTTTGTCCGCAGAGAAATATTCTCTGGGTAAATTTGCAAAATGCAGGTGCCAACCTGTTCCAATCAATACTTATCACTGAAGTGTCTCATTTTGCCTTTTCATTCCTTTGCAAAGGCAAAGCTTCCACCAAATGTCTCTGACTGATAGTGTGTGTACGCAACAGTGAAAATGGGTCCAAATTCTGTGTCTGAGCGCTGGTGTTAGAGTGGGCCATGTCCATGTCTCTTCAGGGGAACAAATCCGTGTTTGATCAGTTCAGAGCACATTGAGCTAAACTCAATTTGCCTTTGCCTTTCCCTGCAGGCAGACTTCAAGGTCAAAAAAATAAAGAAAGAAAGAAAAAAGAATTTCCTTCAGTCATCACTGTTTTTCTTTTGGAACAGGATGACTTAGAGAAAGTACTGGTATCCCAAATTCCCCCTTATTTGGCATCCAGATTAATCAAAGTAAACTATGCAGCAAGAGGGATAAACACTTGGTATTTAAACCTTGATATTTGTCTGTGGGACCTGAGGTAACAGGTCTGATTTTATATCACTCAGCTTTTGTTTAGTAAACCATGCAGAAAAGTCACTTTGTCTGTTAGTACAATGCGATGTATGAGAAAGAAGGGGACAGATTCTTTAGCAGGGATTGTTGTGATAGGACTAGGGGAGATGGTTTCAGACTGAGAGAGAGATTTAGACTGGATATAAGGAAAAAGGTTTTGTTGTGGGTTGTTTTTTTTTTTATGATAAGGGTGGTGAGGCACTGGCACAGGTTGCCCAGAGAGGTGGTGGATGCCTCATCCCTGGAGACACTCAAAGTCACACTGGATGGAGCACTGAGCACCTGATGGAACTTCAGATGTCCCTGTTCTTTGCAGGAGATTGGACTAGATGACCTTTAAAGGTCCCTTCCAACTCAAACAACTCTGTGATTATATGTACAGTAAAACCTTGTTTGAGATGTCGAAACAAAGCTTACAGCCACCACTTTAATGCAGTGATTTGGAAGAACTGCTTGATCAACTCAGTAAACAGGGAAAAACTATTTGTGAAAATGTATCAGACATGATTTTTTGTGCCTTGAGCTTATTATTTCTTCCTTTCCTGAAGCGGGGCAAAGAGGGAGGACACCATGAGCATCCTTTGAGCTACAGGAAGTATCAATCATTAGAAAGGGACTGTGGGTGGCAGGAACACCATCCTTTCAGAAACGCTGAGCTGTAATTTCAGTTTTAAGACAAGCCCCAAAAGTCCATCTTTCCATCACTTTCTTTTCTCCCTTTGGGCTTGTTTTTCAACTTTTAATGAGGAAAACTTCCCTGAGCTAAGAGGTGGCAGTGACTCATGCAGCAGCTAAGTGCACAACAGCAATGTCAAAGCTACGGAGCACTTAGAACAGCTCAAGGGAGGAACGCTTATATAGTTATTTCTCTAAGGAAAATTAAAGTAAATTCTAATTTCTCAAATTAGAGAAGACAGTCCAACCACCATTAATACTGCCCACATGCTTCACCCCTCTGCACACAGCGTGGGTTATTTCTATGCCTCTAGCAGCTGTGCTGGGGAGGAGGGCTGATGTGCAATGTACAGGGCCTCCTCTGTGATAAGAAAGAGCTGCAAGGTAGAAACCACAGGGCTGGAGATCTTGAGGAAAAGGGGTTTTCGAGTGTAGAGTTATGAGTGGCAACTTCTGCAGGTATGTTCCTTTTATCCTTCTGCCTTTGATGCCAACTGCTGAGAAAGTAAAGAATAAAAACTCTTTCTGAACACTCAAGAAAACTTCAGCTTCTGCCTTCCATATATATTACGCCTACCCACAAGATCAGTCTTTTCTTAGTGCTGAACACCATTCTGATGGACACCCAACTTGCAGAATTTTAGATAATTCAATCTGAAGAAAAAAACTGTTTTCCTCACACCTGCAGAGCTGTACTCTTCTTCTTCTTTCAATGTTCCAGGACACTAATGGGTCAGAAACAAGGTAAAATCAGACTCAACAGAAAAAAGGGTTCTGCTGTGATCAAACTCTTATGATGCAAGTGGTTTCTTGGTCTTCATCACACTAGATCGTGTCTGTTTATCAGCACATCCATGTTACTTTCAAGTCTCTTCAACAAGAGCAGCTAAAGGTTGAAAATTCCTTTCAAAGGTATAATAGCATCATCGAATCACTAAAACTGAAAAAGACCTCTAAGATCATCAAGTACAACCAATAACCCACCCCCACCATGGCCACTAACCATATCCCTCAGTGCCACATCTTTACATTTCTTGAACACCTCCAAGGGATAGTGACCCCACCACCTCCCTGGGCAGGCAGTTCCAATGCCTCACTGCTCTTTCTGAGAATAAATTCTCCCTAATAACTAAACCTGAACCTCCTCTGGTGCAACTTAAGGCCATAGGCTTTAGTTTCTTAATAGCGTTTCTTTGAGCTCAGGACAGTCTGATATGGCCACACAGCATTCAACACTTTTTTGTAAGCCTTTCTTACACCTTTTTAATGAACTCATTAACCAAATCAAGGAGAGATAAGAGGGTGTGGTGGGTGTTTTACTTCAAGTTCATGATCAGAGGTAAATGCATGTGCTGTGGAATTAGAAGCTGGCTACTGTGCTTGGCTATACAGCTGCTGATTCACTTCCAGTTAGGATGGTATTTACTGCACGCATGACTTGTAATGGCAATATCTCAACGCATCTTAAAAAGGGGCCTTTTTCCCCTCGTAAAGAACTTGAAAATGACTTGCCAAGGATTCATGTAAAGCTATCCAAAATGAAACAAATTGCTCCCCATGCTTTATGCAGGTTGGATTTTTCTAATTCTGGCAGTAAGATGTGGAGAACAGATTTCAAGCCAGAAATGGTCTGCTGCCTGAAGCAAGTTTAAATTGCAAAGGTAGCTAGTGATCTCTGAACCATGCATGCAGTGGCACAGATGACAGGAACCATATTTGTTAGGTCTCTAATTTTGGATCAAATTTTATGCTGATGTAAACTTATAAGCTTAATTGATTATATCAAAGCTGAACCAGTCTAGACTCATGGAAAATCTGACCTAAATAAACAGGTTTAAATTCATCCTGATCCGAGACTACAGAAATTTGGATCAGCAAGGAATTTCCACCAGCACTGTGTGAAGTATGTGTCAATGTAGACATGACAGAGCTATTCTTTTAAAAATAAAAAAATTAAATAAAAAGTATCTTTTCCACTGGAAAACAAAATTTCATCCCAACTGCATGCAAAGAAAAATGTCAACTTCTATCAGGGTTTTTAGCACAAGAAGTATGCATAGATGTTTGTCTGCCTTCATCAGCTTTGTTATTCTCAGGAGTTATAGTTCCAGTTTCTTGTGATCTCCTAAGGATCCAGCTTTCATGATGTTACACTGCAATGCCCTGGGAACAGGCAGGTCTCAGATCTTGATGCTTCAAGCTTTTACTTCGATTATGGTGATGTGTGAAAGTGCTAGTATTGCCCCCTAAATGTCAAACAGCTTAAATGTCAAAAAAGACAACATGCAAAAAGTGAATATATGACAAACAGCAGGAAGAAAAGAGGCAGAGACAACAGCTAGAGCAAAGAGCTTGCAAACTTACTTCTATTACCTGTAGGCCCAAGTGCTTTGTTCTGAATCACAGAAGCATGTTTTAATGGAAATATCAAAGCACAGTCTGCTGGCCTACCTCTGTCCACTGCCTCCTGGGGATTTTCCTGCGTGCATTTCAGCAGAGCTTTCTCATTGCAGAATTAGAGGTAGATGGAGAATGCTCAGTAGCTAATGAGTTTTGTGCAAGAAACTCATGCACTGATGGATGGGTAATGGTTAGTAACTAAACTGCCTAAGGAGGCAGGAAAGGATGAAAATCTCTCAACTATCAGTCAACAAAATTGAAACTGATGTGGAGGAGGGCAGGAAGTTTGCACTATATGTTGTATGAAAGGACCTTCAAGCAAAAGGAACAGCCCTTGATTGCTTATCTTGAATTGATTAGAGCAGATTTGAGCAGAGGTGGAGGAGAAGAGAGAACAAAGGCAACAACATGACAAATAGTGAATTCTGGGTGACAGCAATCAACATAAAGTCAAGACATTCAGGCGCTGATAATTGAGAGGAAAGGTCTGCATCTTGCTGCATGGTGAAAAAGAAAACCAGGGAACCAAAGGCTGGGCCAAGACGCATCCTGGCCCACAGGTCGATTGTACTATAATTCTCATCTTCCAGCAAGCTAACGTTGGCTTGCTAATAGGATTTGATCACCCAAATACTCCTGGAAATTTATCACAATCATAGAAAAGTGCTGCAGTGATTTGCCAAGCATGAGTTGCTCATGATTCTGTGGTTGCACGTTCCTAGGGAGTCTGAGAGCTAAACTATTATTGCAGACAACTCCCAGTTCATGGAGACGTTGCAAAAGCATGGTCCCTAATCAGCACTGGGATGAAGTGGACAGTGACATTGGGGAAGGAAAAAGGCATAATTAGGATAGGACTGATCTGATTGCAGATCAGGCTCCTAATTGTACCCTTACGCATGAACTTGAGTTCCCATCTCAGTCTCTAGAGAAAAAGAAACAATTTAGCTGCTGAAACAAGGGCCTGATGTGATTTAAAAAGCTCCAGGGCTTGTTGTCTGATCTCCAACAGCTGCTTTAATAGGGCACAAGTCTCCCATGAATCCTACATCATATTTATTAGCCTGCACAGATGTCTCATATTCTGAGGCCTCTCAGATTGCACTAGGGAACACCTATGAACCTGAATCAAGACTGCATGTCTTTCTCTGAGGCAGACCCTACTTTTGATGAGTAACCAAAAGTGAACTTGTTTCTGACTATCTGTGAACATCAATAGCTCACGTGACTGATTTTTCATCTGTTTCTTGCTTCTAAACAGCCATCGATTAATAATGACGACTACGACCCAAAGCATATAATTCCACTGAGATACTAGAAATCCTCTGCAATATGCTGGTTTGGAGATATGAGTTAAGTTTCTGGTTTGCAGAGATACAGAAGTTGGAGAAGAATTGGAGTGAAAAAGGGTAATTAGTTTCTAACAGGCAGGACTAGTTGAAAGATATTTCCTTGCTTTGAGCAGCCAAGCAACCGTTCAGGACACTTACAGCTGCAGCAAATAGAAATATTTTGTGCTAATCATCCCTTGTTATTTAGCACAAGAATGAGCCTGGAGTTGCCAGTGTTATTGGACACATGAAGAGGGATGTGTAAATGTATCTAACCATGACAACTATGTGTGTGACAGTGGTTTGTAGTTTTTCTTTCTTTAGAACCCTGTAAAATAAGCCTTTCCATTCTCAGATTTTCAAAGACCTTATAAACAGTAATTATTTCTTTCTATAAACTCAATAACACAGATAGGGTCAAGGCCATTTCCAGCCTAAGTGCAGTGTCACAAGAACCAAGTCCTTATGATCTCCATTAGAATTCCCAAATTCTTCACTTCCTAAAATTCCTCCAAACACCAATTCAGACATTATTAAAAAGACAAAAACCACCTGGGTCCTAAGTGACATTTTGATGTCATAGGGAGATCTGTACTAGAAAATGAAGTGCTGCTAATTCTACAAAGCCATTTTCTTTAACACAACTTCCTCCCTCCTCCCACCCACTCTGTGTGTCAGCTTCATCCATCTGTTTCATCTCATGAAATGCATGGATCATGAGCTCCCTGGAGCACATCCAATTTCCCTTGCCTCTGTAGCTGAACATTCACATTTTTCCATCCTGTAAAAGAGTATAAATATTGTGTAGTGAGCAGTTTGCCTTGTTTCCAATTTCATGTCATATTCTGAAAACTATCAATTATTCAGAAAGGTTCATGGGTTTATTTATCAATTAATACATGGTGCTATGATCTCTGGCTTCCCCACTGTGTACATTTTCAACACACACTGCTATTGCTGATCCCGTGCTATTTCTGGGTAAAGTATTGTGTTACACATTAATCAATCAGAGAAATTGCATCTGTGTGATACTGAAGAACCAGCCACAGCCTCCATGCTTAAAGATCTGAAGGCTTTGGCATTGCTGGGGCCTCTGAGCCTGAGACTCCAAAAGCATACTGGTGTTCAGAAGCACTGGTAGTGACACTCTTACACAGAATCATAGATTCATAAAATCAAAGAGAGGAAAGGCAACAAAAGGATGAGTCAGAGGCACCAGATCCAGTTTAAGTACATAAAAGATAGACTGCCTTCATCCCTCAGCTGATGGGAATAAATAAGTGAACTAGGGAATGACACTTCCAATCCTTCAGATGAACGTTTATTGCCTCACGTGTCAGCCTCTTTCCACTATTAAAGATAGCATCCTGCAATTACTTTGAGGGCAGATAAATCCTTTCCCTAGTATAGTTAACATTACCTCCCAAAAGATTATGTGGAAGGTGCTCTACCAGTCTGAGCTCTGCCAGTCTGCCAGTTCTCAGCCCACCTAACCATTCTCTCATCTATTCCACACTTCCTCAACTTTGTTATAAGGGTGCTGTGGGAGACAGTCTCAAGAACCTTGCTGAAATCAAGGTAGACTACATCCACTTCTCTCCCCCCATCCACCCAGCCAGTAATGACATCATAGAAGGCCACCAGGTTGGTTGTGCACAACCAACCCATGGTGAATCCATGCTGACTACTTCTGATAACTCTCTTATCTTCCAACCCACTTAAAAAAATTCTGTAGCTGTACACAGCCTGTTAATGAAAATCCACAGAACATTTTTTCCTGCAACCCTACTTAAATCCTTGCTGTTGCACACCAGTTGGTTTGCATCTTGCTGGATTACATGAGAGACCATTCAAAATGACTAGTCTTAACCTTCTTTATTACTGTCTTTTACATGTTGCTACATCTTGTTTGACCTTTTTTTTCTTTTCTGATTAAAGAAATTTAATCTGTTTAATCTTCCTAGAAACTTTCTTTGAACTTTTCATCCTATTTCTTTGTACCAGAAGCTGGGACACTTCATAGTTTCCAGATCATTATAATCTCAATTTCCATACCTCTGTCAGCTTTCCAACCTCACTTGGACTCACTACAGTAGACACTGATGAGTTCCTGCCAGAGCTCATGCCTCCGGAAGAACAGAAAATATGCATTTAACATCAGCATGGGGACATTTTCCATAATCCAAAGTTGTGTATTTTTTTGTCATTAGCTACAGGTGTCTTTCTCTCACCTGCTCCCACTGTGCTATATCCTGAGATGTGCAAGTGAGAGCACACTTCATGGAGCTGCCATCTGAAGAGCATCAGGGGAAATGCCTTGGATCGTTCTCTACCAGGCAAAGCAGCCAGGAGATAAATATAACAAAGCACCACACAGAAATGCTGGATTCTTAGTGTGTGCTATGAGACACACATATATAATACAGGCAGTAAGTGGGGTTAATGGGTGTAAACAAAAGGTTAACGTTCAAAGAGGGGAAAAGGACTGTAAATTGCAGGGCAAGGGGAGAATTTTATATGGCAGAGAATAAATCCCCAACGTGCTGGAAATAGGTTACTGTTAAGATCCCCAGTGAGCTATTTCCTGGCACAAAACTAACGGTGCTGAGAAGCGGAATGGAGCAGATCATCCTTTATTATGGGCAGAAAATTTAGCAAATAGTTTATTTCCTGCAGACATGCCGTACATATTCTGAATAAGTGCATTACCAACAAGCCTAAGACATGCATCTTTAAGAGATTTCATCAGATTTTTGAATTTTGGCATCAGTAAGGTCCCTTTTACTCCCTTACACATAGTCATATACTGAAACGTTGTCCAGAAATAGCTGCAGATGTTTGTTATTCTTACAGCAGACCATCAGAAACAAGAACACTATGAATTTGCCCCGGCCACATTTTTTCTTAATTACTCCTCTTCTCCTGGACTCATTCTTTAGAGATAAATACTTTTCTTTAGGTATGAGAATACTGTAATGTACTTCTCTGTCCCATAAGTTGAGGTTTAATTAGTGGAAAAAGTGCCACACATCACACTGAAGTGCAATGTGTCTAAGTTGGACAAGTTTTTAATACTTCAAGACACCCAAAGGTTGGAACTGAACACTTGACTGGATTTAGATGTGCCCCCAACTGCACTGAAATTTGCCCAGGTTTCCTAGGTAGTGCAACCTTCTTCAGGAGTGATTATTATTTCACCTCCTGCTAGAATATCGGGCATGAACTGCTCCCCATTGTGCTGACTGGGTGTTTCCACCTAGTATACTTCCTTGCTGTCATTAGAAGACAAAAGCCATCCATCTTTTCTATTCATCTGTTGTGCCCCTTTTTTAACTTCAGAAAATGAATGTCTTAAGTTTGGTACACTCTTAGGTGATTGCTCTTTTCTTAGTAACTCTTCTGGTCTTCACTTCTCACATTACTTGTTTGCACAACATTGTCAGCTTTGCTTGGATGTTCAAGCAGCAGCTAATCACAGACCTATCTTAAAATCATACAATTCCAAGAGTCCTCCTTTACTAGTACATTCATCTACGATTTGCATTTCCTGGCTTCTCAATATTTTCAACATCCCTCTTAAGAAAGAAGCAGCATGTAGGGTGTCTAACCCCACACATCTCACACAGTAGTCAAATCAGATCACTACAAAGTAATCAACAAAGTCTATTCCCCAGGTTTCTTCTTTTCCAGGTCCCTCAGATAGTGGAGTGGTAGATTCCAGGTAAAAAATGTGACTGGATTCTATTCTTATTCAGTTCACAGTCTAGATCTTTATTAGATCAAGATACAGGATTTTTTGAAGAGAAAGACGTGGAAACATGTAAAGACAAATTCTGTTTTCTTATATGAGATAACTGCTACAGAATCAAGTAAAGCATGACCTTCTTTCCGATAAAAGAAAACAATTATCTATTTCTTATATTTTTAAAACACTTAAATTTCATTGTATATTTCTTGCATTTAGATTTCTAGTGATTGCTATTTGACAAACATCACATTGTTCAGTTCATGATGAATTCCACGTTTTTTTCTAAAGCATCTACCCACATCAGTGTTATCAATTGTTCTATTTGGATTCAATGTTTGGCAAACTAAGTGGATATTCACTAGTGATAAGAGTAAAAAGGTTACATGCCCCAGGATATTTTCTCTATTGATTACAGGGCGATTTTGATGAGTAGAAATATATGAGGATCCAGAAAAAAATGGTAGTTACAAATTAACTCAGAAAGAAAAAGAGCATTCTCAGACTTCTCTAAATGAGTCCTATGCTCCTGATCGGAAGCTGGGCATTGAATAGCAAGACCTATGCTCATTTGGGCTTTTCTTATCTGACTTGCAGTATCTTCTACATGGATCAGGTCATTGCAGCTGGGAAAACCCATGGTCCACATGCCTACCAAATAATCTGTGACTTTCTCTTCATTTTCTCAAGAGTAGAGAAATGAGTTATAAGAATAGCTTTTGCAGGTCATTTTAATACAGGACCCTGAGCTCTATGATGGCCTCAAATAAACAACAAGAGATGCAAACATGCACAAGTATTGACTGCAGTTGCTAGAAATACCCAGCTGACTTTGTGTATTGGAACTCTTTATGGCTGTGGTGACGTGAACTGACTGGAGAAAGGACAATGCTTTCCTGTGCATCTTTCCTGTGCATTTCTTCCAGCTACAAGCAAGGTGGTTGCCTTACAGAATGAATTAGATTAGCAAAATGTGAGCTCATAGATCACTTTCTTAACATGAAAGAGTGAAATCAGAAGTATGGCTGGAAGGAAACAGTCCAAAATTGAAGAAGAAACAGTGGCTGCTTCAGTTCACTGTACTAATATTGATCCAAGCTAAAAAAAATTCTGATTTTCCTTTAAAATTGAGTCACAGTTCTTAACATCCATATTCAGTGTTTTCAGCTGACTCTGCCCTGCTCTTTCAGGCCTGTCAGTGGGCGTATGCCCTAGCTGCAACTGCATATATTAACTGTTGAGTGTTGAGTACAGCAGGAGAAATAAAATTCTGTGCTAACATCAGGGAAAATTTATTACTGATGTACTTGCACACCCCTCATACCAACACCAATGCTGATCATAATGAGAGTGAGTTTCTTTAATTTAAAACTGCACTTTAGAGCAACACTTTGATGTTATTAAAATCTACTGTGGCTAGTGGTTCTCTTCTGTGAAGGTCAGATGAATGTTTTTCATTACTGCAGGTTATGACACCCTGGGTTGAGCTGGGTGAATTCCTAAGTACTCCACACACATTTACATTTTTAAAGTAAGTTACTTTGCCTGTTTCCAATTCTTTTTTGTTTTCTTTCTATGAATACTCTGGTGAATCACCCTTATCCACAAAATGCTCACTAAGAATTTGAACTGCACACTTCAATCGCAAATTAACTTCATTGCATACTGCACTGATGTCCTCCTCAGCTATGACTTGGAATGAATATAAGACTAGATATAAGGAAAAAATTCTTCATAGTAATAGTAGTGAAGCACTGGAACAGGTTGCCCAGAGAAATGGTGAATGCCCCATCCCTGGAGGCACTCAAGGTCAGGCTGGACAGGGCTCTGAGCAAACTGGTGAATCTATAGATGTCCCTGTTCATTGCAGGGGATTGGACTAGATTATTTTTAAAGGTCCCTTCTTGGCATCAGCTTCCTTTAATATTTTTTTTTTCTTATTCTTTATAATGCTTCTTCTGTTGCTATACCAAACGTTACCCCACTCCTAGTGCCACACTGGCCACTAAAACATGCATCCATTTCAGCCCTCCCCAAAAAAAAATCCCATTACACAAATAAAAATTAAATGGGATAGCAAACATTTGTTTTGCAAAATATTTGGTTGAAAAGCAAGCTGAATTTGGAAAGTGTGATGGAATCATACACTTTGAATGAAGGTTAATGTTTCAGTGAGAATGCTGATCTTTTTTTTCAAGTTTTATCCATCTATGTTCTTTTTTTTTTTTCTCTCTTCTCCAATTCTTTTGTAAAAATCAAAGTGTTCAAATAAAACAGGGATGAGAATTCATTTCACTTGATTTACATATGAGTTTCTCACCTTAGGCTCCCTTTTTAGTTCAGGGGAAGAGGCCAAAAAAATAATGCTACTTCATCTTAGATATCTGTATTATCTCTACACAATCTCTTTTTACCAGGGTCTTTTTCCCAGATTCCACACCAGGTCTAATATCCCAAGTCAGGAAAGTTCACATATTATTATTATGCATTGAAATAGATCAGAAGAACTGAAATCTGAAAAAAAAAAAAACTGAACTCACCTATGGGAGCTTATGTATATGTACAGTTATTTCATTTTTCCCTCTCCTATACACCTATAAAGTAATTGTACAGATTTCCAGTGTCAACATTAGGTTTCAGAGTTAGCTTTGTCTGGAAATTGTGCTCAGATATCACAGTTATGGGAGTATAACTGTTTTGCTTGATTGTAGGACCTCCTAAAGAACTGCTCATGTAAGAGAGGAATGAAGTTCAAGACTTCTGCTCAGCAATCCATCTCTTTATCAGTTTATCTAAAAATGTAGTTTTCACCATCTGTGCACCTATATAGTATACTATCTACTACAAGAAAATAAGGTTTTCTCTCGCACTACTTCAAAAATGTGATGAAAATTGGTCTTATTGAAGGCTGGAGGACACATTTCAGGCAACCATCTTTTTGACATTGTAATATTCAAGTGTATTTTCAGTTAAAAAAAAAAGGTCTCATGGTTTTTTCAGACAGAGTTAGAAGAAGGACTGTGTGTAGAATTGAGCAATCTGTGGAAATCTACTCAGAACAAGGAAAATAAATTTACAATGCAGTCAATTAGTGCAAGCCAGGACAATAATCATTACTGCAGCAGGACTATTTCCATGAAGAATACTTCTGCATGGACTCACAAAGCTAATTTCCACCCACCAAAACCAGTATGTGGAAACCAGGGAAGGAAAGGGGATAAGGTATACATACAGGGAATAAGGTATACACATCCTGCAGAGGCAGGATATATGCCACAGAGTTCTTTGATTTTCTTAGCTACTTCCTAGCACAATGCCCTGAAACCCACTGATATCTGTCCAAAAGTTTTGAAAGCATCATAAAAAACAAGGATCTCACAATATGATATTTAGGTAAGTAACAGTAGACTCCACCAGTCTTAATCAGATGAGCAAAGTTAAGGCTCTGGTCCCTACACACTGGCAACATATTCCAGGAGTTGGACTCAATGATCCCTACGGGTCCCTTCCAACTCATGCTATTATGGCCACAAACTGAGGCATCAGAAGTTCTGCACAAATGTACATAGGAACTTCTTCACAGTGCAGTGATGGAGCACTGGCACAGGCTGTGCAGAGAGGTGATGGAGACTCCTTCTCTGTAGACAATCAAGATCCACCTGGACGCCTACCTGTGCAACCTGGGCTAGGGAGCTGCTTTGACAAGAGGGTTGGACTCAATCTCCGGAGTTCCAACTCCTATAATTCTGTGACACAGTGATTCTGTGATATTCTACGATTTATGTACTTTTTGAGTGAATCAGCAGGAAAAGCAACAGTAAGAGACCGGTATGCTTGGACAAAGCCATGTTGTGTTAGATTTATTTGGCATTCCCTTCCAGCACATATTCAAAACCTGAAAGGCTACTTCAGCACAAACTATACATGGATGGCTCGGCTGAAGTTCAAATCTTGAATTTTACATTTGTATAATTGATTGTAATACTTCATAATTCATGCTAAGTTGGTTATTTAAAGAAGTCGTCCAATCAGGGAATTTAAAAAAAAAAAAAAGTGCAATGCATTTAACTAGCTAAGATAGGTGAATTACAATCAAATATACAATTAATATATGAGTAAACCTCACACAAGCCGAAAATAAGATGCACATATTTAAGACATGATAATTAACCACTGGAACAAATTACTGAGTCTTATGGTAAATTCTTTTTCATCTGGGAGCTGCTAAATCAAGACTAAATGTCTTTCTAAAAAGACGTGTTCAGCTCCGCTTGAAGTCGTTAAGTAAGAAGTAGAATTATTGATGAAAACCTATATTCACTATTTTTTAGGAAGCCTAATTATATGTTCATTACAGTATTTCCTGTCTTAGCAGATATTAGTTCATTTGGTTGACCATTTTCTGTAACAAGTAACTTAAAAATAACCTCAAATGTTACAAAATGTTACTATTTCAATGTTGTATGTTTACATAAGATCAAACTACCATTTTACTGTTCATATGTACATTTTGTTTTCCCAAAGTTACAAAATCTCAAATTCCTGGAAGATTTACCATTAAGATCAATCTCATGTTCTCAAAAAACAGCTTTGGAATGTTTTCCTGCAATGTATTTTGAGATTGCTGTCATCCAATTTCATCAGAAAACTGTGAAACTTTGCTTGAAATGGATATTCCATTTATTTTCTACGACTAATATTTAAGAACACTATGGCACATAGCAGTAATAATAAAGTAGACAATGCAAAAACTAAAAGTTGAGCTCACACCTTGGCTATCCTTATTGCATTTGCAGCCACATGTATTTTATCTCTGTATATATATGAATCTTGTATTGGTATTGCATTGATTATTTCACTTGCTGTAAAAGAATAGGAATTAGCTCTTGATCTTGCTTTGACTTATCCCTTAGTTGTAGAGTTACTGAATTACAAGGCAAGGAAAGAAACTGATGGTTAAAAGACCGTAAGTACAAATAAATAGTGACGGAATGAGATGGCAAACAGTAAAGATCACAGAATCATTAAGGTTGTGAAAGACCTCTAAGATCATCAAGTACCTCAACCCATCTCCACCACGTCCACTAACCACATCCCTCCATGCCACACGTACATACTTCTTGAGCACTTCCCGGGAAGATATTTAATGAGAGAGCTAGAAAAAGGGACAGATAGACTTTGGGAAGTACAAATACTTGTACATATTGTACATCTCAGGGATCCTTCTCATTGCACTTGTTTCCAGCCCAGCCCTGATTTTCAGTTCTGGACTGCTCAGCAGTTTCCACACCACTAACCTGAACTAGTTAGGTACTACTCATGATTTCCTGAGCTGAGAATTGTCCTCCTTATTTACCTTCCATTGGGCTTAAAATTGCACTGTTAGTTTGTGATACAACTTTACGTAATAAGGGGGGAGGAAAAAAAATAATTCTGCCATTTAGTTTTGCCAGTAACAAACAGATGTAGGAACACTCCCAGAGCATATGGGTTAAATTAGTGCCTGCTGTGTCCCAGCACCAGCATTGTCTGATTTAGTGACACTTATTTTAGACAGTCGGAAGGGGGTCCAGGCAGCCCTGGAGGTGGTTTTCAGCTGGATTCATCCTTAAACAGCAGTCTAATAAAATTCCACACTTCTACTCTCTGCCTGTGCTGAGCCACCACCAACACAGGGTCACCGGAGGAGGCATCCCCGGAGATAAATTTTGCAGGTCACAAACTCAATGCACAGTGTCCTTTCGATGATAAAATACTAAGCAGAGCTGACATTTAAATTAGCATTCCTGTGTGTTTTCCAGCTCGATAATGACATGGGTAAGACAGACAACACCTGTGGCACCAGGAGGGAGTTAATTCCCAGGGAGCTGTGACCAAAGATTTGTCATCATCCCAAACCATTTATGTTGTGGTTGATTGAAAATAGGCTCAGCCCAGCAGACCCTGGCTGCCCTGGGATGTGCTTTGGGTTGACAAGGCTTAGTTTTATGCTTTGAGCCTCGTCCCTTGTTGGATTCACGGCACTGTGGTCTTTGCTTCAGTCTGGGAAAAAAAGAAGGGCAAAGAGAGAAGAGAGCAAATAAATAAAGACACAGAATGTCTTTGCTTTTGGAGGACAGGAAAACGGTTTAAAGAAAAGGTCACTGTGAGAGCACAGAGCAATGATTTCTGAGCAACAGCTCCTAGCAGCTTCTTTCTTTGCAAAGCAGCTCTTCTTCCCCTCTCCACCAAAATCAGCCCTAGGGTCTTTCCAAGAGTTGAAAGCCAACACTCTGTTGTGCCAGAAGTGGCAAAATCAGTGCTGTTACAAAGGAATTTTCTCCGAGGATCTTTTGATGGGTCATGGCTCAGTGATGTAGAAGTGGCTGCATCCTGGGATTACTGGGGTGTCACCAACAAGGTAAGGTATAAACTGAAGGCGATGGAGCATCATGCCCATCAATCTAGATGTGTACTGAGGTGATGGGTCCCTAATTTTCTCCTAGCATGGTGTGGCTCATAAATAGTATTAGGTATCAGAGTATCATCTGAGTCAGAAAGAATCTTTAAAGGCCAACTAGTCCAACTGTCCTGCAAAGAACAGAACTCCTACAACTCTGTCAGGTGATCAGAGCCCCATCCAGTTTGACTCTGAATGTCTCCAGGAATGGAGCATCCACCACCACTCTGCATAACCTGTTCCAGTGTCTTACCACCCTTATAAAACAAACAAACAAACAAATCTTTCCCCTTATATCCCAACTAAATCTCCCTAATTCCCCCTAAATTCAACTGAACTAAATGAATTGGGACAAATCACGTAATTTCACACTGCAAAGATGTGCCAACCACTCACCACTGCCTGATTTAATTTGGAGCATACTGTTGATATTTATGTCCTGGTTACTTTAACTCTTGTCAGAAACTGTAGCAATGCTGCCTGTACAAAGAATTTCACATCTCAGCCTCCATTATACGTAAGAGCAGTAAGGTTCCAATGAGGAATTAAACTAAAACCAAAATACACATATACCCACAAAAAAATTCAAGCTTTGAGACATGCTTCTCTAGAGCTTGGGCTGAAAGTACACAGGAGCACAACATCCTATTTTAATTAAAGGAAAGCAGTCAATTCTCTCTGCTCAGGATAGGTCTTGGGAATGTCACAGCTTGTTCCAGTGGAGGAAGTGGGCTGAGAGGCACAGAGTACTTGGCTCCATTAAATTTAATAGAAATTTCTCCCATCTTTCTGCATTTCAGGTTTGATATCACCTTGGATGTTTCCAGATGAGGCAGACAAAACAGTAAGGGGAGGTGAGGTGGGAAAGAAGTAAGAGGAACTCGTAGTGTGGAAAGGGGAAGCTTCGGAGAGCAGGGATGATTGTTTTCTAAAACTTCTTTGTGGAGAGATGTCAGTAAAATATTTCTGGGAGTAACTCTTGCACAGAAAGTCAGAGTGAAGTCATGGAGTATGCCAGAGACACAGAGCTAGAGAGCTGCACAAATAAAAAGACAATTGGAAAATCACACTGGAATAACCACGTGCCTCTGAAGCCTGTCAAAATAATAAAACAAGGATTATGCTCTGTGGCACAGAATGATCTCATGCATCTCAAGACGAAGAATGGGGATTTCTGCTTAAGGCATGAGTTAGAAAGGTGTGAGTCACTCCTGGGCTGAGACATGGGCCAGTTGCAGACATGGAGGAGGCAAACGTGACCTGAAGCTATGTCACCTTCCATAACCACCAAGCCCTGATGCAATCGGGTCAATTACTGAAGCAATCATCAAAGAAAGAGGAAATGCAACAAGCAGAGGTGCAGAAAACATATTCAGTATATTTCCAGGGATTGGCAGGATATTTTATTTCATGAAAGAATAGAAAGGCAACCACTTTTGTTTAAGTCTAATAAAATGAAGTCTGAAAGGGATGGAATTGCAAGTATTGCCATAGGGATAAACACCACAGGGGAGGAAAGAACTATTTAAGTGAAAGGACAGATTTAGTAAAAGAGAAATGAGTGTAAAATGGCCAGAAATTAATCTGGTCTGAAAATTAGATGGAAAGGCTTCTACCAACCAGAGCAGTGATGTGCAGAAGCAGTGTTCAGCCAGACAAATCAGAAGAAAATCCAGCTGCTTTAATATGCAAAAAGGAAAAAGCAGAGCAGTGGCAACAAGTCCATTTTTAAAGGGTGGGAAAGAGGAAAGGAAAGAAATCTGAGGTGGCTTCCGCTCTCAGAAGACAGAGAAAATATTCCCTTCTGAAAT
This sequence comes from Callipepla californica brunnescens, assembly GCA_023055505.1. NCBI lineage: Eukaryota > Metazoa > Chordata > Aves > Galliformes > Odontophoridae > Callipepla > Callipepla californica. The sequence continues at coordinate 38,921,854 of JALIRH010000005.1, read as the reverse complement.
AAATTCTCAACCAGTTTGTAAATAACAGTCAAACAGTCTCCCTGGCAAATAACAAAGAAATGGGTTTCAGTCAATATAGATTTGTTAAGAGGGAATCATATAAAGCAAATATAATCCCTCAAGATGACAGGATAACAGGCCTGTAAAAAAGGAAGCAATTCTGAATGTCTTTTTCACTCAAGACTTTTGACAATGGCTTGTCTAATATCCTCATCAACAAGTGAGTAAAGCAGAGATAGCAAGAAACAAAATGAGACTAAATCAATGCAAAACTTGCTGAATAATCAGGCAGAAAAAGAAGTTATCAAAGGTTTGCTACTAAATTGATGTACTGTGCAGTTTTCCACAGTGTTTGTGCTGGTTCTGGTAGTTTTTGTTGTTCTCATCAGTGAATCCCAGTCCCATTTTTGTAGCTACAATCAGAATGTGGTGAGATGGAGAAGAAATTCAATATGGACTGGCACAAAAGAATAACCCTCAGCAAAAATCAAGTTAGACAAATAGAGGATGGAACTCAACAGTTTTAACTATTGCACAGTATCCGCGAGACTTTGGCATATCCAGCCCGAACACAAGCTGAACGTGTTGGTGCTCCTAAAAAACCTGCTCTGGTCTGTGTGGATTGAAACACAAACCCTTTGACTGAACTGACAGGAAGTACTCGGTTCTCTAGATTTGGGTGCCACACTTGAAAGGCATAGACTAAATGCAGAGAAGCTGGAGGGGAACTAGAAGAGCCCACAGGGGTTTACAAATCCTGTACCCTCTGAGAGAGAGGTTGACAGATCTGAAGCTGTCTGTACAGATGAGGAAAGGAGAGAGATTGCAAGCAAATTCTGCTACAAAGAGGAAAATCTGTTCTCAGTGTCTCTGACAGGTGAGTGAGAGTGAATCTTGAATTTCATCAAGAATGAACATCTAGACATTAGTACAAATCATCCATCTATTGGTGAGGAATTTGACTACATTACCCAAATAAGATGAGAAATGTCTCTCAGAGAGGACATATTTAAAGGTAGACTAAAAATATGGCAGGAAACACATGAGAGGTTGATATCAGCAGAAGATAAAGTGGACGTCTTCTCAAAATTCCTCTTTTCCTCTGCTTCCTAAGTTCTCATAGAAGAGAATGTGCAGTACAACTTCTTGAGAATATGGAGAACTGGACCTAAGGCCCTTAAGAAACTCCAGAGTTTCTTTGAGAGTTTCTAGGGTAAGTTCCAAAATACATGCACATCGATTGTACATAGTCCTTACATATATCACAATGAATGTGTCCTTTTCCTTTAAGTCTTTAACCTCACATCCATGCCTTACCACCTTTCCTACTGCTAATGGAGCTTCATTCTTAGCAGTAGTTGTGGGCATTAGCTTTCTATTGACTTTGGCTGGATTTGCAATGAGGTAGAGCTCATCTCCAATTATCAAGATTTCATAAAGGTGACACACACAGTCTGACTCCCCGTTGCCCCCATAGTCCTGCACTAAAAGAAAGGTAATATTTATTTCAGAGACTGCTGTGTGAAGAGAGAAGGATTTGAAGCATCTTCTCCCTGTTAACTTAATTCACTTCCATCACCCCTTTGCCCCCAAATGCAATTTCCCAGCATAATCTAAACAAGGAAGCTGAAACAAACAGCTTCACAGCGTGACTATAGCCTATTTAGGTCGTTTCAAAGCCAGCAGATGTTTTATAGGCTAAGATTTTCAACACTGTGACTTCACTGACCTCTGCAACTCAGCAGGAGGCTCAAAGTAGGCCAGAGGCTGCGGACAATTAAAACTTAAAACCTCTCATTACCAGACGCCAGGTCTCCAGGTCACTCTAATGCTTCAGTGCACCTTCTGTCATGGTTTGCTCAGGGCAGGTTAAACTGTGGCAGACTCTGCTCAAAGCCTTCAGAGCCAGCTGTGGCCTGCTGCCAATGGTCACTTCTATCAAGGAGACGAAATGAAACTCTCTGATCCCTTATGTGACCTGTGGATGTGGTAAAGCTTAGTATAGTCCATCCTCTGAACCAGATTGAGGCACTACAGAATCTTGCTTCTCTTCAGTGCTTTCCATAACTACCTGTAACACTGTGAGTATCAGCAGTTGCTGATGTAGGCCATACTGTCCTCACCATCTTATAGGTTTCACCTAAAACTGTGTTGTACTTCCAGAGCTTCATGTATCTGAAGTAGCAGAAACAACTTTCAGGGTCACTCTTTGCATTTCATATGTTGGCACCTTATATAAGGAATTTTCAGGCCGGATGGAAGATGAGTTTATTGGCTTATTTGAGAAACTCAAGTCCATGATACTACCCAGGTATTCCTAAAGGGAGGATTGACTCATCCAAGACCACTTCCCCACAGTAATGGCATTTCACAAACAAAACAGTTTGTCTTGCCAATGTAGAATGCTTTCCTGCTTCTGAATAAATGAGGAAAAAATTATCAGTACAAACACAAATTTCCACTGAAGAGAGCTAAATTCATGGCTAAGGAGCTGTTAGTTACTTCATTATTTTTTTCCACAATTGTCACTCTTTCAAGTATTTCTCTCGCTGATCTTTGGTTTTGTCTCATTGTAGCATTACAAATTGCCATGACCACGGTATGGCTCATGAATTTCTTTGTGTTTCCTGCTGATTTTCTACAAGTAAAAGAGTCAGTAGAAGACAACTAACTTTATATGCTACTATGACCATTATATGTAGCTATGAATCCTACAGCAAATTTCCTTCAGTATTGCTTGTATCTGAACATGCAAGGTAAATCATTTTTTCTACTATTTTTAGCTTTCCTCAGATCATCAGAGATCAGCCACAGCTGGAGACAGAGAACAGTCTCAGTCGACTGACGATTTTCTACAATTAAGATCATGCACACAACTGTTTTGTCTGCAATATCCGCATTAAACCAGTTAAACTAACCACTATGCAGTTTGGAGGTTGAAAAGTTTTTTCTCCTCCTTTTCTCCTCCTTATGTTGACCTAGATTATCCACATGGGCATTTACTCAATTAATTGCCACCAGGGGCCTTGGACTCTCTTGCATTATCTCAGGACACAGCTAGGTGCTGATCTGCCCCATGTGCTTGATCTGGTATGTTACAGTTAAAGTCTCAGGTCTAAATTTTACTGCAGAGGACATGAAAGGGCATTATGTATCTAACCTTATGTGAGGCTTGATTATAATATTAACATTTTTTGTCATTAGGCAGTGTCTTATTTTCAGCTGGAATAGGATTGTTTTCTTCAGAGGGTCTGGTATGATGCTACGTTTTTGGTTCTAAGATAAAAACTATGTAGATAACACACTGGTGTTTCTAGATGCTGCTAAGCAGTGTAGTACAGAGACAAGGCTATTCTCAGTAAGGTCCCAAGAAGCTGAGAGGGAACATAATTAGGAGAGCTGACTCACACTGGCCAAAGGAAGACTCCCTACCATATGACATCGTGCAGTATAAGTTTTGAAGGGAGTGGGAGTTCATCTCACTCTCTCCTGCTGCTCAGAGGTCTGGCTGAGCACTGGTCAGGGGATGGTAAAAATTGCTTGTTCATCACTTATTATATACATCCATAAATACCTATATGTGTGTGTATAGTTGAAACTATGACTTTCAGTAAACATTTTTATCTCAACCCATGAGTTCTACTTAATTTTCCTCACAATTCTTTCCCCCCATTCCACTGGGAAGGGGGAAGCGAGTGATTGACTGTATGGTGCCTAGACACCTGCAAGGTTAAACCAAACAGATGGGATGAATTCAATGGCCAAGATGTTTTTTCATCCCTTACACCAGTAACCGTCCTTTAACTTATTCACACTATTAAGATTTGTTTCAACTAGTAAATGTTGGACCTGGCTCTCAGGCTATAGTCAGTGGGGAATTTAACTTCTCAGTGTTTTATTGAAAAACTGAAATACCAACTGTCATTAATACTGGAAGAATACACTCTCCCAGGTGGAGTTACTATAAAGGTTTGCAGTGCAGATCAACGTAACTGCAGAAATAAAAGGAAGAAATAAAATGCACTTTGTATTCTGTTCCACAAAGTTTAAACATGATATATACTTAATGTTTCCATCTTCATCACCTTGTTTAGGGGTGTTTCTGATGCAATAGCCTCCAGCTTTGGGACTTTTCATAGAACCATGGAACAAAATGGGTGTGAAAAAGGAGTTCAGATGGCTCAATAGTATCATGTATTGATCTGCAAACCAGTTTCTGGAGTTCAAATACAGGCAAAGCATCAATTGACTTCAACAGTGACTTCAAAATGTAGGTAGAGGGGCATACTACTACTTTGAATGCTACCAGTTTCAGTATGACACCCATGTACAGATTGAAGTGTTTTGTTTCTCATGTTATTATTTAATGTAAATATCAAATACTACTCATTTCACCATTTCCTGGTGCTCCAGAGTTAAATCTGTAATTTTATATTCTAACCCAACTGATTCAGTAGGTTTTTAGTAATGATCTGCCAAGTATAGAATTATTACATTGGTTATTTAATTGGAAAAAAAAAAAAACAACGTTGCTGTTGTGACCCTATTCCTCATGCTCTAACTCAGCCTCCTGCTCTGCCTTTCAATAGAGAACAGAGCACATAACCGAGAGCAGAGAGCAGTGATGCTGTCTCTAATTCCACCCCCAGGCTCCCCGCTGGTATCTGGATTTCATTCCCTGGGTTTTAAAAGGTCACTTATCAAAAAGAGAATGCAACAGTATTCATTCCTCACACCCCCTCCCCTTCCTTATCCCGCCACTCTTCCTGTTGGGGATTAATGCAGAAATTAGTAGTCTATGCCTGTTTAAATACAGTCCTAGTATCTAAAGTGGAACTACTGACTCTGAAATTTTTCATTCAGTTTGTTCTTTTTTTTGTATTAGAGGGAGATTCTTTCTAAAAAGCGGCTATTATCACCCCAGCCATTTTCTATATGATGCTGCACTCAACCATGTGAGTACAGCACAGGGGAAGGTTCACTAACAGCCCCTAATCTTTGCCAATTGGATTTGGTATGGTTCGTTGGAAAGTAATTCCCTTGGTGAAGGCTCTTATTTTCCACCCCTTTCTAGGAAATTTGTCCAGATTTTTCCTAGAATGGAAGGGATGCTGCTAACCTCTGGTGAGACAAAATACATGCTGGAGAAACGTGTTGGAACTGTCAGGGGAGTCCTTCATCTCACTGCAGAGGTTGGAACACAGCTAGGAAACTAAGCAGGGTGTATCCTTTGCTGGAACATGCCTGTGGAGGCAGAAGAATACCACATGGAGAACTGCTTGAGGCAGAAAGTGCTGAATTGAGCTGATCCGTGCCTACACGGCATGTGTGGCATTCACAGAAAGTCATGCTCACTCTCAGTTAATACTGCAGTCAGCAGACAGAGGAGAGAGAATACTGTATGATTCTGTTAAGATTAATGCTCAGTACTTGCTGACAATACAACCAGCACTGGGCTACTCCTAAGATCCAAAATATCTGTTGCAGCACATCAAAACAATGTTGTTCACCTGGTCATCTTGTGCTTCAAAGCTATTAGTTTATCGTTTTACCAGTCAGTATCATTCAGTGAGTCAGGGAGCCTGTATTCAAGAAAGTTTAATTTTATTTATTTTTTGCTATATATTCTAAGCTCTAAGATGCTCACATGGAGAGAATCTGGTTGGAGATAAATCAGGAAATGTTTCCAGAAAAAAAAAATGTCCTTTCTACTTTCTTGTCTTCCAGTTTTTTGTTTTTTCTTTTTGTTATCATTATTATAATTCCTATCCATTGATAGGAATTATATCCTATCTCCCTGAAGAAATTTCTTTACCAAAATTGCTTTCTGGTAAAGCCAGAAACTTTACTTTCTTCACTTGCCACAGAAATCCCTCATCATATCTGCATTCCTGTGTCATCTGCGCTCTGTTCTCCCAGAGCTGCGAGGAGACTGAGGGCTCTAAATCTTGTCTGCTTTGGTCCGCTCCTGCTCTGTCTGCACGGTGCAGGAAAAAGCACAAATTGTACAGATCTCACAAATAACATCCTGTCCAAAGCCTGTAAACCTAATGGGAAAAGTTATCAGTTTTAATGGACCTGTTCCTAATTCTACAATGAAATAGCGCTGACTTCAGTGGGAATAAATTGATGTGCAACTGCAGAAGATGCAAATTTTAAGGAAAAAGCTTGTGCACAGGGCACTGCTTCTGTCTGCCCATCACATACGATGTGAGAGCATAGTACCAGTGCTATTGGGCGCCTGCTGTCCCCAGAAAAAAGGAGATCTGCACCCCAACCATGACAGGTGAAGAGAAAGGGAAGTCACTGAATATGCCAAAGCGTTACAGCTCCAGGGTTCATACCCACTGCAGCTAATGTTAATCTTTCAGAGCAAATGTCTATATAACCTCATTTCCAGGCTGCATTTAGACTAAAGGGAGGTGGGATTCTTCATAAATCTTGTAAAACTTGGTGTATGAGAGGCACACCCCCAAGAAGAGATGCATTGTATTTAGGAGTGCATTTCTGCCATCACTTTAATGGTGTTACAGAAAGGATTGCTTTAACAGCTTTCTGCCTTAACTAAGGTTTTCTTTTCTCTACTATTCCCAGGTTTTATTGAACTGCTCAGCAACCAAGAAACTGAGCTAGCTGAAACCTAACTAAAAACAACAACAACAACAAAACAAATAAAAAAGCAAGGCAAAACACAAGAAGGGTGATCCTCAACCAGCTCAATTCACTGTCCATGGTCCCCGTGATAACGAGCTTTAGCACAAGGGATTGTATTGCCCAGAGGAGGGAGGGAATAGGATCACTAATTTTCTGCAACAGCTGAAACTGATGCATTAGCAAGATTGTATCCTAGAGTAGATGAGATGAATCCCCCCTCTGGAAACACTTTCCCTTTACTGACTGCAGAGATAGCCCACACAGACCTTTTCAGCTTGAACAATTAAATTTTCAGCCTCAGTAATGAGGTGAAATGGATCCCGTGTGTGAGGAAGATTTCCAGGGCACAGAAACACATCCACATTAGAACTGTGCAAAGCCACTGCTTCAGATTGTATATAACTCAGAAGCCTGAACTAGTTGATCTGATTCATTTGGTTTTGTAACTCTGGGGCTTGACCAGCTAGAACCAGCAAACTTCCTCCTGTACTTAAAATAACCTTATGCTGCAGCTCTTGTTGGGAGCGATGGAGGGCTAAGAATACTGTGTCCCAGTACAGATGTAAGGAAAAGCTGGTGTGAAAGGATGTGACTTATTAGTGCAGCAGGAAACCAGACTGAAATAGGCCAATTATTAATATATAGATTCTTCCCTTTTTTACTGGTCTTTATGTAAGAAGCAGGCTCACTCTGAACCCAATGTAAAGCTCAGCCTGTCAGAAGACCTTCTGCTTTCTAAGTCCACCGAGCTGTAGAAGAGACATCACCAGAATAACAATATTGCTATAACGGCTTTCAGCTTTTCCTTCTGAAATAAATGCATGTCTACTTTTTGAAACCAGCAAAAGAGTAAAAGAAGCATTTTAAGGGTCTTATGTGAACAAGCAGAGGCTGGGAACTTCAGTAACAGCAAAGAAGGCTCCTAAAAGATCAAAGAAATATTCATAGTCCAGAGATGCAAGACCCTTATTCCCTAAAGCGGTTGTTAATCTTGGTATTTAACAGCAGCTAGTATAGCAGTTTATTAGTGGTTTAAATTTACCAAAATCTTCAGTAATCCAACTAAATGGTAAAGAGGGCAGAGGAAAGAGAGATAAATAGGAATAAGAAGATGTGCTCCGTATGCTTGGGAACTGGAACTAGATGATCTTAAAGGTCCCTTCCAATCCAAACTATTATATGATTAAACATCTTGCAGGAAACTCTCCACCTCCACATCCTGTTCTCCAAATGCTGGTTCAGAAGTTGCTCAGCTATCTGTGAAACCTTGGAAAACACTACTCACTAAGTACAAATCCAGGTCCATAGGCAAACATCTCACCTGTGAGTCCTGATCCTATACAAGTTCATAGGGATCAAAGCACATTTAAAGCACACAGAGTGAATGAACTACCCTCAGCTATTTCCTTGCATTTCCTTTCTTTGGCCCCAAATCCTTATGCTATTGAAAGACCTGTGCCTTACCCTGAGGCCAACACTGACAAAAACTCCCGAAATGTGTGTAAAGATTTTTCATTCTCTTAGGTTAAAACTGCTTTATTTTCTAAAAAATCTAGCTGATTACGTGCATTAGAAAAGAAAAACAGTGGGTAATACAAGCAAACAGGGTTTTTGTTTGTTTGTTTGTTTTCAGAATATGGTCACTTCTATACTAATTTTTAAGGGAAAGGATGCTCCAAAGAGCGTACAGGGAGTCATGAAACAAACTGGGACCCTGAAATCTCATTATTTGCAATTTAGCATCGATTTAGAGCTGCCTGACTTAAAAAGATCCTCATAAAGCCATGTGCTCGAGGCTGAGGCAACAGAAGGTATGGGGTTATCCCATACTGCTTAAGGAAACAGACTAGATCAAGTCAGGGCTAGATACTCCAAGAGCAGCAAGCTAGCTCCATGCTACCAGATGGCATGGCTGCACTGGGGCTGGGGCAAGAGGTGGCAACAAAAGCTTCCTTAGTGAAGGATTTGTGAAGCTTAAAACCAAATTTTATTGTCAAAAATGAAAGAAGAGTAATTTGAAGAAAGAAGAAAAAAAGGTGACAGACATCAGCCTGAATCACTTGCCCTCTCTAGTGGAAGGAAGCAGAATGAAAAGACTGGTCAATTTATTTTTTTGGCTGTGGAGGACCTCAAAAGAAATTAGTTGTTTAATGTATCATCCTCACCAGAGACAGCTGGTGGGTTCCCACAAGACTTGCTTTATGCAGACACAGGAAAGAAACTAGCCCCAGGACTGTATCTTATTGCAACATCAGCACCCCAGAACCAATGCTGGTGGCACATGGCAGTAGGAAACTCTCCTAGGAGAACCGTGGCTTTGTTGAAGCAAAATTTGCTTTCAGAAGGCATCACAACAAAGGCAGCAAAAGCTTTTCTATGAAAGAAACAAGGTTGATAGCTCAAAATTAGACAAAATCTCTCATCTTTTAAAGTATATTTGGGTAGCATCCAAGCTCAGTGCAGAAAGGCCAGCCCATCCGAAGGAATGAGAACCAACAGAGTCATTTATTGATTATATTAGCAGTATATGGGGATGATTTGTTCCCATGGGTTGCATAGATATGAAGTACATCACAGGAGCTTGTTTCTTGAGGACAAATGATTAATTACCCAGATATCTAGCTCTAATACTACATGATTGAACTCCATTTCAGTGAAGACTAAGTTCAGTGAAAGCACATAGAACATCCTAAGATGATCTCCGTGGGTCCCTTCCAACAAGTCCAAATTCAGATTGGCAGAGGAGTGAGTTTTCAGGTTAACAGCCCTCTTACTCCTATAAATGACAAAGAGGTAAAAATATTCCCCCTTTTCCATTTTACTCAAAAGTGCCTGATCCCAAATCAGCAGAAGTCATCAGGGAGCTTGTCCGTAGACTAGCAGATGCTGGATCATAACTTCCCCAGGAACAAGAGCACTTCAGTCATTTACCAACCACTTTTTTATGACAGATAAAGGATCAGGGAACATCTGAATTTATAGTAGAAGTCCTCACCAGCCATAAAATGCAGATAACTGAAAAGCTGCAGCAGCTCCTATAAAGTTACTGTAGCTGAAATTGAGATTGTTGGTTTGGGGTAAATAATCTCTGTGTTGTATTTAGCCATTATGGGTTTAAAAAATAATGGTTACTTTTTCTCTCTTTTCTTCATAAACAAGAAAGCAGTTGTTCTGTAATAGGCTTTCTAACTAGTAATGAGATCAAGGTAAAATGAAAGTTAAATATTGCTCTGTTCCCTCGGCACCATTATTTGAATGTTCCCAACATTATTAATGTCAAAATACCTTGGAGTGAAATAACGGCAGTTTATCTGACATCAGGAGGGTGGTTTATTTTCCTTGCTCGCCTCACTTAACAGAGGATTGAACAAAGTAATGGGGAATAGAAAGGGCAGGTCCTGCCACAGGGGAAATGTTCACAGCCTGGGAGCAAAACAAGCAGCTCAGGGTGAGGACACAGCCCAGAGCCTGGCTCTGTGTGCAGAGTGAGCTGCTGTCCCCAAGGGCAAAGCTTCAGGGTAAGAGCCTTCAAAGGCCCTGCTAAAGGGTTTTCAGCTCAAAATAGGGCTTAGAAGAAGAAGTGGAGGGTGCTGACCATCTATCAGCTAGGACAGCAGAAATCACTTGCCTCTCTACTCTTTGAATTGTGGATTTTTGAATTGTGAGTATGAGCAGTGCTACCTGGGTGAGTCTTGTAGGGAAGGGGAAACGGGGTCTTCACAGACCCTGATCCATATCTTTGCTCCTGTAGTGAGATGCTTGACTACACCCATCTCAATATAATACCTGCAAGGTTAAGCAAAGAAAAAGCATTGCACATAGCAGCAGGAAGAGCAGTGAAATCACTGTGCCAGGGAAAATGTGTTCAGAGGGGACTTAAGTCTGCACAGGTCCTGGGCTTGTGGACAGATGTCACAATGATATTGTAGGGCTACTGGCCAGCAGTGCCCTCCAAAGGCAAATACTTTGCAAAGCAGTTTAGGGCTGGAAGTTGAACAAAGATGGGGAAAAAAAAGCTTGATCTGACTGAAATATTGAAGTATCATAGATATATTAGAGCAACCAGAAGCATTCAACAGCAGAACAGAGAAGTATCTTTCTTTGGGAAGACAGTGCCATTTTTGTGCAAGGGGATTTGGACAGCCCATAAAATCATACACTCACAACACCATGCAAAGGAATATCTTCAAGCTTGCAGAGAACTGGATGGAAAATAAAGGCTTGGTTCTAAAATAAAGGCTTGGTTCTATCAAGGTAAGCACTGGATTCACTGCTGCAGGTAGTGGAGTCACTAACACATGCTGATTGCTTGGGTAATAAGTCAAGCAGGGTAATTAGCCCATATTTTAGTGTTTAGCTTTTTGGCAATTAGTTCGCACTACTGCATCTCTGGTACAGTAAGTATACATAAGCTGGACTGCAGGTTTACCCGTAGGGATAGAGCCAGGTTTTTGTTACACTGTGAACCGAGGTACACCCTGGTACAATTTCCAAGGTAAAGAAGAAAGAATATCTGGGGGGTAGTCATGATTATATCCAAGCTTATTTTCACATGGACTGTGGGAGCACTGCTCAAAGACTCCAGCATCCATTGGGTGTACAGCAGTCTCACTATTGGTCAGGAACTTATCTGGATTTCAGGAAAAGAGAAATGAGAGTAACTCAGTATCAAGTATTGTTGTTTTTAATATGTGTTTTGACCAAAAAAAGAGCAAGTAGAAGTGTTTCGAGTGAGCAGAAGTGTTTCCAGCAGCATGAAGCTCACAGGCTCATGACTACAGGAGTTGTTTCCTTTATCACAGCACTCATAGCAGAACAGAAACTATATGCACAGAAGTTAAAACACAGTAAGAAAACTGACTTTTGCAGCATTTGGAACAACTGCTGGAGAAATTTAGAGATTCGATTGCACCAGATGTTATTTATGACTGCTGTGAATGAATGAAATATCACCTGCATTAATCCTTTCTAGAAATACAAGGTTTTCCTATGCCTTATGTCTTTTTAAAACTTATAATACAAAAGAGAGAACATAGAAAAATATACAGACAAACATAAATATGAGGGTGCTGTTTTTTCTTCTTTTGATGCTATGCAGCATGAGTACCTATGAATTTATATTATAGCTCTACTGCCATCAAGTGATAGAAAGATTTTTAGAGAAGATATCAAAAAGAAAAGTACATGCAAGTTATAGGAGCTATAGAGCTCCTACACAGGACTGAGACATATTTAATATTCCTCCCTGCTCTTCCCCATGAATGGTAGCTATAGTTACCCACAGCAAGCTGCAAAATTCTTCATGAACTGCAACCCCAGAAAAGGCAAGGAGACTAATTAAAACACACATTGAGATTTAATTACTATTTGTGGGTAGCACAGATGAAAAAAATCCATGTGCATGACCTTCTTAAGCTGTTGCTTTGCATAACATGCCTGAAGCAATAGAAGAAAACTACTACTTCTTACCAGCAATAAGGCTATCTATGCTTAGGAGCTGACTACCAGCCATTTCCCTTTCTTTGACTGCTTGTTTGTGACTCTGTGCTCCAAATTAGCTGTTTCTTTGGCATAAAGAGAAAAAGCCGAGGACCAGGCTAGTGGCTTTGTCCAAAGAAGGTTAATTCTAGAGTTGCTCCTTAAAAAGTATGGGATGCCATTATAGAACAAAACATGCAGCACGAACTGCATCAGGAATGATTTCCTGGTGTGGTCCTATAGAGTTCAGGATTTGTTTTTGAGAAGGAACAGCTAACATTCTGGGACCTATCCCAGGCTGATAGTGTCTGTGCCACAATAGTTTTATTTTCACCTTATAATCATAGAACAGCCTGAACTGGAAGGGAACCATGAGGATCATCATGTCCATATCCTGGCTCCACACAGGATACCACCCAAAAATCAGATCAGCTTCCTTCTCTCCCCTCTACAAGACCAAAACATTTGCCCCCTCTTCTGGTCAACAAGGTCTCTTCAACCTTCAGTGGGATTTTGACATCTGATGGTGACAGGAAGGGTAAAGGTCTAACTTCCAGCACACTACCTCTTTGTACAACCACAGAAAAAGCTTGTAGAATAAAGTTCTCTTGGAACCAAAATATGTTTTATTTTTGAAGCGTCCCATCTCCTCTTAAACCCAGTTAACAGACGGTGTTCAGCCAACAGATCTCTACCCTTTTTGGCATTATCAAATCTTTAAAATGTGACCTGGAAATACCGTGCTTACATACAAAAGTGGCTGAAGGGTTAAACCAACAGTGATGCCACTGTGTTCAGAGAAGCTGTGGAAGAATGAGCTGGGATCAAGCAGCCATTTATGATTAATAAATTGACCTGCTCTTCATAAAAGCAGTAGCTCATGTCTGAATCAAAAACTGTAAGGTCAACTCTGCCTCTCATACCCTTTTGCAAGGGGACTACAAAACTCAGCTTCTCACCATCTGAAACTCACATTCAGATGACAAGTTTGCCTTATTTCTGAAAACTATACAAAATGGCAAATATCTCCGCTCAATACAAATACAACACAAACTAGAATATGCTTGAACTTTAGTACCCCCAAAACAGTCTTTACAGATGTGACTCAAGACTGAGCAAGACAAAATAAGATTTCTATGCAGTTATGTGTTTCCTACTATTAAAAAAGAAAAAGTCTAGCACAGCATACATTTTGTGGAAGGGAAAGGGAGGCTATACATGGAGGCACAAAGAAAAGCTGGGTTCAGAGTTCAGCTGCTGAACAGTTAGGAGTAGGTTGTTTCTTCACAAGGCACTTTGAATTCCTGTGGAATGAAAGACAGAATATGAAAGCACAGACCCTGGACAGTCAGACCGCATGCCAGAAATAAATCAGAAGCAGCTCTAATGGCTCACAGTCGTTTGGGTGATTAATGGCAAAAACAGCTTTTGCCATGCAGTAGAATCCAGGAGACTCCTGAAGCCAAGGCAGACCTGACAAGACCTGAGATTACCACTTCGGGAGACATAAAGGTGAAAAAATGTCCTAATAAAGCAGAAGAACTAATAATGGACTCAGGATATTTGTTCCAATTGCCCTGAATTTTGTTTGGAGCATGGCATCATCCAAAGAGACATTTATGGACTAAGGCAGCTGAATATCAGGTCTGCCTGTCATGTTTCGATCAAAATAGATGGAGAAGGGAAGCAATGTGAACAAAGGATAAAAAAGAAGGATGGAGACAGCACAAGGCATCAAACAAGACTGTTATTTCACACTTTTTTTTCCTACTTTTTATTTATTTTCAGTGGGCTCCTGTCACAAGGCAGCAGTGTGCTTCATGAGCAAGGAGATGCTACGTGCCTGAGTGAAACTGTGAAGGGGAAGATATATTCTAACATTTAGACCTATATTTTATTTTTATATATGTAAGTAAACACAAACAGGTACCATAAATACACAGAAATCTATGTGCATATATATAAAAAACGAGGAAAAGTCCGAATGAAGAAAAAATATATTATATATATATATCTATTTTTGAAATGTTGCTTTTAACATTTAGTGACTTCCAAAAGGATGCCTCCTTGCCAGTGCTGTAGCCTTCTCTTTGGAGTTCAGCAAGTTAGACAGCAGAACAAAAGTTCAATTAAGAGCCTGCTCGCTTGTGACTGATAATGATTTTGACATTTGCAGAGTCTCCTGACAACAATGCCTGAACAAGGTGGGAAAAGGAAATCAAAGAGTGAGTTCTTTGCAGATGGTAGAAAACGGCCTGCAAAGAGAAGCTTCAGACATCTGAGTTGATGCACTCATGGCCTCAAAAATGATCTTTCCCACCACGCAAACATGTGCCAAACGCTTGAGCATTGCAAGGAGCTGTATAAAAGCAGCATCTATGAGGGAGCCTACCTGGAAAGCATTAAATAAAGAGAAATTGAACTTTTCTTCAGCAAGAACATTCCCAAATCACCACCCCCAAAACAGAGATAACTCTGCAGACAGGAAGGAAGAGGTTTTGCTAAACTTTGCTTTTGCTCCTGTCAACTAAAGCAGTGTCCTCCTGAGCTAGAGAAGATGCAGAAGGCAAATTCCAACCAAGACAGAATGAAGCTCTCCACTAAAAGATGGAATGAACACTCAATAAAAGCTTTTTCAACCAAAGTGCTTAACCAAGGCATCTGGAGCAAAGAGCATTTCCTCTCTTCTGTGAGATTACAGTGGTATTTTCAGACACAGATAGGATTAAATAAAGTTCAGTGGCATGGCCTGCCTCGTACAAAACTTGTGCTGTCTCTTCAGATCTGGTGCCCTGCTGCTTTTGCAAATGCCTTAAGGTAAAATGTGGGTATTTGCCAGAGCCCTAGCCAGTGGCCTTTTAAGAAAAGCTCCTTTGCATGTCCATCCTGAGAGTCCACACAAAAGACACTATTTGCACTGACAGCTTTAGGGAGAGGAACGAAAAGAGTGCTTCAGTTTAAAATTCAGCCTAATGGATCAAAAGCAATCAGAATTAGAGCCCCTTCAGATTTCCAAGAGGACATGAACTAATTACTCCACCTCATAGCCTCTGAGGTAGGAGCAGAGCAGTTGCATGAAATGAGTGACTAAGTGACCTGCTAAAGCACAGGAAGATGCCCTGATGCATCACGTCAGTGGTGAAGCTAGTTTAATGTGACCACAGAAGTGGGATCTAGTCCAGGTCATGTTAGAGGTAGTTACACGTAGTGGAACCAGTGCCATTTTCTGTGGATATCTCATCTTACTTGGGAATATATAGAGTTATAATGTCAGACTCTACTGTTCACAGGAGCCCTGTGGAATAGAAAAGCTTATCCTCCTATGAGATCTGAAATACCTACTGGTCTCCCAACCTGTATTTTAGCAGTGCAACTACCCTCACATCACCATTTACACAGCCAGGCAGCAAGGTTTATGCTGCTTTTGAAACTTTATGAGAGTTCCTGGATTCTAACATGATGTCTCCCTGTGATGCAGCTGACAAGCAAGGAAGAGACCTGCTGCCGCAATGTGTTGGGGAGATGTGCCATGAACTTGAGAGCTCGAGGCCAGTGGCTTTGGATGTCAAGATCCAGGCTTCTGGTCTCAGATGTCCAGAAGAGCGTTCATGATTGTTTTGCTGTTTATAGCTCATTAATTTATTCCTCTAGGCCTGCATGGAGGGTACTTTTTCATGTGAGTCTTTCATATGACATTATGCAACTTGACAAAACAGAGCAATTTTGGGAAGAGAAAGTAGGGCCATCAACTTGTCACATCTTGTTTAGTGAGTAGATGGACTTTGCATCAATGAAACATGAACATATACTCACACACACACGAGCCCACGCACATGTATCACCCATACAACAATGTGCTTCACTCCCCATTCCCAAATCATGAGAATAAGCCAAACCTTCGCTCTGCTCTCAGCTGTAATTATTCAAATTAATAACACAAGAGAAAGCAAAGTTTTGAACAAAGCTTCAGCTCACTGAGCTGACAGTCATACTGCTTTGACCTCTCCTATTTTCTTCCAAGTTTCTGTCATCCAATACAATCTATAAAACACTTGAAGATGTAGAGAGTGAAAATGCGAGTTCTTGTGCACCTAAGTACAGTATTCCCTCTGTTGTCATTAAAAAAGGTTTAGTCAGGGGTATTGATGAGTATGACTCATATGATGAAGTGTTCCCCTTTGCGTTTATGAAAAGGAGCTCTGCTAAAAAGAACTGAGAAGAGGTTGAAAAATATAGTACCAACACTACCCGACATTGATCTTTCTTCCTCTTATTTTTCAAATCAGTCATTTTTGCCTGTAAATGGTAACGGGTATCAACGACACTGAATATCACAGACAGGTACACGAAATAGTTAGGCAAGGTCCCTGTTGGAAACAAAACATGCTCAAACTCCAATAAGCAGTCCTGCTGCTAGGCAAGCAGAAACATGACACGAACTTTTGCATTAATCTGTCCACAGACATCTTTCTCTCTTTCCAAAACAAAGCATGGCAATTTCTGTGGAACTAAGGTGTTATATCTGTGGGTGTGCTTGTATATGTTTATGCTTTATTTTTATTTTGCTTGTCATGTACTGTTACCAAAGTAAAAATGCACATCTTGTGTAACAGCAGGTGGATATTTTATAATTTTTTTTTTAGTTTATCTTCAGCTTAATAGAGAAAAGATAGCTAAAAACAGCGCAGCTTGAAGACACCCATCCAAAAGTCTTGCAGAACAATTCTAAAAGAAAACAGAGGAAGGGCTGATGTCTGCTGATATCCAAGCAGAAGAAAACTATGCTACAAGCAAGGTAAGTTATCAGAGCACAAGGATGGCTTCTCTGGGCCATGAGTATTTCAGTGGACAAGAGCAAGGCAAGCGAGTAGCAGTCCAATCCCCACCAATCCTAACCAAATCCCTATCAATCCAATGACCTCATGGCTTTCTGATTTATGTAAATACCCTTGCACTTTACAGTCCATAGTTATTTTCTCCATAATTTTATTCAATTGCTCTTCAAACACATCAGAAAGTTTGGCGCTCAAAAACACCCAAACATCTGACAATTATCACCATGGTTTCACAATCTGAAGAGGCACAACCTAATCTTGCCACATGATCTTACCTAATATTTCATATTTTAAAAGGCAGGGAGCAAAGGCAAGAGGGCACCAACAGATGGTTAGTAAGGAGGTCTGATAAGAATAAAATCAGAAGAGGAAAAGATGAATGTGGAGCTCTGGGGAAAAAAAATGTTGAACTTGCAAAAATTTCCAATACGATTGTACCAGCAATTCAGTGGCAGTAGAGGCCCTACTTTTCCATATGAAATGCAAGGAAAAACATGTGTTTGACTTCCCATAGGTACTGGAAACAGCATGAAAGACCTCAATGAGTAGTGAAAAGCACAAACACAGCCCTGGAAGCAAAGGGGATGAAGCATGAGGAGCAGTGTACAAGACTGATTAAAGTAAAAACAATTATATATATACCACTGGTGTGCTGTTACCACAGAAATCACTACCCCAGTGCAGACAGGCTCCACATGGCCAAGTATAAAGTCCTGTGCTGCCACAGACAGAGGGACATGCCCCATCCCTCCTTCATGGGCATCATACCCACAGCTCAGATGCTGTGAGGGGTGTTACTTGCACTAATGCCAAGCACAGAGGCTTTGGTGCACAGCCAAACAGAGGTGGAAAAGCAACTATAAGATGTTGCTTCTTGTTAAAGCTATGTCGTAGAATCATAAACTATCTGAGTTGAAAGGAACCCTTAAAGGCATCTAGTCCAACTGTCCTGCAAAGAAAAAGGACACCTACAGCTCATCAGGTGCCCAGAACCTCACCCAGCCTGACCTTGAATGTCCTCAGGGAGTGGGCATCCTCCACTTCTCTGGACAACTTGCTCCAGTGCCTCAACACTCCTATTGTTAAGTACTTCCTTATATGCAAGTCTCCCCTCTTTTAGTTTGAAACCAAACAATGATCATTAAATACTCAGAGATACATCATCCTAAGTATGTTGTTTAGTTCAACTGATCAGTTTAAGATGGTTTAAGATGATGATTTCCATAGGAGCATTCATGGATTGCTACTGTGTTGTTCACACATATCCTCCAATTATATCACAGTGACATGCACTCTACTCTTGATTCTCATATTGAGGTACTGAAATGGATGTGCATTTTAAAAGGTTTTCAGTTCTTCTGGGAACTGAATAAACAAATACACTGGTCACAGCAAATCCTATGCACCTACTGGGATGTTCATCTTGCACAAGGTAATGGAAAAATGACAAAGCAGGACAAAAAGATCTTTTGCAACTGCGTCTCTCCTGGGGAATTAGAAGAAAGGAAGACTTCAAACTTCTGGGGAAAAACGTGTAGATTTTCAAACAATGACAAATGATCTATTTCTATCAGGGAAATAGCATCAAGCAGAAATAACGGGGGCCATGGCTTTGTCAGACTGTATCATATCACTAGTCCATCAAGCTAGGACTTTGCCTCCAGAGGTTATCAACACCTGATGTTGCAAAAGAAAAGAGAAGAAAAAACACTTGGCACGCATCTGGCAGTGGTGAAATAATTGGTAGGAAAGACAAACACAGGTGTGCAGAGTGCGTGATTGACAGCAATACAGAGCAAATTCAGAAAAACAGTTTGGGTCCCATTTGCTGAAGCGAAAAAGGAGAGCAAGTGTCAAACACAGGGGTCTGGTTTAGCAGAGTTTGTTTGAAAACCACAGGCCTTGGCTAGTAGCACCTCCTACTTTCCCTACTCACTGCCCAAGTGAGTAAAGCACCATACCAAGCTGCAGTGCTGGGGCTTCTCGAGCTCTCCAATGAAGTAGCTCACAAAAGCAATAGATTTCTATTGGAGCACATGCAGTTGAAAAGAAAAAAGAAAATCACTGGGCTTGAACTTAAGCTGTTACAACTACGAACATCTCCTGTTCTTGGGTTCCTAAAACCAGACCCAAATTTCCATGTTTCCTGTAGTTTCAGCTTCAGGATCTCTCAGATGCACTCCCTCTGGCTCACAGTTCTGGGAAGGTACATCTTCCTTTAAAACTTAACTCTGCTTTCAAAAAGCTAGCAGAAGACCATAGCTACAGACTATGTCTTTGAATGACTCCAAAGACAGCTCACAAACAAGTCCAATACAATCCAAAAGGAACAGCACTTGGCACAAAAAGTGAAAGGCTGCTGAAGTTAACATAAATGGGCTTGGAAAGATGTTGGTGCTCCCCTATTACTCCTAAAACAAATATCTCCTACAGTCAGATGTAATCCTGACTCAGAAATGCTTTGGTGAAACAATGAACTAGCTGGTCAGAGATGTGGTGGATGTCCCATCACATTCAATGCCAGGCTGGTCAGGGCTCTGAGTGCCTGATCAAGACTGTAGATATCCTTGTTCACAGCAGGAGAGTTGAACTAGACAACTTTTGAAGATCCCTTCCAGCTCAAGTGATTCTATGAAATGAGGGATGGAAGGCAGCAGAAAAAAGAAAAAAAGCTTGTGGCCATTCAGTCCCTGACCCAGAACATACCCATGATGTCAGAGAGAAATACCAGGAGCTACAATCACCTTAATTGTCTTTCCAGCCTCCCAGGTCTTCTACTTAATTCTTATTAGAATGAAAAGTACAAACTCACTGGACATGCTATGCAAAGTCAATTAGTGTTTTTCTGCCATTCCTTCTCTAGCTCATATCTACACACAGGAAAGTTCAAGGAAAAGAAAAGCAAAACATAAGTGAGAAATTCATTAAAGTGTTTCCTGAATGCTACTACTGCAGTTAACTTCTGTACTCAACAAAAAGCTTTCTCACTGAAAACATCACTAAATCATTCTGAAAGGCAACCAAAATCATTAAAAAAATAACAAGCAGGATCTGCTTATGAATAAATGCAGAAAGCTTGAGATAAATTCCTACAAATAACATTTCAAGGTTGGTTGAAGTTGCTAATGGCTACATTTGTACAACCTTTTAAATTTTTGCTAAAGCATCAATCATATTTGATGACCTCTTGCAGGGAGCATGCAGAAAGCCCTGTAATCCTCATCAAATCACTTCCAGCCATCTCTGGTATTAACCATTTCAGGCACTTCCACTTCCCTGCTCAGCTCTCTGCCCCACTTTGAGAAATCATCTTGAAACTCCTTCCTTTGTTTCCTCAGAAATCATTTCACAGCAAATGAAATAAGACATGACAACAAATCCTGTGACTCAGTATCCTTTAAAACATGCTCTTCCAACTGCAGTAACAGCCTTACTCTCAGGCATTTCCTGGGAAACTGATGACCAACTGTCTTAATGCCCTGCAGTCTTGCTTCAAGCCATAAACTCTCCCTGCCAAACGTTAATCCCTGGAAAAAGCTCCAGGCCCACTCATTACTGCTTAAATATGAAAATTTATAAGCATAACACACATTATAGTGTCACTCAAAGGATAAATCTTACAGATCACTCTTCTGGTTTTCTCACAGTGTCACAGAAACGTTAGGTGGAAGCAATCTATGGAGGTCTCCAGTCCGATTTCATGCCCAAAATAAGGCCATCGGCAGCACAGACCCACACAGTCCTGCCTTCATCTAATTGAGCCCTGAAATCTTCTCAGACAGCAAGTACTAACTGGCTGTGTTTACCAACCCTAGCAAGCTCACCTCTACAGCACAGGTGTTACAGCCATGGCTGGATGGTGGCTGAATCCTCTCCAGATGTAGGAACAGTTCTACGTTCAGCCTCAGCAGCACCAGCAGTGGGGAATTATACCTCCCCTTGCTTGCTGGCCATGCAGGATGTGTCTGATTGCTTTGAGAGGGCATTTCTGAATCCAGTTTTAGAATTACAGAACACCCCAAAGTGGAAGGAACTCATAAGGATCATCAAGTCCAACCCAGCATCCCTTATTAACCACAGGTCTTCTCCACTGGAGCTGGTTGGTGGCTCTCAGCTGGTTTCTCCACCTTGAGTACAAAGCTTCAAACTTCCCCTTGCCAAACCTCATGGGGTTTCTGCTTGCCCCATCTTCAAATTAATCCAGATCCCCTGGGCAGCCACTCTGTCATTTGTCACATCAGACTCCCCCTTTAGTTTAGTATCAGCCACAAATTGCTTTTTTTAATGCTATTGGTTTTGGTAACACAGCTAGAGCAAAGAGATCATTTAAATGTCACCCCTGTTGTGTTTGCTTGTGGTAGATATTTTGTGTAAATTAGAATCTTCTGTTCCCCTCACTGTGCTGCCTGCTGACCCAGTCCTGCAGCTGAATTAGGCCTGCCTTAATAGATTTTCCCCCAGTATTTCAATGCTGTAATGAAAAGCTTAATTTCATAGTGCTTCCTGAAATGGAAGTATCTCATCACCCAGCAGTCTGAATCATTCGTGGGACTGAGATACCCTGCAAGTTTCACTGCCATAAAGCAGATGCTGCACTGACTGAAAGCAGCCACAATTTTGTCCCGTGGGTGATGGAGCCTCCTGCACACCTCTTAAAGCACGTGTTTACCAAAAAGAGTTTACCTTCACATCTCATTTGCTTGCCAACAAGATTCCCTGCTTGCTTTCTTTCCCCTGTTGCAGGATTAGCTTTGTTTTTCATAAAGAGATTGGAACAATCTTCAGACTTTTCTTTCCCATCTACCCTGTGTTTCCCCGTTGAAGAAATGGTCTCTTACCCATGTGCACTGGGATATTATAATCCTGCTCTTCACCCCATGAAGTCAGCTGTAACTTCTACCTCTCCTTCCATTCTGCTTCTTAAAATTAATCTCTAAGTAGCTTAAAGGAAGAGCTGTTCCTAATCCAAGGTCCAGCAGGGAGCGTGCTTTTTTAAAAATAACAAAAATCAGAAACAGGTTCTAAAAGTATTGCCGCTGTGTTGGGAAAAAGTGCAAAAAATGATGTGAATGATGCATAAAAGATAAAATGTCTAACAAAATCCTCCAGTGCCCCAGCAAACAGTTCAAAGAAAAGGCATTGGAGTCCAATTACCTGCCTGCAGGGTGTAGCAGCTGAATATTGCAAACCAGAGAACAAAAAACCTCAATTTTGGGGCCACACACAGCTCCACACAGGTGCTAATTGCAAGGGGTTCACAGTGGTTAACAGTGTATCTGCTTGCTTCATCCTGTCCCATAGTGACTACGGGACCTCCACAGCACCTGTGAGGTAACATATGGTGGCAGCTATTCTCAAAGCAACACACTGGGCATTCAGAGCCCAGAGAAGCAGGTAAAAGTCATTTGTCCCCTGTTTACATCAGCTCTTACCCACCTTCTTACCAGCACTGTTAAACAGCATTGTTTGTATGGGAACATCCCCCTTCTCATTGTCCTCTATCGCTCTAAGGATGCTGATAAAGGCCCTCAGTGACATCTCTGAGCTGTCTTCTGCACTGCAATGTGGAATCCAGACCGAGCAGACACCCAGAGAAAACCCAGCTGCACAAATCCAAAGCAAAACATCATTTGACCATTTAATCCAAATCTTACATCTAGTTGAAGTTCTTCTGTCACGCACTCACATACTGAGTCAGATCACATCTCACGAACTTCTAGTGTTTTGCCCTGTTCTTATCCTCAGGATTTTAACAGGATTTCTATTCCAGAAGTTTATATTAAAGGTTTTCAAATACTAAAAATAAATGCAGTCCCCTGCCTTCCTTCAGTCAATTTGACCATCTTTCCAGACCATAGCCTAAGTCAGAGGGGACAGTGATCCATGCAGACATGAATCTTCTGGTGGCATTTTGTTAACAGTGCACAACAGAATTGTAATCACAGAACCATAGGGCTGGAAGGGACCTTAAAGCCCACCCAGTCCCAACCCCTGCTGAGTGCTGGTGGCCCTCCAACAGATCATGCTGCCCAGGATCCCATCCAATCTGGCCTTGAACACCTCCAGCTACTGTGGGCTAGTTTTATACCAGTTCACATGACTCATCAACATACTATAAGTCAGACACGTATAAAGCTTGGTGACCATTGACCTCAAAAGTTGTTTCTCTGATTTTTCCTAGTTTCTTTCTCACAGAACTGACACCTATGCAGTTATTTTCTTCACTTAATCTTTGATCAAAATTCTGTAAAGAAAAAATTAGTGACATTTTTCAGCTTTTCCTAACAGTGACATCTCAGACCCCATAACCTCTCATTAAAAAGCTCATTTAGCAACAAACAGTTTCCCCCCCCTGGATACTGAAGGAGGGGGGCAAATAACCTATCTCTATTGACAGGTATAAAAATAAGCAGACCCAAAATCTCTCACATTTCTGCCTTTGTCCTCCCTCAGAATTACTGATTGAATGTCACCTATTTTGAGCAAAAGCTGAAATATGGATTTTCTTTTCATCATCACCACTTGCACAGCTGCATCAGTCATTAAGCTGTCCTAAAGATCTGTTACCCAGAAACTAGATGCCAGGTATATATCGTGTCCTGAGGTGAGCTGTGGCAAGGCATAAATTGATCATGTGGTTCACACCTTTGAAACCCAAATGAAAGAACATCAATTGTCATCAACTTCAGGGATATAAGTAGAAAAGACTAAATCAATTCTAGTCTAGATGTGTCATGGAATGAAAAGTTAGAAAGGGAAAAAGAAGCCAAACAAACCATAGTTAGTTTCATCAGAGACAGAAAATTATGCTTTTGAATGTAGGACAAAATTGAGAGAAATGTCTTCAGTCAGCTGTTTAATTCCCTAAACATTTTTAGACAAATGCATGCTAAAATTACAACCCCAAACACATTAGGCTCCATGTTAAACTATATTTTCACTGCTATTGTCTCCACAGAAAAGTCATTCCAGAACTACAAATACCCACAGCTTATCAGCTTCCTTCAAACATTCAGGTAAAATGTAGCCATAGTTCTTTTAAAGCTATTCCAACTTCTTCCAGGATAGCTGCTTATCTTAAACATCAACCTGAGATAAAGATGATGATGTAGTTGTCATCCTTTTATGTAACTGTGTCTACATAACCATACTCTTCTCCTAAAGTGAAGGCTTTTTCAGATTAAAAAGTTATTGCCATTTATTTTTACTAAGGTACATTGTCCACCATTTCATGCTTGAGTTCATCCTCCTGGAATGTACAAGTAGAACTGTATGATACCATTCCAAATGAGATTTTACAGGACTACATAATTCCCAGTTTCTATCAGAAATACCTTGTGAGATCATCTTACATGCTATTTTCTTCTCTCACTCTCACCTTGAAGGCCCCTAGCCATCCTACGATCATTGAGTACAAACAGGTACTCTTTTTTCCCCTATTATTTATGTGACAGTTTGCAATACTACAACAGAAACGCTTGTCATAAGTTCTCAGGTAAATGATACTGCACTTTGTAGCACTGACTTTCATTCTGTTGTTGTACTTCAGTCCTATTATTATGCCTAAAAATCTATCAAAGTAGTAATACAGCAAGGAATTACATGTAATAAATCTGTTCTCATTTTGTTCCCTTTATCTTCACTTTTTAATTACTTTGTCTGCAAGTAGGTTGAACTCTTCTCATCGTGATCACACTAGAAAATCTGTATATTCTAAGCTTTTTTTTTCCCGCCCTTTTTACTAGATAAGTTTTGTCATTAGACAAATTTATAACATTACCTTTGCTAGGCTTACACCTGCCCCATAAGTTCCTGCACCAGCTCTAAGTTCCAGGATGGCAACTGGTTAGTCTTAAGTTTAATTCTTCTAATCCTCTAGATTTGTGCTTACACACCTGATTAATGTATTATATAGACATAGAAAATAATAAGGTTGGAAAATATCTCTAAGATCATCTAGTTTAGCCATCATATCAAATACTGTGTGCTTTTAAGGACAGGAGAACTCTCACCATTTATACATGCTATATTTATATAGGTCTTACTGCATGAAATCCAGAGCTGTATTCAGTTGTCTCAGTGCCTTAACCATGTATACTCTAGGGTATTTCGGCAAGCACAAGGTTGACAGACATGACACAATGCTTACAGAGATCTCGGCAGAGCATCTGGAATACCCTGAAACATCTATAACAGAGAGCACAACTGGAGTCCACCCTCAATATATTGATTTTACCTGAGAGGTCCGGAGAGATTAAATGAAAACTGGAGCTGACAACAAAGCTGCATTAGATTAGCTCAATTTAGAAATAACATTGGTGTCTTCTAGAAATGAGCTGAACAGGCAAGAGCAACTTTGGAGAAGACAGCCCTCAAGCCAGCTTTGGGCAATCTGACTCCATAGTAGTTTTTTTTTCTCCAAGCTTTGTAATTGTGATCTTCCATGTTACCTCTTCTTACCTACACTGGGGCAAGAAAATGATTATCTTGATTGCTTTCTCATCATGGTCAACAACTAGCAGACTAAAGAGATAAGAACTCAAAAAAAAAAACAAAAAAAAAAACCATCAGCAGATTCTCACCTAGGAGGAAAAAAATAACCTCCTATAAGCTGTACTTTCAGAGCTGTCGTGATGGTTTGCTCACTTGGATTTTGGCTTTTGTTGGAGACCTGAGACTCAGGGTCTCCTATTCATATCCAGGAATGAGTTGGTTCTTTGTCACTACAGGGGTCTCAGATCTGTGGTATTTCCATTACTGCAGTTCTCTACTGCTATTTCCCAACTGTTTGCTTTCAGAACATCAGTTCGTGGTGGTGAGGGGTTGATGACTGGAATAGAAAATCTTACTGGTATTTCCCAGCCCTCATGATTCTATGATTCAAAGTCACTGGGATGAACCTAAGTAGGATATAAATACTTGTAATTCACAAGAGGTTTGATTAGATGATCTGAATATCTCCCTTCTGTCCTCAAATTCCATAAAACCACATGAAAACAGCAGAAAAATGACTTGCCTGTGTGATTGTGAACAAAAAGAAGTACTTCGCATTCAATAATAGTAGGCAATGATTTTGACAGTCTCTGAATTCAGGCTTTACTCATGCCAGAAGTATTAATCTCTGATTCCAGCTTTTATCAGTAGAGATGGGAGGGAAGGAAACTTTAAGTGCAAAATTGCCAGAAAAGGGCTGCTTGAATCAGCAGCTTTTAGCTCTTCCACTATGAACATAATTGATTTCTAATCACTGCTTCTGAGGGAGAACACACCACATCATGACTAAACTGCCACCTAACATCAGACTTTGCATAATGTTTGGAGAAAAGCCTCCATGTTTTCAAGCACTGTGCTCTTCAGCAAAATTAAAAATACTAAAAGATAACTGTTTGGTTTAATGACAACTGTGCAGCAAGAGGAGATTATTAATTGTAGCAGATAGCACATTTGTAATATCTCAACAGTACTTGTAAAAATAAATGAAATGGTAACATAATTACTCTAACTTTCCCATTATTTCAGTTAGCTTTGCTTTCACATTCAGTGATGCTATTGTCATGCTGCAGTATTGTGTTCTGAATAAATTCCTGCCCTGCTTCTGGAGGTCTCCTGGTGTATCTTCCAGCATAAATTTAGATGTTTTAAATTAATTGTTTCTTTCATCCTTCAATTAGAAGTATACCAATTTCCTTCTACATCATTAATATATAAAAAGCCACACCTTCAGCTCTATATTTCAGCTCTTGTACGCTGATGTGGGAGATTAAAATCATAAAAACACAAGTACAAGAGATGAGGAACACAAAATAGCCAGCAATGAAACTCTTGTTAAACTGTGTCCTTGACAGCAGAGAATTGTTCTCTAAGGCTTAAGAAAAACAGTTTTCTGATTATGCACAAACTTGCAGAATTCTCTGTCCGATGGGAGCCTAGACCAATAGCTAATAAACTTCAGTCAAGGAAAGTTCTTTCGTTGACCCTACATCACTGGAGGCCATAAGAGATTTCTACCTAAAGGGACAGGGGTGGGAGGGAGGAATTCAGAGCTGTATGAAAGATACGACACTAAGTCTTCTTTTAAATAGTTTCTGATGTATTGCATTGTAAAAATCTTAATAATTTCAAAGCTCTGATTTGTTTCCATCCAAGGATGCTGTTGTCGGGTTGTCACATAGTTTATTTTGATACTTGGTCTAGTGGGATTCCTGTTTTCCCAGAGGTTGAAACTGCTTCTTTAAAGTCAGGCCCACCTCTAACTTCATTGTAGGGGAGGTCAAACAGAAGAAGGTATTCAGTAAACCTGCCTATTTACAAATTAAAAACTAAGCATATTTCATCCAGCTAACTTTGAGACAATATAAAATTCAGTCCTCACTTATTTTCATATTTCTTTACAGTTGCCATGAGACTATTTTAATAAACTCTGTAGAGCTTAAAATGATGCAGGTAATTGCTTTATGTAATTTCTGTGCTATTAAAGATAACAAACCTCTTGTGCAAAATACTCTTCTAAGCAGTGATCAGCAGAAAAGGGGTAAAGATCTTTTTAGTGCAGATTTGAGTTCTTTTTATAGTTGAGCTGAAGTGATAATACAATTACATTACCTATAACAAAAAAATATGCCGATATCGCAACTCCTACCACTTCAGTCTCATGTTGACTCATGCAGAAAACATCTGAATTTTAACTAGCTGCATTTCCACTGCTGAGCAGCCTGTATGTGATCTCCAAAACCACCTTCAGATCACACTGATAATGTTCCAGTTGCAATGTTATTCGTCATCGAACATTTATAACACTCGAAACTGAGTTCCTCCCAAATTACTTGGGAGAAACTCAGAGGAACAAGTGAGTATAAATCTTGCATGCTTCACTTTCATTTCTTTTTCTGACCTTCATGACTGTGGCTACAAAATCATTTCCTTCTTCTTGGCTCTACCTCATGAAGAAAAGAAAAAAAACACATCAGAAAAGTTAGATTCATAGAGAAGTTTGGGGCATGGAAAATTAAGTCACACAAAAGCTTGAAGGTGCCAAGAGAGCTATAATGTAAATTCCTTTTCTGAGATGCTATGTCCTGCTAATGAGTTATGAGAATCCCTACTCCCTTGATGTTTGGATACTGAATAAACAAAACAAAAAACATTTTTCTTCTTTTTATGACTTTTTAGGGAATGCAAATAGCTTAGACTAACCCCACCTACCAAAAGTTAGCTATGCTAACTAGGAATGTAATCCACTGAATAACTTACAGGATAATGAAATAGATGCAATAGGTTATTCTACAGAGGTGTTCTGATCTCTCCCTGTTGAGAGTGATGCAGTTTGCTGTCAAGAACACATTTCTTTCCCAGCATTAAAGGAGAAGTCAGAGGTTGCTATTACAGACCAACAAACTATGCACCATCACTTCATCAGGGCTGCTCACTACTTTAACTCTCACTACTTTATGCCTTTGTGCCATCATAACCATCAGTGCCTGAGGCAGGTTAATCCCAGTACCTCACTCTTATTTCTCACAAGCTCTTCCCTTCTTTATTTATTTACATTCAAATTTCTCATCTCTGGCAGCTGTTGGGCCTACATCTAGAAGGGACCTCCTAGCACTGCCCAGCTCCAAGGAATAACTCAAACAAGTTGAGCAACAGCTGCCAAAGAAGCTTGGCAAAAGGAACAGAAAAAGAAGCATCCGTGTAGCTAGAAAATACATCACTCTTCTACAGCTCTTACACCTCTCCCACCTACAGGGACATGCTTTAGGTGATCAGTTCTGGACCAAATAGTCTACAATATTTACCTCTTGCCAGACTAAAAGGTTAGAGATGCTTCTCCCACATTTTTTTTTTTCCACTGAGCCATGAAAATGCAGACCAAGACAGCATTTCAAAGCCTGCAATGTCAAAGCTTACAATAGGAATTTCATTTATTTTCCTCCCCTTGCATTCCTTTTTTCCTGTTCATTTTTTTCACCCCTCTGAACAGTGTTTCAAGGCAGTAAAAGCTCTCTCCCAAACATACTGAAGGAAAAGTCTCTTTCCTTCCCATTTTCCTCAACAAGAAACATTGATTTTTCAGCCATTAGCTTCTGTGAGCTGAATGTAAATGAGCCTACACAATATAAGTAATGATGATGGACACCTTCCAGGTGCACTTATAGACAGACAAACATTCTTTCCATAGTCAGGCTGTAACAGTTCCTACCCAGAGGGAGCCACTATTTGGCACATATCCATCTATTATCAATGCCTTTGCTCTGAAGCTCAATGCTTCAGACCCCAGTTCAGTAACATTTCTAACTCCTGATTTGGGGGATTCAAATTCGTTTTATTTATTTTTGACATAGGAAGAACTTTCTCTGTCCTGGAGCAGGGGCAGGAAGTGACCATTGAGGAACAGCAGAGATGAAGGTGGTTGTGTCACCATCTCTGGAGATGTTCAAGAAAAATTGAGATGTTGTACTGAGGGACATTTTACTGGGGAAATACTGGCAGTAGGCAGACAGTTGGGCTGAATGATATTGAGGTCTTTTCCAATCTTAATGTTTTTATGAGGTATTACAGGCTCAGAGTCTCCATTCTTCTGTGCCATCTGGAGTGAGGAGGAAGAAGAGGATGGATAAGGGGAGAAAGGTGTTTTAATTTGCTTTTAGTTCTCACTGCTCTGGTCTGTTAGCAGTAAACAATGAATAATATTAATCTCGTTTCTGCTGAGCCTGTTTTGTCCACGATAACTGATGAGTGATCTTGTCCTTATCTCAGCCCTTTGTCTTTTTGAGGAGGGGGAAAGGACAGTGGTGTGAAACCACCACACTGTCCCGCTTTCACTGAGATCTATATCCAAAAGACCTTTGGTGGGTTTTCCTGACGGTTGTTTATATCTTTCTAGCTAAAAAGCTTCATCCTTGAACACTACCTGCATGGAAGCAATCCAGGCATATGCAAGCAGCCCTCTGGAAGGTCACAGAGCTATTCATATTGAATAAGGGAGGAAAGAAGATAATTGAAAAATGGTTTGCAAGATCATTCCTCCACCCCTTTCTCCAGCAAAACTCTCAGCCCTAAACAAGAGCTGTATAAGACATACAAGTAATGACCTAAATGTTCCTCATTTTAAATATTTGTACTTCTGCCAAAGTAAGCAGTTGGTGAGCTAGATGATCTTAGGTGTTCTTCCTCCTATTTTTCAAATGTGAAGCAGTAAATGTGTTGCTGTAGAACAAGGCACTGGTATATCAAGTCCTGCTCAGCAGGAGAGAACTAATAAGAGAATAACGAACATACACAGTAACGTATGTAATGTTATCACAGAAAGTGATAACATTACAGATAGCACTGTGAAGCATAGCCAAGTTACACAAATAAATAGGAGCATCAGGGGCCATGTGGGGGAGCTGAATCAAGCAAGGCCAGCAAGATCTGGAGGATGATATTAGCAATACTGGGTAAATACTGAGATTGAGATTACCTAGGTAACTGTATCAGAAATAGCAGATTCACATGCATAGATGTAGAAAAATTGTGACTAATAAAGAAGATTAGCCATAGGTTGGTTACTTGGGAAGGAATGAGGGTTAAAAGGGAAAAACAACAAAAAGGAAATCACACAATTAGACTTGCCTGGGAGCCCCATGCATATCACTGCAGTCTGAGGCATAACAAAAACCTTGTTGCTTCCATCACATGCATACCTTGATCCAACAGCCATATAGATCACAGGGATCTAACCCAGCTTTGCTATAGCATCAAAACCTCCCTTCCCAACAAGGGAATACCACTGCTCATTCCTTCCCCTTCAATAGGCAGAGAGCACAACTTTGTTTCCATCACTTCATCAGATGGCAGCCTAAAGAACTGAAATATTTTGACCACTTTTTTCTCCCCCATCCTTGTCTCAGCTCACTCAGATTCTCTACTCTCCTCATCCAACATCTCAGCTCCACCCTTCAGATACACATTTCCACTCATCACCAAAATAAGCTTCCCAGTACAGTAAGCTAGTTTAAGTTATACATAGATTCTATTCACCTAATATATTTTAGACTGAAACAGGGTCAAGGAAAATAAGGATTACTTTCTTAGCTAGCAAATCTGCATCCAGAAACAGATGCATACACACATTTCCATGGCAACTTCCAATAACAGCTTTGTTGCTTCATCTGCACCTAGTTTGTATCCATGAGCTGTACGAAAATGACCATCCCAGTCTCTCATCCATCTCAGGCAAGAACTCAGATGTTATATTGAACCATGGTGACTAATGGATGAGCTATCCTAAACTAAACTACAATAAGCTGCATTATAAGGAAAATGTGCTTCCTGGAAAAGCTGATATCCCATAGACTCATAGAAAACTGGTTTTGTTTCCATGACACTTGGTCATTTTCACTTCTCTTCTCCGGACTTTCTGGGGCAGGTAATCACATATTTGTATATAGAAATAGGCAAAAACATTGATCAACTGGACAAAGTAAGCACTGATTGCACAAGGACCTGAATGCAAAGCTATTTCCATGTTTTGACACATACAATTGAGCAGTGCTCCAGCACATTGCAGGTACAATAGCACTACTCTCATCTCTTGGTCTTGCTGTACTTCTTGCTTTCTATTAAGAAGGATAGTCCCCAGCAAAGCAAAACCAGCAGCACTTTCTAATTTTTGTGAGCCAAAAATTGCCCCACAAAGGAGCCATTTTGGGTTACTTCCTGCCTCTGTGAGCTGACTTCAGCTAGGAAAAAAAAAAAGAGAAAAAAAAAAATGTGGTAGGATCAAGAACTCAACCTACCCAAATGGCTCTCAAGTGGCATTCTCTCCTTTTTTTCTAATTTTCAATTGAAAGAGGATAACCAGGGTAGTACAGCATTATAAACAGCAGATAATAATTCCTGGTTTATAGTCACATGAAAGCACTGGTAATTGCCTTCTCCTTGCTCTGGGTATAAGACATAGAAACAATAAGGTCTAGAGATAAGGTTGTAAGTATCAACAATTTTTCTTTCTATCCGCTGAGATTTTAGTTTGGACCTGACAGTCATCACTGACTTATGCACCACTTGAGCAGGCATTCTGGTGTCATTTTGCAGGGACATGTGGCTTGATGGGCCTTTTATGAACAATTACACAATGGTGTAATTTACAGCATTAGCCTGGCATACTCAGCATGTTGCAGGATACACGCAGCAGTAAGGCACAGTGCAGAGTGAAGGAAATTGAGAAATACAACACTGCCTGGGTAGATTCCCTATAAGTGAGCAGATGAGAAGCTGGGCATGTAAACCACATGAGAT
Source organism: Callipepla californica brunnescens (assembly GCA_023055505.1). Classification (NCBI taxonomy): domain Eukaryota; kingdom Metazoa; phylum Chordata; class Aves; order Galliformes; family Odontophoridae; genus Callipepla; species Callipepla californica. The sequence continues at coordinate 38,889,605 of JALIRH010000005.1, read as the reverse complement.
CCACTCAGACAGACAAGAAAGGCTATCCCCTTCTTGGAAACTAGTTTTAATTCTGATAGCCAAATTAACACTGGGCACATTTCCTTTGAAAAGCATAATTTTGGCATTTATGAAACTGATTTAAGTTTATTGACATTTAAGTCCTTTAACTCTGTCCATTAAATCTTTGAAGCTAAAGCCATAATGATGATGGCTGCCATTATTATTTGTCAGCACAGCTGCAGCATTTTGCAAGCACCCAGGAGCTCAGTCAATTGTACTCCAGTGTTCAGCCCTAAACTATATCGATCCTACAGCTCCAAGTCTCAAACCAAAAGCCATTTCTGAGATTTTTAGTTTATGTGACTCAAAAGCAGAGAAGACCTGTGGGCTGTTAGAGTCACTCTTCTGCAGGGATGCATCACCTCAGCAGCCACGAAAGGTAGCTTTGAATTTATAGTTCAAGAGCTGACTTGAGAAAGGTTACTCCACCAGCCAGGTCAGACCCTCTATTTCTCTTAACACACTCCATCTGAGAAGCATCTGAAGGTCTCACTGTGACATCTACCACACGTAGAAGTCCAGTCATGAAATGAACACAAAAAAGAGGGAAGATCTTGCCAGACCAGGGACCAGCTGACTTCCTTCTGGCACACCGCAGTTCAAGGGTTACATGCCATGCTGAACCTTGGGCAGAGCAGCATGAACACCCTCTGCTTAGCCTCTGGGTACATTCAGTATTCCACCAGCATTTCCAGTGAAGGAAAAGGATCTGGAGATGTTGGTCAATGCTCAGCTGAACATGAGCCAGCAGACCAACAGCATCTTGGCTTGTATCAGCAATAGTACAGGCAGCAGGAGCAGGGAGGTGATGGTACTCAGCTCTGGTGAGGCTATACTTCAAGTTCTTTATTCAGTTTTGGGCCCCTCATGACAAGGCAGACATCAAGGCCCTGGAGCACATCTAGAGAAGGGCAATAAAACCGGTGATGGGTCTGGACCACAAGTCTTATGGGGAGTGGTGAACTGAGATTGTTCAGTCTGAAAAAGAAGAGGCTCAGGAGAGACCTTATCTCTCTCTACTGCTCCCTGAAAAGAGGGTGTACTCAGATGTGAGTCAGCCTCTTCTCTCAGGTAACAGTGACAGGACAAGAGAGGCTGGCCTCAAGCTGCACCAGGGGAGGTTCAGGTCATATAATAAGAACAGTTTCTACTCAGAAAGAATGGTGAGGCATTGGAACAGGTGGATAATTAGAATGGATGATCTAAAGAGATATTTTCCAACTAAAATGATTCTATGATCAGCAGGAGACTTCTACTAGATAAAAAACAATGTATGGAGTAGATACAGCAAGCCACAGCTGTCCCAGAATTCACTGTCACTAAACCTCAGAAAGCTATTTGACCTTCCTTTCTCCTTGTGATCCATGTGGGGGACTCTTTGCCTCCTTGTCTGCTATAATATGCAGCTCCAGGGAGCTCGGAAAGCAAAGCAATGCAATTTTAAACCTCTAAGGCTGCAGAGAAAGTCACTACATACTGATTTACTGCTTCTAGACCAATGACTCTTATCAGACTTCTATGCAGAAGCAAGACACTGTGGTCACCTATTGTCTTCTCAAAGAAAAATAGCCAGCTTTCTTTGAGGGGAAAAAAAAAAGGCCTAGACAGAAGGTACAACTCCATTTAGCAAAACTGCCTTCATACAGAAAGCTGACCAATATCCAATGACAACAGAAAGTCAAGGAGGTACATGCAGGCTCTGATATTTCCTACTACCCATCAGCCTGCTGGGTGGCTCTGAATATCATTTCTAAGTACATCATTTTTCAATTTACTGAACACAGAAATTATGTGCCAAGTTCTGTTTCCTGAGCAACACTCTTCCTTCTGTCCCAGACTGCTTCAGTGTCTTGTCAAACTGTGTGGTATTAAATTGCAATTAATTCCTACTGTTCATTTCTTCAAGTGAGAACTCGTTTCAAAAGTGGCTGGAGCATGGTCTAGATATACCTCAGTTTTGTGCATAATAAGATTGAGTCTCCTTGCTTCTAGTCCCAAGCAGACTGGTGTATCACAAACAACAGTTATTGAGGATTAAGCTCTCTCCACCATCAGAAAGAATTTGATGCTGACATTAATTTGTTCTTAACACATGGTCCTTTTTTCTGCAAATGGGCCAAGTTAAATGGAATAGCCTCTGGTTTAGTCAGTCACAATTCTCCAAGTAAACACATGATCTCACACTCATAAAGAATAAGAGCTCATGCAGAAAAAATAATCTCCTTCCTTCTTGCCGCAGACATGACAGGTCTATAATAGGACAAAATTCATTAGAGCAGTAGAGCTCATTGTCAGCAAATGTTGTAAAGTAAAATTAATGGGAATTAAAATTAATTCTTCATTAAGATTTGATGAAGACACTGTCCTTGAGCTGTAAATCCAAGGCACCTCTCCTTTGGAAAGCCATCATCAACATGCAAATCCTCCTGGTTGCCTGGAAGACCTGTATGATGTATAAGCATACATCCCATCAGCAGTACATTCCACAGTTACCATGCTCATCTCCATAGGAACCATTTGCACCACAGACTGCTGTAGGGTCTCCTGGACCCTCACACCAGTCTACTGAAATCACAAAAAAGCCCAGGACATGCAATGTAGGTATCTTTGAAAGATACCTTCTATTGGTTTGGGAAGATCACAGAATTGTAGGGGTTGGAAGGGACCTCTAGAGATCATCCAAGTCCAACTCCCTGCCAAAGCAGCTCCCTAGCCCAGGTTGCACAGGTAGGCACCCATGTGGGTCTGGAACATCTCCAGAGAAGGAGACCATCACCTCCCTGGGCAGCCCGTTCCAGTCACCCTCACTGTGAAGAGGTTCCCATGCACATTTGTGAGGAATTTCCTATACTTCAGTTTGTGGCCATTTCCCCTTGTCCTGTCACTACACACTGAAAAGTCCTCTGTCCATCTTTACTGAATAGAAAGAAACCTGAGTTTGAAGGCATACTTATTAAATGTCTGAAGTTAGATGAGCTGTACCTCACACCAACATCTAGCTGTAGACTCCCCAGTAAGAGTGGGATTCTTCTATTATATCTTCCACCAGGCAATATGTATTTCTAAGCAGAAAGAAAGATGTAATAAAAAGCCATTGTACAAATGAATGAAATTGTGATCACTCTTCCATAAAAAGGGCAAAACCACACTGGGAGAAGTGGTATTCCAAGGGCAGGATGAGGAGGGATAATCCTCCTGAATGGATGCTTGTCCACTCTGACAAAGAGGGACCTGAGGGGATCTGATGCTTTATGACTCATATAAGGAGAAGGGAAATAAGTTGAGATAAGCTCTGAAGTTGAAGGAAAATAGTGACAAAGAAAAATTGATGTAAAACTGGTCATTAATATATTTAAGTTGGCAATTAGAAACAAGTTCCATTAAATCAACTCCCAGGCAGAACTGAAAGAAGAGAGAAAAACTGACTCTAAGGCAGAGCCTCATAATGTGAAGAAGAGGATATGAGGTGCTACTTTTGATTACAGGCAGCTCGATGTGCTGACCCACAAGACCCCTTTCAACTTCACACTACTGTGTTCTCCAATGCTGTCATTGCCTTCATCATTACAAGTGGAAATTGAGGGCACTCAGCACTGACCAGTCCCAGATCCCAGCGCAAAGAACTCTCACACTTAAATTTGTTTTTCTCGATTGCAGAAAGTATTGGTTCAACAGAATCCAAAAAGAGCCAGACAGGCACAGCATTGCCTGCTCCCCGCCATTCCTTCAGAATGAATTTCTCAGAAAACACGTTTCCATTTTACAAATGGACGCCCAGGAAAGTCCTGCATTAGGCATTTTGTTTTCTTCTTCACCTGCTAGTGCAAACATGTTATAGCTGATAACGACTCCGGCTGCAGCAGCTCCCTTCGGAAGGATTATGATGACAGCAAAAAGAGGCTGATGAAAACTGTGACAATCCCCTCTTTCCCCCAACAGATTCAGAGCAGTGAATGCTAATGTTAAAACTTACAAATGGCTCCGCATGCAATTTTAATGATTATCATATGAGAAAAAGAAAAAACATCTGTGGAAGCTAGGAAATCTTAATGGGAGATTTAATTGACTTCATTTATCTAAGGGGATATGCATGTGTCTCAGGACCTCCAAATCGGGTGCTAGAATTAATGGTTTGCTTGATGAAGGGTGCACTATACCTGGGAGACTGTAGCTGTCATATCTCACTCCAAACAGGAAAATCAAGGTTATAAATCATCTTTATCACCAAGACAATGATTAAGAACAGAATGTAGCAGTTTAGCACAAGAGGTGAATGAATGACTGATGCAGGACCCAAAGGCCTCAAACTATAAAACGAAGAACTGTGATTAAACAGATCAAAAGTCTTTAATTTACTTAGGGCAATAAGGATCAAATTAAGCCCCAAACCATTTAGGAAATGGCTTTCATAACATTTCTTATTATGAGCATCTTGGCAAGTGTTCAGGAAGTTCATTAGGAAACAGGAGCAACATCCACTTTACTGACTCAAGAAGAGCAGGTTTCTTGGAATTGAACACATCAGAAGAAAAGTCAGCAGCAGAGAGGGTTTAAGCTGAGCATAATCCATTCAGGCACAGTCTGGTTGCCCAGAAGTGATTCCGGTCACTCCCTGTCATATCTATACAGATTATTCAGCATTGTTTAATTTTTCTGGGTTCATTTCTCATTTAGCTTCATGCAAGAAATGAGTGGAACTTTTAAGGATTTTGTAGTGGGTTCCTCATCACTGGGTACGTTCAAGTCTGGGCTGGACAAGGCTCTGAGCATCTAACGGAGCTGTAGCTGTCCCTGTTCATTACAGTGGATCTGGACTACATGTCTTCTAGTGTCCCTTCCAACTTCAACAATTCTGTGATCTCCTATTTAAGGTTGCAAAACATTAGTTCATTCAAACTCAAGATACGTCTGTGGAAGGGGGAGGGAAGTAACTCCCAAGTGTTTGTTCTCCTGAAATTCTAAAGACAACATTCAAATTTTTCAGTTTAAAAAAGTGCCCAGAAGTCTATGTTTCTCCAAGTTCCCAAAAATTAGTAATACAAAAATGAGTGAAAATTAGGAAAAACACACCCCAAAGTTGAACAAAAGAAAACGCTTCTGCTGAAACAAGCATCTCGGCTCCTCCTTCCTGTTAAAATGAATCTAACCATTCATCCCACCTCCCTATGTGGATAAACATACAGACCCTGCTAACAACAGTGGTATAACTTAAAACACTCAGCCAATGTCAAATGAATAAGAACAGAGCACAGCCCCAGGTTCTCATCTGCTTCTCCCAGCTATTTAAAGAGGTTTCTCTGCCTAGTGATTCAGCTGCACAGGAAATGCACCCACTTGCTATTTCCATCACTGGATAGCTTTGCAACAGGTACTCCTTAGGTCTGAAAGGTGTCCAGAATCACCTTCACTCACCAGCAAAGAGCTGTAAAAGCCACTTGTGATGTGAAAGCCACAAACCTCTCCTCTAGTTGCTTGCAATCAAAATCACTGCAGTCCCAGCTGCACTCAACGCAGAAGTGTGGCTGCTTCTCTGCCCATCTCTGCACTGCATTTTGGGTACCAGCCGACAGTTTGCTGGCTTTTTACAGGGTTTTATGGTTTGGATAAATGGAGATGCAATTAACTGCAGGCACCTTCATTAGTAGACACATTTGGTGAGCTGTCAGACCAAAATGGCCTGTATAAGTTTAAAGCAAATGTGATCTCGAAGTTCAACAACCATCTGTGAGTGTCACATCCCACTGGTATTTCTCATGCATGTTTACCTGCCTATTTTTTAAACCAGGAGGGGACAAAACTAGTCTGAAAGTTACTGTCATGCCTTGTTTATCCCAAGTAATCTAGACCACGAAGGATGATGCCGAGCTCTACAAAGACCCTTCCGCAGGTTACATTTTGACAGAAGAGGACAACTAAGACAGTCTCTCTGAAAGTTATTGCCTGAGGGAACAGTTCATTGACCTCATTCATCTAAAAGCAGACAAGAAAGACCATCTCCTCTGAGGAGATCTTCCAGGGAAAGATTTAGTGTGACAGCAATCAAGGGAAGAAAGTAGGTTGGTATTCCCCCAGTATTCTTAAGAAATCCTGTGTGCTTTTGCATATATTATTGCTGTCTCTTTAGTATCCGTTGAGTACCTTTAAAAAAAAAAAAACAAAAACGGAAAAACAAGTAGGAATTCTCACATTTAAGATTATCCACTAATATTAATGTGCAAATATACATGTATTATCTCAAATAGCACAGCTGTTCAGAACGAGATTTCATTCTCTCAAGTTATAAGAGGGAAACTTGGTAATCATGGATGAGCTGCTTTGAGCTCTCCTTCACAGAGGAATTGAGATGACAAGGTGAAACGTTCTCTGCTGTGATTATTACTATTTATCTTGAGCCATGAAAGGTATATTAGGTGACATAGCAGCAAAGAGAAGACACTATTATATACCTCTTTAAGTCTTCAACAACTATTGAAAGAGCAGCTTGGGAATGTGCAGATTTCCTCTGCAGCGCTGGGGAAGTCACCTTGGCAAACGAAAGGAGGAGAGAAAGGTGAATGGATAGCCCAGATGAGATCCAGTTATTAAAGGTTTCTGCCCTCCCACAACTGACCTCTTCAAAGACATTTATAACTCCTCAGTACAGAGGAGACAAAGCTGTTGGAGCACATTCAGAGGAGGGCCACCAAAATGATCCAAGGGATGGACCACCTCCCTCCAAGGTCAGGCTGAGAAGCTGGGGCTGTTCAACCTGGAGAAGGCTCCAGGGAGACCTGACAGCAGTCTTTCAATATACAAAGGGGAGCTACAGGAAAGAAGAGCCAGACTCAGCAGAGTCTGCTGCAATAGGATAAGGGTAAATGGATTCAAACTGAAAGATGTGAAATTTACACTGAATATAAGGAAAAAGTCATCTTTTTTTATGATAAGGGTAGCACTAGAACAAGTAGCCCAAAAGAAGTGGCGACCAAGTTGTAGGTGCAGGGGAGTTGGACTAGATGACCTCTAAAGGTCCCTTCCAACTCAATCCTATGACTCTATGTTGAGCACTGAGCAGAAGCCACAGTTTGGCATGAGCTCCACCTCCTGTGGCCTGGACCCTCAAGCAGACTGTGCAATCTTCCAAGGAGACTGGTGCAGCAGTAGGGAAGGAGGGAAGCTGGACACACTCAGCTCTCTTCCTGGTACAATGAGTTGCAGTTGAGATGCACAAGAGGCAGGACATGGAAATCTTTGGTTTGGTAGTACACATTCGTGCCTGAAGTTCTGTCTCCAGATTCCCAGGACAACCTCTCACCTCAGTGCAGTGAAGTTTTGAGCATTTAATCTCAGAAACGTTTTCCCATACCCAAACAAACACCACTACTAAATCATCACTAAGCAATGCGGCAGCTAACGCCTGCCGACAGCACAGCCAAGTGCAGCAGGGAGGGGCTGCCCTGATTCCATAGAATTGCTTGCTATCAGTCTGCTTTGCCAAACATCAGAACAAAAATAGCCCATGCAACCCTGATGGGAGCTTTTTCCGTGGGATACGCTTCCCTCTGCTGCTCATACGTGCTAATTGCAATGCAGTGTCAGCATGCCTGTGCTACTGAGCACCCGAAGGATATTTGGTTGATATTTAGCGTTAAACTTGGCATTAAATTCGTAGGGTGATATTTATTAATTAGTGCAATCTGAAGGAGGCTTGTGACTTGTCCGCTTGTGCAGACACTTAAAAGGCATACTTAAAAAGAAATCTCCAAGTTCTGATAGGATTTCTCTCTTTGCTGAACCAGAATTTGTTCCGTGCATAAATTAAGGACGAATATTTCCTGTAGCAGAGCTTTACTGGAGTCATACACACTGCTTGTAGCTAATGGAGCCACAAGCAGCAAGACCTGCAAAATGCATTCCCAGGCGGCTACTCGGTCACATCACTCACTACTCTTGCTGCAGCCCAAGAACTGAACCTCAGCACATCCACTGCAAAAAGAGCAGCTTTATTCCAGCAGTTAGCTATGTTAAAGAGCGCTGCCAATTCTGGAGCACTGCTTCACAGATTTGCTTGATTTCATTTGCCCAAGAAGTGGCACAGACTTATTCATCCCAACTACCTTCACCAGGGTGAGGGCAAAGGAAAGAGAAACGAGCTCAGTGCTCTTCCTTACAGATGAAGGACAGCTCTCTCCTAAGAATCAAGTCCCAGTAAAGTATTCCACTGGTTTCTCTTTCCTGGGTGCAGAAAGAGGACTCCCACTGACTGGAGAACCACGACAAGAAGTGACAACATAGAACGGCTTTAGACTGACAGAGACCTTAAAGATCATCAGGCTTCAACCCCCTGCTATGGGCTGGTTGCCACCTACCAGATCAGGCTGCCAGGACCCCATCTAACCAGTGCCTGGTGCACATTTCGGTTCCTCCAGCAGTCCTCACAGGCTCCCCCCAAGAAGCACAGAAAAAGTCCTAGAAGGAGTGGTGCTAAGAGGGAGGAGGGGTTCAGCTCAGCATATTCATCACCTCCCCAACCACAGTTCCTCCTGGCTATTGCAGCCACCCTTATTTAGACCTATTTTTGCAAAGCTTCAGTGACATGTAATTAACTCTGTGCTCCAGGCAAAGTCTCACAGAAGTAAATGTGCTTTAAGTGCACAGGCAGTGGAAATTTACTGTTTGTAAAGCAGGGTACAGGCATAAGAATTGCTGATACAAGATCGCATTTTGTTACTTTTATTCTTTGTTCTTCCTGCTCAGAGGAATTTGAGACAATTCGGGAAATGTAGAAGGAAATATCTGCAATCAGTTTTTATTCCATCCAACTGTTTTATTCAAATCTCTGCATAGCTGCCCAGCACCTTAGATATAACCTACATACTCCAGAGGCCACCAGGGTCAGGCTGGATGGGGTTTTGAGCAACCTAGTCTATAGCAGGGGGTTGGAACTAGATGGTCTCAAAGGTCTCTTGCAACCCAAACCGTTCTATGAGCCAATAACATGAACAGAAACAGCTCTGAATACCCATCTAATACCCTTGGGGAAATAAAAAAAAATAATCAAATTCTGCATAAGTTTAGAAGGATTCTTTTCTGTTGCATGATATAAAGATTGCAAGTTAATATCTAATTGGGTTATAGTGTCACTCTTATACGTAATTATCTTTTCCTCACATAAGAAGAAATTTCTTAATGTATGTAAACAGCAAGCAAAAATATTTTTCATCCCCCAGTAGGTGTAAAACTTCAGATGGAAATGATGTGCTATAGATGCAGGATAGGAACAATTAGATCTTAAGTCTCAGCCTTCACTAAAGGCAACCAACATCCTCTGAGGATCAGCATCATGGAAAGGAAATGACAACTCAAGAACCTTGCAGAAAAGCACTGGGAAGAACTTCTCTGGGTCATTTTGCTCAGAGAGCTGTGGGTGCCCCATTCCTGGAGGTGCTCAAGGCGAGGTTGGATGGGCCCTGGGCAGCCAGAGCTGGTGGGGCTCAGCCCCACAGCAGGGGTTGCAGTTGGGTGTACTCTAAGATCCATTCCAACCCAAACCAGTCTCTAATCTTAGGATCTAGTCCATCCTCCAGGAAGAACCCAGACCAGTTCAGATCTTCCTTACATACTCCCAGATATTTATGTCTCTGTACATATAGGAGTTCAGAGCTTGAGTGCTGCTTATGTGAGCTGAAGGAAGATCTATGTCCAGCCCTCACAGGGGAAGCCCAGGATGTTCATCATTATAAGGATCTGCTGCATTCAGCCTACAGCTAAATCTCAGAATTGTAGGTATTGGAAGGGACCTCTAGAGATCATCTAGTCCAACCCCATTGCCAAAGCAGTGCCCTAGACCAGGTTGCACAGGTAGGTGTCCAGGCAGGTCTTGAACATCTCCAGAGAAGGAGACTCCACAAATCAGTTTGGAAAAAGGCTCCATATACACCAGCTTTTCCAACAGGAGTGGGACATGGAGCAGGACGGAGGCTCCCTGGTGGGTTGGAACACTTGGGCAGCATCTCTCAATGTGGCTTCTCTAAGAAAAATTCAACAATGTCCCCTCATTTCTGGTTCTGTTCCTTTTAGGAGGGATCGTAAATCATTCCTCATCTCTAATTGGACACTTCTACCTTTGATTATCATTTCTAGTCAATTTTTTGGTTTAAAATTTAATGACAAGGCACACACACAGAAGTAGGTAGCTAGAGAAATTTGTTTCCTTAGGAAATCAAGCTAAAAATTCAATTAACAAACCCAACAGCATCAAACTACCTTGGAACTACAGTTACTTATTAGCTTTGCCTTTGCAGGTGTTGAAGACAATAAAATTCCCAGCATTGAAGCCCTAGTCAGACATTGAAAAGCAGCCAAGCTCCTAAGGCTGGGGTGCTGGAAATAATCTGTTTCCCTGCCAAAGCCAGAAGAAAGTTAACAAGCAATTTAAGTTTCAAGGCAAGCCGTTTTCATGTGTGTTGTTCATTTATTTGTCTTTGCTAGATAGGTGTTTTTTCTTTCCTTCAGTCCTTAACTTTTAAATGTGCAAGGCTGCCAGGGAAGAGAATGATGTGCTGCAGAGAGGATTTGGAAGGAGGATCAGGCAACATAAAAGCACTTGTTTTAAAGGCAGAGACAGGGGGTGGATCAGGTCAGCTCTGCCAGATAACAACAACTAGATATGTGCAGAGAACTGAGATGCTACCATAAAGAAAGCCATCAGCCCACCTAACCTGAGGACAAGCCACAACATAAATCAGGCAGCTCAAATTCATAGGTGCTGTTGTATTGATCACGTCTCACAGATGCACTGCCTCAGAAGAAATTCAGATTTGCTGCACCAGCTCTGCCAACCACAGCCAAAGCCACAGGCTGCTACACTAAAAAAAGAAAAAACAAAAATCTGCAAAGGTAAAAACAAGGTGCAAGCTTTCAGCAACCTGCTCTGCAAAGGGCCAGTGAATAATCCAACTATTGCCATGTTTGTTTCCCTAACGATCTCCTGTTCAAGGAGAAACTCCCTGTTGCGACCAAGCTCTCCAGTGAGTGCCATGGGAAGGCAACAGCCCTTCCCCATCCTTCACACTCCCCATTAAGCCTCAGACTGATTACTCAAGTCTCTCTTTAGCTTCCTGTAATTCAGGTGCTACTGCTTTTCTGTATGGGCAGGCTGTAAGTTGCCCCCAGTTCTGTGTTTCAGCCATCAGAACAGATTTGAGGGGCTGTGAATGCCTTTCTGGTGCGAAATCCACCCCCAACAAAGCTCTCCAGAGCAAAGTACACTTTAGAGTGACCAAGGCAAATCAGTCCTTTGTACATGAGCTTTCAGGATTTATTGTTTCTTCTAACTGCAGACTGGAATTCAGTTGGAAGGATTAATTGCAGATATATGTCTAATTACTCCCCCTGCTTCCTCCCACCGTTGCTTTTGAACTCTCCTGGATATCAGAATTGAGGAGATTTCCTTCCAGTGTCAGAACAAGGCTGTAGGCTGGAAACAATGAGGAGGACCCTGGCATCTCAAAGCCACTGAGCAAGCAGGGCACAGACTTCAGCAATCTTCACATGAACTCTGTGAAAGGAAAGTGGGCAGTTATCTGGAGAAAGGAGAAAACAGTTCAGTTCTGCAGCAGGGTATGGCCACAAAAGCACTATATTTGGGGCATGGTTTGTTGGATGCTGCTTCATCAAAGCACTGTGATTTCCCACACAGTCCCCTTCCTAGTCCAAGCTCACATCTTGGCATCATCATTAGTTGCTTCCTCTTATTTCTTCCTTCAGTTCCTGCACACATCCCTTTAAACAACACAGAGCCAAACTGCAGCTTGGCCAGGCAGGGAGAGAACTGCTGATTGTGGAGTCAAGGCAGCTGTCAGAACTGCCCAGGAGCAAAAACCACTTCATCCTTTGGAAAGTAAACAAATGGGAAAGGAGCATCAAAGAGACCAGCACTGGCAAGGTCACACAGAGTCAGAGGGAGGGAACCTCATGCATCCCAGCTGTCTGATGGCCTGGAGGAACAAGCTGTCGCTGAGCCTTTTTGCAGGGCAAGAGGTGACTGTGCATGAGGAGCATCAACTCAGATGCTCCAGGTAACCACCCGCAGTGGTTTCAGGTGGTCTCTCACAACAGTTCTTTGTTCCTTTGCCAAAGGGATGAGGTGGGCAGAAAAAGAAAAAGCAATAACATTTCAGATCATCTGCCTGAAAATGCACAGCTCATTTATTGGAGCCTCACAACTCCATTTTGCATCTTTGCCACCCACTCTGTCATCACGCCAAGAAACAACTGCAAATAGTTTTTCCAGCTGTCTTTTTGCAGCTCAGTCACCATCCTTCGCAATTTGTCATATTGGTCTTTTTCACCAGAGAATTCTGACTGCAATAGGCGTTCTGAAGAACATACAATCCTTGCTAGGCGTGCAATCTGTGAACACGTCACTGTGCTTCACTACTACCATATGTCTTCCTAAAGAATATTAAGGAATGTTTTTTATAACATTCAGGATCACAATGACAGACCACCAGTCATCAGCAGGTGTGTTTTCCCATAATTAAAAGCATTTTCCCAAATCAAATATCTGTTTATTGCATTTTAATTGGTATCTAGGCAGTCATAGAATCATTAAGGTCAGAAAAGAACACTAAGATCATCTAGTCCAACCACCAACCCCGATAATCCCATCCCTCATTGCCATATCTGCATGGTTCCTTAACACTACAGTGACCCCACCATCTCCCTGGGCAGCCTGTTCCAGTGCATCACACCCTTCCTGAGAAGAAAATTTTCCTAGTATCCAACTTGAACCTCCAGAGTACAATTTGAGGCCCTTACTTCTCATCCTAAACACACACCATCGAATTGCAAACCAGCAGCATGACATAAGACAACTACATCCTTTTTAAGAGCAGTTCTCTTTTTCTAAGATCACTTTGGAGAAATAAGCCCTGACATGTGCAGTATTCCAAGCAGCAGCTCCTCTGAATCATCTGGTGGCCAGCAAAGGCCACCACAATGAGTTTCAGTAGATTCTTGGAGGGGTTCTTGAATGAGATCCCTTTCTAGTATGAAGCCTTGTGCACACCACCAACCAGCAGCAGCAAATACCAAAGGTTTCAGGAACTGTCAGGAGGTCTCAGATTTGGTCCAGGCCTGCTGCACTGTGCATTCACATAGCTGTGTACATCTACAGCCAAATTGTGGGAATAAAAGCAGCTTTGCCTTGCTGAGGGACTAATTTCAGCATCCTTACCCACACCAATTAACTTGTTTGTTCTTTCCTCCTTCAACGCACTGCTCCAGTGACTTCAGAAGACAACTTGAAATGCCAAGGGACTGCTGTAATCTCAGCCACGGGGAACAGAGTTGGTGATGGGTCAAATTGTTCACCCTGGTGGCAGCTACAAAGTTGTGACCGCTACACTGAACTCTATGGGTATAAAGACTTCAAGCACTGACTTTGAAGACCCATTAAAGATATTTTATGCAATATGTTTGGCTCTAAAAGTACTTAGATCTCAAAACAAAATCACTACAGAGACTGACAATTACCTGAGCACTGATAATTGGCAGCGAATTTGCATATCCTCTTGTAGCCAAAGTCCTGGGAAAGCCTGCAGAAGCCACTTGGTTGCTGGTGACATCCACATGCAAGAATCACAGACGTGAAGCTTTACACTTGTATCCAGCAGCTTTTGTTATTGTGGTGACAACACAAATCATGCTGCCCGAGTTCACACCAATAAAAGTGGCTGGGATTAGACATGATATCGTATGTTTTCATCATGCCTAAGAACCTCACATTAGTGAATAACATACATTGCCTGGAGAATGTCCATCCTTCAAAGAAATGTATGTATGACATATATGCATGTGTGACAGATAGAGAAATGTCTACCTGAATCACATCAAATCTTCTGGTCACTATAAATAATTCCTAAAGCCTTATCAGCCAGCAAGAAGTCAGGCATCTCCAGCAAGTGTTTTGGTTCACCCAAGGGACACGGATAAACAGCCTCACTGAAGACATCACATTCCTCTGACATGAAGCCCATCCTCCTTATCCCCAGCACTAAACACATCCAAATTCCCAAAGATCACAGCAAAGGCTGAGGTTCTGTTAGCTTTGATACAGTGAAGGTGCATATGACTCTCTCAAGCATTTTTCCAGCTTTTCTTTCTATAACCACGTGCTTAAGTTGTCCAGTATTATTAACCTGCTTCAAGGATACCTGCCCTGCATTACTGACTTACTGAGTTTTATTGAAATCAGCAGGATTGTATATACTCACTGGGATTCCTCAAGGTGCAAAAAACTGGATTTAAGCTCTATTTACAAGGCAACAGAAGGCAAGACTCAAATGAAAAGAGATATTTAAGCCAAAGGTGCAAACATCCAATCACACTGCTTTGTAATGAGGTGTAGCCAGATAACAGAGTCCCTCCTTGGTAAAGGCATGAAAATGAACTTGAAAGAAAAAAAAAAAGCCACGTTCTACCTATACACATCTGTTCCCCTTGTTTGTCTGGAAAGTGCAATTAGTAATAAGTAATCACTCAACTTAGAAATGCTAGACCCCATAGGTAACTTCTGTGGCTTAACACAAAGGATATGTAATATTAAATAGTCACTCTTCTTCAAGAGATAGTTTTCAGTAATGCTTAGTGCATCAGAAATCATGACTGCAATCAAATTTAGTCTTTACATTGTGATCCAATGAAAATATATCAGGTGAAATTTAGAGAGAACAAGAAACTTGCATAGAAAGAACAGGAACATTTCTATTATATTTCTCTGGCTTTTTTTTTTTTTTTTTAGTTTCACTCTACTATAGAGAAATAGGAGCACATTGAGCTTGTTGCAAGGTAGACCTTCCTCTCAGCTCAACCAGCTGGTGAGCTCCACGGGCAGAGGAGATCCCCCACTGAAAGATTTGGAGGAAAGCCCCAAGGCTGGCACTGCAGCTGAACCTGATCTACTCATTACAGTGACTGTGGCCTGTAGGAGAAAGACAAGCCAGAGAGCTGGTGCCTCTTTATGGTCTACAAACTGTGACCAAGAGCAACTCTTCTGTTTCTTAACCCAGTGTTCTGTGCCTTTGCATCAAAGGTCTTAATAGGGCTAGCATTAGATGTCTGAGCTTTGGGTGCTTCAAGGAGATCTTGCCACCAATTTATATCTTTAAGCACTGCTGCAACACAGTGATCCTAGTGGCAATGATTTTGACTGACACACACACTGACAGGATAGCAACGTGCCAGCTTACAAACCCCAAAAGTCCAAGTATCAGTTTTACCAGGTGATGCAACCATCTCAACCAGTAGCAGTACTGCTGCTACTAAAATCTGAATACATCAGGAAACAAGAGAACTAGAACCTGCTCCCCTTTAGCCACAAAAAATATTCTCCCCCCTCAATTTCCCAGCATGACTCCAAAGAACTTCAAGTGGAAGAACTCAGGCTTACAAAGCAATTACAATTGTGTAAAGCCTGGGAGCACCAGAGACAATTCCCATGGTGATCCCACCTTGGAACCTTTATTACATCCCTAACATTAGACAACTAGATTGCTTTTCCCCAAAATAAATGCCACTGAATTGCACACACTGCCATCACATAACTGAGAGCTTGATTAAATGAGCAGCATCTCACAACCATTGCAACCGACCCAGCTGGCTGGTGTGGTACCTCGAATGCTCCAGACAGAATTCAAAGATTGCATACACACATTTCTCCTGCTCTGTGCCTTCCACCTTCTTCCAAAAGCCAAGACAGATGGATTTATTTCAGATTAGAGCATTGCCTGATTGGACAGGCTTTCATCTGAAGGGCTTTATTAGAAGCTGTGTGAGAAGCAGACTTGGGTAATGAGTAACAATGTTGAATCACTTCCCTTTCACAGATGTTATTTTTTTTTTTTTAATTAGGCAACAGGGAGAGAAAAGCACTGAAACATATTTACTGGTTAATCCTGGAATAGGGATTTTATCTAGGAAATTATTTGACATTTACAGCTTAGCTGGTTCACAAGATGACTTGTTTTGATTTCATATTGTTAGAAATCAATGCACAAGGTTAAGCATGACATTACAATCCAAGGTTTTGTGTCATAAACAGGACTGTAGTTATGCTAAATCAGAGGCAGGCCAAATCTACTGCACAGTTGTAGACAGCATAAATAGTTAATTCATGGATATTGCATTACCTGGTCTAGAGGTAAAAGGGTTGTTAAGAACAGCTCTGGAGCTGTTCCCCAAGGCTGTATTGCAACTGCTGTCATTCATCTTCCATACACCCTGCCAAGCTTATGAGTGTTTTGAAAGAGCCATTTTGATTTTAGCAATAAAAATAAGTAGCTTGAATATAGCTTGGTTTGTTGCTGCACAAGCATAACCCCCCCCCAAGTTGCTCCACGAGATTCAGTTTACAGAGATGAACCTCTCAAGATCAGCCCAGCAAAAGCACTTCTAATTTCATGGGAGAGACAGAAACCTTCTGAGAACAAAAAAAAATATTTTGTATAAGCATACTAAGAAGCTAAAAAATGAAAAAAGCTTCATATTAAAATGATCAGCATGTGTGTGTAACCACGTTTGTAAGCAGTATGCCTGCACCTAAGCTGCCTCCTTAGGAAACAGACACCTATGGGACTTCTGTGTCATTGGAAACCTTCTTCTGTGCACGTTGCTCTGTTAAGATAACAAGAGGGAGGAAGGCAGATACCACATTAACTCTCTATCATGTGCTGTGAAATGTATTTAAAAATATTATGTAATGCAAATCATAAAGGGAGATTGTTGTGAGCTGTTATTTTTCCCTACTACAACAGAAGAGAAAAATGACTCAAAAGAGATTACTCAAATGACAGAAAAACCCACGTTCCCATAGCTGTGACTGTGTGCTGCTTTGGAAGACAGATTTTCCAGCCCCCTTCCAGCATCTAGTAGTGAGATTTAAAGAAGTGCTTTTGTGCTGGTCTGATAGTTTCTGTGAAGGCCTTGCTACGTTTTGTTTCTGTGAAGGCATTATGTTACTTCTTCTAGAATGGCTGGGAAAGCATCTCTGAAATCAACTTGCTATCAAATGCCATGCAAGTTCGTTGCGATGCTTGGAGGGTGGCTGGCTTATACACCAGTTTGTTTCTGGAAAGAAGGTTTTTGACAGAAGTAATTTATATTCTATGAAGAAATTAGGGTTGTTTTTGTTTTGCAGTAACCTTTAAAATCTTTTATTTTTCCCCCAAATAAATCAAATATTTGAACCTCCTTAGGCTTTCAGAGAATTGATTGCAAAGTAAAAGCAGAAATGGAATGAAAACCCAACTTCTTTCTTTAAATTAGAATTACAAGCGTATGTTGTTTTACTTCAATATTTTCCTTTGAGGGGCAGAAAATAAATAGCTACATAATAAGATGAATTAAAATAGCATCGGTAGGACTCCTGACATCTTTCATAAAAAGAAAAATGAAATATAGTTGCGCACGTAAAGCTGCATTCATAGATTTTTGTTAGTCATTTATTTTGTATGGTTATGGCTTCTTACCAGGATTATGGCTTCTCATAAGATGGCATTGCTCCATCTTACAGGGGCTCTGGATTACTTCAGTAGGTTTTGATATAGCTTTGAATTTCACAGGAGGGCAGGGGAAATTTAGAAAATTTCATCTGACTTTTTCCCCTTCAGTCCTCAGTTGTTCCTTTTCACGTATATTTATAGCCACTTCCAAGGATGATAACTTCTTTGAAAGGGTTGCAATTTGAGCATTTTATACACCCCAGGTGCATTGCACCTATATAACTCTTATTACCATATAACTCTTTCTAACTATAAAACTCCTTTAGGGAACATAATACTGTTTGCATTAACTCAGGAACTAGGAACCAGCCACCGGGACATCAGGCCCCTCATACAGGGCATCACACATGTCCACATCCTTTATTCCTCAATGAAACAGGCCCAAGAGCCCTCTTATTCCTCTTAATGGCCAAATAGATTATAAAAACATTTCTTCACAAGAGCAGCTCCGGAGATAAGAAGAGTTTATCAGGATTCAACAGGAGCGAATTTAATTTCAGCAAGTTTTATCTCTAACTTTGTTATTGTGAACCCAATGCCTTCGCATGCTCAGCTTTGCAGGAAATAATGTAATGCCATTACTGGCAATGAGAAGCCAACAGCAGGAGATGAGACTGAAAGCTTGTTGCACAGATGAATATTTATAGCTATATCATGAGCATCTATTTTCATGGATTACACTAGAAGATATGATAACACCACTAAAGGAAATTACCTTATGAATTTAATATCCATGTAATTTCTGTACTGATTTCATTCATCTCCATTTGGTGGCATTTTATGTGAATGGTAAGCTCTGTTCTATCATTATTCTTATTACAGCTAATAATAAACTTTTTTTTACCATAATTAATTACTAGTTTTCTCTTACAAATCTGTGAAGAATGGCCAGGAGAAAAGTGCAACATAAAATAGACAATATGGGGCATTTAGAAAATGTTTAAATGGTTACACTGCTTAAGACCTTACGCAAAGGACTTCCTACAGCAAGAATACATCTCTGACATAACAGTGACATTCTAGTATGCATTGAAGTGGTGAAATTACAGCCAAATTAGAAACTTGGGTCTCTTTTTTCTTTCTTTTTCCCTCCAAAAGAATTTGTCTCAATTGCTTTAATTACTCTTAAAACTACAGCAAAAGAGAAAACTTGTTTGCAAAGCTGTCTTAATGAGCAGTGGATAAAAGTCTTCAGTGGGTTTAACCAGCTCCTGAAGCCTTTAATGGGAAGCAGAGTTAGATCCCCTACCATAAGACAGGGAGAAGTACAGCTGCAATTCAATACTCTAAACTGGTACCTCAGTGCATCTCGAATGTATTTACTGTGGCATCAGACAGCCACCTGGAGAAGGCACAAACCATACAGAACCTACAGGGGCCCCTCATCCTTCTGTGTTAACACCATGCAGTCACTGAACCTGTTAACTGCATATTTCACCCTCACTGGAAGGTTAATTACAGCATCTTTAATCACCATGCTCAGCAAAAATAAATAACATAGCACAGAGCATTAACGCGATCAAACCAATCCCATTTTTGTCACTGTTGCTTTAATCACTGCACAAACACAGGCTTTATCAGATGGAAATGATAAATTTTAAAACACAGCGCTGAGAAGTACTTCAGAGCACATCAGGAGTCCATAGACAGACCTAAAATCCACTAAAAGCAAGGGTTTTGCCCCAGTTGTTCTATCAATAATAGGGGCAATTGCATCTCTTGTTGCCCTAAAGACACCATGGAAACTGCACCATTGTTAAGCTGACCCAACACTCTCTTGGAGCAGGGAACTGTAACAATAAAACAAACACCTGATCTTAATGATGATGGTCTTAAACCACTATCTTCAGTCTCTTCCAGCCTCATCCATGACCTTCCTCAGCATGTGCTCTGAGACATAACTGTATTTTAGATATGTTAGTGGGAAGACTGAGCTATTATTACTTTTACAACAGGAGTAGACGCACTGCAGTATTTACAGCCCCATTTCACAAGGCACCATACAGATGGGTCTGAAAAGACAGTCCCTTCCCTGAGCACAGTACAGATGAGGCAAAGAAAGACTCTGAATTTATTACAGTTACTCAGCAGCAAAGCAGAGGAAAAAGTGCCACTTCTGAGCTTGGTGTTCTGCCCAGACAATTTTACCATTTCTGCCTTTTAATACTTTTAACTTTCCCTTTAGCTGGCATTTTGTTGAAACAAACTTTATGGTCCGTAGCATCAGTGGTACCAAAATATGGCAATTAATCACAGCCAGCTGCCAAGTTTCTACTGAGTTCAAGCATTTAAGTCACAATTAGCAGACACAATGTTTCAGGATATCAATTTAGACAAAATATTGAAACGCTGAACCGAGCTTGATCTATGACATTGGCAGAGTTGCAATGAGTCCATTATCATACAGCTGCATTCATCATAATTTATCTAGTGGCTGTTGAGCACTGCTGTGTTCACCAGGCCATGAAGGAAAGGCCTATAAGCAACCCTTGAATCTGCAGCCGTGATGGTTCAAACCAGCAAATCTCACTGTCCTGTTTCACACACACGCCCAATAAAACTCTAAGAACATATACTTCACGGCCAAAAAGACTTTGCTTTGCAGTAACAAGTGCCAGACCAGCTGTACAGACATTCAACTCCCAAAAACACAGCCCAAGCAATAGTAACCAACTCCAGAGAGAGCAAGTTCCCTAACAGATGAGAACCTGCTCTCACATCACTCCTCACTAGCGGAACAAACAACTTCTAAACCAAAAAAACACAAAGAGAAAAAGCTTACCTTTAGCTATCACAGAATACTGCCTCCTTTCCCCTCTCTCTCTGCAAAGCCAAGACAATAATCCAGGAAGAGTGGCAAAGACCAGAGTGGTTAGGTGCTTGATGTTACCAGGTTATAGAGGGTTCAAATTCTTAAATCAGCTCACCAGCAAATCAGATCTCCTCCCGGATCAGCATTAGGTGCAGCTGGAAGGCTGACACAGGTGAACCACATAGGGCTAAAATTGCCCACTGAGACTCACTCCTGCTTAGGCTGCAGCTGTGCTCATCCCCACTAACACACTGTAAGGGGACCGTGAAACACCCCCTCCTTATTTACTTTTTTGAGCTCTATTCACCATCATACTTGACTTCATTTGTATTTCAGACCAAGTAGAATTAAAGCTGTCTGGTGTGCCTTTCTGTCTGTAGCACTGGCTATTAGCACAAAGGAGCATTTCTTGAAAAGAAGGACTTACCTCTCTGTTTCATATTAATATTAAATTCCCCTCAATGTTGTATTAATTTTTTTGCTTTCACATAAAATTTATCGAGTCATTACTGGGTTTGGCACTTCCCATAAACTGATTTTGTTCTTTGTAAACACTCCCAAATGAAAAGTGGATTAAATCAGAAACTACACAACTCCCCAGAGTAATGGAATGGTGGAAAGAAAAGAGAAAGAAACAGAAAGGGAAATCAGAGGGGGGAAAAAACAGGAGAAAAGAAAAAACTGTTTTGTTGTTTAGCAAACATTAGTGAATATTAAGGTAGAAGAAGGGCAAAAATTAACTCCTCAAACAATCCCTTCCCTGTCCCACTTCCACTACACTTCTGATGCAGCCCAGGATTTGTTGGTCTATGTACACGTCTGGGATTGCTTCTACTCAAGAGCAATACCTTGCACTTGGTCTACTTAAACCTCATTACATTTTCATGTTCCCACTTTTTGAGTGAGTTTATGTCCCTCTTGATGGCATTGCTCCCTTCTAATTTGCCAACTGCACCACTCAGCTTGATGCCATCAGCAAACTTGCCAAGGGTACATTCAATCCCACTGTCTGTGTCATTGATAAAGACATTGATGAGCACCAATCCTGAGATGAACCCCTTGTGAAAGACTACTTGTGCCTGGCCTCCACCTGGACGTAGAGCTGTTGATAACAACCCTCTGGCTATAACCATCCAACCAATTCTTGATCGATATGATCCACCAAGAGATTCAGCCAAGGGCTTTTTCACAGTTTAATCAGAATACCTTTAGGAAGGAGACTCTGGTGTTGTTACCCATAAGTTCACATCTGGATTCCCAAAGCATTCGTGAGGTTGTGTCCAGTGAGATTAAAGATTTGTTTACAAATAAGCTGCGTGTAAAGGCACAGAGCACATCCCGTGAATCACATTTATTCCCTTTGTCTTTCCATACTCACAGGGATACCTCACATGCCAAACCCTGATGGTCAACCACTGCCATCATCCTCTATCCATCTGTGTCCACCATCAAAGAGATCTGGAAGAGATCAGCAAGGTGCTCTAGGCATTTGTCTCACATATATGACCACGCTGACCTTTTCCACGTTAAGACAGAATACATCTGAGGGCTGAAACCAGGACTACCAGGTATCCGTCAGCACCCTCTGCTTCTGAGCTGTGCCATTCCCTGCTGGGCAGAAGCCATCTGGACCACAGTATCTTCTCAGCCATTATGTGGGTGTCTCCAAGCTCTCAAAGCAATGGATACCCCATCCAAGGCTACAGGTGACTAAAATGACCTGAATTTCCCGTTTGTCTGGACTTAGAAGTCTTATAAACAAGCTGCACAAAGCCTGTTTCTAACTTGGCAAATACATGCTCTTACACTCAGTGGACCTTTCTTTAACTGATGATGCTCAAGATGATATATGCTTTTCCAAGAGCTAAAGTCAAATAGCATCACTAGGTTATTTTTTTGTTATTATTCATGAAGCCCATTTCAACGCTCAATTCAAAGGGCATCTGTAAGCAGCCGGTGAAGAGCTGGAAAGCTTATTGCAATAAGTGAGTCATTTCTCAGTAGAAAATGAAAAACTTACCTTGTCAGCAAGATGAATGCACATAGTAAAGCATTAAGAGAAAGACAAAATGGGATTAAGGGATTGGAAACGCAAAGAAATATTAAGAGAGAGCAAAACAGACAAGTGGAAAGAACCTCAGATGGAGTTACATAGGGGATTGTTCTTATAAAGTTCCTCAGGAGCTCTAGAGCTTCAGAATGAGAGAATCATTTTGCTGATTTTACCAGTACCAAAAAATCATAAAACCATGACAGTGAGCTAGTTTCAGAGATGTCCAGGAGTGGAAGAAGTGATGCAGGGAATTTCAAAGGGAACTAGGTCTTGTAGACATATTAAACCATAAACTTGCCAAGACATGATGTTATTTTCTAGAAAGTACTTGGCTTGTAGCAGTCTGGATGGCAGATGGGGCAGGTTTCCACCCAAGGTTCAATCCACCAGCCCAGTACCAGCCCTCTCCACAGGAGACAGCAAGGATTCAGGTGAGAAATGCAAAGTTCATATCCTAAGAAAATCAGCCAGAAATATTTTTATCTTCTTTTACCAGAAGTTTTTTTTTGTCCTTAACAACAATAATTACTCTTATGCCGGGCAATGGCAGCCCTTTACTTCTGATGTTTGAGTAGAAAAGTGCAAAGCAGCCTTAGCTTTCTCTGAGCTGAGCTCTGATTGAGTATTATCCACAGACTGTTTTCATTTCCTTTAATAGAGGATTTTTTCACAGTGCTGATTATTTTCCTTTCCCTTTTCTGAGCTCTTCTTGTTGTTGAGAGAGGCGATTCTTTGGCTCTCCAACAAGGTGATCGAGCTTGATGCTTTGCCCAACAAAGTGATCAGAGTTAACCTGACTTCGTCAAGGGATAGAGGAAGAAAGAATTAACTTGAAGAGAATAAACATTTTCTTCACTATCTCCTTGGTCTCCCTGTCTTCCTCTCTTTTTCCACCAACATCCCACAGCGAAGGTTGCAGTTTTTCTCACAAACAACTGCTAACCTCCATCCTTACACCTGAGGTGGAAAACACTACAGATGTTGCTGCATCAGTGATTCTGCATGTTTTGTGCTATTAGCAGGTTGTACTCTTGTGCACCAGGATTTTGACAGATTTTCCCCAGGCAACATCACTTCAAAAATTTGCCATTCCAAAGCAAATTATTTTGGCCACCTTGCAGACAATATGTTCTCCATTTCTGCAGCCATCCTAGCTGATGTTCTCTACAGGGCTTTCAGTTTAGCGTTATCTTATGAGCATAAGCTATATACTTGAGTCATAATATGGATTAATGTAACACTTACAAGGAGACTTATGTTCCTCTCGTGGAGATACAGCTTGTCAACACTGATGTCTTCTTTACGGACACACGTACTTCATGTTTCATGTCATGGGACACATCCCAAGGACATGGTCAGTGGGCATGGTGTTGATGGGTCAACAGCTGGACTAGATCTTACAGATCTTTTCTAACCTTAATGATTCTGTGACCACATTCTTTGACGTGACCACATACCTGAAGCGTCACTGAAAGCTGATGGTACAGACAGATTTCCAGTATTCATAGAATCGTGGTACCTTCAAATGGCTTGGGTTGGAAGGGATCTTAAAGCTGAACCAGTCCTAACCCCCTGCCATGGGCTGATTGACCCCATACCAGACCAAGCTGCCCAGGGCCCCATTCAACCCGGCCTTGAGCACCTCCAGGAACTCACAGCTTCTCTGGGCAACTTGTGCCAGTGCCTCAACACCCACAGAACCAGTGAACTCTGAAGGAATGGATCACTTCTGGTAAACAAACATGCAAATAAGTGACCTCAATCCTTACTGGCTAACCAGGAGAAACAGCTTTTTTGTTCACTGATACAATTTCCCTGTGAGTCCAGATCATGTGCAGAGTTCATCAGGAATGAACAGAACATGAAGCAGAACATTAGCTGGGCCTCAACAAAGTGGGATTGGCAGATGGATTTGCTGAGTTGCCTGCACTCATTGAAGAGGCCAAGGAATGCTGCTGTCTAGCTCTGATCCAATCTAGCCTTGGACATCATCTCCCAGACCATTCAAGTCAAAGGGAACACTGGTTCTTTGTTCCCCTGTGGTACCCTATGGACATCTTTGTTTCATGAAGCTTTGCAGTGTGTAAAACTTACAGGGAAAGAGACAAGTCGTTTAGTATCTTATTTACACACTCTTGAGTTATGGAGTCTGAGTAAAAGAAAAGCCAAAAAATTCACTGGATAGATTTTTGCAAGTGTCCTCTTCAAAGAGAACAGTTCCAGGCAGTACAGTTCTGAAGCAGAAGCACAACTTTGATATTAATTGCAATGGGCAGAAGCTGTAAGTTTGTTGGGGTTTTTTATTCCTCTTCTTTTGACAGTTTGAAGATGAGTTGCTCCAACTCCAGACCAGGCAGTGTACTGAAGAGCAAAAAGAGACTAACCAGGGTGTTCTTAGAGGTAAAAAGTTCACATTAGCTAAATCTACTGGGGGTGCTGCAGAATCCATCAGCGAGTAGAAAACTGAAGTGAAGGACTGTATTGGGCATATAGAGCAGAGAACTGCAGCTATACTTTCACACACAGCTTTCTGAAACAAAAGCTGCTACCAACCTGGGTTTACTGCAGTGACCCTGAAGCTGACCTTGAGCCTCCTGAGGCTTCTTCCCAATCCATGTTATCCTATGATCCTCTGTCATCTCAGCCCCTCACCTCCTGCCAGCTGAGTTGTGCACTTAGCTTGAGTAGCATAGCAGACTGATTCAAGCTCTCTGAGAGCAGTTATCCACGTTACAAATCCAGAGCACTATTAGGCATGGTTTGCAGGCTCAGAAGAAGAAATAAAAAGCACATTAGGAGTGAACACTGAGCTTTTGTGCTGAATTCTGCAGAAAAGAAGTGAATTAATTGGTGTGTGGGTGTTGGATGTCAGAAAGACCCATCAACGAATCTGACTCCTGAATACATGGGCTAAAGTGTTTCAGTTCAGCCATTGATCTGCAACAAACACTTCTCTGCAAAGGTTATTTTGCTCATAAATGCTGTGGCAATGAGAGGCATCTCTGGAAGCTGTGATACCTTGAGGACTGAAATCCTTATGAGGATATCAGTATAGGAAAGAGGCACAGAAATCTTTTTGCAGACCTGGTGCTGCTCACTTAACCATTAAAGGAAGAAAGGAAGCTTGAACTGAGATTTAAGATCTCAGAGAAAAGCATTTTCTCCTCCAGCTGCCCCTACTCTCTCCACAGGACACACAACCTGTGGTTGGGCCTGGATTCACATCAAACTCCAAAGGGCTGTAAGACTGTCTCAGGCTCAGATAACTTCTTAAATATTTGGGGGATGAAAAGTGACAAAACTTACCCTTCTCCATGTCAAAATTCACAAATGCACCTTTTATTTTTAATCTAATGTTAAAAACGCTACTCAGCTCTGGAGTTACTTACATTTTGGCATTCAGATGGAGGTTTGAGCAAGCTGACCAGGCTGACACACCATCAACAGAACCAGTGGTCAATTTAGCAACCAGCTTATGCCAATTTGGATGTCCCAAGCTTTCCCTTAGCCTCCCTCTGCTCTCACAGATCTGCCCACAGATCTTCCATAGATGCTGCACCTGAGGAAGATGTGCTTCAAATCTGCTTCACTGCTATTTTGCATGAAAGGCCTTCACCTGGCCACAAGGCACAGAGCAGGAATGGTTTAATGCTCAGCTGCAAGCAGGAGGCAAACTAGAGGTCATTCCTGGCTCAAATGAGCCATCAGACTTTGTGGCCTCCTGCCCCCAAGGGCCTTTCTGCTGCCTGGGATAATTGGCATTTATGAGCTGTTCTTTAGAGCAGAAGATCATTTTCAAATCCCAAGGCTGGAAATCACTTCTGTGGTGAGATGAAAAGATGCATGAAACAAATAAGGACAAAAATAGTCGCAAAATCAAACACCAGCTGCCTGCTAATCACACCTTCTCTTTGTTCACCTGGTGCATTTAGCAAAGTTAAACAATGTTCTCTTTGGTGGGAGGCTCAGCTGCATTCTCTTTGCAAAATATCCCCAAACTTGAGTTGGAAGGGTACACAGTGCTCTGTATTCCTGCCTACTGGGAATCTGGTGCTTCATAGGCCTGAATAGAGCCAGAAGCTTGGCTGTGCTTTTTCTCCTGTGCTTGCTGCCAAGAGCAGCCTTTACCCTACCTCCCAATTTCTTAACCTCCAGCTCTTTGTTCCTGTAAGAAGGGTTTCCTTGCTCGCTCCAAGGAAGGTTCAGGTTGGATGTTAGGGAAAAAATTCTCAGAATGAGTGGTAATGAATTGGAGCAGACTTCCCAGGCAGGTGGTAGAGTCACTGTGCCAGGAGATATTCAAGATAAAGATGTGGCACTGAGGGACATGGTCTGTGGGGATGGGTTGGGGTTAGGTTAGGTGATCTGAGAGGTCTTTTTCAACATTAATGATGCTGTAATTCCTATGTCTTTGCCAAATTCAAAAGGATTTTATGATTACACTCCTCTCCGGAGTACACAGCATAATTCTCTTTCAATGTCTGAGCTCTTAGGTTGCAGGCAAGGCAGATTTTCAAGCTTTCTTCCACAGCCCCGGAGCAAGAAATAGCAAACAGCCACTCCTGGTGGATTTGCAGTCGCTTGGAGATGTCAGTGCTGCCTTTGGCCCAAAGTGTGGGCTGAATGCCTCTAATCCCAACCACCTTCTGCATGACTGACATTCAGGTGATCTTCACATTCAAAAGGGAAGTGGAACAAAACAAAACTCAGTTCATTACAACAATCCACCAAAAAAAAAAAAAAAGTTTCATGCCATAAATCTCAGCATGCAGACTCTACCAACATAAAAACAATCTATCCAGGAGAAGGCGTTCTCCCCACCCCACTAGCATTATTCGCACATTAAATCAGACCTGACAAAGCAATCTTTTCAGCTGAGCTATTCTCATTCTTCTTTTTTTATCATGATTAAATAATTCCCCTTTTTAACCACTTCCAAATGCTCGTACTGATGCACTATGGAAGTGGCGGCGCAGATATCCAAGAGGATGACATGTTTGACTTCTTCCAGAGCAGTAAACAGACAGGATGATAATGAGTTGGAGAAGTATTAAAAAATGCTTTTGCAAAAGGAAATGTTTTTTTAACTGTATAAACCACCACAGCAACTATTGATTGCACTTCCCCCACAACAAGGCAGGCGAGGGCTGATTTATGACAGCAACCCACCCTAACTATCTAACCAGATTTAATACAGTTGCCACTCCGTGACACAATGATGTATACCTTTGTGGCAATCTAGAAAATAATTTGCAAGGAATAACAGTTTGTTCTTCAGCAATCAGCCATAAAGCTGTCAGGGGAGGGTCTCCAGGCTGGTGACAGGGCAGTGATGGAGCGAGAAGGGACTGAGGGGAGAGGGGAGCATCTCAAATATATGGATATGGGGATTTTCATGAGGCTGCGTTGTTACTGGTTTTATTTTATCCATAAACCAAAGGTAACACAGTCTCCATACACGGTGTTTACCCACCCTCACTTTTCATTGTCTGACAAAAATTCAAATGGGCCTTTGCTGTGTAAGTTGACAATGCAGTCATCAGTTGTCTGGAGCTGACAGCTCTGGAAACAGCTTTCCCATTGGGAGCCCAGATCCCAAGGTTACTGAGGGAAGAGGAAGGCAGAATCTCAGTTCATCTACACTTCCTTGCTTCTTCACTTGAAACGTTCAGGTTTTAGCTAAAGCTGAGTGAAATAACTGAAATCACTGAGAAAACAGTCTCTTCCATCCTGAAATACTTTACTTCAGGTGCAATTTCCTTCAGCATTTTTCTTGCAGCAAAGCCTTGAATAAAACACAGTGTTTCGTGAGGTTGGATCTTATGGGATGGGCTGCTCAAAATGTCTCCTGGGTGTGTCTGCTGAACAGGGCCTTGGTATGGGATGAGGGCAGAAAGGACTGTAAGGAAAGGACTTGTAAGGAAATGCCCCCTGGATGAGAAGTCTGTTTTGCATTGAGTCCTCATCAATGCAACAGGGTTTCTACCCATTTACCACAGATAGAGTCATGTAGGGTAATTAATACTTTTTCAACCACTATGCACTATGTCCTGTGCTTCAACTAAGACTGTGTTATCGCTGGGTAATCAATACAGCAGCATCATCCCTTCCACCTTTCCTATGCTGCCTTCTTGCTTCCATCACTGAGGCTCAACGACATCCCAGTTGCATGAGAGTTGGTTATTCTGTGCTTTGCTTTCTTGTTTCTTTACACACCTCTATTATCACTCACCTTTAGGGTACACTGGCTTCTCAATCAAATCTTAAAGCACATCTGGTCCACAGGAGCACAAATAAATCCTAAGATGCTCTAAGTGAACCT
This sequence comes from Callipepla californica brunnescens, assembly GCA_023055505.1. NCBI lineage: Eukaryota > Metazoa > Chordata > Aves > Galliformes > Odontophoridae > Callipepla > Callipepla californica. The sequence continues at coordinate 38,860,833 of JALIRH010000005.1, read as the reverse complement.
CAGGGTGGAAAGCAAAGAGGACATGGCTACACCACCTGCTTCAGGCAGAGTGTTGGCACTTTTTTCCCTAAGGAAAAATGCTTTTAGCATCCCAGAAGCATCTATGGATGTCTTATTTACCAGAATAAGAAAAACAACAACAGTAACTTAAGTTAACCACTGAACAGAGCCCTGGCTGGAAACAAGCCAAGCATATTTTCTTTAGTTGACTAATTCTTGTTTATTTTTTGAAAGCTGCTGCTATAAAATGCACAATCCAATTACAATTTCCAGGCTGAAAGAATGGCTTCTAATTATATTGTTTCCCATCATTGCTAAAATCATTGCAAGAAAGAATGGATTAATGCTGTATGGTTTTGCTCCCTGTACAAGAATCAGATAGAGGAATTCTCAAACGATTTATAAGAGACACATTAAATAAACAAACAGTGTTTTTGTAACAGAAATAGACTGTACCATAAACAGGACAAATTGAAAAATACAGATTTGCTGCTATGTTCCAATGCATCAGAAATGAGGATAGCACACTAACCATGCATAGTGAGTATAAACTGTATGAAATTGGGAGGAAAGCTCAAGTGACATTAGAAATGTGAGTCTGGCCTGGGCTCTGGCCTGGCAGAAACTTTAAACATGACTTTGAATAAGTCCTGGCCAAGGGGAGGAGGAGGGCAGCTCCAGAGAGAGCCAACATAGCTGTCTCCAGGTAGGTGTGATCACGTATGCTTTGAGTGTCTGAGTTTCTCTTACAAGAATTTGGCCAGAGATCTAGTCAACATGGATCAATGGCCTACTTGACCACACCAGGGGTTTTGCTGCCCTTGCTTCATTTCTTACATGCTTAACTTCAAATACCCAGTTCTTCCACTTCTGAAGTCTCTGGGAGATGGATGTGGACCTTGACCCAAAATCCTTCTGTGTTTCTGAATGGGTGTGGAAACAGAGTCTAGGTTGGTATCCATGAAGCTCCAGTTGGCTCCTCACCTGGAGTACTGACTGCGTATGTGGGGTCAAGCATAAAGAGCATAGGTTTATGTTGGATATAAGGAAAAAGTCATTTACAATGAGGGAGGTGAGGCACTGATACAGACTGCCTCATGATGTGGTGGAATCCCTATTCCTGGAGACTTACAAGGCAAGGTTGGATCAGGCCCTGAGCAACCCTGATCTAGCTGTGGTGTCCCTTTTCATTGCAGGGGAGTTGGACTAAATGGCTTTCAGAGGTCCCTTTCAGCTCTAAGGATTCTCTGATTCTATGATTTCTCCCTCTCTCTATTAAAGCATCCCGTAGAGAATTTGCTGAGCTGAAGAGCCACAGTGCAGTGGGAGGGAAGCCACATCAAGACAAGTGGTTCCTATTACCTTTATCTTGAACGTTGCTCACTGCAAGAGCAAAATCCGTGCCAGAGACTGTATGGCCTTTAAAGGTCCCTTCCAACTGTAAGGATTCTATGGTTCTACGATTTATTCCCAAATAATCCATACTGTGGGAGACAAAGTTCAGTGTCTGACTTGAACTAACCTAACAGTTTCCTACCAAATGATAAACAAGGTCTATCCAGTTAAACGACTGCTGAGAAGCTTCCTCCACCTATTGATTCTTCTCCTGACAGCTATTGCTAGCTGGTAGCAAAACTTGCAGCCTGAAGGCAGAGCAAAAGAGAGGATGACCTTGGGCAAGACACAGCTCTTCAGGTGGTGAATCCCTCAGACATTTCTACATGCAAAGGCAAGCGTACATCGGTCACTGCATACACAATATCTATTTCCACAGCTCCTAGGCTACAAAACCCCTTCCAGCCTTTCTGCACTGTCAGCCTCCCCCCCATAATGGCTGAGGCTAAAGACCCTGAGCCAAACCAGTCTCATCCCACACATCACAGAAAAGCAGGACTACACCAATTCCCAATGGCACTGCTCATTGCTGGCTCCCTTCAATGTAGACAGCCTGCTGTATGTGGCTCTACAGAAGTTGCTTTTCTTCCAAGGAGTCCTGAGTCTGATCTCCTTTTGCTGTCCTCTAGAGAGTCAGCAGAGGGTGACTATTTCATAGCTTAGTTTATTATGCACTGGTTGCGTTTCTGCTTCTTTTTGTTGTCGTAAATGAAAAACAGACATATAAAATCTTTCATTTGTGACAAGTCTCTCCTCCCTAACAGTACTACCTATGCTCCCCCTCATCAGCCCTGCAGCCTTGGGCAACAGAATAAAAGCAACAACAACAAATAGTACAGGTAAGCTCTTGAAGAAACAGCCTAAGACATTTCTTGTCCGCATCAGAACGATGATCAGTATTTCTCTGAGGCAGGTCCCATCTGACTGCCAAAGCCACACAGTTCAGACAACATTACTCATATCAGACTGAAAAACAACAAGAAATGGCAGCACTGCCGGCATGCTGAGAGCACAGGGAGAAAAAACAGCTGGGCTCTCTACCTCCTCTCCCTGACTCGGATAAAGGGATCTGATCATAAATCAATATAACATCCAGAAAGTAGTGTTGCTCTTGTTTTCATCTTCTGTTTCTCCAGCACAGTTTCAGTCCCTGAGTTAAGAGAGGGAACTCAAAACTGTTTTAGTGTCAGAAACTGCCACCTAGAGTGCAAAATGAATGGAAACAGGTCGGTGGGTTGTTGTGGGTCTTCTGCGCTTTGTTTTGTTTTCTTTTTTTCAAAGCAACTATCTCAGGGCATTACAGATATGCCACAAACTATAAATTCGCTGCGCTGTCTTTTATGGCAACAAAACAGATTTTAAAGAGACCCTTAATTATGTATCTGCACAGCACAGACATCATTATAGGCTACTGCATCTACTCTCAGCACAAACACTGCCGTGTGCGGTTCAGCGATTATAAGACAGGAAAGCACTTTTTTTTTCCTTCCAGTTCCCTCAATTTATAGTTTGCATACACAGGCTGATTCCTTTCTTTCTTTTTGAGATCACATCGCTGCAGCAGAAAACAGTCGGTTTTTAATCATAAGTTTGGGATGCTACGAGTGGCAGTGGCCTGAGTTCCATGGTGGGCTCTGTGTGCTCAGAAAGCACACATCACTACGAGGAAAAAGATAAAGAAGCAGACACATCACAGTGCACTTCTGAAGAAGTTTTCTGAGGTTTTTTAACTGCAGCAAACTTTCAAATGCCCACTTAGAGGAAAATATACCGTTTCCAAGTCAGACTCAAACGGAAGAAGTTGCCAGTTCCCTTTGGAAAACTGAAAGCATTCCAGTATTTCTGAGCCAGGAAATGTTTCAAACATTTTACACTGTGATTCTGTGTCAGTTCAACTCTAAACTGTGTTTTCACAGTGGGGAGGAAAGGGGATATATAGAAATCCCCCTCTGTCAAATGCACTAATCATCACTGCCTACAACTCCCTGAAGAGAGGCTGAAGAGAGAGAGGTATTCCCCTTCTCCTGGGTGCAGGGATGGGAGGTAATGGCTTTACGTTGTGCTGGGGGGACAGATTGGATATTAGGTATAATATCTCCCCTGAAAAAGCAGTGACACATTGGCATAGGCTGCCCAGAGGGGCAGTGGAGTCACCATCCCAGGAGGTATTCGAGACCTGTGGAGATGTGGCACTGAGGGACACAGTCAGCATTATGGTGTGGATGGGTTGGGGTTGGACTTGGTGATCTTAGAAGCCTTTTCCAACCTCAATGATTCCATGATTCTAAAAACCTCCCCCTCACTATACAGACACCCTCAGCCCTCAGCCCTGCCCCAGGAGGCACAGCCTGCAGCAGCACAGGGCTCTCCATCACCACCTCAAGAAACAGCCAGCAGGTTCCTGCCCGCGTGGACTTGCAGAGTCCCTCTTAAGAAAAGCTTTAATCTAATCTTGACAAGCGAGATGTGGCAGGTAATGCTTCATTCCAGTTTCAGCACAGTTAAGAGTTCATTAGTTGGGAATCAGAAGCCAGCCCCCTGTGGTAGTTCTTGAAATGACAGTGATGTGTTTCAGAGCTAAGATCCCAACGTTTCCCAGCCTATTTTGATACAGCCCTCACCTGGCTGCCATCAGGGCACCCAGCCCTGCAGGAGCTGCCATCAGCCCACACACAGAGGTCAGCCACTGCCCCAGGCCAGAGGATACTTTTTAGCTTCTTTCAGACCACCTAATTAGCAGCCTTCTGCCGAGTGCAACCTCTAACCCACTCATCATTGGTGAGGCCCATTAGTGAGTACTCTCTCCTCACCTTACGGCTTTAAATCTGCTATTTGATCTGCAAAGAATTAAGCTGCATCTTCAATTCAACTGAAATCACCTACGCCATCACAACGCGGCATCCACCCAATTTTATTAGCTCTGTGCCAGTACCAGAGGAAGCAGGAATCTGAGAGGAGAAAACGTATATCCAAGTGAAGGGGTAAAGAACTGGGGCGAACCTCAGAAACTACCACAGCAGCTGTTGAGAAAATCACCATCATTTTTTCAATAATCCCATACTGTGTTAAATACAGCTTGACGCTTCAGCATCCATCTTTCAGGAGCTTCTCCTCCCTTCTGCAGCTCCCAAGCACAAAAAACCTTGTTTAACCAAAGCAATAGGCATAAATGTTTTCTTCCATTGAGCAATTAACATCTATTTGCTAGAATCTAGCTAACATCTTTTTAAGTATTGTATGGGGACTGTTGAATCACGACCTGAAACTCTGATGGATCACCTGAGGTGAGCACTGAGTCAGCTAAGGGAGCACAGGTGAAGGCAATGCACCTGTGTGACCAGAAGGGGTGGAGTCTGGCTCCACTTCTAGACTGCATTTAAGAGCTGACCACCACTAGGGAATAATCTCTTCCTGGAGATTACTCCCTTTGGAGTTTTTCCACTGTAAGCCTGAGATATGGGTGAGAATTCAATTTTTTCCTCAATTATTCCTTTCCACTGTGATAATCTTTTGTGTTATACATCTCGACTACCACACTGCTTATTCTGTTAAAGATACCTCTATATAAACAGTACTTGAACTGCTTATTCTGTTAACAATACATTTGTTTACTATACAAGTATAAAGATACAAGGAGTAACATAATCTTCTCCAAAAAAAAAAATATATATATATTATATATATATAGATTCTGGAAGACAACAAACCAACAGAAGAAAGATCAGTCACTATCACATCCTAAACACAGAAGAGGCATAGGATTCATTAGGCATATATGGTATATACGTTTATGGACAGTCCAGATCAAGGAGAACAAGGGGTGGGGAAGGGAGGATTATTTCTTAAAACCTAATGAGAATTTGAACAGCAGCTTTAAATGTGCTTCTCTAGCGCATAAAACCTATTTATTAAGCTGTAAAGTTACAAGAGGTTAAAGCTCAACGCTAACTTCTTTTCCTTTAAAGAAAAGAAACCCAGGCAAGTTTCTTGTTCAGATTACTTGAAATATTTATTTGTAAGCATATACGGTATTAAACAGATGTGACTATTTTTCAAAGAGACGCTGTCATTATCAATGACAAATATCATCAGCCTTTTACAGGTGCATGTTTTTAAGCAGCAAGAGAAAGCTGAAAAGAGTAAGCCTTTCTATCACGGTCAGATTTCTTCTCCATCTTCAGACGATCCTCTGCTCCAGGCTGGCACAGACTGCTTCCCCAGGCTTGCACAGAACCAGGCAGCTGCTAAGGTGCAGCCCTGAACATCTGCTGTTAAAGAGTCAGGGCCACACTTTTAAACCCTTCCTCAAACACCAACGTATGAGGAATGCCTCCTCAGGGTAAAACAGTCACTGGAGTTTATGGCTAACTTATAAAATTGCTGGTGCCTCTAAAATAGCTTCCAGTGAGCACTCCCTAGCAAGAAGCTTACTACGCTTCAGTTGTCCTGGAAGGCTGCTTACTGTAATGCTCGTGGCAATGATGAGATTCAGGTGGTTCATCAGGAAGGATTATCCACCCCTAAAGCTGTTGTGAACACCATGACAATGAGTCAACTGTGATGCAGGATCACAAGGAGATAGGGCAATATCCTGACACTCACTGGTGAAGAACTGCACTCCTAAATGGATTGAGACGTTTTAGAATTGATACTTCTTGAGCTAAAGGGCACTGATTTGTCTTTTTGGCTTCAGACTAAATCAGACACTACTGGAAAACAAGAGCAGATCTAGTATTCAATTCCGACCTGTTTTCATAGCTTTTATCAAATGATTTACTGCTTGGTGTTGCTCCCAGCTGCCTAGTGACTTGATGTCAGGTCCATTTTATCAAATCACACCAATGTTTTACAGCAGCTAACTTCTGCATCCTATGGACTCTATCTGACCAATCCTGACCATGTGTGAAGCGTACTAATACACATCCGAAGCAGCAGATATATGACCTGTCCTTTTATACATTTCTTCAGGGCTCAGCTCTCAGAACTGTTAATGTCAGCTTTGAGATATATGGTCGCTGTTTGCATTAGGAAGCAAAATTACACAGGCGCTTGAGAAAGAAAGCTCACAGATTTAAACAAAGAACAACACAAGCTTTTGTAACAGCACCTTTATAGAACACAAGGTTAGCTTTAGACAAGTGCCAGGTTACAGGGATTTTCAGTCCTCTATATAAAGAAAGCAATCTTGGGTTTAGCCCATCCTGATAAAATTTATAACACTAATTTATAGGCACTGTGTTTGGGCTATTTCCAAAGTAAAAAAGGGCTTTCCATTACAGTGCTTGGAGTGGTTAACAAGTAACGTAACTTACTACATTCTTTTTCAGAGATTACTCAATCCTGTCCATTATGTCCCAGCATTACTGGGATTTCAGAACACACAAACAATGCAATCCTCACTCAGGTAAAAGAGAAAAGTAAGGTAACGTAAGCCGAGGAACAAAACATTTTCATAGTTACAACTTTGAATATATATATTTGCATGGGAAATTAGACTCATTTTTCTGAATAAAAATTCTACCTCTCCATACAACAGAGCTGCCTGTCAGTAGAGGACTACACTGTGCATGGCTCAGCCTTGAAAAGAAAGTCTGGACTTGGGTCATAGCCAGCTACACGGATCAACAAGCAACCCCTTCATATTCAGCAGCTTTGGTTAGTGGACGGAAACTTTGGCCTATTGTTCAAACGTACTTGCCAGCAACAAACAAGTAAGATTTCTAAAAACAAAGCAAACTGTCTCATGTGCATAAAAAGTCAGTGCCTTGACCTTTAAAAGCATCTCTATAAGCAACTTTACCTTACACCGGGCAGTGCTTAAGTTACGAAAGATTCAAGGCTGATTAGTTTCTTAATGATGGCTGAAGAAACGGTTCTGCTTCAGGAATTCAAAAAGATGAATCACGGTTAGTAGTAGATTTATTAATTTGCTGTGATTTACAGTGCAGTGATCATGTCTGAAACAAGGAGACATCAAAACAGGTTTAGCCAAAAGGTTTATGGCTTCCAAGTCAAATTCCGTGACCAGTGTCAGTCATTTGGGCAACTGAAGATCAGCAAACAGAAGATAAGCAGAGGCCAGGTGCTGCACTGATGTTTTGGAGGCAGTGTTCCAAAGTATCTTCTCTTACAGCAATTTCCTTTTCTCGAACTCCTGCAAACAGCACACAGACATAACAGGTGGAAGAAAAAAAGAATGGCTTCCATTAGTATTAGATTTTAAACTGTTTTGTATTTATCTTCACAAATCTAGGAAGTAAAAAATGGAATTAAAAACTAAATTTAAAAGTATTTAATACACTCAAATATTCTTTCATCTCACATTAACTTACTGGCTATAAAAAAAGAACAGTGCTAGGCTGCAGTAATACCAAGGAACCACTTGCTCCCAGACACAGCATAAACTGGCTTGAAAAACACTAATTCTCCATAAGAACTGCAGTAGAATCCTTGTGGTAAAGGACTGAAGCCAGGTGTGCAATAAAGTAAAGAGAAATTAAGCTGCAGTTTATCCAGGATCATCAGGATCAAGTCTCCTTCTCTGGAGACATTCAAGACCCACCTGGACACCTATCTATGCAACCTGGGCTAGGGAGCTGCTTTGGCAGGGGGTTGGACTCAATGATCTCTAGAGGTCCCTTCCAACCCTTACAATTCTGATTTTAGTACATGAAAAAACACAGCCAAAGAAAGGGAGACTCCCACAGCAGTCTTTGATCTTTAAAGTGCTATTATACAAACATCACAGGGAAAAAACAAATACTTAGCTGAACTATGCATTTTCTCTAGCAATGAAACAATGCCTTGTTTTGAAAATGAATTAAGAAAAAGGCAAGTAATTCCATCTCATACTGAAGTTTTTCTGCTGTGTGCATTCAGCTATAATTCTGAATTAGTACTTAAGAGACACTTCCATATGCCATATCAACTGCAATTTCAAAGAGTGCTTTATTATTTTAAATTAATTTAGGCTCACTGCTTCCTCTGATAGTATCTAGAAAACAAAACAAGTTGTTGCACTCAACAGCAAAATGCAATCATTTCTGTATTTTGTTTTTTTACTTCCCTATAAAGGCAATATTACTTAGATGATATGCAGAAGTAGTTCTAAGTAATAACTACAGCTTGTTCATTGAATACACTTGCTATGCTTAACCAAGCTTAGAACAACAGAGTATCTGGGTATGCTATGCACTGCCAAGTCTTATTCCTTCAAAAGTAGATTCTTGCTCTGTGTGTGTGTGTGTGTATACCAGTTTCCATATAACGAACCTTGTAGATGGTGCTACCTAACTGAGCAGGGGACATGCTGACAACAACACCAGCACTCTGAAGAGCAGCTATCTTTTCCTTAGCCCCACCCTTTCCACCAGCAATGATTGCTCCAGCGTGACCCATCCGTCTGCCTGGAGGAGCAGTCAGACCAGCAATGAATGACACTACTGGCTTGGCATTTGGACCCTGTCAAGAAAGGAGAGACACTGAGTTACACAGCAGAGGGCAAATGAAAAGCAATTAATTATCAGATTTAAAATAATACATCTTTGCCTGGCTAGGTGATGTAACAAAGAGCTAGAAAGCTCAAACCATGTGGAACCTAATGGTATGGTATGAGGAGTGTGGAATACTATACCTTCTGATAAACAGCATAAAACAGAAGCAATGCTTTACAAAAAAAGTAAAATGTTCCCCACAAATGTCATTACAGAATTAAAAATCCAGAGCTGACGCTGCTTTGCAGTTAAACTGAAATTGGGAGCTTTAATCGTGTTAAATTTCTTTTATATCCAAGTGTGATAGCTTGTATCTTTTATCAGTAGAGGTTAGAAGTTGAACTGAGCTTCCCTGACATGGCAGAAAATGGCTGACCACCAACACACTGGGAAGTAAGTTCTACAAAACTTACAGAATTATTTTCCTTCAAGAAAGCTGCTGCATCTTCTTCAGCATTTCCTCCAATCTCCCCAATCAGTATGATCCCCTCAGTATGAGGATCCTTCAGGAAGACATCAAGACAGTCAATAAAATTAGTTCCATTGAAAGGATCACCTCCAATCCCTGGGGAAAAAAGAAATAAGTTGCATTAAAAAAAATTAGATAATGACACCAGATTTACACTAGTTTCAAAGTAAATTTCAACATGAAGGTTATTGCCAAAGACTCATAAGACAGACAGCTCTCAGAGTGCCAAAGAATCTGCTCTAAATCTCTCCTCCACTATTTCACAGAGAGCTTGATATCCAAAGTTAAACATCTGTGAATAATCACCTTCCAAACCATAAGCCAAACAGCACGTCTTCTACAGAGACTCCATAGAAGATACAGCACAGTTAAGACTCCAGCAACAGAATTTTACTGTAAAAAAATGTGAGTGAGCCAACTTGCTCAGAATATCCAACTAAATGCCAAAGAATGCTCTATTCCTTTACATTAATACAAAACTTCTCTGAACAAATTGTTTCAAAACTGATGCCACGTCTGTTGGCAGCTCTCTGCTCAAAGATGTTTTCTAGGCTTTTATTAATCTGACGTGGAAACAGTAACAGAAATCGCAGCAGATAGGGATCTTGTTTCTCAGCATAAAGATAAGCTGCTTGGCAATTTCTAGGCTTGCAGAAAGAAACTAATTTGGATGTGTTCCTGTGAAGAAAAAGCAAATGAGTCTAACAGGCTGCAACAGGATGCTTCTGAGGAAACCTACCGACACAGAAGGACTGCCCCAATCCAACTTGCGTTGTCTGATGAACTGCTTCATAGGTCAGGGTTCCAGATCTTGACACAATACCTTTAAGAACAAAAGGAGATAAACTTGACACTAAGTGCATGACTACATGTAGCTGTTCTTATATTCATCAAAATCACCTTACTGAATTGAACACAAGATGTCAGGCTTTCCTGCTATCACTGCCAAAACATGAAAACTCTATGTAAGATTACATTTGTACTATTTTATGGTTGGCATTTTTGAGACTTAATTGTAAAGAGATTAAAGCTACCTAGCAAAGCAGTTATATGGGCTGAGATGGCACTCTTCACACTACCACTTTACCAGGAGAGAATGTTGGAAGCAAAATAGAATATATACCTTGTAGACACCACAGCCCTAGCCAGACTTAACTACATTTTCCACAGCCAAAGTTACACACAGAATCATAGACTGGAGACAAAACTCCTGCATGCCTTTTGTTCATTTTTTCAAGTCGAGATTTTTGTTAACACTACAAGAAGGAAGTTTTCCTGGAAACACAGACATTATCTTCCCACTATTTCAAGCCATTTAACAAGCAGTGTAATCAGTATATTCCAGAAACAGAGGGCAAAATACACCATTAGACTAACATTTAGTTTTGTCTGTTTATACCACAGAAGAGTGCAGATATCTACCAGCAATAGGCTTTTTTTCTTACTGCAGCCCTCAAAGAACTTCCTATTTACTATGTTTCACACTGCCTGAAAGAAACTACAGTCCAGAAACTGTGACTATTTTTATAGCTCGTATACCAAGCTAATCAAACAACTCTTGGATGCCTCACAGCAAGAGAAGGCTGGGGAGCAGTCCACCAAAGGTCAGTGTTAAATGGAGTTGGGAAGATGGCAAAGTTTACGTCTTTATTCCCTGGCTCTTGGGTCACCTTCGAAAATGTTTCTAGCAGTAGCAGGACATGAGGATTTAAAACATCCTTTTGCACTTGGTGTGCAAAGGACTCATTCATTCAGATTCCATGGTCCTGTGACTCCAGCAGACACTCAAGAGCTTAACAGAACTTCGATTCAGAAGAAAGCTTGAATGACAATCTCAACTGTCACTCATACAGTAACAGAGCAAAGGCTTGATGTTACCCTGAAGGGGAATAACAGCAGGTCTGAGTTTTCAATTTCAGGTTTGATGTGTTAATGCCTCCTCTGCTCCAGCACTCACTAGGTACAGCTTATTCCAAAGTCAGAATTGTTCAAACAGAAGACAGTTCTTCACGTTAGAAGAACTGCCCTAAGTACAGTTGGCTCAAGTATACTGAACAGCTTTCCCCCACAGCAAGCAGACTTTTCACCAGAAAACATACAAAACATTAAGGGTGTTGTGTTCAAGTTAAATGAGCTACCCCACTGACAGATAATGGCAGTGTGTGCTGTTCACAAAGTTTCTGAAGCTCTATTCTGTAAAGCAGCAATGTGAGATTTAGAGCACTTTATAAATAATGCAGAGCAGGAGTTAAAATCCATTCTTATTTTCAGAGTTTAAGACAAGGAACCAACAGGAATAAGGACACAATGCCTGCATGCAACAGGGTTTGTAACTAACTTGTGATTATTAACAATTCACTGCCTCTCTGATCTCAACTCCCCTGACTGAGAAGCAGGTGTGCTTGTCAGTTCCACTCACCATGGTACAAAATGAGTGAACTCTGAGGTTAGAAGGTTCTCTGTAATCAATTCTTTTTGGAAGTACGCTCAAATAATAGCATTAAGGAAACTCACTCCATCACATTACCTAAGGGATCTTTTCCAATTGTGTTGTGTATCAGCACACTACTAGAGTATGCTGAAGGACGTTGGCCTTCAGGATTTATAACAGGTAAGCTCACTTATGAACTGAAGGACAGACAAAGTGTTACACAGCATGTTAAGTGTCTTCTGGATAGGATGAGATCACCCTTGCGGATAAAGCACACCAGAGTACCAAACTTTACTTTTAGACAACGCATAAATATTCAGAAACTCACCAATTCTGCCCTTCTTGTGAATGTGACCAGGCATGATACCAATTTTACACTCTCCAGGCTAAAGAAAAAATGGGAGAGGACGAATCAAACATTCAAACCATCACTACAAATGGTTCAACCTTGGAGCAAATCTAGAATTTACTCACATTGATGACACCAGGGCAGTTCGGGCCCACGAGTCGTGTCTTGTTCTGCCGAAGCAGTCTGTGTTTAACCCGAACCATGTCCTGCTGGGGAATCCCTTCAGTAATGCAAACAACTAAGGGCATTTCTGCATCGATTGCTTCATTGATCGCAGCAGCTGCAAATGGAGGAGGCACGTATATAACCGTGGCAGAAGCACCAGTCTGTTCTTTGGCCTGCAAGGACAACAATAAGAAAGGTATCAAGCATTTGATGGGTCCAAAGAGAGCACCTGATCACTGGTCACTGGTCTTCTGCAGGCAAAAATGAAGTAAACAGATATATACCCATTTACCATAAACACACACGTGTTAAATTCACTGAAGAAGGGCATACACAGTGCACTCAGGGAACTGAAACCTAAGCACTTCCTGAAGAGGACCTCCTCTAAAAGCACGGTTAGCTAATACTTCCCTACAGTTTCATCATGCAAACCAGAAGCATAAAACGTAAGCCTACTGTGCAGAAAAGTTATTTGCATTACTGAGTGTGAAGAACACAGTGGAAGAGAAACTCATGCTCGACCACACAGAAAGCCTCTCTCACAAGGCTTTTATTTCATTGCTTGCATTGTGACATCCAAGGTTCAAATTTGTCTCTTCACTACGAGAGATGGAAGCATTCAGCATCATTAGCTGACTGAACTGTCTGCTCCTTCAGTCACTGCTACAAATTACCTCCTTCACAGAATTAAAGACAGGCAGACCCAGATGCGTTTTTCCACCTTTCCCTGGAGAAATTCCTCCAACTAGATTGGTGCCATACTCCAACGCCTGTTGGCTGTGGAAAGTGCCCTAGGAGAGAAAAAGAATAAAGTTAAAATACATACAACAACAAATAAAATGTGTGAAAAAAGCTCTGACGACATCTGCGATTCTGAAGGCAACTTACTGCACTTAAATTTACAATGAGGAGTGATTTCACTCCAAACAATCAGCTTTTTTGAAGAGTGCATCAACTTGTTTGAAGTCAATTCAGAATACATTAGGCTTTGTTTGTTTTAAATTGAAGCACAGTGGCTGCACACTAAAGAACCGTTTGTTCTGTGTTGCCAGCATACCTGTAGACACAGCAGCCACATTTTATTTTCCACATCAATTATGGCAGGTGACAAATACAATAATGAAACAGAAGAAATTACCATTCTCATCCATGAACAGATGACAGATTTAGCAAAAGCACTCTTCTCCCCTTACAAATGTGTAGAAGAGTGAATGTGAAACAATTAGGAAATATCCTGAAATTAAAACAATCTTTTTCCTCATAGGCATCGATGTTCAAAGGCACTGTGACACATGCACTTTCAAAACTGTAAGGTTTTTGTAGCTTTTAAAGCTTGGAAAGGGAGCTTTCCCTTTACAAAGAAGCCCTTTCAGCTGTACAGAGCTTAAGGCTTAAGAGCAAAGCCAACTACAAGAATAAAAATCAAAAATAAAACAGATCAGGAATCAGAACACAGCTGACTCAAAAAAAAAGTTTTACGTTTGCACACTGGAAATAAAAACACTATAGCTTATTAATATTAAGAAAAAAAGCTGCTTGGATAGAAGAGTGGGAAACTACACAGCCAAAGGGATCTCCCTGACCACAGTGTTGCTTCCTATCAACAAAGAAAAAGCTCTTTTACACATTACTATGTTGTACAGCCAAAAAACAATCTGCATCAGAAGGGTGATGAAGAAGAAACAGATGACATACGTACCTGCTTGCCTGTAAAGCCCTGACAGATCACCTTTGTGTTTCTGTTAATATACAGATTTTTCCTTGATGCTGAGTAGGAACAGTGTCGTACTCCATTCTGGTGCACTAGAGAAAGGCAGAGAAGAGAAAGCAAACCATTAATCCACTGCCTCGTTATGCTCCACATTCATAAACATCCTATCAAATAAGCACACATACATTTACATTTTCACGTGAAGATGAATTGATCCAATTGTTCATATTTTTAAAAGCAGCTCTGAAAGTGAAGTGTTAAAGGCTTATGTTTCTATGATATTAAACAACTAATTTACTCTGCCACTGTGATTGCTCAGTCTGCTGAGGGTCAGACCACGCACTTCACATACCCCATGCTCAACATCAGAACCCCAGTCAGGACAGACAACAGATGGAAACATCTTACCTACTGCTTTCATTTGCAAACCAACACGTTTCTGCCCTCTAAGAATTCCTGCTAAGTGATAAAGAAGAACTAAAATCCCAGGTTTCCAGAAAGGAAGTGAAAGCTACTGCACAGAAAACGTATTCTTCAATATAAACTGCTGATACAAGAATGAGATGACTGTTAGCAGGACAGACACAGCTACACTTCTTTCTCCATAACCATAAAAGCACTTCTGCAGTCCCAGTTCAGCTGTCCACCCCATATCTATTTTCTGATATTTATAACCTTTCACAAAAATGTTTTCCAAAGCTTAAGTTGACCGATCAACTTGATTCTCAGCTTTCAGACATATACACGAATATATTTTTCTAAGATAAGTAGCTTTCAAGTCTTTTTTTTTTTTTTTTTTTTACTTCGATAGCTTGGAAAAGATTTATTCTTCTGCACCGATAACTGAAGAACAGCTTAAATTCCAAAACTTTTTATGGATTTACTCTTGAAAGTATCTCGTACATGACTGAATAACCTGGGTTTAGAGAAACTACAGCTGGCTTAGAGAAACTACAGCTGGCTTAGAAAAGCCTGGCTATGGGTGTGAGCAGTTTGCTGACTTCTGACAGAGGCAGCTCAGCATGGGGCACGTGTCTGTGGGGCAATATATTTTGAAAGAAATGAAGAAAAAAATATCACTTTGTGCTTTCTGGGCTGGATTAGGATGAGAGATTTTTTATTATTCTTTATTGCTGGCATGACACAACTCTGTATTGCCCTCTGTGGCCTTGTCTGAAGTAGAAGAGTTTCTCCCTGGCTACTAGCACAGTAAGAACAGCAAAGGTGGGGCTTGAGATGAAGTTCTGCTGCACGTGGCACAGGCTGCAAGTCCTGGGTGCAAACAGCTGGTGATTTAACAGACACAAGATGAGAAGGAAACAGGTGGAAATGGAAACGGCACACCCAGGTTCACAGCAGGTAAGAGTCAGAAATAGAATCAAAGTCTCAGTTTCCAGCTAGGACTTCCATTCACCAGCTCCTCCTGTTTCACAGCTTCCAATCCCTGTCCAAGCAATTGCTTCTGATAGAACAAATTAGGGTTCCTCAGTATAATGCACGTGCCTTCGGGAAGGCAGGACAGGAAATCATTTGTACTTCTGCTTGCAAAGCTTCAGCAACAAGACAGCAAAAGCCAAACTCATTGCTGACACCATTTTAATGTCCAGCTCTATCTTACAGGCCATGCTGCAGCAGTGCAGGCTTTGTGTAAAGCCACAGAGCACAAGGACAAGTCAGCATATCCAGATCTGATCAAAAGCACACGCTATATTTTGTCAGTCAGAGGTCTAACACTAACATCACTGTGTTCAACGAAGGCCTGCAATGCAGCTTATGCAGAAAAGCAGAATATGGTGCTAGGTAATCTTCCTCAGGCAATCCCTTTTTGTTTCTGCCACGTCGTTTCCTGTTTTGGGAAGTTTGCATGCGTATTTAAAGAAAAAAATAAATAAATCTGACTTAAAGCAGTGTAGCACAAGTGATGTTTGCACGGCTTATTCCAGCAGTACAGATACCAGGGCTCAACCTCCTCCCAACTCAAACTTTGTACAGAGTTGGAAACTTGTTATTTTCAGGACTTCCCAGAAGATTCCCTAAAGCTCTAGACAGGAATCCAAATCAGAGTGCTGCTCTCTCACTCACATTTACCCCAAATCAAGCTAAAATAAAGTTTGGAAGGTGAGGAAGCATCTGAGGGTGCTCATAGAATAGCACAACACGAAAGCAAGGGAAAGCAGCAGAGATTCCTTTCCAGAAGGACCTGAGCAGGCAGCTCCATTGCCAGGATACCGAGCAGTAGTAAATGAAATTCTCTCTCTATCACTTTTCGGAATGCCCAGGGAGCTTGGAGATGAGGGAATTTATTCCTTTTCCTTTGGATTTCCTATGCAAGGCAAGAAGAAAGCCTTAGAAAATATATGGGCTCCAGCAGAAATGGGAAAAATGGACTCCAGGGCAAAGTCAGGGAAAGGAGTCAAGTACAAAGAGCAACAGTGGAAACACTGAAAGTTTTTTCCACCTCCTTCCTCTGCCCACAAACACTGACTGGAAGAGGAGTTTGAGATTTGACACAATTTCTCCTCCCAGTCCTTCTTCACGTTTCCACAGCCACTATGATTGGGCCATATTCACACACCACTATCCCTCTTCTCCCAAATCAGTCTGCAGAATTCAGCCTTCAAGATATCGACTGCGCTAGTACAAGATGATCCCTATTGACCAAGGAGATCTCATGCAATTGAGGGATTGCTCAGAATACCTTACTCCCTGCCTGAAAGAGAGCTTTACAAAGCTTTCAAACACACCCGGAAGGTAACATCCCAAATGTAAGGTTTTGGCTGACATGTTTTAACATTTTCCTAAGAGCAAGGAACCAGAAAAACATTTCAAGTGAAGGAATGTTTGATACTTCAGGAGTTTCTTTAAAAGAGTTTATAAACTGTTGCAAACAGAACAGCTCTTGAAGCACTCGGCACACCCTCAGTAGTCCCTTGCAACCCAAAGAGCACCTTAAGCACTCTGCCCTGGATCTGTTTTACTGCTGTTTGTAAAGGGAATGAATTGGGGTTTTAAACACATAAAAATCTGTCAAAAATTAGCTTTGCTGAAGTACAACTTAACCAACACCGGAGATGCTACACGCCCACCCTCCAACAGAACCAGTTCTCACTGGACTCACAGGAGCAAGTTCAAAGTGCCCAAGTGGAAGACAGTGACACTGTGTTGAGGCAGCACTGCTTTCCACTGGTGCTTATGGGGGACACGAGGCTGGAAAGGACAACTGGGGCAGGGTGGGTCACAGCTCTGCACAATCAGGTTACAAGTCCCTCACCTACATGTTAACATTTGAAACAAAGTTTTGATCTGAAGATGTAGCCTCAGATTGCTTGCTGTCTCCCCAGTTAATGCACAAGGTTGTTCTTCTTGACAACAGGAACCAGATTCACATAGTTATGCTGGAATCACATAGCTTAGGGGCTTCAAAAGCAAAGCACTGCTCAAGGTGAGTGGATCCAATTCACAGAAAGACCAAATGGTTTGGGCTGGAAGGGACCATCTAGTTCCAACCTCCCTGCCATGGGCTGGTTGTCCCCCATCAGCTCAGGCTGCCAAGGGCCCCATCCAGCCTGGCCTTGAGCACCTCCAGGGATGGGAGACCCACAGTTTCTTGAAGCAGCCATGCCAGAGGCTTAGCGCCCTGAGTAAAAAAATTCTTCCTAACATCTCCCTTCTTTCTGCTGAAAGCCACTCCCCCTCATACATTGTGAGAAGTCAGTCTCCTTCCTGCTTATAAGCTCCCTTCCAGTACCAGAAGGCCACAATAAGGTCTCCTCAGAGCCTTCTCTTCTGCCAGCTACATACAGAATCACACAGAATCGTAGGGGTTGGAAGGGACCTCTAAAGACCACCGAGTCCAACCTCCATGCCAAAGCAGGCTCCCTAGACCAGGTCACACAGGTAGCCGCCCAGGCAGGTCTTGAATATCTCCAGAGAAGGAGACTCCACAACCCGCCCTGGGCAGCCTGTGCCAGTGCTCCGTCACCCTCACCGTAAAGAAGTACTTGGTACTGCGCCCAGCTCCCTCAGCTTGTCTTCGAATGAGATGTGTTTGTGCCCTCCCCTGGACCCCCTCCAACAGCCCTGCAACCCTATGTTGGGGGCCCCAAGCCTGACCACAGCATTCCAGATGGGGTCTCACGAGGGCAAAGCAGAGGAGGACAAAACCCCCCCTCTACGTCCCACTGCCGCTCCTCTTTTAATGCAGCCCAGTGACTCCATCAGCCTCCCCCGGGGCTCGGCTTCACCCCACCGCCCCTCAGAGCGAAGCCCACCACCTCTCCCCCCTCCTCGGGTGACCTTGCCCCGCCGCAGGCCCGGCCCCGGCCGAGGGAGGAGGAGCAGGCGCGGGCCCCGCGGCCTACACCGGAGCGGCGGCCGCGGTGAGGTAAGGGAGGGGGGGGAGCCGGTTGCCAAGCAGCGGGGCGGGCCCCGGAGCGCCGTGGAGGGGCGGGAGCCCGTACTCACGGCGGAGGAAGCGGCCCAGGAGGCGGGAGGCCGCGGCGCTGCAGTGAGACATCGTCCCAATGACACCGGCCCGCCGGCCCTGCACTGTCCACCCCGGCGCGGCGCCGGGCAGCCCCGCGCGGCGATTGGCTGAAAGGGAAGGGCCTCGGGGCGGGTTCCACCAATCAGAGGGGAGATTGGGGGAGCGGGAAGGCTCGCGGGGGATTGTGGGGGCTGTAGGCTGAGGAAGGGCAGCCCTGAGGGGGGCGGGAAGAAGTGGTCCAGTCCCAGCGCATCCCCACAGCGACCATTTAACCCTCAGTGCCACGGCCATCTTCTGGTCCAGTCCCAGCGCATCCCCACAGTGACCATTTAACCCTCAGTGCCACGGCCATCTTCTGGTCCAGTCCCAGCACATCCCCACCGTGACCATTTAACCCTCACCTCCAGGGATCGCCCCTCTGGGCAGCCCGTTCCAGTACGCTATCACTCTTTCTGATGAGTTTTTCACAATCTCCAACCTAAAGTGCAACTTAAGGCTGTCACTCCAGTCCCGTCACTGTGGCCTGGGATCCCCAGCTCACTATAATCTCTTTGCTGTAGAGAGCTGTAAGGTCTCCCCTGAGGCCCCTCTTCCCCGGACCAAACAATCCTGCTTTCTTCATGTTGACACAGGTCATCATCCCCCTAAAAGTAAAAGTTTCAGGGTGTGGAAACCAGCTCTACTCACTTGGACATAAGAAACAAGCCTGCTTTGGGTTGCTTGAGTGCTATGGCTTTGTTCCTGGCAGAGAACGCTTTGTTCCACCAATGTTAATTTAACTGATTTAATCAACTACATAGAAAGAAACCATTCAACCCAGGGAGAAACAATACAGCAATGAGCAGCACTCAGGTGGCACTGACAGGGGCTGGCTCAGTGTGGGGCAGCCAAAGGGTTGAAAAACAACCATGGGATTTAATCCCTGAACAATGCTTTTTGGCCATTGCAAGCAAGGGGTGGGTCTTCTTAATACATTTTTAAGTACACAAGCATGTTCTAAGTGCTTAGACCTTAGAGCTGAACCTTAAGGAAATCACAAGCCCAGAAACAAGCTGAGTCCCAGTGAAAATATCTTTTTTCTCTCTTACATAGAGTTGGGCTTTGATCTTGTTTGAAAACAGATCTTCATGATGTTAAACACAGGACTTTCTGCCTCATATCTGTCTGCAGAGTTCTCGACCTTGAGATAGGGAAAAAAAGAACCCTAAGTAACAGAGTGTCATGTTAATGTTTACCTACCTGGGAGCTCCAGCAGTAGCATTAGATAACATCACACTGCCTGCACGCATTGCTCCTTTCCTAGATTTTAGATGGAAAGGATTCACTGCAGGCATAAAATGCAGTTTCTTTTGATACTCCCTTAAAACTTTCAGTAAGATGTTTTTCTTTCCTTTGCTCACATCCTGGTTTGACAGCTGTGGGACTTGGGTGCTTGGGGTCTGCACACTTCCTTGGGGCCATCACAGAAATTAGTCAATACCTCCCAGCCTCGGCTCCTTCTGTATAAGAAAAGGCGATGCTAATGCTTTGTTTGTTTCCATCATGTGATAAAATGCGCAGAGCAAATAAATCACCCTTAAACATCTGGATTTACTAGCACCAAGAGCAGAAAAGCCACACCTGCATCTTCCAGGGTGTCCTGTTTACACTCCAGAGCATGTCTGGTATTTAAACTGGAAGGGGGTAGACTTAGAGTAGATACCAGGAAGAAATTCTTTACTGTGAGGACGGTGAGACACTGGAACAGGTTGCTCACAGAGGTTGTGAATGCCCCCTCCATGGAAGCATTCAAGGCCAGGCTGGATGGGACTTTGAGCAACCTGTATCCAGTGGAAGAATTAGTCTTTCACCCAAAGGAAAAATATTTTGTGTAAATGGGAGGGGGGTTTGTGCTTCCAACAAACAGCTGACAACATAAAGTGCCCTGCTGCTTTGTAAAGTGAAGATTTTTCATTGAGACTTTATCTTCTCTGTGATCTTGCTGTTTCAGCAGTGTGCAGAGTTCCACGGGACCAAGTTAATGTTCCTCTGAAAAAGGCTTTGCTTCAGAATCAGACCTTGAAATCAAATGTCTGCAAAACGTGTCTGGACTAAATGTAAGGAGTCTGACCCTCATTTTAGGGTTAAATTTGGAGCACCAGCATTGAAATCCCTCCTGCTGCAGCGCTTCAGACCTTGTGGGCTCTCTGAGATTTCAACTTTATTCCTGTTTTATATCACAGTCAGCTTTCACTGAATGTGCCTATTCTTACATACCTAATGTTGTTTAAAACACTTCATAGAATCACTTTGGTTGGATAAGACCACTAAGATCATCACCTAGTCCAACCATCAGCCCATCCCCATCACTTTTTTCCTATTCATCCCTACAGGTTTTTTTTTAGCACTGGTGAAAACCCACAGAATGACATTCAGATCTCTCCTTTAAAACATCTTCTACTTCTGTCTTCTGGGAAAGCTTTCAAAACCAGTTGTGGCAGAAAAGCAATGGATGGCTGAACAACCCTAAATCTCCACAGACTAGAATGATGATTTTTAACTTTTCTCTTAGCTTCATTATAGAGGAAAACTGCAGGCTGGGCATGGAGGCTTGAATGTCAAATACACATACAGTCATATTCAGAGTAGGTATTTTTGTCTGAGTTGAAATAACCACAACTGCCACTAGATGTCACAGCTGCTTCGTTGTTTGACTCTACTCCCAGGGCTTACAGGGGTTTGGCTGAAGAGCAAAACCAAAGCAGAATCAGGCTCCTGTCCTCCTGCCACCGCTGGAAGATGCTTTAGAACTGAATTTTCTTGAGTAATAATTTCGTGCCCTGCTGAAATCCTCAGCTTGGTCAGGCTGAAGGGAGCCTGCAGGAAGCAGAGTCAGGGAGAAGAGGATATTGGAAATGCACAAAAAGCATAAGGCAGGAAATCAAAATGATCATAAGGATATGGCCTTCTTCTATATGCTGATAATTTCACTGTTGGGAAAAAGTCACCTTTCCACACTTTTCTAAGATTAACTAATGGCTTTTACGTTGGTGCTGTCGGTGCTTTCCAGTTGGATCTCATGAAGACCTGCTTCCTCCTGATGAAATGGTTAAGAAATGACAAAATAAAAAGCCATCAAGCAGTCATAATTAAGCCAAACTCAGGGCATTTGCTCTCAAAGGGAGCTAATTTTAGTGCCAAACTGCTGCAGAGATTGGCTGCATCCCTGCCCTATTCATGACAGAAAGGCAAATAACTGCAGCACGAAGGAAACAAGTGAAGGGCAGGGGAAGAATATTCTTCCTCCCTACTGAGAGCAGCCCCATGTCTATCTCTTCTCATGTCACCCATAGGAACCTGTTCATCCTCCAGATTTAGCTCTGAGATTCCCACAGGAAGATACACCTTTTCTGGAGGTTGGTTCTAACTAATTATCTCCCACAAACCTTCAGAGAGTTTTTCTTCTCCTGAAGACAGCGCACTGAGAGCAGCAGCCTGTGCCATCGCTCTGCACGTGAAAGTCATAACAAAGATGGAGAGAATTAATTCATTTATTCACTCTGTTGTGACCAATAATTGCGCCTGTGGTTTCTGTTTTCACTCCGTTGACAGCACTTGTGTTACAAACAAAACCAAAACCGAATTCCTGTGAAATTGCTATTAAAGCAATCCCTTGAGGGAAAAGCAAAAATGAAAACAAGGAAAATAACAGTGGAAAAAAGAAGACAAAAGTGACTGTGAGAACAAACTGCACCCACCTTACAAAGTGCAGGGGATGTTCCATGGAAATGTTCTCCCTGTGCTGAATTTGCACAATCCCTGTCTCCCAGAGCAAAGCAGCATCTGGCAGGGCATGATTTGCTACAAAAGCAGCCTCTGAATTTTAGCTTTGAAACAGAAGTCAACGCTCTTCCATCCCTGGAGACACTCAAGGTCAGGCTGGACGGGGCTCTGAGCACCTGATGGAGCTGTAGGTGTCCCTGTTCATTGCAGGGGACCTGGACCAGGTGGCCTCTAAAGGACACTTCCAACTCAAACAGTTCTGTAATGCAGCACATGCCATGCTCCTGTAACTACCTCCTGTCAGAGCTGCCAGATGAGCCCATGGGTCAGAAGGGGGATGTCTTTTGCAAGTAGTGACAGCATGGTGTCATCACACAACTCCTACTTCATGGTCTTAATGGGAACTGGTCTTGTCTTCCCATGGCAATCAATAGTCAGAGGATTGGCATCATAGCCTGCAACTCCAGTAAGATTCCCTATTTACACACCTGGAAGAAACTGATGGAGGAAACAACAAGCTAATGGCAACCTCTCCTCTCCAACTCCATCTTAACAAGCCACACTGTGTCTGGGATGGATTTTGCTCTTGCAGTCAGCAGCGTTCAAGATAAAGGTGATGGGGACCATTTGTCCTGATGTGGCTTCCCTCCCACTGCACTGTGGCTCTTCAGCTCAGCAAATTCTCTATGGGATGCTTTAATAGAGAGAGGGAGAAATCATAGACTCAGAGAATCCTGAGCTGGAAGGGACCTCTGAAGGACATCTAGTCCTGGAATGAACAGAGACACCACAGCTAGATCAGGTTACCAAGGCTCTGATCCACCCTCACCTTTAAAGTCTTCAGGGATGGGGCATCCACCACATCATGAGGCAACCTATGCCAGTGCCTCACCACCAATCCCTGGCTGGAAGGTGCACTGCAGAAAAGTGCTGGGCATCTTTCAGCAGAGCAGATGTGTGAATTCCATTCAATCACTATTCAAAGGAATATCTAAAGGTTGACTAAAAAGCATTATTTAAATGCCAGTGTAAATCCAGCTCTGAATAGACAGAAAAGGCTGCCTCCCTCCTCTCCTCCAGTTCTGAGAGCACATCACGAGGTGACTTTAATCAAAGCCAGGAATTTTTCACTTAAAATTCTACAAGATTTCTATTTTTTGTTGTTCTTTCTTTTTCTTTTTTCCTTGAAAAAAAAACAAACGAGCTCATTTTCCCCAGCACATTTTGTACTGACTACTTGCAGCACTGCGAATTCAGTCCTGGAAGGAAACTGCCATGCCCATGCTCTCTAGTGGGATCTCTCATTAATCATATCAGAAAATGGCTGAGGTTGGAAGGGACCTTAAAGCTCACACAGTTCCAGCCCCAACCACTAGATCAGGCTGCCTTGATTTGGTGGGACCAACTCATAATGAACAGCGATGTGCTAAATCCACATATCTGAGCCCAGAGCAATGTGAAACTCCCAACTCACAAAATGCTCTTTCGCAGCATCCGTAGCTTTTCACAGCTTCAACTTTCCACCATTTTCACAGCATTGTATCTTGGTTCTCACCAAACGCTGGCGTAAATAGAATCATAGAACATTAAGGTTGGAAAAGATCGCCTAGTCCAACCCCAACACATCACCGCCATGCCCACTAACCTTTGCAGATTGTTCATCATATGTTCCCAGTCGTGCATAACCAGATGACAAAATACGATTTGGGATGAATATGCTCATGCAGCAAGAAGAAGTTTGTACCTCCTGCAGTGATTGTCCCAGTGTTGTTCATCATTTTCTACCATAGAACCATCCGCTGTGCCCATGCATGCCATGAGGCCACTTGGAGCAGATGGCAGTGCCCCAAATCGCTCTTTTTATCCTTTTATATATAATTTATTGCCTCTGCTTGGTTAGACTGGAATAACTAGGTTGATGTCATGGTCTTTTGGATATGGCTTTTAATGCTAAATACCCAAGACGAGAGGAAAAAAAAAATTAGATGTCTATTAACTAAGATTTAAAGTAGCTAATTAAAACAACAGCTGATGCGTCGATAAACAATAGTTAAAACAAACAGCTGGTGCATAGCTAAGCGATAGCTAAAATAAATAGCTGATGTGCAGATGTATGCATCATCTTAATGGTCTTCAGAGAAACAAGCAAATTAACAATATTGTGCAAAGGAGAGCGAGGGCAGTAATCATATCTCGGGTAGCTGTCATATTCATAAATCCTAATTAGTCGATGATGACAAGTCAATGATGAATACGTACTTACAAGAGGAAAGTCATGAGGAAGTTAAATATTTTCTTCCCTTTTATCAATTAGTTCCTGGACTTCAGTCATATTCCCAGCACAGTCATTGCTTTCAGGTGTTTCACTTAGGCTGTCTTAAAGAATTTTGGCATCCTGAGCAAGCAGGCACGTGTAGTCATCAAAGATTTGGATGTTGCCTAAATATGTTTGGAAAATATCACATTTGATTGCAGTCTGTGCTAAGACAAAAATACAGAGCTATTCTAAAGATACTGTTCTGATATAAAATACACTTGAATTACACACATGAAGATTTTATTTTATTACTAGTCCTGGAAAGGATCGAATCCAGTGTTGTTTTCTTCAGTTTTAGCAATGGGCAGTGATTTCTTCGTGTTCATTTATCCATTCCTCTAATTAAAACTCCTTGACGTGTCCTTGTCATCACCATTCCCTGCCAGGGAACCCCACCGAGCTCATCCTGGCTCCAAGCAGCTATGTGGCACTGCAGCAGCATCAACACCCCAAAATCACACAGTCACAGAATCGTTTGAGTTGGAAAGGTCCTTTAGAGGCCATCTGGTCCAACTCCCCTGCAATGAGCAGGGACACCTACAGCTCCATCAGGTGCTCAGAGCCCCATCCAGCCTGACCTTGGGTGTCTCCAAGGACGGGGGCATCTACCACCTCTCTGGGCAACCTGTGCCAGTGCCATTACTATCCTTATGGCAGCAGCACTAACTAGAAATAAAATATACTCCCTATGAGTGGGGGGAAAAAAAAAAAAAGATTGCCACCAAAGCCACAGTTTCACAGCACACCACAGGTACAGAGCAGCCTCTGCCCCAAGGGTGTGACCGTGACATGGAGGAGGGCTGTACGCAGAGAAAGGATCACAGAATCACAGTCCTACAATCCTAGAATAAAATCATAGAATCATAGAACCGTGGAGTCACAGAAAGGCTTGGGTTGGAGGAGACCCTAAAGATCATTGAGCTCCAGCCCCACTGCCGTGGGCAGAGTTGACAGCCACTAGATCTGGCTGCCCAGAGTCCACTGGCAGTCCATTTGGCTGACAATTTTCCCACTGAGAAGAGCAAGAATTTAGATTAAAAACAGTTTCAGAAGCCATCTGACCTTCCATCCAGTGGATGGGAGCACTGCAAGAGGAAACCCATGAGTCCCTACTACCCATGTGAACAGCGTGAGTTTACAAGATTTCCTGTGTCCTGAGAAGCAGTATGATAAGGACTGGACTCTGGGACAGGGGTAGGTGTGCCAGGAGAGGTCAGGTCCTGTCTAAAATAGATGGGATGAGATGAATTAACTCTTTCTATAGGGCTGCATACTTACTCAAGCTACACACGTAGCTTTTGAGTGGCAAGCTGTATGGACAAATGCTATTACTGATGCAGTAGAAGTAGGAATAAGCTGCTTCTGTTCCTGCTTTCTCTGTTTGATCAGCAAAACTCACGCAGAGAGAGATCGATAGACAGAGAAATGTATTAGAGCAGATGGTATTTGCCCATGCTTCGCAGCTGTCTTGCTAAATAGCAATATTGATCCTGTAAATAATGACATGCCTAAAATATTGTGTGTGTTCTTCAAGCAGTAAGTGTAGGCCTTGGGGCATGAATGTCGCCACTGAATACATTTTGCTTGGGAAAGGCACTGTCCACCACAAAGCACCTGCAGAACGTGTTCTCTCACACTGACCGCATCTTATTGATTCCTCTTGCACTAGCCAAAAGAAAACAGAAAGATAATCACATTTCTTTCCCCTCTTTTTTAATGAATATGTAGTCCCAAAATTTATTGAATCCAGAAATGTTGTTTTCTAAGCAGCCACTGACTGAATGAGGCTTATTTGTCCCTTTACAATCAAAATATTCCACATCTGGAGGATTGAAAACGGCAAGAGCATCATGCACTTAGCAAGGAAGGGCTTGTATTGCAGAACTGAAGAACCCATCACAGCTCTGCCAAAGGTATGGAAGGCTTTGGGTGCCAGAATCCAGGTTCTGCCCTCTCTTCCATATCTTAATATCCATATATTCCATATCCTAATGTTCCTAATTCAACATCCTGGCTTAAAGTGTATATTACCAGCTCCTCCAGATGTACTGATCTCTTCTAGCTAAGTGAAGAGAAGGCTTTCCTTGTTTGCAAGACAGTCCTGGCTCTATATTTAAAGGAGATTAATCCTCATTATCCCTTACTAATTCTCATAACAGTTCATTTTTCTCCCTGGTGCTCATGTTCTCTTCATCACTTGGGTTATAATCATTTGGTTTAATGCATGGAGCTGACATACTCTGTGCTGCCTGCTTAATTATTTCCATTTCCTTCTATGTCAGGTTTCACAGAACAACAATTATATCAGATCACAAAACTAGAACTACAGGGACATTAATAAAAACCTGACAGGTGGTAACACTTGTTGTATAACAAGGAACAAGGTGATTCACTTTAACTAAACGGTTCATTTCTTCCTCCTTAGTTTAATTAATTCAGCTTAATTAGATAACCTGCTAACCAAAGGTTAATTCAGTCGGATCTGAAGCACCCTATTATTCCACCTATAGTGCTGTTGTTTTTTTTCATTCTGAATGACGCTGCCGTTTTATTACCTCTCTTCCTCACTCATTTCACCGCCGCTGTTGATCTTCCTCGAAACGTTTGTTTTCTCCAAGGCCAAGCTAATCCATAATTCAGTGCTAATGGTCAATCAGCCGTGCACGACCCGCTGCGCGAAGCGCAGAAAGCGATGCCAGGGTTTGCGTGCAGCGATGGATCTCAACTTCTCACCACGGAAAGCGTCAGGGAACGCTGCGATATCGCACCCTAAACACGCACAGCTCCCCCGCCTTGGGCACTGAAAGGACATATACTGTTGTTTGGCTTGGTTTGGTTTTGCAGTCTTTGAAAAATACAGCTCTGCTCTTCTTCCTGAGCAGGCACGGCAGCCTTGTGATGCCAGGGAATGGCGTGGAGCTGTATGAAGGGAGGGTGGGAAAGGACCTTAAACACCATCCAGCTCCAACTCCCACAAGGCAGGGACACTTCCCATCAGATCAGGCTGCCCAAAGCCCCATCCAGCTGGCCTTAAACACATCAGGAATGGAGCATCCACAACCTCTCAGCACAACTTGTTCCAGTGCCTCGTGTTGGTAAGAACGGGACCTGCACCAAAAACTTCACAAAGCTTCCAGAAGCAGTTCAGACACCCATCTTTCTCCAGCACTGCAGACATTCCAATTCTAACTCTGTAATACACTGAAGTGCACATGTAGCCCACGGCCTGAGACCCACTCAAAGTCCCCCCAGCAGAGAAAGCTGCTGCAGAATCACCAGGCTGTGCCACAAGCATCTCAAGCACTCAGAGAAGGTATTAGACCCGCCACATTCAGGCTTAGATTTAACGAGCCCCTGCTAAGCACAGAGCTGAATGAGATCACATTTGGTCCAAGGCCAAAAAGAAATGGTGCAGTAATGGTTTCATTGGCTTTTTAAGAAGGGGCTGTTCGACTTCTGAGAGTCAACAGCAACACTCCCCCTGCTAATCTCATTTTCAGAAGCGTGCTGTGCGAGAAGAAGCTTCCTCACAAAGCTTTGCTCGATTGCTCTCTGTTTATCCAGGATTACATTAGGAGCCCAAGACTATCTGAAAACAGCCCGTGGCAATCGAGACGGAGTTGTGATTTTGCGAACAGCTTCAGCAGCACCACATTTGCAAGGAGAGATACTTCAGCACTTGCAGCGAGTTGTTGGCTGGACGGCAGCCAGTTTGGTCAGTACAAAGTGCTTCCGAATTAACAGTGGATGGGTGAGAAAGGCTAAATCTAAAGCCAAAAATGTTCTTACGTATGCAGGTTTCAGACGTGCAGATTTAAGACAGGTGAGGTGCTGCAACTAACAAGGGACGGTTAGAGAATTTGGTTTATTTAAAGTGATGTAGTGTATTTAACTCAAGCAAAAAGAAATCCAACGCAACAGGGTGAATTTGGTCTGGATGTAGTGCCCGTGTAAGGGGAAAATGCAGCCAGAAGCTTTTAATGGAACCAGAGCACAAGTTACAGCAAGTATCTCGTGTTGTTCCCGAGAGTCACCTTAAAAACGAAATTACACCACAGCTGTTAGAACAGCTCTTTATTTCAATGTCTATGACAGAAAAAGAGGGCTTGCATTTTGACACCAGAACCATGCAAAGCACCTATACATGGAGAACAATATACTGAATGAGTGACCCTCTCCTGCTACATATGGTAAATTTAGGCAGGAAGACTCGGTTTTCCTTTGCATTCCACTCTACCCTTCTGCAAATCAACCAGCTGCGAGAGGTGATAATTAACCTTCATTGCAAACCAAATAATTTGCCACTGAACAGTATTCCACACCGCTCTAAAATGCTCAAATGTGCTTTTGTAAACTTCATCAAGTGCCCAGTTCTGCTCTCATTATACAAGGATGAACCCTGAACATCTCCAGCTACTGGAACAGGCTTTACTCAGAGGTACTCGATCGATGCAGTTGTAGAACAGGACTTGGCTCAACATCTCTTCCACACAGAGGCCCCAGAAAGGCCCCTATTAATGTCCCAGACACAGGGATGCAGAGACCACAACATCCCTGGGCTCAGAGATTTGTCATATGCACAGAGGATGAACTAGAGATCCTGACCTATTAAAAAACAGTGGTATAGAAAAATAAAAGGCATAAAATACTGAACCTAAAAGGTTCCAAATAAGGCATCAGTAGGTCCCAACCGGATGTGCTCCTGTTATGTACATCATCCTCCCAGCCGGGGCAGCAAAGGATGATTTATTAGGGATCACAGCTTCAACCACTGAGCAGTAAGAGCAACCAGGAGGGTTCAAGTTGAGTTCAAAAACAAAACAAAAAAAAAAAAAAAGGAAAAAAAAAGACAAAAAGAAGCATTCTTTTTGGTAAATATTTCTTAGAAAATAAAATCAAAACGTTAAAGCAATCCGTTCAACTGATTCTTTAAAAAAAGACAACATTCTCGTAAAGTAAAAATATATCTCTATATATCCGGAAATAGAGTATCATTTTTTTTTGTTGTTGTTTTGGTTTTTTTTTTTAAAAAAGACATTCGGTATCATATCATATCAGCGGGTTCTGATCCACTCCCCGTCCACCTCCTGCGACGACCGCTGCTCGTTAAGGCAAAACGTCAGGTTGGCACCACAGGGCGGCTCAATCCACGTGGCTGAAGGCAAAGCAGAGCGGGCGGCACGCCGCCGTCAGCGAGGCCGCTTCTCCCGCACGCTGACCGAGCCGTCCTCCATGCCGAAGTACACCACCTCCGCCATGTCGATGAACAGCCCCGTCTCCACCACACCTGGCAACGAGAGATCGTCAGCTGCTCAGCACCGCCACCACCCCGCCAGCGCTGGAACCTTCTGGAAGAGGTGTCCAACGTGAGTGACGCTGCATCGGCCGTATTTGGGGAAGTCTTTTCCTCGCTGCCACGGGAAACTGTCCACGAAGTAAGGAACCCAGAGCTCCCCGTGATGTTCACATCACCCACCCCCCCCCACTGTCAAAATCATCTGGCCCAACCGTTTAAACGTTAAGACAAAGCAGATGTGATAGTCCCTCTGCAATCTGTGGCCCATTAGATGTACTTTGGGTTGCATTTAATTACGTAATTGTGGGGTGCTCTTCAACCTCACAGCGGTCACTGAGCCACAGTCAGATCCCGTAAGCACAAGGGATCGCAGCTTCCAAACCAAGCAGATGGGAGATGTGATAAAATTCTTATCTGAAAAGAGTAGTAATGCATTGGCAAAGACTGCCCAGGGCAGTGGTGGAGCCACCGTCCCTGGAGGTGTTCAGGAACTGTGGAGATGTGGCACTGAGGGACACTGTTTGCGGGCGTGGCGGGGATGGGTTGGGCATTAGAGCATTGGAGCATTAGAGCTTAAACAGCTGCACAGCTCTTCAGCCCTCGGAGTCACAGAATCACAGAACTGTAGGCGTTGGAAAGGACCTCCAGAGATCATCCAGTCCAACCCCCCTGCCAAAGCAACAACTCCTGCTGCAATCCAGCACCTGTATGTAAGCGCTCATGCTGGTTGCTTGCACAGCCAAGCCTCAAATCCTAATCCTACCACATGAACACACTCAAAGTGGGCTGGGAAAACAAAACAAAACAAAACAAAATAACAGAGGACAAAGCTACCACGTGCAAAGTGCCCAAAGCCCTGCTACCACCAATATATCCAGGCTTCAGCAGCTCTGCTCTTCCACTTCTGGGTAGAGAACATGCTTTTTCCCTTAGCAGGCCCATTTCTGAGCTCGTGGTGAAACCATGGCGTGCTGAAACCACCTCCAGTCTGTCTCTTACCCCTTCATCCCTCCTGGCTGAGATGTAAGGAGCCCTTGCACAGAGGCTGCGTTTTGTTTCAGAAGAACCAGTCCACAGATTCTCTTGTGCACAGAAAGAGCTCTAACAAAACAGATGTTTGTACAGCCATAGACTGCAACTGCACTAAGGAACACAGCACTGCAACAGAGACAGCCTAGACCAGCAGTGCCCACAGGTCTATTTACATCAGACAGTGGTTTGTTTAGATCTGCTCCTGCCAAAGGTCTTAACCTGCCATCTACTGTCGGCTGTGAGCAAGTGCCAGGTAATTACTCAGGCTGCAAAGACATCAGGACAAGCCAAGGCAGAGGTAACGCACTAGCAGTTTGCTTCTAGACCCAGAGAAAGGAAATGGGTGTGTGTTCAGCAAATCAGCCTTCCAATAAGCATTGAGGGAAGCAAAGGCAACAATCAGAAGCAGCTTGAAGTTACTGCAGACACCTCACTCAGCCTAAATCCGTGGTTTCTGCCCAATCTTGTGTTTTAATTGCAGTGCCACTTTGTGCAGATGTGGAGGTTTGTCCAACAGGATCCCAATCTGTTCCTATGTGCTCTGGCAAGACACAAAGAGCAGTGAAGCTAACGGTAGCTCTGCTACGCACAGCAGGGGCAGACAGCTCTCTGGGATAAACCCAAAAGATCTAAGATGCACCCAAAAGCTGACCAGGTTCAGGAGCAGACTTTCACCAAAATATCCAGACAAGATTGGCTCAGCCCCGTGTGGATGTCTTTGTAGTTTGCTTTGCTGATGTGCCACCAATCCTGGGCAGACCTTGATGATCCAGAAGCAGCTCTGGTCTGGACAGCAGGTCTCACGCTCCTAGCCAAGCTCCTGATATCATGGATCTCTAGTACGGACACAGCCTTAGCTAGTTTTTGGCCATTAATATCACAAACGTTACCTGGTATCATTTTTATGGCAGTGTTCACTTCACTCCACTCATGAACCTTGTCAAACTTCCAGTCCAGGATGAAGTTCCCATTATCTGTCACCACAGGGCCCTGGGAAGCAAAACTCTATGTTAACACCACGAGCTCCTGTTGTACCAAGCACAGCCTTACACCGGGAGCCATTCCTGATGCAAGAGTGTAGGGAAAGACATCTTTCAGGTAAATAAGGGCACAGTCCACTGCTCCACACAAACATTAACCCTCTAAGTAAAACCACTGCCCAAGGCAGCTGTGCCTTCCTTGTTCTTCTGCATGTGGTTCACAATCACACAACTGGAAAAAAAACTGATGTGATCTCATCCCTGGGATAGAGGATCCTTTTCACAAGAGCAGAACTGGAGGAATGTCCTAAAAAGGCAACTATATGCAACTGAAGCCAAACGACTTCTCCACCCCTGTGATAAGAGTGGGCTGCTGCATGCCATAGGGAGGTTTTGGAGCTGAAGGACTGATGGTGTCCCAGATGTGCCCAGCACTCTCTCAAGCACAAAAGCTGGGTCCTTTCAACAAAGCTGAGACAGCTGAGAACAAGATGTTTCAGCAATACTGAGCAGGGTTTGTGACCACACATGCCAGGGAGTAAGACAGCAGGAGGCAGAACCCTCCAAGGACACAACTCATGCTGGAGCACTGAGATGTGCGTTCCCCAAGCAAGGCTGGTCTTGAGTCCAAGGAATACAACTGGCTTTCTCTTCTCTGGCTCCTAAATATAGCTCCTCAGCCTCTTGGGCCAGGGGATTAAACATATTAAAAACAAGTGCTCAGACTTCAGGCGTTAGTTAGCTCCAGTTGTAACTGGAGACAGTGCTCTCTTCCCTTGCCACATGATGTGAGTTGGTCAAACCCCACTGCTCAAGTCAGGATAGGACAGTGCCAGTGGAGGCGAAGCAGGTTCAGTTTTAATTTAGTCCCCTTTTGCTGTGTGGCGTGCAGCAGCTTGGGGTCTCCAGGAGCTGCCCACCTAACTCAGAACACTTTTGGCAGCCCAGACTGCTCTCCAACCTCTAAACATTCCTGTAGAGCAATAGACTGAATATTTGTGAGTGAGATGGAGGACCCAGCAGAACAGAGAGCGTTTCCACAAATGCAGCAACCCACGCTCTGAACAGCAGGTCGTTTGTGGCCAAGGAGAGACACAGAGCATCCCTCAGACACAGAATGGCCAACCCTCTTCTCCTTGTTTGGGGCTGCTCGCTCTGGGAGACGTAAGTCTTCCACAAGCAGCCCTGACATCTAAACACACAGTTCATTAAGTACAATGAAAGGGAATTACACAAGGAAACTGATTTAATCGAATGAAAGAGCCTCCTTTTGGCCACATTCAGGTGGCTCCGTTGGGCACAGAGGGATCAGGAACACTCACTGCTTTGCTAACAGCCATCCGCAGCTCCGCAGCACCTCCAAAGTTTTTGATCAGGGCTCTGGTGACAGGGACATAAGCCATGGGAATGACTTCAATAGGGATTCCCTTCTTCCACTGCTCCCCGAGGCTCTCTGATTTTTTCCTGAGGTTTGAGGAGGGATCAGTGTCAGACTTTACATTTTCACCACCATTAACAATGCACTTATCACATTCCTTCTTGCAGACCCTTCAGGTGTAAGGCACTGGAGGGCATGGCAATCAGTTTGCACATGCACTCATGCAGGAAGAACCAGTTTAGTGAAGGAAGCTCAGCTCGTAAGCCCTGTTTTGACACATTTTGGACAAGCAGGATTGAAGTTTTCAACAGCCCTGAGGCTGCATGCACAGAAGGGTAAATTTATTCCCTGCTGACAATCACTATGCTCAGAAAAAGCAGAGCAGCCTTTTCCCCACAAGCTCTGCTGACTTCTAAGCAGGCCTGCTGAGATAAAAATTAAGGGGAAAAAAAAAAAACAAAAAGCCAAATTCAATTGCTGAAGCACTGGGAGTTGAGCTCATTTCCACCTATTCCTGCTCCCCTGACACACTGCAAGGATTGTAACAGCCTAACACAGAGCCATCCAAACCCTTCCACACAACAAACAGCAATAATTTACCTGTAATCAGCAATAACGATGAAGCACTTTGCATATCCTGCAACTATCTTCTCCTGCGTCAAGCAACCACTGCAAGGGAAGAAAACACAAACAAATAACAACAAAACATTAGCCTGCTCCTCGGTGCAGCTCAGAGGACACCCAGCACCTGTGACACACACAGACAGCAAGGCTCACCCGCCTCCTTTGATAAGGTTAAGATCAGAGTCCACCTCGTCCGCCCCATCGATGGCAACGTCAAGCTGTAGGAAGACAAGAAACTTGGTGTGGAAACCTCACCCAGTTCACTGGAGTTTATGTCACCCCAGCCAGAGATGAGAGTCTGGTCAGCCACACAAGGAGAACAACCCAAGCTCAACCACAGGCACGCAAAACTCGAGAAAACAAAACAAAACCAACTGCTGGCCTGCAAGGCAAGTCTCTCCAGCCTCCAGTCTTCTCAGCTAAAGATCAGCATGACAGCTGGGATTTCCTGGCAAAAATCTGTGACAACACTTCAGCAATGCAACATCCCCTGCCAGCAAGCCTCAGGCTGGAAGAGGAGGCCACCAGCATGGCACCCTGCCTCCCATCTCAAGGGACCACCCAGACACGAGCACTGCCCTTCTTGGTCACCTCATGGAGTTGGCAGTTGGGATTTTAGAGCACCTGCAGCCTCTCCTCAAGCACTGTGTGCAGTTTTAGGTACCACGATATTAGAAGGACATAACACCATTAGAGAGTGTTTAATGTCACAGAAGATGGGTGAAGGCTCTGAATGGGAAGAGATGCGAGGAGCAGCTGAGATCCCTCAGTTTGTTCAGCCTAAAGAAGAGGGAGGCCAAGGGGCAGCCTACAACTCCTCACAGAGAGTGGAGGGGCAGCGCCAAGCTCTGCTTCTTCAGAGAGACAGCCTGAGAGAATGGCATGGAGCCGCATCAGGAGAGGTTGGGTGTTAGGATGAGGTTCCTATGGTGGTGGACACAGAACAGGCTCCCCAGGGCAGTGGGCACAGCCCTGAGCTGCCAAAGCTGAAGCAGTGTCTGGGCAGTGCTCTCAGTCCTGGGGTTTGGATTTTGGGTGGTGCTGTGTGGAGCCAGGGGTTGGATTCTGTGATCCTTTTTACATCCCTTCCAACTCAGGATACTTTATGATTCCATGATTCTGTGAGTTTTGGTCTTTGGAAAATGGAGGAGCTTGGTTCAGTAGACAGGGAAAGCATCCTGCCCCTAATCCACACTGGCCTGGGCCCTACAAGACACCATAAACCAATCTTCCAGCCAGACCACAGCTCTGAGCAAACCGTGCTCAGGGAAAAATAAATCCAACAACAAACTAAGCCATTTCTCTCCCATTCTGGAGTTTCTGTCCTCAGCAAGGACAGACGACCCCGGAGCTTTATGAAGGAGCAGGTTAGAGGGAGGTCAGTGACGTCTCACTCCTGCAGTCCCGCTTACCTCTGGATGTCGGTCCAGGTCACTTAGTGTTAAGCCGTTCTGCAGGATCAGCTGACGGGCCTGTGCACCAAGAACACAGCAAACACTATTTACCAGCAGCAGGAAAGGAAATCAGACTTGCCGTGTCGTTCTCCTCGCTGCCGCGTGGATGGGGGCTGCAGCGCTGCATCCTGAGCTCGCTGAGAGGCTGCGATCAGCAGCAGAAATGTCTGGCAAGGAGGAAATGGTGCTTCCAGGCCAGATTTTTTTCATCAAAGTAACGCTGATTTGAACTGAAATGCTTAGGTGGTGCAAAGGGGCTGCGTCCAGGTCTCTCCATACTGAACTATCAGCCCTGGTAGGAGACACCTGTATTTAAGCATGAAGGCGGGTATGGGATCCTTGAGTCCCCTCTGATCTCCTTTGGCTGAAAAATGGGAGCAGGAAAACGAAACATTTACACGATGCGGGACTAACAATGGAAGTGTTTTTCATACTGAATAGAAACAAACAGAAAAGCAAAAAAAGAAAAGCATAACTCAGAATAAGTGCGGGACACCTCCTGAAAAACAGCTGTGGGGTGGCTGAGACCTAATTTTATCAAAGCAGCTGTGAGTTTCCCCCCTAGTGGCAATAGAACACAAAGCAGCTGGAATTACACCCCCCTTGGTCCATTCATTGGCTTGAATGGAAGTTCAAGCTTGCAGAACCTGGAACAGGTTAAATTTTACACCTTACAAACAATTGCGTGAGTCAGACTCCCTCCTTGCACAAAACTCTTCTGGAGCCTGAACTTCTGCTATTGAGAGAAACGTGTCACGGCCTACAGTTCATCCCTCTGAGCTTTACCTGCTAACAAAGTGCACCAGCTACACGCATTGGCATCCTGCAACAGTTACAAGAATTAGCTGAGAGTAGTCCTGGCAATGAGATACAACTCCAATCTTTTACATTACAGTAGCACTCCATAGCATGCAGTTTTAACACCCATGCTCTACATCAGACTACGCTTGCCCTGTAAGAGCTCACAAAATAGAAACGACTGCCATCAGTGGGTTTACATTCACAATACGGTGCTCAGGTAAAAAGATTTCGGGGATCTGGGAACTGAAAGCACTGAAAAACGCTGTGCTGTACATGCAGGCTGGACCCACAACAGGCTCAGAGTCAGTAGTGTGGAAACAAGGCGGCTCTCTTCAGGCTCTCTGCTTGCAAGGTGATGAGAGCAGACTGGCAGGAAACAAAAGCAGAGCTCCCACAGTAGGGGACAAAGCGGTGGTAACTCCACAGCGCTTGCCTACCCACAGAGGACCAGGTTAACCCCATTGCACAGCACTGGGAATCCAATGCAGTCCAAGGCACCACGTTAGGCAGCAGGAAGGATGGGTCCTTCTGGGATTAGATGAGTGACAGGTCGTTGCCAAGATCGGTTTCGCTCCGTGCTCTCGGCAGACATCCAGGTGAAAAGAAGAGACAGCACAAAAGCCAAGGGATGGATACTTACCCTGCCACTAGCTTTAGTGATGGTGATGGAATAACCCAACCTTACAACAGGGAAGGGAGAAGAATAAAAGCCCACTGAAAGCAATTCTTCCTTGCCAGTGACCTCAGGCAGCCATTTACACCTGTACGTAGCGAAAATAAGACGCTGTTTTGCTGACTTGGGAATGCTTCGTTTCTAACTGGTTGAGGTTGGGCTAGATGATCTCAGCAGCCTTTTACAACCTTGAGGAGGTCTAAGAGACTGCACAAGAAAGGAAGCAGCCCCATGCTGCGGGGATTTGTGCTCGTGCTGGTGGAAGACCTACCTATGCCCTTTACCAGCAACCATGTTGTTTCACTGGTAAGAAATCCTACTGTTACACGAACACTTCAGCATAGAGCAGACTCCAGCCCACACTCACCACAAGGTCTTTACCAGCATTTTCTGTAAGACCTACCAACTGAACTCTTAGGTTCAAACGACACATGACATCCCTGGCTGGGGATCACTTTAGACAGAGCAAATTGAGATTGCCACTGCAGTGTATGTATGAAACAAAGTAATACGTCCTCCCAGTGACAAAGGTACAACCACAGAACTCACACCACGACTAAGAGAAGGACAAATGCCCAATTCACTGACTGGGGCACTGCCACCTAGCTTTGAAAACCCAGCGGGTGGTCTCTGTCCCACCAGCTGGTGATGCTTCTTCCCCTAAGGGAATAAGGTGAACAGCTGCTTATCAGCAGCACGTTTCAACCACAGGGAAATGTGGCAGAGAAAGCAAAGCCATTTGCCTGAAGGTATGGAAGCAGCTCAAAAGCTTCCTGAGCAGCAATATGTTTTACCACTGAGCCACATTCTCCCTCTCCCCACCATCTTTCTCAACAACTAAGCTGGTAAGAAGTGATCTCTGCAAAAGCTGCACTGCAAAGGAGAAATTAAGCTGAAGCCTCTTCTGCAATGTTTCGCAAAACCCAGTTGATATACTCAGTCAAGCTCCTCTTGAAAACACAAGATTTGCACAGCTCTCAGGACCTGACACAGAATCGAAGGAGATTTTTTGCATGATGTACTTAGTTCACCACTGTCAAAGGAATGACTGTGTATGAAAACACCTGGACTGGAATAAAACCAAGCAGGGAAGTGCTTACCTGGAAAGACGTAGGGATGCAGACAATTGTCAGGTTCTCTTGTTTAACCCTCTCAGCTGTAGGAAGAAAGCAGAAGACCCGGGTTGTTCACCACAGAATAAAAACCACGGCAGCTTTCTCTTTAAGAAATCTCAGTTCGGAACAGCCCCTCTGAATCACTGCAATTACTTGCTTGGCTTGCAAATAACTCAGTCACGCTCAAAGCTCCAACAGGTGCCACCCTGCAGAGCCAAGGCTCCCTTTGCACAGAAATGCCTGAACACCCATCTGAACCCAGAACACACAGCCATTAACCTTTGTGTCTCCAGTAACAGAGCAAGGGTTGTGCTCTGTCAGCAAATCACCTGGGAACGGACCCCACTCCCACTCACGCTCCATTAGACAAGTTTTGCTGTGCTCCTCGTGAGCAGAGCTGCAGCAGCTGTCTGAGAGGTTTTCTGGCTGGTTGCCTTGGGGACATCATGTCTACTTCTTACGAAACATTTAAAAACAAAGCAGGCAAAGAGCTAATGAAATATTGCACTAAATGAGAGGAAATATTTCCTCCCTGAGGTTAACCTCAAATGACTAAAATCTATTACTAAGATATAATTACGGACAAAACATTATTTTAGCAAATATAATACTTAGGGACAAGCCAAGAGTCAGCAAAAGAGCAAACAGGTGGGCTTTAAACTTCCAGGCAACCCCGCTGCCAGAGTTAAAACGCAATATGCAGTGCCGTGCGCTGTTAGAACTCAGCAGACTCAAAAAGTTGCATTTGTTTAGAGACTGATCCAGTGCTGAAGAGGGGAATGGTTGTAACACTGAGCCAAAACCTGACAGCTGAATAGCAGCTCTCAAGCCACCACCCAGACAAATCTGTGCGTGGGGTGATGTGGGTGCGAGCAGGCAGGTCCCACCCTGATCCCATGTTTCCTTCGCTCAGCTCTAAGCCCTGCTCGGGGCAGGCTCTGCTTTAAGGAGCTGCGGTCACACAGACAGGACACTCCGAGCTCTGCTTCTAAACAGGAGCCCCAAGGCTGAAAAGAAACTTAGAGCTCAGTAATGAGGCACGAAGATAATTATCTTCCCGTTTGCTTTGCAAAATTTCATCTGCCTCTCTAGGATATTTTGCAAAGAGGCTGAAATGTTCTGAATGGCACCTGGAGCTAACTAGCCCCTAAGGGCCAGCAGATCAATCTATCTGTAGAGTATAAAAAAGGCACAGCAAGATTTCATCCCTTGTTCTGCTTACACCTCAGCGGGACCCTCAGTGTGAATATCGTGGATGTAAGCAAGCAGCGTGAGCTGCATACAAACGGGTTAACAGAAGCAGAGCAGCTGCATGGCCCGAAGCCACAAAGCAAGTCAAGACATGGCAGAGCTGGAACGAAACAGGAGGATTTTAGTTCCAGATTGCAGTGGGTGCCAGTAAAGTTCATTCCCTGGCCCTCCAGGGAGAGCAGGTGGCAAAGCTCAGCCCTGGCAAGCAAAGTCAAGGGAACCATTCCCTGCTCGGGTCTCTGTGTTAATCAATTTGGAGCACGAACCTTCAGCTTCAAGGACAAAGCAGAGGGTGAATACCCCTAAGGCATGAGCTCCCAGTCCTGATCATTTAGGGTTGGTTTTCAATTAGCCAGGGGCAGCTGGACAAGAGGACTTCCTGCAGCAGGGGAGCATCCTACCTAATCGATGCACTGCGTGGACAATCGTGGAACCGCTCCCGATGCCAAGAACTTGGTTGTTCTGAAAATCAAAGAGACACAGAGGAGAGCTGTTAAAG
This sequence comes from Callipepla californica brunnescens, assembly GCA_023055505.1. Classification (NCBI taxonomy): domain Eukaryota; kingdom Metazoa; phylum Chordata; class Aves; order Galliformes; family Odontophoridae; genus Callipepla; species Callipepla californica. The sequence continues at coordinate 38,821,152 of JALIRH010000005.1, read as the reverse complement.
GGCCCTCTTCTACATTTCCCAATTCACTCTGTATTTTGGACACATTGAAGGGGACACAGTGTGCTAGCGTGCTTCAGAAAGGAAATCCCTCCAGGATGGCAGGGCTGCTGCTTGCTCTAGGAGAGGGCGGCTGCAAGATTTTAAGCAACTCACCCACTCCTTGAAGGACATGTGGTTACTAAGCACCACTTTGCCCTGGCTCTTGAGGTGTTCAATGCACGCACACTGTTACTCAGCACAAGTACATCAGAGTTTGAATTCCAACTAATCCCTGAGGGACTGTGATCAGGTCAGTCAAAAAGGAAGCAGGGCTTTTCCTCCCCCACAAAAACCCAATGCAGAGGAGGAAGGAGAATGAGAAACAACTTCCACATCACCACGCTTGCACAGGAACTGGCAGCTCAGCCTGAGTGCTGCTAGCCAGCAGCAGCTTTGAAACGAGCCCCAGCCTGGCACGGGACAAGACTTCCTTTTGAAAGCAGGCGATAGGAAACCATCAGCTCTGTGGCACAACGGCAGGCAACACAGCACTCCGTCCAGCTGCTCCTGCCGGAAAGCCAGGAGCTCCACACAACCCACAGAGGAAAAAGCTGCAACAACCTCAAGATAACATCTCCCAAAGAAGCCACGCAGTAATAGCGCCGGGTTGCTGCCAACAGTACTGTTGGTAAACAGTACGGATGCAAAGAGGAGAGCAGCGGTTCCTAGAGGATAATAAACACCATCCTCTAGAAGCACATAACTGGCTGCAAGAGAGTCCAGCAACACCTGAAAGATGGGTGAGCCCGGCAGTGTGTGCTGGAGAGGATCACAGCTCAGCCCTGGGCTTTCTCTGCTTCTGGTCTGGCTTTCAGATCACTCATGTGGCCTCATCCACAATGCAGACACACTTCTAAAGCATGCCACAGGCTGAGGGGGCACGGATTTATTGCCTCCCAAGAGGACGCTCTGTATAAGTCTGTGGTTATTATCCTCTCAACCTCCCATGCAGCCAGCACTACCTGCAGCCTCTTACACACTCATTTTCAGTGTAATTGCCCTCTCTTTGGATGGGATCCAAAGCTGAAATTGACTTAAGGAGGTACAATATCACTACAGAGACTTCAAGATGCTCAATTTCAACCCAGCTGGAGTCGCAGGCACCGAGCTGCTGAATGTCACTTCTTGAATGTTAAGCAGCTCAGGAACTATCCTCCGTGTGCAACAAGTTGTGGACAGTACCACAGCCACAGCATTTCAACCAGCTGAAACGTTGCTGGGACACGAGCCTGCCTGGAAAGGTGGGGCTCAAAGCATTGCAGTCCCTCAGGATTAATGATTTGCCTCGCTTCTGCACACTGAAAGCTTAGAAAAAACAAAAGAGTTCTCAGAAAGCCAGCACACAACAGCTCCAGCCCTTCCTAACCACCGTGACTCTGCAAAAGGGGAAAGCAATGGGTCACAGCAATCTGCCTGCAGCACAGCCAGCAGCACGGGGGAAACCCTATAGCTCCTGGTGTTTCTAGGTTTCACCTGCCAAAGCCCAGCTCAGGAGCTGAAAGGAGGGAGCAAGGCTCTTTTTGGCCATGCATGAAGCTGTTTAGTCTCTTTGCCCTCAACTGCGAGGGCTGAGACAGCTTATTGAGTTAAAGGGACAGTGAGAGCCTCATTTTCCTCTTAGGTATCTTCAGTTCACTGTGGCAGTCGTACCTACCCTTAATTAAATGAAAGAAAAAAGAGAGACAAAGAGCTCTCTTCTGCTCATCCCCACAGTTGCTCACAGGTTCTACCATGGGCTGCCCAACGAGCTTCTCTTCGGGATGGGTGCAACAAAAGATAAATAAGCACTGAAGCTGGAGTCCAGCAGGAGGGACTTGTTATGAACAACGATATATGAACACAGCAGCACCTTCCACATGGAGTCTGCAGCTGCGTTTCTGAAGTCTGCAGTTCTGAAGATTACATGGCTCCTTCTGCTAACAGTGATAGCAACGGCCAAGCACAAAACTGCAAAAAGCAGCTGCACCCTCCCAAGAGGAACCGAAGAGACGGATTTTCTGCCATAGCTGAGAGTATCCAGCTGTTCAGTGGGAACTCTGAACTTGCTTCATACCAACTCCAAGAGCAAACAATGCAATGTTACTCCCACTGCTGCCTACTTAACTGAATCATTAGTGAGACCCTCAGTTGGGACAAAGACAGAAATATCAATCGAAGTTTGCTTAACCACGAAATAGCAACAGAGCCCAGACTTAGGAGTTGCACTGTGCTGCAAAACCCCAAACATACAATTCTGGGGTTTGCTTTCAGCCAGGAGCTGATGCACACCAGGTTCCCACAGCCCCAGACAGCTTTGGAGAGCACTGGTGGAACAAGGCTGTAAAATAAGTGAAAAGTTTACGGGACAGCACGGCAACCGAGCCTGGGGGCAGCGGGAGAGGGTTTTATCCCCCAGATGCTCACAGTGGGCTCCTAGGCAGTGCCTTGACACCCTTTCATCACAGCTGTTGCAACACAGCAAACATCGCAATAAACGGCTCAGCTTTAACCACTGACACTCCAAGCGCTCCATCCCGACCCGAGCACGGAGGGGGCGACTACAGCCCGGCAGAACACTCGGGAGCACCCCGGCCGGAGCTCAGAGCATCCCAAGCTTCGGGACAGGCGCGAGTTTTGCCCCACAGCCCAACTCCCAGCGGCGGGCACGGGGAGTTAGGCAGACGCGCGAGACCCGGCTCGGCGAAGCAGAGAGGGCAGGGGATGAGAAACCCCCGAGTGCCTCACCTGGACGTGCTTGTCCACCGCCGCGCAGGCTGCCAGCCTCTTGGCCTCCTCGGCCATGCTGCCGCCGGGCCGCCCGCGGCTCAATGCTCTCCGCCCGCCAGCCCTGGCCCTGGCCCTGCCCCTCCCCGGCGGCCGGGCAGCCAGGGGCGTGCTGCGGAGCGGGCCGAGCCGGACGGGGAGCCGCATGCCGCCGCGGCCCGCCCCCGAGGGGCTCTCCCGTGCGGGCTGCAGGCCTGGGCCGAGCCGGCTCCTTCCCTCCTCCTCCTCCTCCTCCTCTTCTCCGTCCTCCTCCTCCTCCGGGCGGCTGGGATTTGTAGTGCGGCACGCCGCGAACTACAGCTCCCACAATGCATGACCGCGGTTTGCCGCTGAGGATGGAGGGTCGGGGCTGTGCTGTGGGGCGGACTGAGGTATGAAGAGTGGGTTCGCAGCACCTGGAGGAGCTGGAGAGGATCGGGATGTGCTGAGGATGGAGTAACTCTGCGATGGAGGAGGGCTGAGGGTGTTCAGCCTGGAGAAGGCGCTGGTGAGACTTCGGCGGGACCTTCCAGCACCCAAAGGGTCCCGCAGGACAGATGGGGAGAGGTGTTGGAAGGGAACTTAAAGGCCATCGGGTCCAACTCCTGCACCGAGCAGGGACACATACAGCTCCATCAGGTGCCCGGAGCCCCTCCGGGCTGACCTGGGGTGGGCACGGTGCCTCACCGCCCTTATCTTGAGAGACTTCTGATAAGCAGTCACCGATAGGCAGCAAAAAAAAACATAAAAGCCTTCTGTAGGTTGCAAAATCCCACTGAGGCTGATGGGAGTTGCAGGTACAAGGTCAGAGCACAATGAGTAGAGAACGGTCCTTTATTTGCGCAACAGAAAAGCTGCTGTCGACTCTTTAGAAAAAATAAATAACTCCCATGCGTGACTGACTTTGTTTTGTTGCCGACCTCTCCAATTCTGCTGTGATTTTTAAAGGCTGGAAACGTTTCCTTTTGTTCTCCCTGGGCAGGCACACCAGCCTTCGGACAATGGGGTGTTCTCTCAACAGAGGCTCTTGTTATCATTCCCCAGGCTTATCTGGGCGAGTGAAGGCCTTACCTTTCTGCACAGAGCAGGTGAGTTGCTCTTAAGGGTGGTTTGGAGGTTCCCCTTAGCATGCAAGCTGCACGTTCAAAGTGCAAATACACACGTGTGGTGAAATATAGATCTCAGGAAGAGTCAGTAGCGCGTTCCTCTGCACTGTGTGAGTGTTCTAACCGAACAAGGTGACTGTTCCTTTCAGTATCCTAAAAGTCTGATTTTCCCCTGAAGTGAGAACGTTGCTGGAGGTTTTACACTGACTTTGGGATGAAACGTAGCCCGCAGTGTGCGTGGAGGAACACAGACATTTCCACTGCCACACAGTGCCGCTTTCTGTGGTCATCTTCTCCCAATTGGCCGAATTTATCCACTGGCCTTACAGATCAGAACACGAGAAAATCCTTCCCAGAACATTCATTGTGCTGAGAATTGCTTATGCACAAAAAGAGACCTTCAAGAAATGGATTTCCCTTAAGTTGAGTGACAACCAAGGGCTCGAAGGCATTCTGAACAATGTTTGCCCCTTGTCAAATCCTCTCCAGGAGCCAATTCTCATCTCTGCTTCAGTACAGAGATGCTTGTACCAGCTCAAACAGCCATTTTCCTTGGCGAACAGGACGTCAACCCTAGCAAAATGCCACACTGAAGAGCAGAGGAGCGTGGACTACCAGGCTGGGAGAGCGTCTGCACGATTCCAGGCACCGAATCCCGAATCCTCTGAGGCTGAAATGACATATTAGGAAATTACACAGTAGCTGAGATAACAGCTTGCTGTTGACAAAAAGGGAAGATTCTGCTCTTTAGTCCCTTCAGCCACCATGCACTCTGGTCCTGGGTATACAGAGCGCACTGGCTCTGGCACGCCTCTGACCCTGTGCTGAACCGATTCACCTTGCCACAAAGGCAACAAGAGCAGTTTCTTGCCAGGTAGGCGAGGTTGAGCTGGCTCAGCCAAATTTACATATAAGAACCCTCTGAACGGGAGTGTTATAATTAGCTTAAGCTGCTCTGGCTGAGCACCGTCCCCTAAAAGAAGTGTTCCCACCCGCCAGTCTATCCCTTGCCAAGTGCTACTTCCACACATTGGCAGGAAGCTGTTGGTTTTTTTGTGTGTTCTTTTTTTCCTGAACAATGAAACAACTAAAAACAGTTCTCCCAACCTTGTGCCTGCATGAGGAAGGCAGTGAGAGCAGCCAGTTGGCAGTGGGAAGGCTGTGGCACACTGAGCCTTGCTTAAAGCTACTGCAAAATGCATACTAACTGGAGTGAAGGCACAACAGCCTCCGAGTGTCAGGTTAGCTGTGTGACTTGCTCGTTTGATAAACAGCATGAAACAGCCAAAGAAAGACAGCAAGACCTAGGAAGGTGAAACTTCACCAGCACACTAGAGAAACCAAGTGGAAGACTTAGCATTTTAAAGCACATCTAACTCATCTCTCCAGGCAAACTCCTGTTCTGGTTGGCAGTAGCTCTCCAAGCCTGCTCCTCCAGTTATATTCCAGCAATTCCATTCTTCCTACCTGATTTTTTAACTCCAGTGTGGAGTGTAACACCTCCTTCACTTCTCATCTCTGCTTTGACCTGGCGCTTGATACAATTCCGCTTATGGAAAGATACCAGCAGAAGCGGTGACTCACTAATTACAATATATGCATCTTTTTGGGGCTCTGAGCTTTCCTGGGAGAAATGACAGGCTGTAAACTATCACTCGGCAGACTTCTAATGGCCCTCGATGCAGGGCAGCCACAAGGTGGCATGCTGAGCTTTCACTGCTGTGCCTCGATGCTCCGAGAGCAAGTTAATCAAGAAAAAGCAAGCAGGTCTTCAGTGGAGTTAGGTAAAACGTCATTCCTATTAACATCCATCCGCCCTGCAAGTGCAGCCTTTGATTTCCAGATAAACGGCTGGTTGGATTTGAAGTTATTGTCATATGATTGAAATAGATCTCTTATGTCACTCAGACTAAGCAGCATGTGAGTCATGCTTTGCAAGAAGCAGGAAGTTTGGCTTTGTTGACACAAGTTTTTAACACAGAGAAAAGTATGCTGCCGTACTGCAGTGTTTGGCTTAAGGATTTCTGAATAAGATTATCAGTCGATCAGAGAAATACTTTTCCAAAACAGGAAAGTAATGGCTTTTAGGTTACGATTATTATTCCTTATGCTGCAGTGGTAAAGGGGAATCTAGTAGAAAAGACTCGCTTGTAAACAGTTGCAGCCCCCAAAAACAAAAGGCAGAAATGGGCGGACTGCTGATCTGGGACAGGGGGTGGGAAGAAATACAAGACGAGTTAATACACGTGGGTGTGGTAGGGACACTTGCACAAGGCTGTTGCTGCCATAAGCGTAATAAATCTTCAAGAACCAGCACAAAGGTAAAAGTGCTGGCCTAGTGAAGTATGGAGGTATCCTGCAACTTGCGGTGGGTTATTGAGTCTTTCATAGAATCATAGAATCATAGTGGTTGGAAGGGACCTCAAAAGATCATGGAGTCCAACCCCCCTGCCAAAACAGGTTCCCTACACCATGCTTCTAAGTAGCTGGAAAAAATAGTAGGAAAATAAATGTGTTACTGCAGAAAGCATGGCACAATACTAAGATCTGGTGTACAATCTATAAAGGAGTCTATAAATAACAATTAGAAGATCTTCAGAAAGAAAAAAAAAAAAAAAAAAAGGAGTTCATTCGAGTGGCTAAGGAACCACAATTGCAGATTCGAGAAAGAAAATACCTTGGGGGCTGGAGATAAATAGCCAAAATGGAGGAAATAAAAAACACTGCTATAAATGAGAAGTGATGGTAAGCAGAGCAGTTATTGGAAGTGAAGCGCATCAATGGAAATCCATAGCTGGCAAGGCTGAGCACAGCAAGAATCCCAGAAAAAAAACTCTCCTAGAGGCCCATTACGGGATGAACGTGATTCAGATGTCGATAATGATCGCAGAAGCCTTCACTGAACATTTATGATCTGCACGTTAACAGCGATGTGGTGAATTTCGGTCCGTTAGCAAAGGGATAACTGAGACCCAGGAGCTGGATTAGAGCTGGCTGCCAGGATCCTTCGTGTTCCTCCTCAGTAAACCTCGAAAGACCAGGGGGAGACTCTAGAAAGCGATTGGGAGTGCCAGGACAGTGCGTGCCTTCATAAAGGGCAGCAGGTGACGTACAGCAAACGTGGAGGTGAGAACTGCTGGCCAAGCACCAAAAAATGGGGGCTGACTCGGTTATAAAGCAGCGAGCCATACTTCACAGCACACGCTGAGGTAAAAGCGGTGTAATGCAACGTCATTTCGGCATGTTAGACACTGGCCATGCAGATGCTCCTGGTTATAGATGGCTGTAACCCGCACTTATATCCACGCAGACTGTATATCCACGGATACAGCCGCTCCTAACTCCAGGATCGCAGCCACCGTCAGTGTTTTCATCCCTCATTCGGAGGGAAACGTAAAAGCGGCGCCTCACGCGGCGCTTCTCTTCAGGGAACCGCCGCCACCTTTCCCGCCCCGCGGGCGCTTCCCGCCGTCCCCGCCCAGCCCACACGGCCACAGAGCCACGTCTCCACAGCGGCCGAGGGCCGGCCGGGAAGGGGCGGGGCCGAGCAGCCCGGCTCTCCAGTCAGCGACGCATGTGGTGCGCCGCCTCCGCCAATCCGCGAGCAGCTCGGTGAATCATGCTCTTCCGATTGGCCGAGCCTCGAAAGGGAGGGGGAGAGAGCGGCGTGAATCCGATTGGCCCGGAGGCTCTGTTGACAAACACCTCTTCCTCCCTCCCTCCCCCTCGGCTGAGCCAACGGCAGAGTAGCGGCGAGCGGAGCGACGCGCAGGAGAGCCAATGGGATCGCTCCTCGCCGCGAGGGGGCGGGGCGGCGGCGACGGCGGTGCCGGTACGTGGCGAGCGGGCGGGGCGCCGGGTGCCCATTCCGCGGCGGCGTTTGCGGCGTTGGCAGCGTTCATGCCCTAAAAGCTGCCTTGAGGCGGGGCCCCTCCATGCGGGGCCCGCGGTGCCGCAGCGCTCTGGCCGCCCTCACGGTTCTCGTCTTGCTGGGAACGGCGGCGGGCGCTGAGGAAGCTCCGCAGGGCGATGCCGCGGCGGCGGAGGCCGCTTTCGGGCTGGGGGCGGCCGCCGCCGCTCTGCCGGCCGCCAACGCCGATGTGACGGTGGAGGACGACGTGACCGCCGCGCCGCTCGGAGAGCAGGAGGCGGAGGGCAGCGGGGAGGCCCGGAGCGGCGGCAGGTGGGCACGGAGCCGCGTGAAGGGGACCGGGGCGGGGGTGAGGACGCTGCGGCCTGGTGCTGCCCTGGGGACGGGCTCTCAGTCTCGATGCCGTGGGCTGGGAGGGGGGAGAAGCGATGTGGGGCCGGGGTTGCCCGGTGGCCGACTTGGAGAGCGCTGAAAGGGAACGCTTCGTGACCACAGGCAGCGAAAAGCTGCGGCGGAGAGGTGGTTTTAATGAATGACTCAAGCGCGGCTGCGTTGCTGGGCTGTTCGGTGTGTGCTTGGGAATTGGCTGAGAGCAGATGAGGTGATAAACCGCAGAGTCAAAGGGAGAAGAGCGTGACTTAATGCTTCCTATGCGCGAGAAGCCCGGAGCTTTCTGTTGGTGTACCCGAGCACAAAACTGGCTGGTAACTTTGCATCCTGTTTTGTGTAAAGCAGATCTGTTAGCCTGTCAGCGACAGGAGCATCCGTTTGTGTGTCAAGCCATCAAAATCCTGGCTAGTTTACTCTACTCTACTCAGTTTTCAACATGACCTTAATTTATTTACCAACCAAAGTGCTTAGAAACAATTGTTTCTGGTTTATATCTATGGAGTTGAATGGAAGTGCACCAAAGATGTTCAGTCTGACAGTTTAAGCCCAAGATTAAATGCAGGGATTCTCTCATTGATCAGCTCATTGGCATAGTTTTGCTGTTGTCAAATCATGGAGCTGTAGTATTTGCCTGCTTTATTTTTTCCATCTGTGAGATGTCTATTCCCCTGAGCTAATTGTTCTTCAGCTACGAAATATCAGCAAACAAGGGCTGAAAAAAAACACCACTTTAAACAGTTTTTGCTTTAGGCAAATAAATGTAACCGTGGTTTTGAGGAGTTTTTCTTTCTCAGGAAAAAAAAAAAGCAAATATAATGATTGCTGGCTTGCTTTGCTCTTTGCTTGCAGTCGTGCAGGTTTTGAAGTTGGAGTGGACAGTCAGAGTTTGACAAATTCTTGTACTTGTTGTGCCCCATATGGCTTTTGTTTTCAAGTTTAAAGTTAGGCTTGTGGGTTTTTTTCCAGCTGAAGCAAGAATAGCAGTAAATATTGTACTTAAGCAATGATATGTTCTGCTTTCTTTCAGTAACAGAAATAACTCATTGCTAGGTGCAACTCTTTTGCACAGCAGAAGTGTGTGGCCAGGCCAAATCAGTGTTCTGCTGTCCTGTTGACATCTTCCCTTTATGTCTTGTCCTCTTTCTTCTGTTTGTAGGTAAATGAGACCTTGCTACATGAAGTAGAGCAGAGCTGAGTTCAGGCTGCCCTATCCCAAAGCCTGCTGCCCTCTTCATGGGAGGTAGCTAGTGGTTATAGAAGGCCTCTCCTGGGACTCATAAATGTGTGACAAATCCTTTAATAGTTTTGAGAGGGAACGTTGTAACTGCACTTTAATAACAAATCAGTGAAAGAGGAGAAGAAATCAGAAAACAGATTTTTCAGTTAATTATAGAGACTACTTCAGGATGTGGTGTGCTTGAAGGGGGAGTATGTTCGGATGTTTTCTCATATTGGAAAGTGAAATCTGACAGCATAGTCTGTCTGCTGCTGAGATGAGCATCTTTGTATGCACTACTGTACTGATCGTTTGCCTGAGTCCTCCTTCTGGCCACCTTTAAGGTCCGAGGAGGGATGTTCTCCTCCTCCATTACCTTGTTCATAATGTGCTCTGGATCTCTAGCTAGGGACAAGGTGAAACCATGTGAGTGTCTTTTTACTGATGCTTGTTTATCAGGTGGCTGGAATCAAGAATACTGTTATTTCAGGAAGGGTATTAGGAAATTCTTCTCAGGAGTGGTAATGCCCTGGCAAAGGCTGCCCAGGGGAAATGGTGGGGTCACCATCCCTGGAGGGGTTCAAGAACTGTGGAGATGTGGGCACGATGGGCTGGGGTTGGATTTGATGAGCTCAGAGGTCTTTTCCAACCTTAATGATCCTCTGATTCTATTTCAAGTATGTCAATGACTGAGTACTTTAACTGCAACCAGCAACAGCTTGCAAAAAGATGAATAAAACCCAGTCTTTCTAACCCAGAATAAAATTTCATTTTCTTAACCATATGCTGCTGATGTAAGTATTTGGCATTATATGCTGCAGTAAGCTCAAGATAGCACAGTGGGGTGACAGAAAGGAAGTGGTTTACCTGTCTCTAAACTCTGAGTGAAGCAGTCTCCTGAAGTAGCCACCTAAATAGACTCTATCAGACTGTTAATCTCCTGCTTGATCAGAACACCTGAAAGTTGGGGAAAATCTTTTTCTATTCTTGTCACCTATTCATGCTTTCAGTACTGCAAGCAACAAGCAGGTGGAGTTTGGGAAACAAAGTCCATTTTCCAGCTGTTAGCTGATGGAGGTAACAAGGAGTGCTGCAGCGCCTAGAAAGTGTTGGGGGCTGTTAGGGTCCACAGTAGCCCTTGGTTGAACTGGTTTAAGCAGAAAGTGTGTGCTGTTGGTACAGAAGTTCTCCCTGAAGGCATGTTTTTTAAATATTAAAAATGAAAATATATATATATATATGGGCCAAACTTAAAACTTAGGTGCAGTTACTTTATGATTTATCTGAGGACGTGATGTGGGTGCAAGTTCAGAAAGTTGCCACGTTGAGTGGCGAGGCTTCGAAGATGAGGGCTTTTGGGAGGAGGTTGTTACCTACATCTGTTGAGTAAAGATCATGTGAAAAGACATGGAGGCATAAAATATCCGTTATTTAGGTTTCATGGAAGCAGGAAGATAGATAAATGAGGTGGGAAGGAGGCGCAGCACCCTGTGATGTTAGGATCCGTCTTCTTTACTGACCAAGGTTATCTTCACAGCTGTGTTCAGCTGTGCTGAACCTTCTCTTTCATATCCAACTTCTCAGCTGGATCAGTGTGACATTTAAATAGGTCCACTTGGAATATTTTTTTCATGCAGTGCCAGAGGGCTTCAGATGAACTTTTTTTTTTTTTTGCCATGAAACAATCAGATTGTGTTAAATGTGCATCCGAGGCCTTTCATGTCTGAGCACTTCTTTACAGTGCATGATAATATCTCCTGCAGTCCAGTTTATTATTAACCCAATCTTGCTTTCTGCACTGTTGGAATAATTAAATGTACTCTGTTTATAAAAACACGGATTCCACTGTTCAAATATTTGCACATCTGACACTTTTCTTAAACTAAAAAACTTAGGGAAGAATGTATTGCTTAGCCACCTTTGGAAGTCAGGGCTGCAGTTATTTTTGCTACAGGTTGAAGATGTATTTAGTTGCTCACACAGGTATAGGAACAATTCTCCCCCTTCCCACCTGTGTACCAACCTTCCTATCAGGCTTATTTGCACAGTTCCTCATTCTCATTGAAACCCTTGTCTATAAAAAGTTCTGGGTCACTAAATCCTGCTGCCCTCAGTGTACGCAGTCTGTAAAGAGATCAGACTACTCCCACTGCCTTTGAAAGTCAGTGAGCTTGCAGCAAGCCACAACTGCCCACACATCCCTGGTCTTTTCTGGTCAGAGCACAAGTTTCAAGGAACTAAAAAGACGGTTCAGAAATGTTCCGTTGGTGTTTTAGCTCTGTGAATTGTGTTGGTGTGTGTTTTGTTTGTTTTTAATTAATTCTTGAATCCTGGCCCGATCAGAATTGCTTGTTCTAATTGGGCTACAACGTAGGAAAATTGATAGGCTTCAGGCACTGTAGAAACCAGCAGCTGCCTTGCTGTTGCCTCGCATTTCCAGATAGGCTACTTAAAGCTTAAGTGGCATAAGTCAATTTGCTTGCTTTGTTACCTGTAGTGGCTGGAGATTTCTGGCCTTCTGTGCTTATCTTGGGCGAGACTTCTTTGTTTTAGGACACTTAAATCTCCCCCAGGATTTCCTTGTTTCGTCCAGAAGCACTGAAAACTTAGTTGTGGCTTAAACCAGTATGCACTAAAAAAAAAAAAAAAAAAAGGTACTTGATTTATTCTTTCTGGTTTTGTTTGATTTGAAAAGACATGTTAAAGGTCTCTGTGAAATCAGTCAGATCTATACCGTTTACATACGTATTTTTAAAGAGGAAGATATCATTCAGTATTGTTGTGGTAACACATGCATGTCTCACCAAGAAATCAGCTGCCTTCCCTTGAACTGAACTCTGAGAGCATCTTATAGCATATAAATTAGTTTGATAAGCAGCGACAGGCTTGTATTTTCTCATTGATAGAACTGGCAAATTAAATGCTGTTTTCTGGAGCGAACTGACATGGTTTTGTGCTTAATGCAGTAGGAATCTAGCCTTAGAAAACATCTAACTGATCAGTTCCCTGTTGCTGGGGTTTTGACTGTGGGTGTTTCTACTTGCAGATCTCTGGTAATTATCAGCACTCTGGATGGACGAATTGCTGCGCTGGATCCTGAGAACAGTGGGAGAAAGCAGTGGGACCTGGATGTGGGGTCAGGTTCTCTGGTGTCATCCAGCCTCAGTAAACCCGAGGTAAGGCTTGATCTCTCTTCTGAAACAGAACTGTCAGTGATAAATTGAATGCTGTTTCTTCCATATTTAGTATTTGTTAAATAATGCAGCAAAACTAGCATGGACAAAGTTTGACAGCTGGTCTCAAACTTTCTTTTTTGTGAGGCTTACATCATGTTGCTGTTTCAAACTTGAGTGGGTCCTACTATTGGCAGGGTTGGTAACTATCAAATTAGGTGATGTAACCGGGTTTGGGAATTGTGTGCAGTTGCTGACTTGAAGCAAGTTACTTGAAATTTGAATGGAACAGAAAGATCATCTGCTTTGTATTACTAGAGTATGTTTTGGCAAGTACTGTCATCTGCTTTTGTTGAGGGGGGGAAAAAAAAAAGTCCTTGCAACTTAAGAAACACTCTTTTGTTCATTTGTTATACTAGATAAGCAGGCTGCCTATGAAATAGAATGTGTTAGCAATGGAATAGAGCACTGAAGGTCACCCTGAAGGACTTAGTGGGGAAGGGTTGCATCATTACTCACAGATAGCTGTAACGAGGAAATTTAGGGAGTTAAATTTCTTGTTTGGTGCCATTTCCTGCATCAGTGGTTATATTTCTACCAGTTTAGAATTAACTTAAGCAAGAAATTAGAGTTGTGGGTTTTTTCCTTCTTCCTGCATTGATGAACTGATTCGCGAGTTGACACCGAGCTCTCCTTAGAATTAGGAGTAAGTACACAGCTGTGAAGTGGTTTGTGGTGCTGGCAAAATGCACAGTCCTTCACTGTCACAGATGGTTGAAGCTGATAACCTGTCCTACACCATACTTTTACATTAAGAACAGCAAAGAATGAAAGTTGAATAAGGGGTATTCAGTCTGTATGAGTGTGGTTGCTTGTGGTTCCTTGTTACATCTACACGACCTCTGTTGAGAGATTTGGTTTGATGCTGTGGTTGTTGAAGGATAAGAGCTAGTAGTAAGCATCTCAGTCTGATTGCAAAGCTGAAATGAACATTGACCCGTGTTCCCTTGTTTCTGAGAGACTTTTATTTCCAGGTTCAATTTTTTGATGCTTCTTCAAAGATATTTTTGTGTTTATATTCTTTTGTAAAAGAAACGCTGTGGGAAGGAACTTCTCCAAAAATGCATTCTACAGCAGAATTGGAAATAGGAAGGCTGTGGTGAGCTTGGTGAAGAGGAATGTGTCCAACAGGAACTGTCATCCTTCCCAAATAACTTTTTGTACCAGGAACTTTAAATATTGGCCTGTTACCAGTTGCTGTGGTGCTTCAGATTAGGAACAAAAATAGAATGACCATGTATGAAACAAGTATTTGAAATCTATACAAAGAAAGTAATTTTTTCTTTTAAATACCATGAACTCATGTCTTTATAGGCATCAAGAATTCTAGCATATAGTACTGCATGAGTTTTCTTACGAATTAATATTTTTGTGACTAAGCCATATATTCTTTTCATGTGGTGTGACATTAGAAACTGAAGGTTGATGCTTGAACATCCAAAGTTGTGCTTTGTTCATGCGCTGTTTAGTTCATTTCTCTGGCTACAAGTTAGTGAGCTATGGGAATCCCTAAATTACAGTTTGAGTGTTTTATTTATATATATATATATATATATATATATATATATATAAATAAAACACTCAAACTGTAATTTGGGATATGTTTAGATGGGCTTCCAAATTGTTGCATTTTTGCATCTATGGCCAAAACACTAATGGCTTTTGGCAGTTTACGTGCAGGCCTTTAGGGGATAACTGGTAAAATTAGAAGTGCATGTTCATTCTGACTTTTTAGAAGCTGTTAAGAATTATGAATGTAGTCTGTTTGGAAGAGTGTTTAAGACACAAAACTTACTGAAAACTTTGAGTAGTGAACATTCCACATTAACTGCACTGAAGTATTTCAGTATTTAAAAGTCAGTTTTCAGCCTAGTGAATCCATGGGCTACTTGATGGAATAGCTGGCCTCTTTAGTGTTGTTGAGCCATCTCTATTTTGAGTCAATATCTTAAATTCCCCGAGGTCTCAAAGTTTCTCCTGTCTCCATTTCAGTGTTTCCATTCAGATTTGGGCATGTGGCATGTTTCCTCAAAGTAACTGCTGAGGCCTTTTCTTCCTCTTCCAACATTTTTGAGGTAGCAAGTTCTCTTTGCTTACAACCACAACATTATCTTTTGCGTAGAGTGGTATAATCATGTATGTTGTTTATCTTCATCTTGCTAGAAATGGCAGGTGGCAAATTCCTTCTGCATTACATTTGGAGTGTTACTGTGCTCCTTCAGAATGAGGGCAGTGCGTGCTGCTGCGTCTCAATTCTTTCTGACTTTTCTAAAACTTTCAGCTATGTTGGGTGAGAACACAATGAATTCCAAGTCCTGGTGCCACAGTATTAAATCCATTTCTAAATGTACTTTAAGAAAAGGCATGAGGAATTCAAACTTTAATTGTTTAATAGAACTATAGTTGCTGCCTTTGCCTAATTGCAAAGTGTTAACTTGTCTATTTGGAGCCTGTGTGTTAATTAGGAAAGTGAGAGAGTAAAATTTCAAATGTTCCAGCAGCTCTGTCAAACACTTCAGATTTTGAAACTACTCCTTAAGACACCAACAAAAAGAGTTCTTCATCGTTTGTCATGTGAACAGATCAATTAGAAGGGAAAATCTGCTGAACCACTGCTTGTTTGTCTGGGTAACTAAAATAGTAAAATTCTTTGTCTCAAAGCTCCTATGTACATAACCACGGTCAGCATGCCAATGCTGCAGATGTATGAGGTTGCATTTCAGCCTTGTGCATCACAACTTTATTTCCTTAGTCACTGTTACGATGAGAAACTGCTCTCTCAAAGCTGCACATTGCAACGCCAAGATTTGTCGTTACCTGTGCATAAAGATCGCCTGCTGAAGTTCAGGGTGAAGTCACTGAATCTTACCTTTTCCGCAAGTGAATGTGGAATGAAAAACGTTTACTCTTTAAACTTTTTAGAGAATACACCATCTGTAGTTAGAATACATTTTGGAGAGGAGAGTCAACCTGTTAAAATTAGAGCTGCCTCTCATGCAATGGAAGTGGTTTATAACACATTGTTCTGAGACTGTTGTCATGTACTAACAAGGGTGTTGTGTTCTCTTATTTGCATAGCTTCATACTGAATTGCTTAATGGGATTCTGTCTTTCTTTCATGTGTTATCTGTTACACAAGGAGAACTAGTGTAAGCTGGCAGTGTATTTAATTTCTGGCCAGTAGAGGTGAGTGTGGCAAGGGGTGGCTGGAAGAGAGGTAGTAAGAGACATTAAAAGACGTATCACCCATAAAGATACTGCTGTGGAAAAGCTGGTAGCTTTTTTTTTTTCTAGTGTGGTAAGAAAAGACAACAAGTAGCATACTCCATGGTGATGATGTGAGAGTAGCAGCTTAAAGATTTATGACTGAGGTTTTTTTTTCTTTGCTGTCAGGAATACTGCAGGGAGTTCAGCCCGGCAGAGTGGCACTAGTTGTGTTTTCAGTGGCCCAGGTAGAGGGTATACAGGAATGTGTTCAATAAAAGTAACTTCCTTGGTCACAATTCTGTTGTAATGGACTAATCTCTAAGTAAGATCTGGTTTTTGCTTTGTTATTTTAACTGGAATTTGAGATTGAGACCAAAATAATAATTTATCCCCTGGGCATGACATTTGTAGGAGCCACAATAAACACAGCACTATTCAGGAAAAACAAAGTAATGGGTTTATATATTATAGCAAAATTTACCAACACCCTCAGCACTGTAAAAGTTTGCAGTATAGCCACACAAGATAAGCTTTGCTACAAACTCTCAAGGAACTGTGAAATCTTTTTTTGGACCTAAAAGTGGCAGGTTGCTGGTTCTTGTTTTTTTGTGGGATGGCCTAGGATTTCCTTGAGAGAAATACAGAGATGCAAAGAAGTTTTATACTGAAATCAGCAGAAAACTGATTGTATTTTATGTGAAGTGGATCTATGGATATCTTCAGTAGTTTCTTTTTTTTTTTTCCTTTGGAGAAGACAAGGCTGCTGTGTAGAGCAGGCAGTTGTGGAAGAATTTCAAGGTCTCCAAAGCTCTGCTAGGATTTAAAGGATTTAATGTACAATGTGAATGTTTTGGAGTTGTTCTTATTCTTTGCTTTAACTGTGTCATGAACAGTTTCACATCTTCAATGCTTTTGAAGAACTAAAAAAAGGAATACAAATCTGTGCTGCAGTGCCATTAAATTTGGCATTTGCTTTCAGGTGCCTGGACTTTGATCCATGTTGGATAAAGCATCTGCTGCACCCAGTCCTGGGCAGGGTAGGGACAAGAGTTATCCTAGGCTGTCCTGGGAACATGAGAAACGATTCAGCCTCACTCATCCTTTGCCCTCTTACATTTCAGCGTGGAAGAAGTTGCCAAACCCACAGTGAAGCAGGTCAGGGCAAGGCGAGAGGTCAGCGTGCCCTCTGGGGTCCTGGCTTGTGAGTTCTGGATTCTCTTCTGTGTGTCCTCACAGAGGTTAGGGGTGGGCGAATAATTTAACTAACTGCCTCTTTGAAAGAGAGATCTTCTGACATCAGCTGCAGGAAAATCACACCCATCACTTACAGCAACCCTGCAGCAGCGTTTTATTAACCTGAATTGAAATGAGGTTTTCTGTTTGGCCCGTAGTTTTCTAGTTTAGTTAGTTTTCAATTAAGTCATTCTCTGTAAATACCGTCCAATGAAAAGCTGAGATGTGTTTTTCGGGTATGGGTGGGGAGTACTTCAGGCTGTCAGTCATGCAGTCATGTTTGTTCGAGTGCTTTCACTTAAAGGGTTATTATATCAGCTTTTGACTGGAGTGCTGAATGTTATGAGTTCCTATCAAACCTGTACAAATCTTTCCTGACACTCCTAGCAGTCACTGGATAAAATAAAAGGAGGTGCTTTTCAGTCTACACAAAGCACTGGGAAAATGGCTGTCTCTGCTCTGGCTTTTTGCTTACAAGCAAGTTGCTCTGCCTGGCTCACTAGGGTTAATCTGAACTTTGAATGTGTTCGTGCATCTTAAAACATCTGGCACGGGACACATCAGCAACAGAAGCAATCTGTTCTGCTTAGCACTTGGCTTTGTGCACAATTCAGGCTGCTTTCAGGAGCAAATGCTGTGTAGTGAGGTCTGTCTGCCACCCGCAGAGAGTAAGAAGTTGGTCCTCTATGGTTCAGAGTATATGTAAAACTCTGAAAAACAAAACTGTACTCCGGAAAGGGAAGAACGAAAATGTTTTAAATTTCTAGTGATGCTGCAAAATTGTTTTCACAGCTGTTCTGTGTTGTAACCAGGTGCAGAGCCCCAGATTGCCACTCAGTTCAAGTAGACAGAGTGTGTAAATCAATTGACTTGTTATTCAGGTGAGTAAAAACATTTACATTGTAAAGAGAATGTATTTCTTGGCAGGTAAAGTGATAGGCGTTTCCAGACAACTAAGTATATTAGAGTTCCTTGTGTCCTGTAGTTCATTCTTTGTATGCTACTGGGATAGATGCAGGACCACCAGATGCTCTGGTTGCTGGAGGTATTGTTCCTCTGGAGGAAGGCATAAGCTGGTTCTCCATCATACATCTTGTCTGTAATAGAAATGGAATTAAACTGCACTGAATGAAATACAAGATGTGGAGATTGATAACGATTTTGTTGAGGGTTAGAGGTGATCCGTTTATAACGGAATATTGTGTGGTAAGAGGTCCTGTGACAGGTTATCAGCTGCCATCTCTATTCCTCTGCAGGGAAAGGAAATGTGATCCTATGGTGCTTGAGGGCAGAGAGAGATATTAGAGTCGTAAATGGTCCTGGAAAGGCTCATAATGAATGAGAAGCGAGTGTCCAGAATTGTACTTCAAAGGAAGATAAATTCTAATTGCAATTGAGACAGAAAAGGCTTATTAGGGCTATCAAGGGGAGTGGAGCCTGTGTTTTACAAGAAAAGAATAGATGTGACTGCTCTTTAACTACATGGGTGTATTATGATTACTGATGACCCAGACATTTCTGTTGCTGGCAGCATGCAAGGTGCACTTGGCAATAAAGCAGTGGATGCTTTGCGAGCTTGCTGAGTGCAGATCTTTGCTGCTTTCTGGGTGAAACTAAAAGTATAATTCTTCTGGCAATCATTTTATTTAATTTGGGGGACTAAATACCATTGGCAAAAGGCAAATTGTTTTTAAGTATCTGAATGGCAGCAAGTTGCCCTATAGTAGCGAATCAAAATGAGCTTGTTAAAGAGAGAAATCTGTGAGGAAAGGGGGATTGCTAATGAACACTTGAGCAAAGCTGGAGGTTAACGTGATGCAGCATCGTGTTTTTGATTGGGTAGCAAGTAGGTCTGTTGCTTAGACAAGTGGCCTTGTGCTGCTGTGAAAAATACATCTTCAAAAACAATCATTTGAGTTTAGTGACTTGTGCAATCAAAAAGAAAAAGAAGAGAAAAAGGGCTTCCTATAAGAGCGGCTTGGTGGCTTTCTTGCTGGCGCTTAGAGTAGTTAGCACTGATGAGGCTCTGATAAAGTGCTGACATGTGTCTCTAACTTGTGATGTAAGGATGTCTGAGGGGGAGGGGGGGATGCAACAGCTTCCCTTACGAGGCACGTGGGGAGCTGGAATAATGAGATATTGTGGCTTGTGTGATATCGGAGCACTCAGCCCTAATTCTCACAAGTGATGCTCTTCCTCGAGCAGTGTCGGCGAAGTTTTCTCTGCCAGTCACTCCGGGTTAATGGTTATGGCCAACTTTTCATCTGTTATGCTGACAGACGTGGTCAAAACGTATCGCAGCAAATCTTGGAGAGGTCATTTATCATCATCTTGCTGTCTCTGTTTAGTTATCTTTGTAGGAGCCTGTAATTTAATTACATATGGTACACTGCATGTTTTGTATTGGCTGTTAAGCAGCTCCAGTGTTTTCTGTTTTGAAATGGCTCGGCTCTAGTGATGCCTAGACAAATACTCATTTCAGGACAGAACAAATGACTGAGATACTTGGAGCCTAGCTGCTCAAAGTGTTTTGTTCTGCTCTAAACTACTTTTGAACTTCTGGCCTGTAACTTCATCTGTAAAAGGAAGTGCTTGTTTTGAGCATCAAGCACTTCAGACAGTTTAGCAAATTGCACAGCTGCTGGTAGCTCGTTTCCTAATTTCATCTGCACTTTATCCTCCATACACAGGTAACAATTTTTCTCTCGGGATCACTGCATGTTTCGTGTAGCCCTGCAGGTCGAAGGGGTGTTAAAACATCTTCAGACATCCCAGTATTGGAACAGTACCAATTTTGACATAGCTACTAGTGACTTTCAGTATGATGCCTGTTTCTGTAAGTGAAATGCTTGGGGTAATTCTCGTTTTCCTCACTGGCCTTTTCCTTTACATGCCATTGGTTTCAGTGACCTCAGAGGTGGACTCAGCAGCAGCGGCTCCAGTGTGCCTTGGAAAGGGCTGCTCTTAACTTCCAGAATACTATCGAAGTCTTTTCTTCTTAATAAAACTTACTGTGTTAAAGAGGGGGATGGAATAATGTCAAAATAAAATCTTTCTTAAAGCACTGTGAGGTTTTTTTCCCTTATTAAGAAGAACAGTTTTAAAAGTCTGTTACCATGGCAGCAAAGCAGGCTGGCATCTCTGCAGTCAAAATCCCAAGCCTTGTTTGACTGTGATTAAAGTAACAGTGGTGTTTTAGTTTGCTGCTCTTCAGAAGAAGGGTCTGATTGCACAGTACTTGGTGTTGGAGAACTGATTTCTTTTGAAGCTGGGGCAGTTCAGTTAACACGCTGCAGTTCCTGTTTCACTACATGGCTGCTCAGGGGAGGGCAGAGGACAAGGTAGCACTAATTCTTTTGATGGCCAACTTAAGCCAAACACAATACAATGCCCCTGGTGCTGGCATTGAGTGTTTTAATTCTCAAGCTGCTCTGCTGCTGTCATCTGTTACTGCTAGCACTGCTCAGTGTAAAAGGCAGTTCTGTAAGCTGCCAGTGTCCTGACATGCAATTGGGTTTTAAGACCCAAAGGGTAGAGTTATGCTGGAGATACCAACTACAGTCATTTAATAGAGTTGTTGGAAGTATGTTGTAGGTGTTGCTTTCAGCAGCAGCAGCTTCTTGACTGTTCATCCAGGCACAGGATTCTAGTGTTTATTCTGTTCCATGGCACTGTACTAATCACACATGAAACACAGGACCTTGAAAGTTAAGCTCTCTGTCTTGGCCCAATCTTTCCTAACCAGTGAAAGGTGAAACAGGCAGTGCCAGCCAGTGGAGGATAAGCATGGAGGAGAAAGAAGGAGAAAAATGTGTTCAATTAAAACTATTTTCGTATGGGTTTTAACATGGGTAGAAATGAGAGAGCAGATATGGACACTTCACAAATCCTGTGAACTCCTGTTTCTGGGTGAGCCACAGTGATAGAAGTCATCCTGAGGTTTTAAAACCATATGTGCTCACTTATCCTATGCAAAGCTGGTGTGCCTCTTCACTATATTGCAGTCTGACTGAGGTGAAACCTACTTCCTTCACTACTCTGATGTGCTGCTCAGGCATAGGCTGCCTTCTTCAGAGCAGGAAGGTCTTATATTGCCTGCACGGACCGCAGCAGCACATACTGATGTGTCAGAGTTCAGGTGCAGCCTTTCTCAGTGCACTGATCTCAAAGATGCTTTCAGCATGTAAACTATTTAACAGAAATAGGATGCTGTTAGGAGCAGGTATGTGCTTTGTAAGCAGCTGCTATGCAGAAAGAAGTGTTTTTTTATAAGAAAGTTTTTCTAAACAAAACAGTCATCTGTCTGTAGGTATTTCCAGCTTCTTTGCTGCCCTTGAGCACATCTCAGAAGGTCACTTTACATATGAGTGATGCGAATCATAGAATCCCATTTCCAGTCAATTTTCTTGGCTGGTTAAACAGCACGGTGTACTCCAAAGAATACTTTGCTTTTCCACCAGTGCTTCAGGCAGTGGAATAGCTTAACTGAACAGCCTTTTGTTTTTGTAGAAGATTGTGCTGCTGTCTGGAGCTTTGTTCTCTCCTTAAGGCAGTGTCAGTTATGTGGACCGTGCAAAAAGTTTGAAGGAACGTGTGTCCTTACAGTATAGCCTGTCCCTTCATGCCAGTGTGTTCTCAACACGGTTTGCCAGTCATGCTGTTGTCCTTGTGCAGCCTGCACTTCAGCTATCAAAAGCGATTCTGAAGGGAAAATGTGCATCAGCCATCCTGAAATCCAAGCTGAGGAGCAGAAATAAGCTTTCTTATTGGAAGAAAGAAATAAAGCGGTGTATCTGTGCAGATATCTCCCAGCATGCATATTGAAAAGGTAGGCAACAAATCAGTTCCAGGCTAACTTGAGCTAGGTTTATCTTAAGGCTGCGCCCTGTGTGTGACCTGAAAATCTGTAGAAGCTTAAGTATAGAGATATCCCTGTGTATGTGCCTGCAATTTCTTTTTAAACATGGAATGTGAAGCTTTTTCTTTCCCCGATTTGTTTGTGCTGATTCTTGTTTCCAGCCTTTATAATGAAACTGCTAAAGCTGTCTCTTAATACCTTGCCTAGATGAATTTTAAAGGAGTTTAATAGAAACAGTCCTCAGTGGAGTAGCTCGGAGAGCACTCTTGATGTGGGCTTTGATCTTGTTTGTTACAGTAATCTTACTGTATCTGCAATCTCAGAGGCAAAGATCGGGTACCTTTATTTGAGATCACATAGCTCAGTTAATTAGTAACTGCACTAAAGCTCTTACAGCAATGGTAGCTTATGATCAGAGTGAGGTTTGAAAACCACAAGCTGAAATGTTAGAAAAACAAGCTGCTTCTTATTGTGAGGAAAGTATTTTAACTCTGATGAGTTACTCGTTGCAGTTGCTGGGAAGTCTAGCATGTCTGAAAGCTGTACCGGCTGTTTTGGCATCGTGTTTTTTCAGACTGCGTGCAAACACGCTTCATTTAATATGCTAAGGGTGGTTAGGTATGGAAATGAACGTTACACTCGCCATTAAACAGCTCCTGGAAGCTTTTTGATCTCTGTTGACATGACTTTTGTTTTTGTGGGGTTTTTTTTTTTGCCGTACGATAAATCAACAGCTCTCTTCGTGCGCTGGTTCAAGCTGGCGCGGGAGCTCTCGTGCTGCGCCCTCCTTTCCAGTAAAAAGTCTAGACAGCAAATTCCCTGGTAGCGTATGCCATTTCGGATCGTTATGCCTTTTTGCTTTTTGTGAAGGCTTTTTAGAAACTGCATTACCTCACCCGTCGGCCTGGAGATTGAGCAGCCCGCGTTGCTGATAGGCCTGCAGCACCCTGCGCCGAGCCAATGG
The DNA here is from genome assembly GCA_023055505.1 of Callipepla californica brunnescens. Taxonomy (NCBI): domain Eukaryota; kingdom Metazoa; phylum Chordata; class Aves; order Galliformes; family Odontophoridae; genus Callipepla; species Callipepla californica. Next base: position 38,798,293 of record JALIRH010000005.1, on the reverse strand, counting down.
ACAACTTCAGCTTCAAACTCTTAATGAGCAAAAGAGCAGCGTCTCGTTTAGGGCTGATACTTAATGTGGGCTTTCTTTTTTTTTATTTTGTGTGTGTGTGTGTGTGTGTTACTTCTGAAAGACAAGCCACTTAACAATTATGTGCCATATTGCTGACCAGTGAAGCTGAACAAATAGCTATTTACATTGACAGATCAGAGGAATGTGTAAGTGCATCGTGGTAACCTACATTTTCTGTGCCAAGAGATTTGCAGCTGACTGCCTGGGTGACTCACTCCTTGGATTAGGAGATGAGGTAATGCTTTTGAGATACAGGGTGATGTCATTCCTTTACCTGAGCTGCATGCCGATGCTGGTTGCTATACTTTCAAGGAAAGTCCCTTTGCTGATTCTGATTTACTAGAGCTGCATAACTCCGAGGAATTGATATTGTTTCTGTGCTCCTAAAGCCCCCTGCGTGTAAAACCACATTGGTGTGTCCACAAATGCCCTTTTGTTATATGGGTATAGCTGCACCTGCAAGCATACACGTTCTCATACCTGTTCCTTTACTCAAATAAAGCTGTTTTAGTGATAAAGGAGCTTTGTGTAATCAGGTACAATCCCCGGCTACTGCCATGTCACACAATCCCATTAATAGAAAGATTCATTTGGTCCTGTTACTCCATTGGAGCTTTCTGTGAAATGCCATGTTTGTGATGGGTGGTAACCAGAATGTCTACTTACACTTATCCACGGTCCATTTAACCCCATCCATTTCTGCTTTGTCTTTGTCCTTCAGTGCTATGGCTCTTTCTGCTGCCTGTGCTTGGTGTTCTGATGTGTTCACCAACAACAGCTGTGTCTTTTCTCAGCCTTTATTTCCAATGTCACACAGGACATGCTGCTCCCGTGGGCCGATTCCCAAGGTTGGGAGCACAGGCAGGTGATCAGCAGAGCTAACCAGAGAGGTCTGATCTGTTGTCTGTGGCTGCTGAGCACCAAGGCTGCAACAGATGAGCAGCTACCATTGGAAAATTTCTGAAGGCATACAAGGCATGACCTGATTTGACTTGTATCTTGGGAGTGCAAAAGCATGTGTTGCTAAGCAAGCTTATTCTGTGTTGGGGATTTGAGCGTGTTGTTCCAAAATGACCAACATTTTGCCAGTTGCAGGGAAATTTTCCCCAAATTACTACTGAGGCTCTGGAGAGAGAGGTTCAAGATGAGAGAAATGCCTGGGGTACCATGTGTCATGTTGTGCCCAGAGCTCAAAGAGTCACTAAAGAGCCTCCTTTGCTCAGAAAAGCCTCCTCATTTTGCAGAGTGATGGCAGGGTGCTCTGAGTATATACCGAGCCACACAGCCCCTGCTGTTGTGACTTCCAGGGAGCATATCTGGAAGTCTGAACCCACAAATAGCTGTCCAGCTGCCAGCAGTAAGCATGTGGCTTGGCCAGGCTATGTGAATTCAGCTGGCTGGTGGCCTGGCTGAATTTCTTCTGGCTCCAGCTTGAAGTCAGCCTCAGGTCCTTGCAGGTGTTTGGCATATATTGAGAGGTGAGGATGCAGGTGGTTGTTCTGCAGCAGTAGTAGTACAGTGCTGTTGATCCTGAAGACAGATTGGAGCAGCTCACATGTAAGTGGCTCGCAGACAGAGTTGTAACACCTCGATGGCATAACAGGGTTTGCCTGACTGAGGCTCTGTGTGCTGAAACAGTGCTACAGGAGCTACTTTAGTTTTTGGTTGGTTGGAAGGTTGCCTATGAAAAGAGCAGTGTCTGTTGTTCATTCTTTTTTCTTTCACATGGAATATCTTGTGTTGCTGGAGATAAAGCACAGCTCTCCAAATTACGTGCAGGTGACTGAACTGGGTGTGGGAAGAAGCCTCATGGATAATTTATTAATGCTGTGCTGCACAGGCTAAAAGTTTTGATCGTTATTATGTGCTTCTGGAGGACAAAAACATTACAAAAACATTTTTTGATACTACTTTTCTGTGCTGAGTGTTGTAACAGAGTGCCCCAGCTTGGTTAAAGCTGCGAGTTTAGCACAGACTTCTTTTGTTGTTAAAAAGCATTTTCCACAATCTGCATGGCTTTGTTTCTAAAGATCACAAGGCTTCTCTTGCATATGATTGTTTATATAAACCTTTTGTTTCCTTTAGTTTTCCACTAATCATGTGATTTCTACAAATGACCCCCTGCACAAATGTTTGCTTTTTTATTGTATTTCTGTGCACGTGTGTAGTCATGCATGTGTGTACGTGTCTTCCTGCCCTCCATGGTAAGGCATAGTGCAGCATTTTTTCAATTAAATGCTGTATTTCTGAGAAGAATTTTTCATCAGCAGCCGTCATGCAGTTTTTCAAAGCCAGAAAGCCTTGGTCTTTGATCCCTTAGGTGTAGTCACATTATCAGGTAATTCCCCTGAACTTCCCCTCTGAATGAGGTATCTCCAAGCACTGAAAGGAAGGAGACCAGTCATGACGTGTGCGCATCAACAAGATCTGTCATTCCCTCCATCTTTATGTGAATCTCAACTTTGCTCATGCTGTTTGCTCTTGTGCAACCCCCAAGTCTCGTGTTAGAGAGCATTTTAATCATGCAGAAGGTGTAGCATCAGAACGTAGATTAGTTCCAGAAATAATAAGCAGAAAACTCCTGGATCATGTGTGCGTGCTTCCTTTGAAGTGTCTGATATACGTGTACCAGAACCAGTCTTTAGAACGTGTAAGGGATCTGAATATAATGTAATTATGTTGTAGGGTACTGCCCAAATGGACAGAAGGTCTGCAAAAGCATTAAAATCTTCTGTGTAAATCCATATCCTCAAAAGCTAAGATTAGAGGGATTACGGTTTCTCTCTTCTCAACGGGCGCAGCCACCGTGGCTCCACAGCATTAGTTATGGTCTATCATGCTGATAATGAGTTTCTTAATAAGTCCCTTAGTACTCATTGACAATGACTCATGCTTCCGAATGAGGATCTCCTTGAGAATCTGTGTAATGGATGGAACTCTGATCCCAGGGAAGAATTTGTGATGTATTGTGTTTTGAGAAGAATCAGAGTTTGAAGGGAACTGTATATAAACGTAAGATGAGGAAAAGTTGAATTTAATTTCTTGGAAAGACAGAAAAGGAGTGTAAGATCTGTCAATGGTAATTGCTCTGTGTGCTTTACAGGAGGGTGGCCGTTCTGGTGTAGTCATCAACTGCAAAAGAGCACACAGATAGCCTCAGCTTTTCTTTTAAGACAGAATTCTGTCATCTGACCTGCAAAGAATGCTCAATTCTGTATTTAGTAATACATTCACTCTGGGGAAGGGGGGTAGAACTGTACGACATTACCTAGAATGCCACCATCTCAAAACGATCACAAATAATGTGCCACTGGCTGACTGAGTGTTCAGTCTCTTCAGAACTGCTTCTACCCTTATTTCTCTGTTTGGATTATACACATCAACTGATAGAGCATTAAAACAGTAAGCTTAAAATGGAGGAAGTGTTACACACTGAACACTTTTTTAACTAAAACCAGCACAGTATTGGATTAATTCATTTGATGCCTGAAAGTGTTCTTTGTAACTTTGAAAAACAAGATTCTGGGATACAAAACCATAACATAAGATGCCGGAGTATATATCATTGTACTTGCTGATACTATGCTTCATTTTGCATTTTCCACCTGTGTATATCTTGCTAAAAGTAGTAGCTAATGTTCTTTTGGCTTACTTTAGGTATTTGGAAATAAGATGATAATTCCTTCCTTGGATGGAGACCTTTTCCAGTGGGATCGAGATCGAGAGAGCATGGAAGCAGTTCCTTTTACAGTTGAATCCCTTCTTGAGTCATCCTACAAACTGGGCGAGGATGTTGTCTTAGTTGGGGGGAAGTCTTTAACAAGCTACGGGCTGAGCTCATACTCAGGGAAGGTAAGAGCCTCTGAAGTTGTCTTGTGTGCCCAGCATTTGCATGTCCTGTGCTTCTAGTACTATCTTGCAAGTAGATTGGTCTTAGTACGAGCTGCAGTACGGTTCTGGTGTATGATTGCACAGCACCAAGGAGCAGAATTCAGATTTCTTGGGAAACAAATGAAGCAGGCTGTCCTAAGACTTAGCAGCTGGTGCAGTAAGATGACACTGCTGAGAGCATCACTGCAGTGTCTTCTTGTGTGTGAGCTGCTGCTCTCTCCCTTGTACTGGCTCTGTCACTTGCCATTTGCTAAGCAGAATCAATTTGCTAACCTAACAGAAAACTCTTCGCTTTTTATTGGATTACTTTTGTGCTGAGTTAACAAATTCAGAGCAAGGGGAAGAAATGACCCCTTTCTGCCGAATTGGAAGATGAGTTCAGCTTTATTATGTAGCTCTGCCTGGAACAGCCTTCACAGTTCAGCTTACTGAACATCAAATAAAGTTTTAGATGATGCGTTTTTCACACTCACAGATTTTGATTTTTTTTCTCTTTTTATTTGCTGGATGAAAATAAGAAAAGCATTCAATGTGCGTGAACTTCTGAGATTTGTAGCTGTTGCCAGTCAGTTTACTTTGCCTTAAGGATTTCTCCTTATATTTTAAACTCATGCAGAAGTTAAGTTGAAACCTGCTTTCTATCTGACTGGTTCAGAAAGTGCTTTTTTTTCCTGAAATCTGGTTAAATGTTCTGTGTTATTAAAAAGGGAAGGGAAAGAAGGGTTAAAACTCAGGAATTGATTGCATTCTTTTGGCTTTCTTATCCTCCCCTTTCCATGTCCTGTATTATTAAAGTGATCGTAGATACTGTGTGGTGAATAACAGATGTTTGCTAACATCAGAAGTGTTGGTTTGTTTATAAAACGTGTAAAAAGAAAAATGATAATGCTTTTCAACTTCAAACTTCCAAATGTTTTCAAAACAAAAGCAAAACCCGGTGTTTTCCATTTTGACCAGATGTTTTCATGTAGATGATCACTCATGATCAAGGTCCAAAGCAAGAATTTATGAAATCGTTTTGATTTTCTCGTTGATAGCAACGGACACTTGTACCAGCACTTGAGGGAATGGAAATTTCAGTTCCTGCTTTGATTGCAGGCCCAGGCTTGCAGTACCAGAAGTGCAGCATGCAGGACATAGTGCTTCACTCTTCCATGTTAAGAGTTTCAGCAGTGTGCCGTTTTTGGCAGTTAATGTCAGTTCACGCTTCCTGAAAGTGTGCCCAACTTACTTTCAAAACACAAATGGCTTTATATATTCCACATACTGTTTGAGAATTGAACTATTGCAGAGTATATCTATCAGCATTAAATAAGGTCCCCATCTCCTTTTAATAACTGAGAAGACTGATTGGGGTAGCTCTGTAGTATTTTATACAGATCAATAGAACTTAATTCAAAGTTAATAGAGTTATGCTGAGGTGGATATGGCACGAAAACAGAATTATGCTATGAACCTACTTCTAGAAATTATGTCAGTAGATAGAGTTCCTTTTTTTCTCACTAGGATTTCTTTCTGTTAGAAGTAGAAAAACATGCAAAGAATTAAAAAAGTCAAGGATGGCCCAGACTGTAGAATTCCTACAACTTTCTGCCAATGCAGTTCTCCTAAACCATGCTTTTCAACATCCATCCAGTTAAACGTCTAAAATAAGAGCTCAAAATCTGCTGTGAGCTGAAAATGTACTGTAAGAATCGTTAGTTTTGAACATTCGTGTTAGATGCACTTTTTTTGGTCTTGAAGTGGTTTGGGTTTCCAAGCTGGGAGTCTCTTGCCTTGTCCCTTAGGTGAAGTACATCTGCTCAGCTGTGGGCTGTCGCCGGTGGGATGATGAAGAAGCAGAGCAGGAAGACACTCTCCTCTTACGCCGAACTCAGAAAACAGTCCGTGCTGTTGGACCACGCAGTGGTAATGAGAAGTAAGTGTTATAATTACAGAGGTTTTAATTTGTAACACTTTAAGAATTTGACCTTTTTGCTCTCGCTAGAAAAGCGTAAGGGAGTTTGGACTGTAAACCAAAGGAATGTAACAGATGTTATTTAGCACCCAACTCTTCTGGTCTTCAGAGTTTCTGAAAAGAAATCTTTAAGTTCAGTTTTAGACCATTAGAAAAAATACTTGTCCACACTTATTTCCTCTTAAGTCAAGTGATAGACACTTTTCTTTTCATTATGTACCTTAAAAGTCTCTCATTGCTCTACTGCAGGAGGCGAACATGTCTACTGTTTGTTCCAGCTGGTGATTCAGTACAGCAGGAAATAGCTTGAAATCCTTCTGTGTTTTTTTGTTTCTGTTCTTAAGTTCTTTACCTACTCATGATAACTGTTCCTTTTTTATACTTGGTGGCTTAGCTTTCATTTTAAGTTGACTAAGAAAACCAACACATTAAGACTGAAGGCGTTTCAAAAACCCTCATTCTTGCATCTCTTTTTGTTTCATACTGTGGGTGTTCTTTTCTTCGCAAGCTGTAGAAATTGCTTTGGTCTGTGACTTTCCTCATGCTCTCACTTTGGAGTTCTCAATACGTTAGGATTTCTATAAAAATACCACAAATACAAAACAAACAATAAAAGCCAACCCAGCAACAACTGATAAAAACAAACAAACAACAACAACAAACTTAACTCCTTGCTCATATACAAGTTTATGAGGCTGTTTGGTGTATGAAGATACAGTAACTGCCCAGCAGTTCAGTGGAGGCCTAGTGGTTCTCTGTTCACCTGCTCCCTCTTCTGTCTGCAGCAGGACTTGGCAGACAGTGTGCAGTCTGTCAGAAGTTAGCTAATTAGAGCTTGAATAGATTAGGAAGTCTTAAAAGAGAATCTTGATTCTCGGAGACTGATACTGCCAGGGAGAGGTATGACTTTCAAAAACATAGCATGGCACCTTCTATACATGAATTCTTCAGCCGTTGTAACCAGAAATAGAGATGCTCTGGGTACCCAAACATATTGTTGAAAGAGTTTTTTCATTCTTTTTGTTCCTTCAGACACAGACTTTCCATTCTTTCCCCTCTGTATCTTTCTACAGCTCTATTGGGCTCTGCGTGGTGGAAATAAGGACTCCTGAGGTCCTGAGGATAATTGTTTTTGTCCCAGTTTGTTGATTTACAAAAGTTGAAGAGCTTTTGGCTGTTCAAGACAGCTCTGTGTTCCTTATAGTCATATTTTTCAGAGTACATTGACCTGTAACATGAGCTGCCTTGGTTTCGTTGAAGTGCCTGTCAAAGAGATCCTGTGTTAAGTTTTGTGTGTGGGGTTTAAAAAAAAAAAAAAGCAAAAAAGAAAGCACCATCCTTTCTCTAGCTTGAAAGCCTTACATCTATAATAAAATGTCCTTTGTTCATGAAGTATGTCTTCTGCAGAATGCTGCATCCTAAATACTTCATGGTTTTATCAGCTATGTAACATCCTTCTCCCTAAACAGACCTAGCTGAATTATTTGATGATCTTTAATTGCCCTCTCCATATGCTTTACCTTTAATGTCATTGGCAGTAGTTCACCAGCTGTTTTCTACCCTTGAGTATCAAGCAGGACAACAAGATTTCTTTCTTGTTTGGTTTGTATTCTGGATACAGTTACAGGATGAGCACTCCCTCTCCTGGTAAAACTGTGTTAATCTGACTGACTGGGAGTTTAATATGAAAATCTGGGCCAAATATAGGTAATTCAGTTTAAGAATCTTTGAACTGAGGGTATGGGACTTGCTTAGAATATGTAACTAACTTTTACAAAGTCTTTTTTTTCTCTTTTTCTTTTAGGTGGAATTTCAGTGTTGGTCACTTTGAGCTGCACTATGCCCCAGACATAGACAATAGAGCAGGATACATTGAGAGCAATTTTAAATTACACGTGAATAAAGAAGAAACAAAAATAATTTCAGATGTGGATGAGCAGGAGGCAGTGATGAAAGATACAGTTATAAAGGTCTCAGTAGCTGACTGGAAGGTTTTGGCTTTTAACAAACGAGGAGGGCATCTGGAATGGGAATACCAGGTATGGAAAGAGTCAGAATAATAAACATTACAGTTGTAGAAGCTGTGCAGCTTCATAGGTGATGTATATCAGCATGGGTTTTAGGTGCTGTCTCTGTGTTTAAAAAAGAAGGCACTTATCTGTAACTTATTTTACTGAAGTTCTGTTTTTAAGCTGCTGCGTCTGTTACAAAAACTAAACTGAGGAATTTAAGCACATTAGTAAGCTTCTTAGATAACACCTAATTAATATAACATTAATTTCCCTGTTACCTCTTTCAGTTTTGCACTCCAATTGCTTCTGCATGGCTGGTTAAGGATGGCAAGGTAATTCCAATCAGTCTGTTTGATGACACGAGTTACACCACAAACAATGAAGTGTTAGAAGATGAAGAAGATCTTGTGGAAGCTGCCAGAGGGGCCACAGAATCCAGTGTCTATTTGGGTGAGGCACCAGCTGTTGTAAATACAATTGTTTTCTGTGAGCTTTTAGTAAAGCACATCTTTCCATAGCAGTAGGATTATTTTCTATGACTATTTGGCCTAAAGTGGTAAATAAATAATGTTTTGTTTTGACAAAGAAAAAAAAAAGGCTTTAAAATCATACATGCATCTATTCCATTTTTATTCTGAAACATTTACTACTTTGTAGGTGCAGTACTTTGGAGATGATTCAAGTCTTGAAACATCTAGAGCTGGGTTTGGAGTTAACAGTATAGTCTTATTGCTCTGAGAGCTGTAAGAAATATCTCCCTCTAGCCCTCTAACTTTTCACATTATTATTTTTATCACTGCACTGATCACAGTAACTTACCATGAAGATATTTCAGTTACGCTCATATGTGACTGAGTTTTTATCCAGCTATTAGAATTAATTTGGTGTGATTTGTGACAGTTTGAAATATTGGCTCCAGGCCCTTCTTCTCAGCTGCCTATCTGTCTCTGCATGGTGGATGTACTTTGTTTTTCTTAGACATTTTTTTGTCTTAGCCTCTTTCTAGAAGCCTTTCTTGTTAGTGGTTACACAGATGTTTCCAGCCTTCCTGTTAACAGCTGTTGAAGAGTAGTGTCACCACTATTAACAAGGGTAGGAAGTTAGAAGGAAGTCTTATTTAGGCTAAGCCCAAAATACTTAGTAACTCTTCAGAACTGGTGGCAATTTTCTGAAGATGTTCTGATCTTGTGGTTTTCCAAGAGCAAAGGGAACATATACTACTTGAATTCAATCAGTCAGTATCTCAGATTCCCAGAATAGAAAGAAATACTTCCAAAAATATTCTAAACCATACATCTTAACTGGATGATTTGAGTCTGAGAGTGAATCATAGGGCTGCAAGGCACCTCTAGAGATCATCAAGTCCAATTCCTCTGCTAAAGGAGGGCTCCCTGCACCAGGTTGCACAGGTAGGCATCCAGGCAGGTCTTGAACATCTCCAGACATGGATACTCCACAGCCTCTCTGGGCAGCCTGTTCCTGTGCTCTGTCACCCTTATCATGAAGGATACCAAGTCCTGATAGTATGCTCTCTGTTTTTTTTTTCCAGGCATGTATAGGGGCCAGCTGTATCTTCAGTCTTCAGTCAGAATTTCTGAAAAATTCCCAACCAGCCCAAAGGCTCTGGAATCCAGGAATGATAATGCAATTATTCCCCTCCCCAAAATTAAATGGAAACCCTTAATTCGTAAGTAACAATTTGGAGTTTCATTTACTGTCTTAGCTAAAAGCCTAAAAACATCTTTCTGTTTTGTTTTTTTTTTCAAACTAGTCTAATAGATCTTGAATGAGTTTACAGGTGGAAACATCTGTGCTCTATTAATACTTTTTTATTTTAAATGAGGTATTTGAGTTGTAGGTGACTCTATGGATTTGATGGGGTCTTCTAAAGTGATGAAATCTTGGTCATCTAGAAGAGTTGCTTTACCAAAAGAAGAATTTTTTGCATGATGTGAATATGAGTTAGTTGACTTGTCACTTTGGCTAGAAAGAAGTATTTAGTGGTGGTTACTCCCCATGATTTTTACCTTCTTTGTGTTTCCTTGTATTAATTTTGGTTCTTATGGCCTGATCTGGATCTGGCAATCTGATATTTTTTTTGAAGATAATGCAGTTGGAGTTCTCATTAAAGTCATCCAAGAGCAGAATTTTGTGAATAATAATTAATCTCAGAAAGTTGTCTCTGCTTTGCTTAGATTCTCCTTCCAGGACTCCAGTGCTGGTGGGGTCAGATGAATTTGATAAGTGTCTCAGCAACGACAAGTATTCTCACGAAGAATACAGTAATGGAGCACTTTCAGTTCTGCAGTATCCATACGGTAGGTGGACCTTCTCAGGTTTGAAGTGTTACCCAACAAAAACAAAAAAGTGTGTGAACATACACCCAGTGTCTATGAAAAAGACTCACTTAGAAGAAATGATTGCTTTGTAGTTGCATACAAACAAATCTTTGTGTCTTTTATATGCAGATAATGGTTACTACTTACCCTACTACAAAAGAGAGAGAAGTAAACGTAGCACTCAAATCACTGTTAGATTTTTTGATGATATGAATTACAAGAACATTCGCAAAAAAGATCCCGTTCTTCTGCTTCACTGGTGGAAAGAAATAGTTGGCACCATTGTATTTTGCATTGTGGCCACGACGTTTATTGTACGCAAACTTTTCCACCCCCATCCTCACAGCAGGGTAAGTATTTTTTTTTTCCTGAATCCTAAGTACAGCATGTATTATTGTAACCTTTTTCTTTTGGTTTTCATTCTGCTTTCTGTGGTGTTAATAATTGGAGATAACCTAGCCTAAATTTATTATTTAATCTATCTGTGGAGCCTGTCAGCTGCCACGTACAATTTGCTTGTCTGCTTCAGCAAGCAGATTACATTACCTCAACCGTATCTGATTACTCTGGGGAGGCTTACAGTGAAATTATGGAATGCCTTATCTACATGTGCAAACTGATCTCAAGTGCTCAGGACTTGAATTTTTGTTTTTGTTCTTGTTTTGGTCATCATATTAGCTGCGGAAGGAATCTGAAACACAGTGTCAGACTGATAGCAAATATGAGCCTGCTTGTGGAGATGCAAAGGACACCAGCTGGAGTGATGTCAAGAGCTCTGGATACGTATCAAGGTGAATTCAGTTCAATACAGCTCATGCAGTGTTTTTTTGAGTCAGTGTGAAAACTAATGCTGTCTGGAGGAAAGAGTTGGTGGTCATTAGTTTTTACCTACCCCAGTCCTCTGACCCCACAGAATAATGAGGAAGAACCCTTTTGCCCCATTATCATCAAGAGGTCACTGTTGTGATCAGTCTGAGCAGTCCCTCAGAGCCTGCACGGAACCTCTGCTTGGGAATGTTGCTGACCTATTTCCTGCTGTTAGGTGAAATGAAGGATTGATTCTTAATGTTCTTAATCAGTGTTTATTCTGTCTGTTCCTGTGCTTGCGGATTAGAACAGATGTAAACATGTTTTGTTTATACTCAGCTTGTTCTGCAGTGTATAGGGGACAAACCTTTGTTGCTCATTAGGAAAAAGTTGTTTAGGGTGGGTGTATAGGGGCATGTCAGTGGTACTCTGGAAAAAATCATAGAATCATAGGGGTTGGAAGGGACCTCAAGAGATCATCGAGTCCAATCCTCCTTCCAAAGCAGGTTCCCTACACCACGTTGGAGCTACTTCTAAATTGCCAAAAATAGGAACTGGACTATATAAAATGAAGAAGAATGAGAAAGGTAGTAAGATTTAAGAAGTGATGTTTCAGAAGATGTGCTCAGGGCTAGTGTAGCAAAAATACTTAATTGTGGCGGGGTTAAAAGCACATAATGATTTGGAAAATACTTGTCTAACACCTCCAGGCTTGGGCATGGGAGTTTAACTGAAATATGTGTGGTCCTTGATCCTGTAGACATAAAAACTGGCACTCTGGAAGGCTTCTTCAGTTTGTCAGGTGCATGTGTAAGGAGTCTTGCTGAGGATGTGATAGACGCTGAATAAATGCATAATCAGCACCTGTCAGTTTCCTAAGTAGGTAACCATCTGATTACCTCAGTGGGTGGGCGAGCAGAGAAAGAAGAGGAGAAATGCTTGAAGTCGTTCAGCACATTTTGCCTGCACAGAGTTATTTAATGCTTAAACCCTTTCCCCTTACAACAAAAACATAGCCTTCAATTTATGTCTGTCCTTGCTAATGCGTTTTTCTCCATCCATTCTTCTGTCCCTTATTCACACCACTCTCCTGCCAGATACCTGACAGATTTTGAACCAATTCAGTGTCTGGGCCGTGGAGGCTTTGGAGTCGTTTTTGAAGCCAAAAATAAAGTGGATGACTGCAACTATGCTATCAAAAGGATCCGTTTACCTAACAGGTACTGAATGAGCTTGCTGAGATTTAGAAACACTAATGAATAGCAGGATCTTGCACAGAACCATCTGTTCCTGAACTTGTTTCTCAGATTCTGCATTAGGATGAATGACATACTTTTTAATGGGCGGGCTGACTTAATTTTGGCATCAAGAATTTGGCATATGTGTTCACAGCAGAAGGGTGACCTGCTTGGCTAAGCTACTAACATAGCAGAACCCTTGTGAGGATGCTGCAGCTACATTGGAACTCCTTTGATTTCCTTGATGAATTGAGCCTTTAATAACAGCCCTACTTATTTGTAGCACTGTTAATTTGCTTCTCTCCTTTCTTTCCTTACCTTACCTACTCCACCCTTTCTTTCTCATCCCCTTTCCTCTCCTGCTTTTTTGACTCCATTTATCCATATGTTTCATTCTCCGGTCCCACAACCCCTACCTTTTCTTTCAGTCATAGGTGGTCAAGCCTTGATGCTGAATTATCCTACACAGAGCTTCCTTTTAGTGGGAGATGGGAGACAGACACTGCTTCTGGAAATCTCAAGTTAGAACAGCAACAGGCAGGCCAGTAGTGGGAGGGGGTAAAGCTGTGAAATCTAGAAGTAATATTTTTTGAATGTGTTAAATAAGCGTGATTATTTAAGATAAAAGGTTTTGTTCAGAAATTTAAGGTAGCCTTTTCCAAGCATATCCAAATCCATTAAATAAAACCACTAGACTTCCTTTGATGGAGTGTTATGGTTCTAATAAGAGAGTTTATATATTTAGTCCATAGAATGAAGCTAGTTTTTATGTTCTGCCGATTAAGAAAGAAACAGTAAGGTGTTACTGTCTGTCTTTTGTGCCAGTGTCTTCTACATCCCTGTAGAATATTGCTGTCTAGTGAACTGTTTTTTCTGTCCTCGTAAACAGTTGAGAACAAGATGAACCTTTCTTTTCAGTTTTGCTGCCTGTAATTATGTGAAAAGAGGTGACTGAATGCATAGCTGTTACGAGCACACTGCTTCTAACATAAAGGGGATTACTCTGGGGAATTTGAATTTGTCTTTTGGGTGAAGAGCAGTACTACGAGCCTGGCTTATACTGGGCTAACTTTGGTTAAATTCTTTTGCAGAATTTTCTGTGCTACGCTGTTGCTCTGTGTAACCACGTCTCTGTTTTTCTTCTCACCCCAAATCTTAGGGAGCTGGCACGTGAAAAAGTGATGCGGGAAGTCAAGGCCTTAGCTAAACTTGAGCATCCAGGTATTGTTCGGTACTTCAATGCGTGGCTGGAAGCTCCACCCGAGGGATGGCAGGAAAAGATGGATGAACAGTGGTTAAAAGATGAAAGGTAACTCATGGGTTTTTATTCAGTTGAGTTTGAGGTTGTACACCAACAGAACAGAGGAACTGGAAGATGACAGGGAAGAGCTGGAAAGAAATAGTTACTGTCAGATTTTCAGTTCAGCAAGCTACAAATATATAATTTTGTGCATGGCATCCTTGATTTCTGGGTCCTCTATTGTATTAAGTGTCTTCTTTAAGCTTCAGAAACATCTTGTAATTCTTACTGTCACTTCCCTAACTGAGTATCTAGAGGAAGATCAGAGCATTGTTTGCTGCTGTGATTCGGTTTTAAACTTTGGCAGCTCTGTCCTCTCTGTTCCTCTCCACAACTGTCCTTTTTTTTATTTCTATCTTGGTTTTCTTAGCTCTGATTCAGTACTTCAGTTAATGTAAGTCAGCATTAAGTCTGTGAGGGATTACCAATCTGGTGAGTTATAAAGCTTGGTAGAATTAGATTAAAAATGAAAAATTAGATAGCATAGGTAGGTGTGAGGAGTACAGAAAAGGTGGGTATATGTCAGCAACATTTAAAGGTGGCAAATGAAGCCTAATATTCTTCTGATCCACTATTCAAATAACATTTAAACATGCCTAACAAATCTTAGAATACAGAAGAGTTCATGTTTTAGGTACTAAATTAACATTTTACAGCTGTAATTCTTCTAAGGCACTTTAAATAGTCATTGCAATGCTTGTTCTAAAGGAATGAGGGTTTTTTTTGAGCTGAAGATGAGCCTGATTGCGCACTGGGAACTCGGCAGTAGAGTTTGCTGATTTTTCTTTTCTCCTTTGGGAGATACTTTCCATAACATTCTTGTCTCAATTAGAAGATATTATACTTGCTAAACACGTGGGAAGTTAGTTCCTGCTTTGGTGTGATACTTTGTTTTCAGAAAAAGTCTTCTGAAAATACATTTTAGTGGGATGAAGTAGTAGTACTTCTGTAGTACTGACCTCTTCCTTTTTTTCCTAGCACTGATTGGCCGCTCAGTTCTCCTAGTCCAATGGATGTCCCATCATTTAAGAACAGAACAGAGCCATTTTGTGCAAAGGACCACACTGAAGTTATTGCCACTTCATCAGAGAAGGGAAGGTCCTTCTCTGTGGGAATACCCTGTGGTCCATCTGATTCGTCTGAAAGCGAGTTCTCTCCCCTGGAGTTTTTTGCTTCAGACAACAGGGATTTGCACCAATCAGAAGATCCACTATTAAACCTTCAGGACAGTGTTCTTACAGGCTGTGATGTAGAAGACAGTACTATCAACAGTAATGATTTTGGGCACTCTGAACTGGATCACTCCCTGGAGGTCTGTCTTCCAGCTGTTCCTGTGGTACACCTAAGGGAAGGGACCTCCTCCTCTATTGTGTTTGAGGATTCTGGTTGTGGAAATGCTTCTAGTAAGGAAGATAAAATTGATGCTTCATCTGATAAAAGCCTTTCTGAGGACAAGCCAACAAGTACAAAGGAACCTGGTAACAAGAAATCTTCAGGAAGTCCCCTGTCTGTTTCTCCTCCAAGGCCAACAAGTTTAAGCCTGGACCTTTCTAAAAATACTGCAGAAAAAGTCAAGCCCACCTCTCCAAAGGTGTATCTTTACATCCAAATGCAGCTCTGCAGGAAAGAGAACCTTAAAGACTGGATGAGCAGACGATGCATAATAGAGGAGAGGGAAAGGACAGAGTGTCTGCAGATTTTTCTGCAGATAGCTGAAGCCGTTGACTTTCTGCATAGTAAAGGATTAATGCACAGGGATCTCAAGGTTTGTATTCACAGGGCACTATATGAAATGTTTTTTATCTGTTGGCATGTCTGAAGTTTCCGAATTCTGGTTTGAGTTACTTAAATTACCTTACTGGCAGTGTCCTATAGGCAAACATTTTTCTCATTTACTACTGTGAGGTTTTCTTTGGAGCAGCTGTAACTTGAACTACCTGTGCTCCAGTATTGTAAAATTCCTGAAACACGTGGACTGACTCAAATGGCATTACTAGCTTGAGTGGTAGCAGTTACATATTTGGCTGCTCCTAACACAGCAGTGCCGGTACTGCTTTAAACTGTCAGATCATGTGTTGTTACAAGTAGCGTGGTTTGGTGGTGGTTTTGTTTTGTTTTACATGAGAGTAGTACAGCATTGGAGAGAGAAACCACCTGGAATGGCTGAGGCTGGCAGGGACCTCTGGGTCCCTCTGCCCCAGCAGGAACACCCAGCACAGGGTGTCTGGGCACACATCCAGGCAGCTTTGGGGGGAAAAAAAAGAACAGATTTGGAGGAAGCTCTCACACTCTGATCTCTGTGCCAGTGCTTCAGCACTGCCCAGTGCAGCAGTGCTGCCTGACAGACTGGGGGAGCTCCTGGACTCAAGATTATACATGGGCACCACTGAGCAGAGCCTGCCTCTGTCCTCTTGCACCTTCCTGCAGGGATGTGTGGATGCTGATGAGATCCTCCTGAGCCTCCTCTGCTGTAGGCTGAGCAGTCTCAGCTCAATCAGTTTCTCCTCGTAGGAGAATCTCTCTGAGATAGCTGACTACATATCAGTGATCTCAGGATGGATGTTAGAAAAGCTGAATTAATGTCTGTATAACAATTTGGAGATGTAGTGCTCCAGGAAGTAATAATTACTTATTACTGCAGAATTCGATACAGGTTTGTTCATTGCTGAGCTGTATGGCAAAGAAGGTTATTTGGAAACCTCTTCTATCACTTCAAATGAAGCAGATAATTCTGATGCATTTTTTCTGCTTTCCGTAGAAATACTGCTGGACAGCAGCAGTGTTACTCCTGGTTTGGGAATATATTACTGCTGTAGGACTGAAATGTGAACTGTTCTGGAGTTGAATGTTTTGACTCTCAAAAAAAGCAGCTTTCTGAGGGATTCATGACCTTTTAATGCTGATAACATCGAGGCTGTTAAGACTGGAAGTGAGGCATGGGAAAGGCTGTAGTTTTTTCCCTCTGATGTTGAAAATAACTTAAGTTGAGCATGGCTTTTACACCTTCCTTTCATTTTGCATCTGAACATATGCTAGTTGGTGCCTATTCTTGCTGGAAGTTTTAGCCCTGGAAGTGTCAGCATTTGTTACCAAGTACAGGAATGCAGTTAAAGAGCCCAGATTAAGTTAGTCCTACTCTTCTAAGCTGTGAGAAACTGACTCCTGTGCTTTTGTCAAACGGAGAGGCAGTACCTGTTTTGTTTCCTTATTTGAGGAGGAATTGTTGCCTACCTCAGTGTAGTGAGCGTTGAAATGCTTACAACCATTCTTGTAACTTCCTCAGATGGTAGCAGTAGAAGAAAAACATGAAAATGCCATCTTGTCAAGGCAGTAAAAGGGGATTCAATTTCAGTAGCACAAAAAGATAACCAGAGTTGGAAAAAAACTCATGAACCTACCCAACGTTAAGCTGTTACTTTGAGCCATTATCTGAAAATCCTTTAGTGCTGAAGAAAATGACCGGAAAAGTAATGTAATCATTCTGTTAATGTGTTGCTAGACATGTTAATTAATAACATTTCTTAACAGCAACAGGCTGTTGTAACCCTCTGCAGACTCTTTGATTGCTGCTCAGTAGAGCTTATGTACGTAGTCTTAAAGCTGATTCACTCTTAACAGTTGCACAGAATTTGAACTTAAGATGTTCCAGTAGATGTTAGCAGCTATTTGAACATGAGGTTGTATTTTATTTACTTGGTTGAACGACTTGAGAGGGCTTTCCCTGATCAGTCTTTACAGGGTAGTAGCTTTTGTGCACTAAATGAGCTGTGACTCCAACGGACATTCAGTCCTGGAAAGTACAGCAGAAGATAAAGATAAGACCTGGCTCAGGTGGCAGTTTTGCAGGCAGGATGTGGGTACTGCGAGATTAACAAATTAGATATCTCAACAGCTCAGCAATAAGCAAATAGTGGTGTTTTTACTCGTGTATGAAAACAAGAAGCCTTTTCTTCTGTCTTTTCTTGCACAGAGTGAGTTTGCTTTTAACTGAAGAAGTCGGATGTACTTTGAAAGATGAATTTTTGGGAACTGTGAAGTTCTTAAGCTTCAAATAATAATAATAGACTGTTACACAGATGGTTATTCCCACAGTTAAGCTGTGCAGTGCCAACTGCAGGCTGGAAATCTAGGAACAAGGTCTACTTTTATCAATAAGATAAGGCAGTGTGCTGCATACAGGTTAATAACATTGCAAATGAGTGTAGAACTCAGAGATTGGAATTAAAAAAACAACTGAAAACTTGAGTCAGAAGTGTAACGTGGTGTGAATTGGCCATATGTTTGGAGAGTTAAGATAACCTGCCTATGCTGTTCCCCATGGTGTATTGTATCTAGCAAAACACAGACTTGTTTATAACGTGTTTTTTTTTTTCTTTCCACCTGTTTGTGTTCTCAGCCTTCCAATATATTTTTCACAATGGATGATGTAGTGAAGGTTGGGGATTTTGGACTGGTAACTGCTATGGACCAAGATGAGGAGGAGGAATTGGTACTTACCCCAATGCCAGCTTATGCCAGACACACAGGACAAGTAGGGACCAAACTCTACATGAGCCCAGAACAGGTTTGTGTTCTCTAAAGCTATTTCCAGCACCACCTGGAAGATGTTGCAGTTCCTGGGAGTTCAAGGGTCAGACAGTCTTTCTAGTAAACTATAGCAATCAGATTTACATTATTTCTCATCAAAGTTTTGAGCTAAACTGAATTCCAAAGTAGATATTTTTAACATGCAAAAAAAAAAAAATACACACAAAAAAAGGGGGGCTAATGATTTGTACTTAGGGGCATTGATTATCATGCTCTTAATTAATTAGGTTATGTAATATTCAAGTCAGTAAAGAACATGGTATCGTACAGGTGGTTTGAGTTGGAACTCTGTGGTTAGGTCTGCAAAGGGGAGCTGATGGTAGGAGCTTGTTTACTCATACTCACTTGATAAAGTTTGATGTGTCAGAAGGCTGTTACAGTTAGCACCTGTTCTGTGCTTTTCAGCTCTGTACACAGCTAATCACTTCCACGTGTGGAAAGTTGTTTGACTGTACTGTGCTGTGTGTAATTCCAGTGGCTAGACTGGCTGACCTAACCTGAATTCTGAATTTTCAGATCTGTGGCAACACCTATTCTCACAAAGTGGATATATTTTCTTTGGGACTGATTCTCTTTGAGCTGCTTTACCCTTTCAGCACGCAGATGGAGAGAGTGAAGGTAGGTATGGTTCAGCACCAGGGGTTACCCTCAGTTTGATCACTTCTTTAAAAGAATTGTTTGCTTCATAAGACACCTGCACGATGTTCTTCTCAGCTTTAATAAAAAGTTCTGGAATTAGGACCGTGAAATCTTTATCAGCCTTATACAGACTCCCTAAATCACTGGAAATTAATTGCAGTCTTTCTTATGTGTGCAGTTGAATTGAGACTGCAGTTTCTTTACAGGGCTTCTCTGTTGTCCTGCCAAGTAAGGGAAGCTATTGAACTGGGGTATCCAAGATCTTAAGCAACAAGTAACTGTTGCAGCTGCAAGCCCACCAACTCTCTTCATTCAGGAACTGGAGCCATTTTGTGCATTTTTTAAACCAAAAAAGTGAAAAATTGTTGTTCATTTTCTAATAATTAAATCTTAACAGTAAGTCCTGCTCGGCTTAAAGCACCATGCTCCCAGTAATAGGTGACTTTCATTGAATCCAGTGTGAATTCTGAAGGTTTGATATATCTTCCTTGCTGTTAAGATGCATGAAATCAGTCTTTCCCAGGAACAAGTTCACAGAGAAGAACAAGGGCTACAACCAGAAAGGTTTTTCCTTTTGTCCATGGTGACCAATGACCTTTGCAGGAAAGAGAGTTGTCGAATTCTGTATTTATCATCAGTGTTTAGTGCTCTGAAATGCTCATGTGAAGATGGATTGCTTAGCAGAGAAGTTAGAACTATGCTGTGAGTGCAGCCTGACCAGATACTTCCTTATTCTGGTGCTGCTTTATCTGCCTTAACATTTTCTGATGTGTTTTTGAGGAAGAAGAGCGCAGTCTAAAGGAGGAATTACAGTGCTTAATTTGAACCCCTTGCACTAAAACAGATTTGAGCTTCCCCAAGTAAAATTGGTTTTACTGACACATACCTAATAACTCCCCTTAATTTTTAGATCTCCTCCAGGTCTGATTACAAGCTTTGCCCTTCCTGTTTCTATTGTGACTGTAGAGGCAAAGCAAGTAATCAGAATGAGCCCTAAATTGCATCTAACTCAATACCCCAGGAATTTTGATTCTTAGAAAGAGGGTAAGAAGGTTGCCCTGACTTTCCCTGTTTATTTTTCTTTTCACTCCTTCTGAAAAATCAAGAACCACCAGCCGTTTATTTTGTCTGTCCTGGGTCTTAGCTTCTTTAATATTTTCATCCACCTTGTTACACTGATGTTTTTCTTGGCCAATCTTTACTGCTCCATGCTGAAGCAAAGAATGCTCTGCCTGACCTGTGTGCCCAGGAGTCTGTGACCGAGGACTGAAGAATCCCCATATGGGCAATATGGGACCTGCCTCTGTCTCAGCTGTTAGCATTCAGTCTGTGACAGTGCACTTCATTTCCAAATTAGCTGTTTGAAAATCACTAAATGCAGACTGACTTGGTAGAGAGAAGCACTTTTTGAAGCAGTTTACTGTCATAAACTTCGGTTCTCTTGAACAGGGTTTGACTGTTGCCCCTTGCTATTAACTACTCAGTTGGTACTTCCAGTGCATTTGTTTTAATTTGAGTTTTGCAGTAACTGTGTGGAGTTGGGGAGGAAATACTGTCACTAGGTGGAGCTGATGTGCTCGTTATGAAGGCACAGAGGCTGAGCTGCGTGCCAAGGCAAGAAGCAGCTTGCTCGTTTAAGTACGCTGTGATTTTAGCCTCTAAAGCAAGACTTAGAAATAAAGCTTTTCTTCATCAGGCTGATCTGTTTGCATAGCTTGACAAATAAGAATGGTAGTGTTAAATGGTATTTTGGAGAAGCTTCATGTTTTTCTTAACGTTTCTGCAGACCCTGAGTGATGTTAGAAATCTGAACTTTCCGACACTGTTCACTCAGAAATATGCACAAGAGGTAAGTATATCCCGTGAATAACTGTAGCTTTTTTCTTTTGCTTTGCAAGTCAAAAAGAAAACAAACAGACAAAAACTAAATGCCAAACCCACTGACTTTGCTATTAAGACACATTTCTCTCTCCATGATACACTTCACTCTGTGTTTCAAAGTTAGAATAATGTGGACATTGATATTTCTGTCGTGAGGTTTATCTCCAGTAACTATACAGTGTTATCCAGCTTCCCTGTGCCACTTAGTGTCATTCATGTTGCATATATCTTGCCATGAGTTCTTGCAACGAATCCATATTCACAAAGAGCATGTGCTGTGCTCAATTGGAGCAGAACATTGTTTTTCACTAATAAAAATGTTCTGTTCAGTAGCTGAGACAGACCTTCAAACCATTCTCGTACTTAAAGGGAAGCCACCGCCATCAAAAACTTCTGCATTGCTTTCAACACGGTGGTTAAACATGAAGCTAAAAATTACTTATAAATTACACTTAATATATTTTGAAATCCTTATGATTTCAAATGTTATGTTTTATAACTCCGTTGAATCTAGGGCCAGTTTGGGTTTGCCAGATTGTCATCCTTACTAATAAAAAAACAATTTAAAGAATAATTTATAGTGATATGTTTTCCAGCATTTAAATCACTACTAACTTCTGTGCCAAAGTACTAATTCCCTAATTACATAGGAGGCAATAGTTTATACAGACACAACGTCAGAACGTTAAATAATGAATGTATGGATTGCTTTATGTAGCATGTCTCATGGTGTGTTTTTTTTTCAGTACATCATGGTGAAGGACATGCTCTCTCCAAGTCCCACGGAGAGACCAGAGGCAGCTGCAATCATAGAAAATCCTGTGTTTGAAGACTTGGAACTCCCAGCAAAACCAGTGCTTAGGCAGAGGTCACGGACAACGAGTTTATCAGGAAATAAGCACTCGAGACAACCAAGCAAATAATTATCCTCAGGATCACTTCTTCCACTCAGCAGGTTTTAAAGGGACTGCTCCAATGATGCAGAATGTCTGTCTTGGAAATGTTTACTTAAACTTTCTTTTGCCATAGCTAATGTCGAAGACGTGTTGGACAAATTTTTGTTTACTTTGACAGCCAATGAAAGTCAGTAACCACACTTTCCACATTCCATTTTTCTTACCTTAACTCTCCCAGGCAGGTGGGTTCAGCTACTGTGCTTTCCAATGGTGTGCTCCATGATCTCTTTTTTTGGGGGGGTTGGGATTTCTGGTAAATTTTTTGGTAATTTTTTT
This sequence comes from Callipepla californica brunnescens, assembly GCA_023055505.1. Taxonomy (NCBI): domain Eukaryota; kingdom Metazoa; phylum Chordata; class Aves; order Galliformes; family Odontophoridae; genus Callipepla; species Callipepla californica. The sequence continues at coordinate 38,776,350 of JALIRH010000005.1, read as the reverse complement.
TTTTTTTTTTTCTTCAAAGCTTGTAAATGTCATCTTGCTGGGTAAGTGAGAGATCTGTAACGTGTAAATAGAATTAAAATACTGTATTTTTATAGAGCAAATTACAGTCTCTAAGCCTAGTGAGTGTATATCTGAATCACTTGCTCTTTGGTGAAATGAAAATGATTTTGGAAAAACAAACAAAACAAAAAAAAAAAGACACAAAATGATGACTTTTCGTGCCTGGTAGATAAACTGGGAATCTGCACTATTTTTAAAGCAAAAAAAAAAACAAACTATGACCACAACTGTACATACTGTCACTCCCCATAGACAGTCTTTAGAGGAAATTTTTTCATCTTTCTACACTGTTAGTAGATCGTAGGGAATGCATTTTATACCTGTAGGGAAGGAGCTTTTTGCCATGAAAAGAGGGCTTATAGGCAGTGGTCGGAAGAGCCATAGTAAAAATTATGTACAGAAATGTTGTGATTCTGACAATTTAAACCTAATGAAGTCATACGTGTCGTATGTAATCTTGTAGATTTGTACTTTGAAAAGAAAAATCAATCGCTAGGCATCTGTGTAACCTGCTAATTTAACTGCCTAACGCCGTGCTTTTATTTCTCATTGTAAATATGTTAATTTTTATTTAAAAAATCCAGAATCAATCCATTTGGGTTGGTGGTGTACAGAATGCACTCGCTCTAATTGTTGAGTGCATTAATTATTGTGACTTATTTCAAGTCTAAATGATTTAATAAACTTTTTTTTATTTAAAACAGCAGTAGTCCCTTCTGTTCGGAGCCTGCATCTGTGTGCTGCAGGTGGCAGTGTTGTGCGGCTAGAACTGGCAGTCTGTATCCACAGCTGGTTTACTTTCCTGTCCTGTGCTTGCCCAGTGCTGCATGGAAGGGAGATACAGACAGAGCAGGAAGCGAGGAATGAGGTATCTCAGCTTTTTTACAAGTGTGTGGTCCATCAGTGCTGTATAGCTCAGCTCACAGCACGGCTGCACAGTGCCTTACACGAAAGAAACGTCACTGGTGTTGGGCATCTGTAACCCCAGTGAACTTCCTGGCCATCCACTGCTCTGGCTGTTATAGATAAATACTTCAGCAGCTCTTCTTGCTCATTTCCCGAGGTCTGACACGTAGGATACTCCAGAATTAATAAAGAGAGTCCCAGATAATTCACAGCCACTGGGGCAGCAGGTTTTACAAACGGGTAGCCACAAGGTCAGCATACAGAGAGTCTTTCTTTCTTCCTACTGCTGAATCTTTATTGTCAAATGCCAAGACTGAATTGGGGAAGCTCTAAACATCACAGCAAGCAAGCTGTGTGGGCAGCTCGGACTGCAGAGGGCATGCAGCTGGGCCCTGTGCTGCCATTACTGAACAGCAACCTCTGCTCTTTGGCCACATCCTTCCTGTCAGCTCCCATTTACAGAATGACACGGGTGCTCTTACTAAAACTGGTTACATCTGTAATGTAAAGTGCAAGATAAGACCTACAGTTGCTGGATCAGAAAGGCTGTTCCAATCTAAGCTATGGGAGGTGACCAGGACACATGTAGGGTAAGTCAAGTTGACGCTGTCATACTGAAATATTTCTCCAGCATGAAGGTTGAATTTGTCTTAGGGAAATACTCATTTTAAAAAGTAATTACCCAGGAAGGGATTTGCTCCATTTGCTATAACAAACTGGTCCTTGTTCACAGAACTGTGGAAGAAATGCTTTTTAGTCATATGCCCCCAGCTGTCACATCCAGTCCCTCCTTCCCCTATTTTCAAGCCATTTATTTTTCCATGAGGACACATTCTTGCATGTTCTTTACCACCTCCTCCAGCAACTGGTTCTGAACCCTATTGCTTGGGCTTGCCCTTCTGGGCATCGTTGGGCAGTGGCACTGTATTACTATAGTCCATGTCTGGAGCAGTCTTGGTGAAGGTGGCTATGGAAACCATGTCTTCTCCAATGTCCACCTGAGACCTGTGCCTGCAGATGAGCAGTTTCCTCAGGGCCCGCTGGAAGTCCCTGTTGAGGAAAGCGTAGAGCATGGGGTTGATAGTGGAGTTGCAATACCCCAACCAAGTGATGACCTTGAAGCTTTCAACCAGGACTGTGCTCGTGGAGTTGCTGCCCAGGGCGGCAAGCCACACGTTCAGGACAAAGTAAGGCAGCCAACACAGCACAAAGACAGAAATGATGATGCTGATGGTCCGTGTGGCCTTGTTCTCCAGCTGCAGGTGGTTCTGCCTCTTGCTGTTAGGGTGGTAGTGGATCTCCAGGGTTTGAGACATGATACGAGTGGCCTTGAGCCGGGAAGCGCGGTAGATGAAGAAGTACATGCTGCACGTGACCATGAAGGGGACGAAAAATGCAAGAGCAGATGCTACGATGGCAAAAATCCAGTTGGTGACGAAGATACATTCTCTGCCCGCGTCAAAATCCACCCCGGGGATCTCATTCCAGCCCTGCATGACGGGAAGGAAGGAAATGAGGGAGGAGTATACCCAGACTGTGCAGGTCATCACAACGCATCTGCCAAAGGAAAGAGATGGAGAGGGGAGAGAGGGTCTGAGTTATTTTGAGTTGAGAACATCCAGTACAGTTCAATCCCCATGGTAACCTCTGTGGGATATCACTGTTCAATAGTCCCAAAGGGCTTTGAGAAGCATAGAAAAGGCTGAGGTACGATGAGTCCATACATGAGCAACTCTAATGACTGAGCACTAGGATCTATGGCTTACAGAACCGGGGTCAGTATTACCCTCTGACAGCCTTCTCCAGCCTGCAGTCTTAGTGTTTCACGTGAAACCTTGATGGGAGCAAAATTCTGCAAGACATTAAATGGAGCAAAGTGTCTTTTGTCACATTGCTCCAATTTGGGGCAGAAAATGCCAATAGCTTTTTTGGTTCCTACTCATCATTTGGTTCCTACTCATCATAGACAGTGGCCAAGAGAAAATTCAGAGGGACCTGGAACGAGGAGCACTCACCTGCCACGGGACATCCGTCTGGAATAGTGAGATGGGGTCACCACAGAGCAGTATCTGTCCAAGCTGATAAAGCACAGCGTGACAATGGAAGCGGTGCAGAACATGACATCAAAGGAGATCCAGACCTTGCAGAACAGCTTCCCGAACAACCACATCCCCGTCACCTCGTAAATGATGCTGTGAGATCAATGTAGAAACCGAAGCTAGAAAGGTTGAAGGATTTCAGGATTGCCCTGAAATAGTATTTTTCACATGGAGGTGCTCAGGAGGAGCGCTCAGTGAAGTGAAGCTCAGTTAGACACAGGAGTTTTGCCCTCCAAGTGCAATCCAAGGCATTAACCCATGCACAGAACATGGCTGAAGGTCAAACCCATGCTTGCTGCTTGCATTGGAAGCACTCTGTCCCAGAGCTCTACAGCTTTATCACAGCTTTTACCAGTGCCCTTATGAATCACTGAGCTTTATCTATCCTCCCCTGTTCCTACGGTGTGGAAGGCGCTCACTTTTCAACCCCTGGGTTAAAAAAAAACATAGAGGCTAGGAAGGAAGCCTATGCAGCTTGTACATTATGCAGCTCAGAAAGGCCTCAGCCAAGGAAACACACAAGCAAGAAGAAGCAGGCATTATGCCAAAGCTACTCCCAGCAAAGTCAGAGGGGCCTGTAAGAAGTGAGCAGTGATGGAGGGAACATATGGCAGCTGTAGGAAAGTTCCTGTAGCATTCAGCTAGATGCAGTTTGCTTCCCTTTTCCGTAGCTCCTGAAATAACCATTGGCTGTGGATTCGATGTGCAGGGCTGAGAGAAAACCCATACCTGCAAAGCTTTAATTAGCCTGGAACTTCACAGCTTTACAGTCAGGTGCAGTGGAAGCAGAGCCACGACACTTAGGTGAGCTCTTCTGTTGGCAGAACCAGCCAACGTGATGTCAGGAGCTAGGAATCAACGCCTGCTCTGCATTTAATTAGCGGCAGTTCATTAAAAGCATTGGCAAAGGCTGTTTTAGAGCACAGTAATTGATCAGAGTGCACCAGCAGGGTACAGTGCTGCTGAAGGGCTCCAGCTCTTTTCTTTTTCCCTTTGACATCTGCTGCCATGCCCACTGAGGTGCAAACTGCAACTGAGAAGAGCAACGTGGACGTGCAGCTGAGAACCATCAGCAACGTGAACCTCCTGGCGACGTCTCTGCCCTAATCCCTGTGACTTCAATAGGGTGGGAGCAGTTAGGTCACCCTACAGCTAAGCTACAATCCAAGTCCTGGGGCAGATGCCTGTGGCACACGGTAGAGGGGAGAACAATGACTACAGACAGATGGCTTCAGAAGCAGTATCATAAAGCTTTATGCAGTTTGGAAATTGAAATTGCCCTGTAAACAGTATCACGGCCAACTACTGACTGCCTTATTTGCCACGCAGACTTATGGCTGCTTTGCAGCACGAGACAGCTGAGCCCACGGGAGAGCTCCTTTGGTTTCACAGAACCACAGAATCATCCAGGTTGGAACAGATCTTTGAGATGAACGAGCCCCAGCACTGAACCACGTCCCTCGCCCCACATCCACACAACTCTTAAATACCTCCAGGAACGGGACTCCACCGCTTCCTTCATTAAATACAGGGACAGCATGAGTTACCCTACTTCTACTGAAGCAAAATCGTTGCTTCTGTACAGAGAAAGAGGAGATGGCCTTTGTCCCCATGCCAACAGTGACAGCTATCAATTTGCAATGGTAATATGTGTAAAACGGTTCCCCAGACGCAGTGAATCACATTTGATTTCCCACTGAGCACTGCAGTGTCTGTTTACGTAGGCAAATGATCCATCTTGAAAGGTCACCAATCTTCCCCACAAACCCCACTGTTATTTTGCCTGAGCCAGAAGGAACGATGAAGATTCAGCACTTCTCCAAGAATATGAAGAACAACACCTCTGCAACAGCCTACCAAGTCCAGTAATCTGAAATCATTCATTTTCTTACACAAGTAAGGATTGTTTTTACTCCTTCCTCCCGCTACCAGAAGATAGCAGAGAAGGTTAAAGCAGTAGAAAACCAACTACACATAATTTAACACCACTGATTTCAACAGACTGGGAGAGACGAGGGGAAAATAGCCTCCGTGATTTGCTCTGACTTTGAAAAGTTAGTGGCACCCACACAGTCATTGTGGTTAAGGATGACACACCAAGGGCTGTCCCCGCCTCACATCCTCCAAACACTGCATGAACATTCAGCAATGTGCAAAATGGCTCCATCACCCTGGAGCCCCTCCATAGCCAGCAAGAGAAATCTCCCTGTCCGTGACAAGGGGAACCTCACCAACAGGTTTGGGTCAGGAAAGTGAGGCATGGAAACGTCTCTAATCACTGACACAACATTCAGAAACTGGGAGAGCTGAGCTCAGCTGAGCACTTCTTACCTGAATGGCATGACAAGGCATGCTACAAGGAAGTCTGCCATGGCCAAGGACATGATGAACATGTAGGTGACAGTCCGCAGCCTTTTTTCCACCACTGGGCAAATAAAGACTACTGTATTTCCCAGGAGTGTGACCAAGTCGATGAGGGTGAGTATGAGCCCGATGGCCACCTCCTGGAGGCCGATCCCTGCCGAGCTGCCAGCTCCTTTCACAAAGGATGATGCAGAAGAGAAATTAGATTCATTTTTGTCCATCATCAGCATCTTCCCGCTGTTAAGAGCTGAAAGAGAGAAAAACAGGAAAAAAATTGACACTTCAACGCACAAGGAAAGGAAGTACAGAAAACATATTTTGTTCTGTTGGCTTCAAGAAAAATCCACACACCCTGCTGTGCCTCTTCCATCACCATCCCATGGTCACCAGCTCAGAAGCATCTGAAGCAACGTGCCACGCTGCCTGAAGTTCTTCCTGGCATTTAAAAGCTCTCCTGTGAAGGACAAATGAAGAGTGCTGAGAGCAGAGAGGACTCAAGCAAGCAACTGAAATCCAAATTAAAGCAGCTCTGCTAAATCCCACTTAGCAGCAAGCCGTAGCCACAGAATTCCTGGGATCAACTCATGCTGTCCACGGACCAGGTGAGACCACCCCCCAGGGTGCTTCCATAATCCATAGTTGAGTATACGTAGCCTGGATTGTCCTGTTTGTTTTTTAGGCTCTCAATGTATGATTTTTCTCCTGCAGGCAGAGAACAGTGACAGCTCCATCCCACACTCTGAACTGCAACCAGAGATGCCAGTAACCCCCTAGAGACCTTATGGCAAGCAAGTGATTTAGGGTCTTAGGTGCAGCAGACTTGTGTTCCAATCACAGAATTGTAGGGGTTGGAAGGGACCTCTAGACATCATCGACTCCCTCCTGTGCACAGGAGGGAGAAGATGCTCCCAGCTCCTCAGTGGGTCAGGATTAATGCCCCCATGGCCCAGTATAACAGTGATGGGCCCTTTCATGTCTTTCACACTCCCCAGCACCCTCATCATCATTTGGTCAGCATGAAGAGCCCTCAACAACTTGCTTATTCCTCGTACAGAAGCGATTTCAGGCTCCTAGACAGCCCTGCAGCTCTTCTAATACTGTGATAGACTAAACCTGCAAATAATTTCCAAGAACTGAAAGCGCTGTGGATTTATATAATGACAAAATGCTGTTCCCTGTTTTGTCTCTGATTCCTTCTCACTGCAATTCCTAACGTTGTTTGCTGCTTTGGATTGGCACTTAGCACCAAGATGACCTTTTTGCAGTCTAAAGATCTCCTTCCTGAATGGCAGTGCTCAGCTCAGAGCTCACTGCTGCAGATACAAAGGTGGGAAGAAACCAGGTTCCCTCACTTGCATCATCACTGAAGTCCACCACTTCACAGCAGAATTTCTCCTTCCATTTAATGCTCAATCATCAATCCTCATTTCAGCTTTTCTGCAGTTCTTCAGGCCAGGTCTCGCAGCATTAAGATGGACTCCCAAGACACATAACAAGAAAAATCAGATTTCACTCTTCCCTTATACGCAAGACACGTCTGTGCCCATGTGAACCTTTGAAACATGCAAGCGTTTGAACAAAGCAGACTTACACACTGGCACACAGCTCCTCTGCTGATGATCTGTGAGCACACACTCCTGTAAAACGTCAAGAACTCAGCTCTCAGAGCCCATCTTTGGAGTCTCTCTTTGATGCTCGAGTACCACCTTAGCTACCAGCACAGGCTGGCTTTCCCAGAAAGAAGGTCTCTCCCAGTGAGAATCTAACAGCAAGTTTCTTAGTGCAGGATACCTCTAGGGGGGGAAGGACACAGCAATGCTCAAGTAGAGGTGACAAACACGTCCACACTCACAAAGCATCGAAGAAACACTCATGTTATTGTCTGGTTTATGACACAAAGACAGACTGAGCAGCTGGAGATCAGACTCCCCTCGTCTGGCCGTCCATGCCATTTCTCCCACGGGGACTCAGAAGAGAAAGGGATGATGGAGGCTTGAAGCTTCAGGTCTGGGGTCAGGGTGCAGACAACAGGGTCCTGCTGCTCCTGGCTCCATTTCAAGCACGTAGTGGCTGGAAGTACATCAGCACGCTGTGTTATACAGACAAGCAAGCAACTTCTTTCTTGCTTGCTAAGAAATGCTCCCCCTGAATCACCTGGAGCCTTGCTGTTAATGCAGAAAAGCAGTAATCTTAAAACTTCTGGGACAATGGATGCACTGTCTCAAGCAGACTGCAAATAGGATCCATCCCATGAATTGTTTAAGGGAAGCACAAGCACGAATGTTCATATAATGGCAGTTTTCCTGGAATATACAGAGCTTGACCTGATTTCTTCCACCAAACGAATCCCAGGTGAAAGGCTGATTTCATCAGCAGCTGGCACCTTTTGATGGAAAGAGAGGAAAAAGCACTCTGCAAACCTCAAGGCTGACTGTGCTCCAAAATCTGAGAGGAATCACGAAAATTGGAAACAGATTTGCTGCCAGACCCTGGTAAAGCCGAGTAAAAGCACAGAGCAACGTGCAGCTGCACCTGCCCCTGCTGCTCCCACCTGTAAACCAGTGAACCACAGAACATCCCGAGTTGGAAGGGACCCACAAAGCACTTCAGGCATGTAAAGCTTGCCTACAAGGAGACCACACCACCAGGCACGCCCAAGCAGCGTTTTTAGCACAAAAGATGATTTCTTTCCACCCCAAAATCGGCGCAGAATGACTGCAGAGCAGGTGTGGAAACCCACCAGCAGCAGCAAGCACCGTCCTTACCTTCAAACCTGGGGGGTGCAGACCCGCCAGCCCTGGGACTGCCGGCACCCGAAATGCAAACCCGCAGCCTCCAGGGATGTAAAACCCCATATCGTAAAAAAAAACAACAAAACACCGAACCCCGCGGTGCAAATCCCCACATCCTAGAGAGGATGCAGAGAGTCCCCCGGGGGTACAAAACCCCCATCCCTCGAGCACGCAAAGCCCAAACCCGAGTGGAAAACCCCACAGCACAGTGCTGGGGGTCTCCCAGTGCCCCCAGCCGGGCTGCACTTACCGGCAGCGAGCGGTACATCAGCCCCACATCCCCGGGAGCCCATGGACTGTGAGGCAGCCCCGCTCCGCCTCCTGGAGCCGCCTCTCCCCCCATTCCCCCCCCCAGGCACATCTTGTGCAAAACGAGTGTGGTTTTGTGTTGTTTTTCTTTTTTTTGGGGGGAAGTGGGGTGAGCAAGTTTGGAGTGCTGTGCGCCCGGTTGGATGCTTCGGGAAGAGCAGATCGCCTTTCGAATGCGATCGGGTGAGTCCAGCGGTGAAATGAAACGGGAAAAGGAAAAATGAAAACGGTATCACAGCATCTCATCTCGGTAGTTTCCTTTGATAAGGTTGGATAAAATCGTAGAATCGCAGAGTGGGTTGGATGAGAAGAGATGACAAAGCCCACCCGTTTCCAGCTCCCTGCCGTGGGCTGGCTGCCCCCAACCAGCTCAGGCTGCCCAGGGTTCATCCATGGCCTTGAGCACCTCTGGATATGGGGCACCCACAGCTCTCTGGGCAGCAGTGCCAGGGCCTCACAGCCCTCAGTTTCTTCCTAACACCTAATTTCATCCAAACAGCTAACTTAAATTTCCCCTCTTTTCACTTAAAGCCATCCCCCCTTGTCCTCTCACTATTGGATCATGTAAAAAGTCAGTTCCCTCCTGCTTATAAGCTCCCTGCAAGTACTGGAATGCCTCAAAGAGGGCTCTTGAGGGCCTTCTCCTCTCCAAGCTACCAAAATACTTTGTGTAGAAGTGGAGAAATAAGCTGTGCAGGCAGCAGAGCATTCATTGGATCGAAATTCACTTCAGTCAACAAAAACTAAAAAAGTCAGTCTGGACATCTTCAATGAGAAGTAACATTATTTTATTACTATTTCATTTCAGGTCAAATACAACAGTTTTCAATCCTGGAGGAAGTCACAAGGTGCTGTTGGCCAGCTCTCTTTGCAAGCCAAGCCCTTGAAACTGTTGTTGTGCCATCAGAGCCAAGTGGGAGCACCTGGGGAAGGCAGGTGAAGAAGTTATAGCAAAAACAATTTAAGGATTGAGGGTTTTGTTAAAAGAGCATCTATCAATCTGGTGCTGACAATCAAACCAATAAACACAGAATCCATCCATCCATCCATCCATCCATCCATCTATCTATCTATCCATCCCTGTCTGTCTGTCTATATGCACTGACTTTTCCTCTTGCAGTGGATTTTTTCATTCTAAGTGGTCCTGTGTGAAATCAGGAGTTGAACTTGATGATCCTAGTGGGTCCCATCCAGCTTGGGATACTCTATGATCTTTGTGTGGTCCAGGAAGACTGTCAGACTCAAATAAGAAGAGTTCTTATGGAGTAGAGAGTAATAAAATCTTGCAGGTCGCCAAGCACAGTAGCACTGATCTCAAATACTGACCAAAAATGATAGCATCAGAAGGTGAAGGAAGTGGTTTGGCCAAAGGGCTGGAAATGCTGTGTCAGCCACTCGTGGTGGTGTTTGTGATGGATATCACAAGGCATCAAAATAAACCCCCACAATTTGGCACTTACTGGAATTTCTAGAGTATCACACGGCAGGAAAACGCTCGTATGGGTTGTTGGGGTTTTGCTTTCACATGACATGCCAGGCGACCTGGGAAGGGAGTCAGGAAGAAGGATTTAATTGAATTTCTCATCTTGGCAGCAAGAAGAGAAATGGGAAGAGGCATTTGCATATCAGAAGCAGCCTGGCCTCAGAAGGACTCAGCAGTGGTTGAGAAGCATTCGTGCAGACTCTGAAGTGCAACCAAGGGTACAGTGCAACAAATCTCCCAGTACTGCCAAATAGGAGGTTACAGGGAGTGGTACCAGGCCCAGGAATAATTTGAGGATTTGTTTGCTCTCTCTACCGACCTGGGAAGTGTTGGTGAATCTGCTGTGGCGGGGAAGCCTTTCTGAAGAAGGATCTCAGGTGAATACGTTAAGATGCCAAGTGTCAGTGCTTTCCTGGGTGGGCTTGGGACAACAAGGCTTTGGCAGTGAGGGCATTGCTATGGCAGTATCCATCACGTGGAGATTAATCTGAAGCATAGAAAATTACAAAAAAAAATACTGTAAATCATGTGGGACTGGATAAATAGGCCCAGAGGAGTGTGAGATGTGTTTGCTTTCTCTTTCCTCATCTTTTTAGGAGGAGCCTCACGTGAAGGGCAGCTTCATGCAGCAGGGCAGCTGCATGAAGAGCAGAAGGAAGAAGCGGGCATTGGCTTTCCTGCCTACGTTGATTCAGCCAGGTGTGAAGCCACACAGTCATCTCCATTGTAAAACAGCTCTTTAATAACCTGGCTGTTCGACAGGGCTTCTGAACCAAAGCCACCGCAGACGCTGGCTCGCCGCCGTTCGTCTCAGAGGGCTCTGTCAGCTGCACCGTGCTTGATTTCTGTCTACGTGATGTTAGTCACCCCTTCCAGCAGCCAAGTTCACATGATACCTGCTGCACTCCGTGGCTGTGCTTTTTCACGCGCTGTTGTGTCTGAGAGATTTCTTGTTCTCGATGAATTCTCTCTCACGATTTCCTTTCCAGTCTTCCCTCATCAGCCCCCATGTATTCACATCTTTGAAGTGCGACTGATGAGCATTCTGCCTTGACATATTCACCCCTAAAAGGAACACAGAGGGATTACTCCACACTCCATGCTGCAGGCACTCAGCTCAACTGCTCTGCACTGCTCCTCTCCTCCTTTCTCTAAAGGCTGTGTAGGGGATACACACTCCTCATTTTTCCTGCCCGATTGTGTCTAATTTATATTCTTGAAGTAAAGAGTCACCCCAAGTCATTCCACTGAAAAATCAGGATCCTCCCAAAATAATCCCTGTGAAATCGATGGGAATTGCTGCGGCCTAGAGCAGAGCTCTCAGAGTGCTCAACATTTTTCATCCTATGGGGCAATTTTGGGCCACTTGGAGTGAAGAAAGGACACTTCTTTCAAAGCTTCCAAGACCAAACACAAAAACAGATCAAAAGCCTCCCATTCAAGTGCTAACCCACCCCAGTTTTTACAGCTGCTAGGGATGCAAACAAAGAGCAGGAGAGGGGGCACCCACAGCAGAGAGAAGGGCAAAGATGAGGGTGATTTTATGGGAATCCCTGGAGCAGACTCTGTGGGACTCACGCTAAAAGGAAGAGTGTCCTTGCAGGCTTGTTCATGAAAATGAATTTTTGAATTCTTTTTCTGGCATTTACCTGGGTTTCTCATTGGTACGTACAGGCAAGGGGTTGTTTTTGGGTGGGCCTGTGGTTGTTCTCCCCATAGCTCTGCTCAAACCCCCTGAAATGCAAGGGTGTAGGTGCTGAACTAATTAATAAATGGGCTCTGTAACCAAATCCTGCTCTATTACGGATTCTACTTTGAGCTACAGATGTCTTTGAGCCTTCTAAGCTGTAAAAACTTAACTCAGAAGCATAGAAGACATTGTGCTGCTCATGACTTACAATGGTGACAGCTCCTGAATGTTTTTCTGCTTATGTGTTTGGACTGTTTGGTGCTGCTTCATTTCAGCTCAACCACACATGGGCATTTCTCTGCATGGCCATGAGCAGCTCCATCTGAATCTTCATCTGACACCTTGACGAGAACTTGGGCAATTAATGGCAATTAATCCCCTAGAGAAAGATCTAATGCTGTCAGATCACAGTCCTTGCACACTGATAATCCAACAGAAATCATCGTGCCTGAGATGCTCTGTAACTCAAACGGAGGTGTCTGAGGCTGGCAGGAAAATATCCCCGAGTTCACGTGAAAGCAATGATGACTTTTACAGCAGAATGAGCTGTTAGATATCAGGAGGCTTTCTGCAAACTTGGGTTAGTTTGCCATGAAGCATCCATGCATCTGCTGTATACTCTGATGAAATAGTTCTCTCACCTCTCTGAAGTGGCTTTTTTATCTGCATAGCTGCTGGGCACACACCTCATGTTCATGTTCTCCAGAAGTTTGGTAGTACTTCTAAGCAAAATATGTCTGCCTGTGAAAGGGCACGTCCCAGTTATCAGATGGTCAAGTTTTCTAAGATGGGCACCCTGCTTACACCACCACGCTTTCACCTGTGGATCACTGTGTTTTGCAAACAGAAGCCTATTGTCCAGAAGGAATGCTGGTATTTCCCTCTGTATGTTAATGAGCCATAAACCAAGACCCAGTGAGTAAGGCTGACATTCCCCAGAGTGTCCTCTGATCCTAAGAGCCCAGACTGGGATATTGAGGCTGGGTTTGCAGCAGCGTCGTGTAACTCAGTGTGCACTTTGGGTTCTCAAAGCCCTTCAAGATATTCAAGCCCAAGAGGTACCACAGCTCTCAAACTGAGTCATCAGAAATGAGTGGACGTTTCTGTCAGCCTCTATCACTTGCCAAAAGCTGCTCAATGAATCAGCACCAAGGTCTGAAACAAGAAGTTCTGGGTTCTGTGTGATACCTTTTAGTGTCTAATGCGAGGGATGGACATTGCAAATGCTTACCTTGACCTTGGAAGGAAAGAGCACCAGTACCAGACTGATACCTGGTGTTCTGAGTGGGAGGAGAGCACAAAACCACCAGAGGAAAAAGGCAATTTATCCCACAGAGTGCCATAGTCCAGGACCTACTTAAAAAGCTGCAGAATTTTTACTTACTTCTAGCAGTTCTGTTTTGTGGCTCTACTATGTATTGCTGGCAACAGCAATGAAATTGTGTTATAAATCTCTGAGGAGAAAAAAATCATCTCTGACACTTATCATGAAAACCACTTCTCAGGCTGAAATAAGTTGCCAAAGAAGATTTTCTTTTCCCTTTCTATTATTTTCCTGACAAGCTGGACAAGGTCTGCTTTCTCTTGCGCTGAAAAGATCTAATTATATACATACATAAAAAAAAAAACCAGAAGGCAGTAACTATCTGTCTTGTATGACTCACCACTGTCTTTCCAAATGTCATTGATGCTGGCAAGCTAACTACAACCACGGAACACATTAGTGCCTCACAAAGCTGCCTGGTTTGCTTGTAGGCTGACAAGGATTAGGCTGAGTAATTGGAAAGAGATGGAAGGAAGGTTCCACTGGACACCTGGCACTACAAGCACTGCAGAAGGTAAACCACTAAAAGACAAACCAAAGTCTTTCATGGCAACTCCCACAGCAAGATGTTATGGTTTCTGCAACCCATGAAACGTGAGGAAACAGGGCATTGTCTAAGGGGAAGAGGATACACCCACAATGGCAATACCTAAGAGCAACAATGGCATGAACACAACCATTCCCTGGGTCGTGTTTGCTCCCATAGACCATTGCACATCCAGTACGTGCAGCAGCAGCGGAGACCAAACCAGATTTGTTCTTACTAAACCTCTGTTGCCATTACTTGAACTTCTTGCTTGGACATGGGAAGCATGTTGGAGGGGACCACAGCTTATATCACAGGCTTGTATCACAAGCACAAGCTGAGCTCTTCTCTGAGGCTTTTCTGCCTTCATCGGGCCATGCAGCTCTAGCCCAGCAAGCTACGTTTAGCTTTGCAGTGAAACAATAGGTTTGGCCTCCCACTTTAAAATAAAACGTGGAGCTCTCTGAATTACATCTTCATGGGCATCCCCTTGTAGGAGAGAGGCTGATGCATGGAAACCCTGCTCCAGGTGGGGAGGAGGAGGGCTCCCAGTGTCCTTACAGTGAGACCCCAATGTCCTCACCAGGAAGATCAGGGTCTTGCTAGGAAGCACAGTGCAGCTCCTTGTCCATCCTGGCATGACACGTCCAGTGCCAAGGAGAGGCACATTGGGCTGAGCAGAAGATGGAGCCAAAGAGCTTGGAGCATCAGATCCAATGGGTATCCTAAAGTCAAGCTTTACCTGAAAAAATCAAAGATACCTCTGAAAGCTCTAAAAGACTTTGAAGAACGATTTCCTTCCACAGCGAGGTGGGCAGAATATTTCCTGTCCTGAATGGGACAGGTTTGCTGACAGGTCTTGTGGCAGCACCAGTCTGCTCCAAAAAACAGGGAGGATTCAGGGTAGAGAATGGCAAATCGAGTTAAAAAGCACTCAGGTAGACCGGAAAATTATAGAAAGCAAAAGAATTGGATGAGATGCTTTTTTGGAGCTGGGCCGTTACATCTCAGACCTTCCCATGCTGGGATGGTATATCACATTCTGCTTTGCAAACAGCTGCATCACCTTTTTATCATTTGACAGATATAACTGCGGTTTATTTTTAGCTGTAATTGAATATCTCCTTTCAAATCTTATCACTGCCCACCCAGATCAAGTGGATTAGACACGGCGTATAAATGTGACATAGGCTACACCATAGCGAAGAACGAATCAACAGCAAATTAATCATCTTTTTTTTTATTATTATTTTTCCAAGGCATACTTAAACCCAGGAGAGACCTGGGACTGTTTACTGATGTGATTCATAGCTGAAGAACTAGAAGTTGTCAGAACAGGTGGTATTTCACATTTTGGGATGTATTTTCACCTGAGGATCTCAAAATGTTTGTGAATCATGACGCCTGATCTACACTGCGTTCTTATATAAAAATCAGCATCACTTGCTTTTAGCTTAACTAATGCCATAACATGCCCTGCAGCTCCACGGGTGGAAAAGTGAACAGAGCAGTGCAGGATTTGTGTGGGATAATTGCCCACGGATGAGCCGAGACTACACACCTGATCTGAATACCCATGAAAGTGTTAGGCGAAATGAGGATGTGTTTAAACTAGCAGAATGAGAAACACGCTGCTTCCCTGCGATGGGAAATCAAACTCTGGCCATGGTATTTTGCTGCAGAAGGAAGCGAGCCTTGAGGAGACGGAAGGAGCGTGTGGTGGAAATTAGACTTTGGACTCCAAGGATTTGTTTTATTATTCAATGTGTGAATCTTACCAGGTCATAAAATCTGGATGGCAGCAGAAGGGCAGGGATATAAATGCAAGGTCGGCAAAGGCACCTCCACTGTGCTGCCCAGCTCTTCCCAATGCATGGCTGCTGGGCTCAGGAGGAGGAGCAGAGAGGGAAAATCCAGCAGTTACACCATGAAAGAGGCTCAAAAAGGATCAGGTCCCTCATTCACTAAGATGAACTACCCTGTGCTGGAATACATGACTTTTTAAGAACGGAACAAAAATCCGTCTTGCCAAAATCTTATCCTTTCCAGGAGCAAATGTAAAGCAAGTGGAGAAGGGAATGAAAAAACATAGCATGAATTACTTCATCTAGCCAAGAACTCATGAACAAAGCCCAAAGACCTCCTTTCACAATAATAATCTCACTGCTTTCCACTGCCTGACCTGGAAAACTAAGACAATGTTACCTAACTTCTACTTACTCTGTTTTTCATGACTGGCTCCAGCTCTGGGTCTGGCAACCTGATCTCAATGGAATTTGGAGACATTTAATTCTGCTGAAGGCCTTGCCCATCTCAATGAGAGAATACGCATTTTTCTCCCACTTCTATCCTACGTGCTTTTATTGTTAGAGCTTCTGTCACACGAATGTCTAAGGAGTATACTAAGAAGATGTGCTATGTATCTATTTATAAATATACATATGTGTGTACTAAAAACATTTCTGTACATAATAACACACTCTGTTTTCCAATCAGAAGACCACTTTCAGGGGAAGTCAGGCTTCACCATTACAAAGTTGCTATTCCTATAATAAATGGAGCAATATTCTTCCTCCTCTGCTTTCTTCCATTAGTTTTACTCCCATCCTTGGAAGAGCAGAGTGCTGCAGTCCGTATGGTTTACAGTGTGTCAGACCCATAGTGGCACTGCTCTCAGATCCCATTGCCTGCACCCAACAGAAAGCTCCTCACCAGCAAAAATGGAGGGCAAGGGTTGAAATTCTCATAAATGCATAATTCTCAGGAAAAAGAAGGCACCCATCTCGGAGAGTGGTTCTTATGGAGCAGATGGAAGCATCTGCCATCATGACCAGAGCAGCTTCTGGAAGTGAAGCAGGTCCAGCTCTGAGCCTTTTGCAGATGTTCTGGATATTATCCAGTGATTATCTCTATAGATAATCTGTATACCCACACTAAAATACCGGCCTCTAGGGCTTTCCTCGATTAAAAACTGAGTTTCCTAGGCATCCAGCTAAACAAGCTGCTTCTTGCTTTGTTTCTTCCTGGTCCTGTGAAATTTGCCTTTCTACAGCACAGTCCAGATGAAGAGGAGCCCGAGGAGTCCTGTGAGTCAGCACCATATGGTTTCCCTGCTTCTGGTTCAGTGTTAGGAAGATTTAATTTGTCTAAGTTATCCAGATAGAAATTCCCCGGGACAGGTGTCTGACATCTCAAATTCTGGTTCCAATTTGTGCTCCGGCTGCTTGGCTTTCATGCCTGAATTCTGCCAGTAACTCCTGCTAGATAAATACAACTTATGCTGGGTGAACGTAGGTTGGATTCAAGGAATCTGAATCCAGACTCTCAGCAGATTTGCTGAGTCAGTTTTAATCAATTTTGACAAGTAACGATTGAATACAGAAATGGCTGCACGTGGCTGAGTCTCTAGTGGCTGTCCATGTGTTCTCATGGAGACCAGAAACCAGAACAGTTTCTAACAACAGAACAAAATCCTGCCCTAGTGGCTGTTTCATGTGTCTTGGTTTTGCTTTGTGTCATGGTGAAGCCTTTATTTCCCAGTAAAACACTATTTTTTTCTTTTTCTGGATAGTTCTTAATATAACGGCCTCGAGGGAGCTTTAGATGTTCATTTACTTTACCAGGGTCCAAAACTACTTAGCTCGAGTCAATTAAGTTTTTAATTAAACGCTCATTACGAGGGGAACCTTGCATGTGAGATTACTTCATATCTTCTTTAATAGGCAGAGCAATCAGTAGAGTTTGGCACCTTCTGCACTGAAATAAGTTAAAGCCCAAGAACTCTTCAAGAACGCTTCTAACATTCACTTGCAAACTGCATGACTCACAACATTGGTTATCTCTGAGTAGAAACTCTGCAGTTCGACCTCTTTTCCCCAGGCTGTTGATTTATGTATTGATCATGTTCCCCAGGCTCCTCTGATAGCAAGTCTGCCGTGTAAAAAGTAGGCAGCATTTCATTTGTGGACACTGTGCTTATGTGGATTGTAGAGCCAATATATGAAATTCTGCAGCCTAGCTGTTATAGCAAGAGTGTGTAAAATAACTGATCAGCACCAGCATCCCCCACCATTTGAAAGATAATAGGTGCTTTTAAAAGATTAGTCTGGAAAACTAGAATAAGCTTGGCTAAAAATGCCTGAAGTGATCCAAAATAGACAGGCATGCTGGAAATATGTTTTGGAGAGGCTCCTCTGGGCAACATCTTATCATAGAATGGCTTGAGTTGGAAGAGACCCTCGCAGAATGGTTTGAGTTGGGAGGGAATCCTAAAGGTCATCTGGTCCATCTCCCCTGCAATGAACAGGAACCCTACAGCTCCATCAGGTGCTCAGAGCCCCTCCATCCTGACCTCGAGTGTCTCCAGGGATGGGGCATCCACCAAAGAGATGGTATTGAGAGGATATTTACATCACTTGATATCCAGAAGAGGTGGTTGATGAGGCTGATGATTACAAAAGCTTCAGTTTCCTTAGTGCACAGAAATCCCATACCAAAACTGGATAGCAGTTTGCAGGCAGCATTTCTGTCTGCAGGAATGGCCCCCAGCCTTTTGTGCTTGATAACAGGGAAAGGGAAACATTTCTGAATCTTCATGCAGCCATTTGCAGGGAGATTGCTAATGCCAGAAGCTGAATGGGCAGAAAGTCTTAGCAGTTTTAAATGGGGAAAAAAAATCACATTAAAACGCAAAAATCTTTTTAGATTGGTTGAAAAATAATCTGTGGTGAAAAAATAACCAGTTCTAAAGTGAAGATGGGGGCATTTGACGGGGATGAGTTAATCTCAGATGAAACTGCTTTTCTGTGAGACTGAATCTGTTTGGAAGAAATAAGTGGAAAATCTTGTGACCACATCTTTTTAAGGAAGAAAAATATCCGTCTGGGCAGATTTTCTAAACTCTCTGATAGAGAGCCACCCAGCAGCCCCTCTCCATTGGTTCGCAGTGTAACTTCAAACAATGAATGCCACTGCAGTGGCAAAAGTGGGTCATCGAAGGTAGGAAATCAGCAAGAGGGGCAATGCTCACCCAGAAAATGCTCCTGAGGTACCCAGCAGAGCCTACAAGCTTCCACAGGTGCAGACTACCAAATGTATTGATTCACCTCGAGTTGAGGATTGAAGAAGCCACAGTGGTGCGGGTGTAATAATTTGTGGGCTGTTGGAAGCACAGCCACACTCGCTGCCCTCCTGTGGTTCCTCCTCATCCATGATAAATGTGGGATGAAAAATCCAGGACTGGAGCCAATCTGTATTTTTTCCATTTCAAACTTTGACCAGTGAAAAGCAGCCCGTTTTAACCTCAGTGCTCTGACTTCAGTTTTTTGTTTTGTGTGTCAGTCCCAAACTGAGGTGATATCCTCAAGATGAATCATAGCTGGGCTTTGACCATCCCCAAAATACAATTAGGATCCTATTCCTAAGCTAGACAGACAACTCCCTGGAGATCTTTATTACCCAAACCACAGAGATGCACAGACTTCCACTGCTGGCTAGGTACAGCTTTCAAAGCCATAACTGGGACTTCTGTACTTAAATCCCTTTGTGGCTTTTCTTTACCATCCCTTTAATTCCTTTTCTTTACCAGGGCGTGCTGTGGTAGGAAAAAGATAATGGTTTTCAACTAGGAGATTAGATTCAAGGAAGAAATTCTTTGCTTTTTAGATACTGGACCAGGTTGCCCAGAAAAGCTGTGGATGCTCCATCTCTGGAGGTGCTCAAGGTTGGGTTGGATAGGGCCCTGGTAGCCTGATCTGATGGGAGGTGTCCCTGCCCATGACAGGGAGCTGGAACCAGATGAGCTTTAAAATCCCTTCCAACTCAAACCGTTCTGTGATTTTATGTCATAGCCATTGACTTTTGACTCACTTGGACACTTTGGGAAGCAACCTACATCTATAAAGTCCATTTCCAACACTGTCAAAAAAAGAAACAGGCTTTATTTTCCTTCCCCTCTGAGGGAATCTTACCAAACGCAGCAGACAGTGCCCACCAAGCATGGTCAGCTGGGGATGAACAAGTGCTTGGGAGGAACCCGCCACAGTCTGCAGGGCTCCTGTAGGCACTCAGTGATTGGTTCACAAAAATCAACGTATCTGCGCAGCAGGAGATGTGGAATGGTTTTCCTGAAACCCCACAGTGGAGCACCCAATCTCCCACAGAATCAGCAGCCTGCTCATAACTTACATTAGTGCTGTATGAAACACAGCCCATCCTCAGCCCTACAAGCAGCGGGCCAGGCTCCTACTGTAGCTTGGAAATACTTGGAGGAAAATGAGCCATGGCTCTCAGCAGGAATGCATGAAGGGTTTAAGATTGCATAAAGCATTCTTGCTTGTCCTGAAGATGCTCCTGGGATTCCTGAAATAAGCTGAAGCACCCCTCCTTTCCCCTCACTGAGATCTCTAGCAATGCTGGGCATCTGGATACTACTTTTCCTGCAAATACAGTATTTCACCTATCATTGGGTTGAGGCACACACACATGGATACACACGTGTTAGACAGAAAATGGTCAAGACCAAACCATAGCCCTAAAGCTGAGCACCCTGAGCTGGCTTTCACCCACACTAAATCAGGGCTAGCCCTCTATAGAAGCTCATCATAGGGAGCCATGGAGTTAAGGTGCTGGTTTGCTGGTTCAGCTGAGTGCCTGGCCCTTGGATGCAGCAGCATAGGTGTCCCCTCAGGATTCCCTTTTCTCCGAGATTCATTTCAGTCTGGTGACACACACACACACACAGAAAAAGTATTTTTCCGCTATCATCCTCTAATCAGGCTCTTCATTATTCATAGCAGTGAGGATTTGGACTGAAAATGAAAGAAAGGAAAAAAAAATGAAAATAAAACAGTGTCTGAGTAGTAAAACATATATATATATATATATATATATGTATTAGGATGTGCACTAACTGTGGAAAATGTGAATCTGGGAGCAGCTTTATGAGGAGGTGACTCAGACTGTGGTCATCCCGGATGAGTGATCTCTGCAATGTAGGGCAGCGTTTGCACTGCAGACTGAAGTGGTTTGGTGGGAGATATCATCTCCAGCCTCTGGTTTCTGCCCAGTGCCTGGCAAGATGTGGCTCATATTCAGGCACTTTTCCTCTCCTTCCAGGAGAAGGAACTGGGGGAAAGAGGGATTTCTTCAAAGCAATATTTGTTCACAAACAAAACAAAACAAAACCACTTTTTTTTTGTCACAGAGCTGTTTAAAAATGCAGGTGGATGTCACCTTGTTCTGGCACTGTTGGAAATATGTTGACTGCAGGGGCAGCTCACTCCGCTCTGAAATAGATGAGAGGTTAGATTAGGTCAGAAACAAATGGAATAAGCCTGTAATAATTTTCCAGAAGACCAAATATTGTCTTTTCTTAAGTCCTTCTTCTCTCCTGACCTCTCCCTAGAAAGCTAGAAAATTGTCAGTGAAAAAAAGGTCTGATTCCAATTCAAAGACTGTTCCCAAACTATCCTGTACTCTAAAATGTAGCAGAAATGCCACTTGATGTTTTTCCTGCAAAAATGGCATCACGCCTGTGGCTGGCTTGAGGAAGAATTGTATTTAAAACCAAAGCACCACAGCTAATAGCTGGTATCTCTCACGCTGACTGCACAGCTCCATTTGGAATACAGACCACTTACTTCCCATTAAACAATCAGAGAAGCAATTGCCAGTGGTTTACAGGCTGGCTCGGCCTGGTTCTGTGATGAATGGGGTGGGGGGGACCCACACCCACACCTTGGGAAAGGGGAAGGGGGAAAGAGAGCTGGGCCTAAAAATAAAACAGTGGCAACAATCTGAGGAGGAAAGCTAATTTACTAAACAAGATATTGGAATGCAAAATTACACAATGCAATACAATATAACTGGAATTGAAGCTAATAAATCAATTAAAATGAGAGTGTCCAAAAACTGAAGGCCTTATGCTAAAGCTAAAGGCAAGACGACTAGGGAGCACCCACTGCTGGCTTGATCCAAAAGGGAAAAGAGAGGGATCTCGTGGCTTGACAATAGTTTTATCTTTCCCTCTGAACAGAAATCTGTCAGTATCTGTCCCACTCTACAGAGCCCTCAGTCACCCCTCTGCACATCTTAAGGCCCTTAAAACACCAGGGCCATTGACTGGCAGGATGCCTGCTGCTCCATTGATGTCACAAGGGCCTTCCCTGCTGATGCCCTCCTCTTCTCCCAGCCTCATGGTCTTGACTTTTCTAAGCCCTGATTTATGGCCCTGATACTGACCCCTAAGGAGCACCACCTGTGACCAGTAGCCAGCTGGATTTAACTCCATTCACCACCACTCCCCAGACCCAGCCATCCTTAAATATTCCTTGGGTAAAACCAGGGCCATCCCTTAATGTAAACTGAGACTGACAGTGCTAAGATTTAGCACAGCCAAGCTGGAAGACTCTCAGCTGCTGCTTAGATCAGGTGCTTTCTGATGTGACCGTTTGCTCTGCTGACCTACTCAATTAATTGGTTTATTATTAGCAACTTGGCCAGGAGCCATGTCTGGTCTGCTGGAATGGTCTATAGAGAAATAAAATCTATTCCTTTTTCCTGTTGTTTTGGCTTCCTATTGTACCACATGAGATATGTCTGCTCCAAGCTGGATGTGGAAGGATGAAAACCGAGTCGGCAAAGATGATAGTGTGTCTCAATTTGACACTTAAGAGAAAAGAAATGATGCATATAGACTTGACTTGACATATGATTGCCTCCTCCTGAGGAGGAAGGCATGGCTGGATGGCACCATTGTTCCCTGGGATCAGGGCAGTGCTCGTGTCTTCCAAAGGCCATATGATGAGAATTGGGAGGAGTAGCTGACAGCTGCTTTATTCACAACTCCCAAGACATCGGTTGCTTTGCAACAAGCTTTCCTCTCCTTGCCATTTATCTCCATCTCTTTTGAGCTCCATCACTGGCTCAAGAAAGTTACATTAGAAATATACTATTCCCAAAGCTCTGATTAATCTACATCCCTTGATGAAAATAATTTTTCTGAAATATATTGCTTGCCAAGTTGGGCTCTTGGCCTGTGCTCATAATTTCTGCTGAGTTAGTGGCTGAGCTGAGGGGAGACCTGTCTCTTTTCTTTTACAAATCACACCTCATAACAAGCTGACCCCAAACACTGCTGTGGCTCTGCCGTGTTCAGTTCACTTCTAATAGTCATTGCACTAATGCCCCATCACTTTGAATGAATTTTCCCATAAAGGATGCATGGAGTAAGTTCAGATTTAAGTTGGTTCTTACACGCCTGGAAACATAACAGACAAAATTAAAGGAGGGAAATGCTTCTCTAATGACAGGTGATGAAACATCCTTTTCCCAGAGCAGACATCCTCATTGTGCATCTTAAGGAAGAAAAATACTGAGTAACAACGTAGATGGGACACAGTGTGGTACCCTGATGCCACTCTCACACACCCCACTACTGGAAGATGCCTGCACAGCCAGGACCAGGCGGGTATTGGGACACACATTCACTCCAAAAGCGAGAATTTCCCCGTCCTCCCAGGAGATGGCACCAAGGCACTCACACATCCTCTTGAGCTCTACTGAGAATGTATTTTCCCTGAAGTCTTGAGTGCATTGGGGAGAAAACCTCCAAACTGCATTCACTGCATTCTCTGATGGAATCAACTGAGTGCCCTATGAAGGAACATGTTTCTGATTGCTCTGTGGAGGTCAGCGCTTGGGTTTGAACAGGATCAGCCCTCTCCTGGCTCCGTGTTTCCCACCAGAGAATGGGATCGGGTCGGCCTCCATCCAGGGGTGTTCCCAGCTTTCAGACACAGGTCAGCACCAAATGCTTTGGAGGAATATTCCTAGTATCAACCACAGCAGTACTGGGGTGACATGCTCCTGGAAAATGCCTCCTGCTCTTCACCAGCCACAGTCTGACTCATCTCCCACTTATTTCCCTCTGCCATCTTGGTTTATTGTTGTCATTGGGTTGTTTTGGTTGGTTGGTTTTGGACTTTGTTGCTAGTGCAAGGCCTCTCCACAGAAAGCAAGGTCTCTTGGGATGGAAAAACTAAAGGAGAAAAGAAAGCAAATGCGATTCTGGGAAGACAAATGGTAGAATCCTCTATGGCCAGAGCAGTGGCTCTGTTTTTTTCACCCAAGGAGTGATTCCTTCTGCCTCAGTTCCCAGGGTGCCCCAGTGCAGACTGGTGCCTGATAGTCTATATAATTCATTGCGGACAAGCACACAGTTAAGGAACTCATTAGCAAGTCCATCATCAGTTTGCCCGTCTGAACTTCTTCATTAGTACTCTGATGTGTGCATCCCTAGTGTGTCGTCCAATCTGAACATTGGTTTCCACCATGGTTGCTCATGTTGATTAGCAATCAGCAATGTATTTTTTTTTTTCCTAGTGAAGATGACTTGAAATTACCTTATATACAGAATTTATCACAACACAGCCCTGTCTGCCTATCAGATTGTTGCAGTGGGGCAATACCAGCATGTCTAAGGAGCCTGTCTCCAGCATGGGGACTCAGGATAATGACATTTTTTCATAAGATAAACCTATCAGTGAGCTCATATGATTTGTTTTAACTGGCACAAAAGTGCACGTCCCATTGAGAACATTCCTATTCTCACGGTCCCATTCCCCGAGGAATTCAAACAACTTCTGAAACTTATGTTGTAGACAAGTGTCATATTTTTAAGGTAAACATAGTTTCAGTGTTTCTGCTCTCCAAATTATTCCCATCATTCACAGCTGCAGTGGGAATCCCTACAACATCCAACACCGTGCTGACTGGGTCAGTGACATCTCATGCTCAAGCATAATTCTATGGCATGTCTGAGCAGA
The DNA here is from genome assembly GCA_023055505.1 of Callipepla californica brunnescens. NCBI lineage: Eukaryota > Metazoa > Chordata > Aves > Galliformes > Odontophoridae > Callipepla > Callipepla californica. The sequence continues at coordinate 38,751,971 of JALIRH010000005.1, read as the reverse complement.
ATCATACAATCTTTTAGATTGGAAAAGATTACTAAGATAAAGTATGCCCACTAACCGTGTCCCTAAAGGTGACGTTGACACGATTCTTGGATACCTCTAGGGATGGAGACTTCACCACTTCCACAGGCTGCCTGTTCCAATGCATTACCACTTTTACAGAGAATTAATTTTTCCTAATATCCAACCTGAACCTCCCCTGGCACAACATAAGGCCATTATCTCTTGTCCTATGAGAACTGGTGGCTTTCCTAGGGTCCTGCAGCAAGCTAATAGCAAAATGTGTCATAGCAGTGTGGTGATGGAGTGAAACACCGGTGGAGTGTAAAGAAGTAGAAGAGGTGATTCCCTTTGCCAGTCAATTTATTGGGGCAGGGATCAATGTGCTGCTTTGTCTATAGATGCCATCACCATCTGCTCTTGGTCTAGGTATGTTTGATATTACTGTAAAAGAGGTTATTTGTTGTTATGATCTTTTGATATTTTGTCTGGGTCCATTCAAAGTATCTTGCTTACCCATCAGTACCGTAAGCAAGTCACATTAAAAGCAGCATGTTTGAGATGCTGAGGAGGAAGGCCTCTGTGCTATTCCAGGATAGTTTTAGTGCCTGCTCAGAAGATCCCAAGGCAGAGCAGCTGGGCAGGATCAGGGCCACCTGGCATTCCCAGCACCTTCTATGCAAATGCAGCCCTGCAATGCCACCTTCAGGCTGGCAGCAGCCTTTCTCCTTCCACAAATCCTAGAAATCACCCTAAACCCAAAAAAACACACAGCAAAACTAATGCTGGCTGCCCTCAATAACATGGGCAAGGCTTTTAAGACAGTAAAGGAACACAGTGTTTTTTAACAAGTATGTGAACTGAAATTTGCTGGGTGCTTTTGGCTCTGTGCTGTCCAAAAAGCCCTTTTTATTTCTAACAGTGTTAAAAGCTCAGGTTTCTTAATGAAATATGTGTGTAAAAAGGTTTCTGCTGGACACTTTAGAAGTATTGGGTAGTGGTGGATTTGGAAGAGAGGTTTTCAGGCTTCCAGGGTCTCCAGTGGAAAATGACACACAGCTTGGAGAGCAGGGAGCTGCAACCACAGAACGGCATGGATAAAAGATCCTAACATCAATCAGAACACCACAGTGTAATGTAGGTGTCCTGGTTCAGCCTGCTGAAAGCAGGGCCAGATCGATGAGGCTGCTCAGGCCTTGGCTCATCACCTCAGGAATGTCTCCTTGTAACCTCCCTGTCTCAGCCCTGAAATCCCACTGTTTCCCATCACAGTGTCACCCAGCTTTCAGTGCAGACACAGGTAACACTGCCACTTACCTTGCTGCACCATTCACTGGGCTGTGTCTGGAGCCACCTCATTCTGGGAGGACAGCCCTAGAGGCTTCAAGGCAGAGCTGAGCCCTGCAGTGGGGCCTTGAGATGCCCAATTCAGCTTCTGCAAGTAAACGCTGTAGTTGTCTTTGTACTCAGACACCCAGTGGTTCCTGTGGAGCGCAAGGACAAGGCAGTGAAGGGTGGGTACTGTTACTGGGACCTAGGTCAACCACAGCACCAGGTCCATCTGCAGCCCTAAATCCATGATTGTAGATCAAAATCAAGCATAAATCTGAAATATATATATGCTAGGGGGAGGCACGGGGGTGAGGCAGCAGGGAGGAATTACCCTTCCGGTGAGAAATGAGAGCTCAGGAGCAGTTTATGCCTGTTTGTTCATAGTGTGCAGATGAGTCACCTCACAAACAGCTCCTGCCCTGTCTGATCCAAGAGCTGCCTTTCCCAGGGGAAGCTCAGGCATCAAAATGTTGAGATGTGCCCTCCTGTGCTCATGCCACAGGGCCCTCAGTTCCTTCTTCCTGAGGGCAAGTGCCAATGGTTGCCCTGGGAAAATCTTTCAAGCTCCTACCACCCCCAGTATAAAACTTCTCAAGAAAAGACTGAGCCCCGTGGAAGGCCATGACCCTGAGGGAATTAATTTGAACACATTGCATAACGTGGATGTGGAGAAACACACTTGAGAAACACCTTCCAACCCCAACCAGCTCCAAAACCTCCCTTACCTACTCTTACCCTGTCCCCACTCACGACCCACTCCCCCAACCCAGCTTTCCCTTACTGGTAGAAGTGTTCATCTTCAGTGAAAATGTGAGACAGATTCTTATTTGCTTTGCAGCGTTCCCGGTAGGCTGCTGGAGGGCACTGGAAGTCAGTGCTGTAGGTACTTCTCTGGTCAATGTCAAAGCAATCTAGTGAAGGAGTACAAATAATTGAGAGGTCACGGTGGATCGGGCTCTGAGCACCTGATGGAGCTGTTGATGTCCCTGTTCATTGCAGGTAGATTGGACTCAACGGCCTTTAAAGGTCTCTTCCAACTCAAATGATTCTATAAAACATTCTGGGGGTGTCTATCCCCTGCATCCTGCAGTCCAACCGTCCCCTCTCCTGCTGAGCTCCATCAGCACTTCATGCTCTTGGCACTCCCATTGGAGTTACCATGGCCAAAGAGGAAGAAGGGTTAACCAAGGAAAAATGCAAGAAGTGCTTCCTTGGTGGGGATGGAGACATTTTAGCACTCATTTCCTACAGCCCCTTAAGTGAGATGGAAGTCACACAAGGCAGATGTGGTGGAAATGATGTCTTGTCCCTTGTGGACACCAACTGTTTTGCTGCTAACTATTTTCTCCTGCTGTGTACATTTTCCTCCTTTATCATGCCAGAGCAACATTTCTTTGCCTTACTTCATCAGGATTAATACAAGGAAGAGTATTTCCTTTGCAGGAAAAACAAACAAACAAAAAATCCACAGCCCATCTTGTGCAATGTTACCACAAGAGGATGCACGGACACTGCTGTGTGGCTGAGCTGTGTGCTCATGCAGGGCTGTTTCCTCACTTGTGTTTGTGTCTTTGGTTGTGTGCTTGGAAATAGGTGCGTGAGTGACCCCAAATAAAACCACTTTGCAGCGAGTTTGTGATAAAACCATGCTCCCTGTCTGCAGGCTGCAGATCTGCTGCTGGAGGGCTGCTCTTAGTGCAGAAACCACAGATATCTGGAAAAGGGACAGCAGCTCAGCCCTAGGCCAGTGGGGATGCATGAAGGGAGGGCAGCTCCCACATGAGGATCATCTGCTTTTGTCCCCAAAAAACCCCACAGGAGCTGGTTTGAAGGGGTGTCATGTTCTCCCCTGCACGTGTGTCCCTCTGACCAAATGGACCTGCCTGCAGAAAATGTGTTGCCATCACTCACAGCAAAGTGGCACACAGAGTCACCAACTCCAGCTGCACCACCTGGAGTGGCCTGAACGGAAATGGGGATGAAAGAGATAAAGATGCTCCAACCTTTTCTGGAAGAAAACTCTTTTCCCTGCCCTACTTCTCCCCACCAACAGGTGGATGGCTGTGGGGATCCTGTGGGCATTTCCCACTTTCTTTACTCCCTCAGCCTCTTCCTGCGTTAAATTCAAGAAGCCCAAAGCCAGGCTGAAGGCCACAGGTCACCTGCCACAGCCTCCACCCACTGACCTTCCACCAAAACCGATGAGCTCAAGGCCATGTTCTTGTTCTGCTGAGCTTCGTGTTGCAGGGCCTGGCCTGTCTCCAGCATGAAGTGCTGGTAGGTACCCCAGGTCGGATCCAGCTTCTGCCTATGCAGCAACATCCCTGAGAAATGAGAGAAGATGGTGCATTAGATGGGAAAATCTATCAATTACCCAAATCCTGACCTCGGGTGGGAGCGAGCAAACAACAGCAGCAACTTGGAGCCTCGGCTGGTATAAATCAAGGGAAGACTCTTTCCCTTCAGAGGAGCTTTGCTGAATTGCATCAATTTGAAATTGATTTGGTTCACAGAGCCAGTGGGGGAAAGATTTATGGTGATGTGAAGTGAGTGGAAGGAGCCATGCTGTCTCCATGGTGCTCCAGAGCTCTAAAAGGAGCTGAGACCCATTGCAGGTCATTGTATGAAAGACTTTGCAAGAAATACAACACTGCTGCACTATAGAGGGGCAGAACAACAAGTAAAAAGCCCACAGAAGTTGTGTCACTAACACAATACAGAATAAAATGGGCTCAGCAAGGAGATGCTTGAAGCCTTCAGATGTTAGGAGATGTCTTCAAACAGTCATCTGTGCAAATGGAGACATGTCCATCTCAGCTACTTGTCCCACTTTTACTTCCAGTGCATGGAGGGACAGAAGTCCTGCCAAGGTTCACTCTATTTCATGCTCTGTACTTGGAGATATTCAAAGTCAGGCTGGATGGGGCTCTGAGCTGGACCAGATGGCCTTTAAGGGGCCCTCCCAACTCTAACAATTCTAGAATTCTAGCATCTTCAAGGCAGCATTTAGGCTACGAGAACTCTCTGTGTCTTTTCTCCCCATTGCCCATGAGGAGAGCTGAGAGCTCCAGACAGACGTCCTATGGTGGAAGATGGAAATTCAGAGTGGACATCCCTGCCTGTATCCTTCTGCTTGGTGCTGGAGCATGGCTGAGCTGAGCTGCCCTCCTCCCTTCCACCTTGGAACTCAGAGGAAGATCTCAAGTGCTTTGGGAAGATAGAGCATGGATGAAGATCACTGATTTTATTTTTCTGATGTCCTAGCAAAAATTTTTATCAGCATTTTAGTCCACACAAGCAGGCCATGAGCCTGGTACCCTGCTAAGCCAACCTGCAGCCCCTGGTGCCCAGCCAGCCCAGAGCAGGGGGACCTGTGTTAGCCCAGCAGACAGCTCTCAGGTGCTGCATTTGGCCAATACCAGCTGAGCAAGATTACCTGCAGTTCCTGGGCCACCAGCAGCAGCCTGAAGGTTCTGGGAAGAAGACAATTCCTTTTCCAGCCTTGTGAGAGCCCAGGGCCTCTCCGGTCTGTCTACCTGGGTTGCTGTCAGTTCAGTGTCAGGGTAGTGCTTTGGTGCATGCCTTTCTGCAAGGAGGAGGTCAGAATTTAAGTGCTTTCTCTGCTCTTCACAAGCCTGCTGCAGCACTCTGGGACTGAGGACAGTGCCTTCTTGCTTCTCACTTTGAGAGACGTCTCTGCCTTCCCCAACAGCTCTGTCATAGTACATCATCTCCCGTGGCTCCTGAGGCACAGCAAACTCCTTGGCTCTTAGTTTCTGCAGAAAGAAGTCACGTGTGAATGGAGACATGGGACAATTACTAAAACATCATTAAAGAGTGCTACCTGCCCACAGGGACATCACAGCCACAAAGCAGCCACTCAACTGTCATTAAATAATGCACAGAACATTAAGGTTGCCTCTTTCACAGAATCATAGAATGGCTTGGGTTGGAAGGGACCTTAAAGATCATCTGGTTCCAACCCCACTGCCATAGGCTGGTTGCCATCCCCCAGATCAGGCTGTCCAGGGCCCTATCCAACTTGGCACTGAATGCCTCCAAGGAAAACTTCTCTGAGCAGCCTGTGCCAGCGCCTCACCACCCTATGAGTAAAGAATCCTTTTCTAACATCAAAAATAAATTTCCCTTCTTTTTATTTAAAGCCATTCCCCTTTGTCCTGTCACTATTAGACATATAAAAAGCTGCTCCCCTCCTGCTTATAAAAGCTCCCTGCAAATACTGAAAGGCTACAATGAGGTCTTCCTGAAGCCTTCTCCAGTCTGAACAAGCTCAACTCTCTCAACCTTTCTTCACAAGAGGGGTGCTCCAGCCCTTTGATTGCCTTCATGTCCCTCCTCTTTCTTTTTTGTGGCTTGCTGGGCACTGAGACCACCTCCAACAGGGCGACAGCAAGCCCACATCTCTCTGGTTGTGGCCTCTGTTGTGCCACTGTTGCCCACTTTCCATCCTTCTGTGTCTTTCCAGCTTTCCATGTCTTCCCACAGTGGATGAGCATGTCTCTAAGCAATGGGCAGAGCAGGTGGATGGATGAGGCAATGACCTGACTGCAGCATGCTAGCACCTCAGTCATTAGCAATGAGAACACAACCCATGAAATGGAGAAGGAAGGCTGATGATCTTTCCAGCAGAAGGGTCTGATCCATACCAGGATTCATGGCAGGGTAAGGCTGACATGGCAGCTGGCATGGCTGCTCAGGGAATCTCACGGCTTCAGCATCTTTCCAGCTGCATGATGCAGCTCTGTGCAGAGTTCCTTGCTAAGGGCTCAGACAAAGAAACTCCTGCTCTGTCAGGACCATGCTCTGTCCCATCAGCTATCTGTGTCCTCTCGTTTTATGCCTCCACAAGTTTCTCTTTGTCCCTTGGCCTCAGAAATTCCTGGGCTCTCCTTGCCACCACTCAGCCCAAGGTGACTTCTTCACTGTGCGTACAGCAGGGCAGGGGGAGTCCGCTGAGTTATGGGGACCACCCATATTTGGGAGCTTCCTCCTCCAAGGATGGCAAGAACTCCTCATGAGGTATCTCCAGAGGGACAAGAGTCTCTGGAGACCCACGCTGGGGATGACAGAGCAAATGGTGCTTTCTGTCTTAACCCAAAGATGTCTTCAGCTTTCAGCAGGATACACCCTAGATTTCACACAGAAAAACTCTGAAGTGGTTTTATCCACTTGAACAAAAAACAAACGAGAATGTCCAACAGCAAAACTTGGGCTTCCCAAGGACCTCATCGGTGCATGACCCTGTGGGACAGCTTTCCTTGCTGAAAGGTGGAGAGTGAATGGGAGATGGAGCACAGTGAAAGCAGTCACAACTCGGTTCTTTCCTCCCTTCAACTCCGTGAGGAGCATCCACAGAAGGCACACAGCCTTCCAAAGATGGCAAGAAAAAGATTACTAATAAACAATAAAGAAAAGAAGTTGAGAGCCATGGTTTGGGCACCACGAGCACTCCTTCCCCATGGCGCAGCAGGCAGGCGTTACCCCTGCCCTCATGGAGGCCACCTGAGGCTTGGGCTTTCCGGGAAGCACTCACCAGCCCAGCACAGCCCCACTAATGAAGGCTGCTGGCAGCGGGAGCACTCCCAAGGGCAGGAGGAGGGGAGCTGGCAGCCGGGGAAGTGGGGAAGGAGAGGGCTGAGGACAGCAGTGCAGCCAGGGCCTGACGTGCAGGATGAGAGCCACCACTACCCTCCTGCGCAGACAGTCCCAGCGGGCACCTCCACACAATGATTCCTCTGTTGTTGCCCACTCTCCCTCCCCAGCCTGAATGCATTTTTCCCCCCCCCTCTCTCTCGTGAGCCAATGAGCCCAAAGCGCTTTAGCAAGCCAACATGCCCCCCGCCACTTCTCGGCAGTGGCCCGGTGCAAACCGCAGCTGTCCCCACCGGGCTGCCACAAGCAATTAGGGCAGGGCAGGCGGAGCGCAGCAAATCAGATTAAATAGCTCAGGGGGTCACTCGCACCGCCAGGGGATTAGAAAGAAAACAACGTAAGCTCCCCCCACCCCCCCCCCCCCCAAGAAGCCTTCTCAGGCCTGTATCGGGGCAGGGAGACTTCTCCATCCCAAATGCAGTCCCCCTCCTCCTAAAGGCGGTACCGGGATGGATCTGATCCTGATCGCTCTGTCGGCCCCACAAGGAGCAATAGGAGGCCAAGGCTTAGGTGCGGTTCAGCCCTGGCTTAATGAGTGTAATTAGCATGGCCTGCCCCAAATGCTTTCACTGGAGAGCACTAGGGGGATTTCCCATAGAAGGGGTGAGGACAGAGGCCTTGGGCATTTGGGCATGATAGAAACTGCTGCTGGGTCACAACAGTGGGTACCAAAGGGACTCACACCTCTGCACACACCCTATCTCAGGTCCACCCAGCCCCTGGCTGTCCCATAGCCAAGAGCAGGAAGCTGACACCAAAAGGACACAGAGCAAAGCAAGGTGAAGCCCACAGTACCTGCACATCCTCCTCAGTGAGTGTTTTGCTATCCTCATGCCACGTGTAGTCCTTCTTGTACATGCTCCTGTACATGCCCAGTGATGCGGATGGCTGGAAGGAAAGGAAGCAAACACAAGGAGCTGATAGGGCTTGGTCACCTCTGTCACCTTCTAAAGGTGGTGGCAGAAACACAGATTAATATAATTATTAAGGTTGAAAAATACCTCCAAGGTCATCTAGCCCAAACACCAACCCAACCCCACTGTGCCCACTGACCACATCCCTCAGTTCCACATCTCCACAGTTCTTGGCCACCTCCAGGGATGGTGACTCCACCAGCTTCCTGGACAGCCTGTGCCAATGCATTACCACTCTTTCACAGAAGAAAATTTTCTTGATATCCAACCTGAACCTTTCTTGCACTTTTATACTTAGAGGAGGACAGACTACTCATTTGGATGCAATTTATATCCCCCTGGGATCAGTCCAACAGGGATTTCCAGTTAAGCCTCAAGAAGGGTGACCAGGAAGGTCCAAGATCTTTTGGCAACAACCTTTCGGGTTCTTCTAGTCCCAGGGAGACCACCATAGTGAACACCTCCTGCATCTCTCTAGCCTCCCTGAACTGCTCAGGGCAAAAGTATAATGGTGCTCAGGACACAGGTATAAAGCTGCTAAAATATTTTCATCAGCTGTTGAGGTCTGGTGTCACTCAGGTTAAGCAAGGATGTGCTTCTGTCTCATATTTCAGTATTTCTTGTGTGCAACTGGAAAAACTATGGAGGAAATTCCACCACGGGATGCTGAGGCAGAGACACCAACCCAGAGACCAAAAATTAACATAGTGTAAACTTCAGGGGATGTGCAGAGGATTTTAGGGAGGAAGCACTATGTGCTCATCCTGTTTCCCGTGCTCCCCTCTTGGCATCCACCGCAGCCCACTGCTGGAGACAGGAAAGTGGGTGAGATGAGCCTTCAGGCTCACTTTGGTGCTTTGGACAAAGTTGAAATACTTAAAGCACCTACTGAGATAAAAGGAACCAATAACTGCACCAGCACACAGCATCTTACAGAAGGCTTCTTGTGCCTTGCCAGGAGTGCCATTCATTATGTGCAAGAATATATTTTATATCCTCATTACTCTATTCCAGCATTTCACTCGTTTCTCCCTCCGGGCTTCCCAGACGAGTGACTGCCTTTGGCCAGGACCCAGAAGCCTGTTGTCACCAGCTCCTCTTATCTTCCCAACCTGGCAGACTGCAAATCCATTACTCAAAGCCCAGGGAGGGAGGGAACCCCTTTTGTATTTCACCTTCCAATGCACTGGTTTCCTCATTGCATCCTCCGTGGTGAACCAGGAACCTGGACCAGAAGTCATTCCATCAACAGCTGGCATACCAGATCTTCTCCTCCACACTGCCCCAAGGGGAAAGGGATCTAGAGTCTTGGTGTGGATCCTGGAAGGAGGAAGGGGATTCAGATGTGGCTGTTGGACCCCTGAGTACCCCAAACTGGTGGTTAAAGTATGATTGACATCATCCAGGCTCAGCAATGCAAAGTGTACGCATCCAGCAATGAGTGCCTACGGAACCAGACAGCTCAGGAGATGCAGCTTGACGGGACCTGACAGCGGTGAGATGATAGCACTTCACCAGCAGCAGCACACAGCCAGGGATTTGAACCTAGCTGTTCCTTCCCAGGATAGGAGAGGTGCCTTGGTATGTGCACGATGGGATATGTTTGGCAGCAGCAGGGTTTCCATGGGCAAGGGAAACCTCCTGCCCTTTGTGAGACATCTGCATTCTAGAACCCTGTAGGCCTTGGTGGGAGGAAACTTCACCCCGTAATGTGTGGGATAAGGGCTTCCTGGGGGAGAAGCCACCCCAAGACAAACATAGGGAGCTCTCACCTGCTCCTTCAGCTAAGACTGGGGACACGGGAGAGGGGCAAATCCCTTTGTGAGCCCTTGAGGCCCACATCATCTAAAAATGGGACCAAAAGACAGTGAAATGAGAAAGAAAAAGACTCTTTGTGGGTGCGTTGTAGGGAGCATCTTCACCTCACTGCATGTAGGGATGAGGAACACTGCAGTTATAAAGCAGGTGGGGCTCTCTACTTGAGTTTGGTGGGTGGCTGGGTTCACCTGAACTATCCCATCCAGGTGTTCCTTCCTTTCCTCTGATGACCTACAATGTAACACAGCAGGGGATGCTCAGGTTCAGTCTTCTGTCCCACGCCCACAAAGCAGTAATTGCTCTTTCAAAAACATAAAGCATTATCCACCTTTGGATCCATCTCATCCAAGACTAATTTCAACTAATTTTAGATGTCTACAAAGAGGATGTCTCCCTCTGAACTGAGCCTTCCTGGCCTCCTGGCTCATTTAGCCTGATTCATGTGACCAGTGGAGACACGTATTTTGGGAAGAAATGAACAGCTTTCTCGGAAAGCACAGGTTTGGTCAGCTGAATCTCATCCAAGAGCCCAATTTCTGTAGCCACATACGAGCCTGGGTATCAGAACAGAAATGAGATTCTCCTGCACTGCAGTTAATGCAGATAGTGGTAAATGCCCGTGATGATTCACGAGTCAGAAATATGACATCTTGGCTGCCTTTACTGAAAAGCAAAACTCCTGGTCTGACAATTTCATCTGGAGGATGTAGAGAGGCCCTGGTCTATGGGAACTCATTTCTGAAGGGTTTCAGATTCCCTACACTGGGACCGAAAATTTCTTTTTGTTCTGCCCTTGTAGCACACTGGATACAGAGGAAAGCCGGTCACGGAGCTGGCTTCACAGGCACCATTGGAATGAGCTGAATTCCAGAGCTGTTTCTCTTTTCACCCCGTTATGCATCGGTGCATACCAGAGCCCAAGGATGCCAATGCCAGAGCCACATGTTGCTGGCATCTCAGCACTGGAGCCAGGCAGAAGGAGAAACCCTTCATCCCTGCTGTATTTAATGCAAATAAATATCAGAATAAACAGGATAAACAAGGAAAGAAATTATTTCTAGAAATTAGAAACTCTCGTGTACTCCTGTGCTTATATTAAAGGGATTACACTCCATTTCCTTCTTAATACAGCTAATGCTCTATGGGAAGCCCTCAGGCCAGGGATTAAAGCACTTATTCAATTAATTAGGAACAAACTTCTGCCTTAAAGTCAAACACAAAAATATCAGTAGGCTCTCAAGAGTGTCTTCCTTCCAGAGAAGGGAGAAAGAATCCTTCTCCACATGTAAATGAAACCAATCTTCACTCTAAAATAATCAAGACTTACATACATCAAGAAAACTCACTCTTAAAATCTCAGCACCCTGCAAAGCACCGTGGCACGGGAGGGACTGCCCCATCACCTTTAACTCAGCAGCCAAACTCCCGTACAGGAGGTGCAGAATCAGATCCTACAAGACGAATTTGAGAGGGACACAGTTTGAGGATACAACACTGGTAACTAGCTCCAAGCTGCAGGCACACCAGCGTTTGGCTATCTTTGGTGTTATTAGTGAAACGTTGGCCCTGCTAAACATAAAAAACCCAAAATGCTTATTCAGTAGGATCCGAATTTCACCTAAGGTGCCTGATTCATTACTGAGATAGGAAATAATTTCCAAAACCTGGCTCCAAATTCTCATCTTCCTTGATGATGGCTTGATCCTCCCGTCTTTCTTGCAGGCGCAGTTCACATGAAATTAAAAGGCACACTGCCAGCATAGGTCATGCAGGAGCAGCCCGCTATTGCTTCCCATTCCTTCTTCCCTGATACCAAATGGTGGAGCTGATAATTACCAACAGGATCCCAATTAGAAGTGGGTGGGAACCTAACACCCAGCTCTCATCTTTCCCTGCCTCTGAGTGAGCTTATCTGCCTCCTCACTGCTAATTCAGATATGAAGAAAAAGTAAATTAACCATATGCCTTTCTTTTTTTTTTTTTTTAAGGGTTTTTATGCTCTCAGGGAGTTCTTTTGTAACTTCTTCATGGACACCTGCAGGGCTGTAATGCCATAACCTCTCCCACGATACCAATTCCCTGAAATTTCCCCCACAACTCTGGTTAGACAGGAACTGGCAGAAGGATGCTCGCATGTCACATCCCTCCCCAGCATCCCCGTGCACACCACTGAGTGAACAAGAAGGAGTCAGAAAGAGTGGTAATGCTCTGGCAGAGGCTGCCAGGGAGGTGATGGAGTCACCATCCCTGGAGATGTTCAGGAAGTGTGGAGAAGTGGCACTGAGGGACATGGTTAGTACAGATACCACATGGTTGTACAGCTGGCTGCCCATCACAAAGGAAGAAGCTGATACTGATGAGCAGCACTGCTTTAAAAACACCTGCAGGAGAAATCTTCTCTAATAAGATAATTGGTTTATTTTCACAATACTCCAGAGAGGTGACATCTGAGATTTCCAGGGCCAAGGGGCATAAAACAGGCACCTGAATGGAAGTGCCCCTGTTTCTTCAGGCATTGATCACCTCGAACATCCAGAAAAGTTTCCAGTGGGTCTTGGTGCATTTGACCCCTTTATGTCTTGCTCTGTGAGTGGATATAATGGAACCACAGTAAGGCCAATGGTGCCAGCCAGGACCTGACTGTCAAAGGCAAACTGTATGTAAAAACAGCATCTTGAGTGTTTTCCAGAGACCCAGCATGTGACAGCTGAGTTCAGGCCCTGAAGAGTTTAAATCTCAGTCAGTGATCTTAGTGACAAAATAAAGCGATCAGATTTGTGTATCTGATCAGTGCAACTCCTTCCTGACCCATTGCTGGACATTTCCCTGTGTTCAGAGGCAGCTATGAGCTTCTGCAAAGTCAGTCTCATAGCTTCAGTAAGACCATGATAGCACAAAGAGAGATTTCACTTCATTTCGGCCCTATCTTCCTATACTTGCTGTCTTTTTCCACTCATGAGATGGTGACATTGCTATCTAAGCCTGCATGGCTCTTCACAAGGTGCTGGGAAGATTCGGGTCAGCCATCTCAGTTATTATGAATTAACTGCAAGAAAACATGACCAAGGAGGACATACCTCCTGTCAGCCCAGCTCTTGACAGGTGCTCTTTGGACTGGGAATAAGATTCATTGCCCCTGTGAGGTTGATGAAAGAGGCAAGTGCTTGGTAAGCAGGACCCCCATCATATGAAAGAGGCAGGGTGTAATCTGCACATCTCCCTTCCCGTTATCACCACCAGGAGATAAAGTGTAAAGGGGAGACTCTTCTTCCAGGGACGAGTGCTGACAGCCCATCCTGTCAGCACGAGGTCAGTCATCCATTTGGGTCTAAAAACATGAACTCTTGTCACAGAGCAGCAAGTCCAGCACGGGAGGGTTTCCCATAGAGTTCGTTTCATGCTTTTTTCCAGTTTTCTTGATATGCTGGTGGAGGTGTTTATGGCACCAAGTGAAGCAGTGCCCTTCCACCTGCAGCCACACCTGGGCACCTGTAGCTCTCTTCCAGCCACCTAAATCACATCCTGGATGATCCCTGAAAGTCAAACTCCTTCTTGGAGCTGGTGAACTCAATGGTGATGTCCCAAGTCCTCAGGCACTTCTGCTGTAGCCTCCTAAAAACAATCTGCTGTTTGCTAACGGTTTTCCCCCAACAAGGATCCATCAGCAGAGGACCTCTAAGATCTCATCACCGCCTATGTGTGAGTATTCTGTGCTCTGTGATATGAATCAATGCATATTTATGCACCTGTGTGAGGTAAATACATACGTGTATTGTTGGAGAACCTAACTCTGCTCACTAATGCTGTTGTTTAAATAGCCCTTCAACCACATCACTTTTCTCCTCGTTAGGTTTAAGTCACTGGGGGTGAAAAAGCCCTTCCAAAATGGTTTTCACTCACTCACTCAGTCCAAAGTAAACATGCCTCTGGGACCATTATGTGTATCAGATATCCAAGGCTTTGTTAAGAGGTTGCCTGTTAGGTATATTCTGCTACTCTCTCTCCTTGGAAGGAGAAGGTTAAAATTAGAGTTAGGTTAAAGGATTGTGACAGAACAGCCCTGTGTTACAGAATAGCAGGCCAAATTAGAGCAGAGCTTGCAAGCAAGCTGAGTCTCAGGGAGGATCCTGAACTAACTCAAAAATATTACATTGGCTTGACTTGTGCCTGCTGCTTGCAATTATATGTGCCACAGATCTTGTGCTAGTCGAGAGTCTGGTGTTTTCACCAGCCATCAGTAGAGCCCTGAAGAGCAAGCATGAGCCCTTGGTAGCAGTCAATAAAAGGGGCTGTGTATTTCTGACATCACGGAAAATCCTCAGCCCATATGCCCCCGTGTTAAGGAGCTTCATATAATCATGGAATCATTGAGATTGGAAAAGTCCTCTGAGATCATCCAGTTCAACTGTCCACCAATATTGCCCACTAAACCATGTCCTTAAGTACCGTATCTCCATGTTTCCGAACATCTGCAGGGATGGTGACTCCACTATCTCCCTAGGCAGTCCATTCCAATGTATCACCACTCCTTTGGAGAAGAAGTTTTTCCTAATATCCAACCTCAGCCTCCCTTGGTGCAACTTGAAGATATTCCCTCTCTTTCTATCAGCCAACTTGTAGCTGACTTGGACTTTCTCAAGTCCCACATTGTTATGCAGTCGCATCTTAAAGGTTGGCAGGATCACAACCACTCAAATTCTAGAGCTCGTCCAAAAGCAAGAGCAGTGAAGAAGAGCCTCTCCGCTGACCAAACAGGTTTGGACTGGGTCCACATCCAGAACTCTTTCCCACTGCATCCATTAGCTGACCCAAACTTGTCGGGGAGAATAAAGCAACCCACCTGCTTCCCATGACAGGAGGAGTAAAGTGAGATCAAACGTTAGCAGAGGGAGAGAATTTAAGCAATGCGAGAGGTGGTTGCATGTCATTTCAGAAGTCACCTTTCGTCTTTGATCTGTGCTTAGGAAGTGGGCATCTCCTGGATCGGATGGTCATTAGAGAAGCGTGCCACCGTACTCACCTCACCTTGAAGTCTCAAGTGTTTGCTTTCCCTGGGGATCCCCCTCCTACTTCCGCCCCTGTGTAAATCATCTGCCCAGAGATTTCCTTTAGAGAAGGCAATTAATACACATGGGGAGCAGGAGCCATGTCTCACGTCCTCCTCTAATTCCAAGACTATTCACAGCCATGAAGCTCTTTTAGAAGTGCATTGTGCATGCACAGGTAGGTCCTCCAGAGATCAGACAGAGTTATTACTGAAGCTGTTAGGCAAACAGAAAAGCTCTGGCCCTGAAGAGCTTACACTCCAAGCACACCAGACAGATAAAGGACTTTGTCTTGAAGGATTTCAAAGACAAAGCACTTGGAGACAAAGCAAATCTGTGGATAAATCCCGCTTTGCTGAATGCTCCCTCCTGCTTTTAGCATCTCTTTGGAGTGCTGCCTGCTTATTGCTAACAAAGCAATTTGTTTCAGCAGCACACGCTGGGAAAAGAAAACATAATGCAGTTTTAATGCAGCAAGCACATGAAGCTACCCTCTAAAAGCAGAGATTTATGGCAGGTGTGCACACTCCGGGCGTTCAATAGCCACATTACTGCAGTGAGCTCAGTTTGTTGATACCTTCGGTGTATTTAACAAGGGGAGAAACCACGAGGAAGCGAGAGCCTGCTCTCAGGTTACCCATAAATTGGTTAAGGCTGCAGAGAGGATTATGAGCCCAGAGCCATCCTAAGTACCGAGATGTCATTACAGCAAAATCAAAGGTAACCATGGGGCTTGTCAGGTAACTGTCAACAGTGACGGGAAAGAGCCAGCCCGGGAAGGAGCTCCACATCAGGATGAAATCCAGCCACCTCTATTTTCATTTCAGGTGAGGGGTCAAGCAGAAAAGCTATCCCCAGCGGCCTTTATTTACAGTTTTCAAGGGAGCGGCTGATGAAGCGTTTAGAGGAAGAAGGATGAAGCCGCTCGGCCCTCGCTCCCAGGGACCAGCGCGATGACAGACGAAGGATGCTGTAATGGCATGAGAGCTGAGAAGGTGCCTCCTGGGAATGAAACTCAGGCCGTGGCCCTGCTGAAGTGATTAACAAAATTCCCAGCCACTCGAACAGGGCCAAAAAGTTTTCCCATCAGAACGTTTACTTTCTGCAGCATAGGTGCATAATCACAGGAGTGGCAACACCAACACCCCATAAGGAGATTTCAAGGCATCTCTTCAGTCTGAGTTTCCTTTTATATTTCTTTACTTCATTCTCTCTAAGCAAACAACCTGAATTTCTAGAACCTACAATATGCTCAGGTGTTTCCTCCTAGATAAACAGCCAATTTGCTGTCAACCCTTGTGAGTTGCTGTGGTATTTCTCTGGATCTCCTGTTGATGGGTACAGAGCAATAAATGTTGTGTTGTCAAGTAGCATTGGAAGAGACCTTTAAAGTCCATGTGGTCCAACCCCCCTGCAATGAACAGGGACACCTACAGCTCCATCAGGTGCTCAGAGCCCGCTCCAGTCTGGCCTTGAGTGTCTCCAGGAAGGGGGCATCCATCACCCCTCTGGGCAACCTGTGTCAGTGCCTCACCACCCTTATCATACAAAAAATACTTTTTTCTCACATACAATCTAACACTCCCCTCCTTTAGTTTGAAACCACTTCCCTTCATCCTATCACAACAGCTACATCTATGGTATAAAAACAATCAGGGGGCTGTTCTTCAACCCTGAGCTCACATCCCACAAAACTGGTCCCCTGGAAACTGCCCACTGCAGCGCTTGTAGCCTGTGTGCTGTGCCAGGGAACGCAGCAGCACTGCTAACCCCAGAACAAGGGTGATGACACTGCACAAGTACATTTGTCTTTTTGCAAGGCACCATGGGCTGAAGCAACACCTGAGCTGAGTGCCTGCTGACATGCCCAGAAACATCCATGAAGGGCAAAAGACAAAAAAGGAGAATGAAAAGGAAAAAAACCCTCCTTTTTCTCTACTCAGCCATGGGAAAGCCTCTCTCACCTCCCCCTCCTTCTTTCAAGACCTAAAGCCCAACCAGCAGCCAGTTTTGCAAGGGTTAACCAGCATGAAATGAATGTGGAGAGACAGTCCGGGACCGTAATCACTTATTATTTTCAGGTAATATGCTTTATCTCTGCCTAATCTCCTCATCTGGAGAAACAGTCACTACAGACAAGAGTCACTGAGGTTATCTCTGATGATGGGGCTCTTCGGACTGCTGGCTGCGAGGGACTGAGGAGAGGCCAAGGAGAGGACTTCAATTACAGCCTGAACTCTGCTCTGGTAGCTGAAAGGCCATTGTTTAATCTACTAGAAATCATCTATTTTAGCAGATAAAGGGATTACTCGGGTTTTCTTTTCCCCGAGAACAGTGTGTTATTCCAACTACTAATGGAACATTCGGTATTTAATTAAAGAGAAAGCACAGGGAGAAGCAACACGGGCATCAACATCACTTCTAGGGAAATTCAAATTGATTGTCACCCTTTGATGCTGCTCAATCACCTCTATCACGCTCACCCTTCCTACAACCCAGATTAAATCTTCTGGTTCTCTCTCTCCTGCACATTTCATTATTTTTTTAGGTGTCCCATCCAAAATTTTGGGACTGCGTAACACAAATTTTCTGCTCAGCGGAGACCTCCTGACTTGCAAAAAGACTGACTAGCCCAGATCCATCAAGAGGAGAGTGTGAAAATGTGGTTTTGCCTCTTCTTTGCCTCCTGTTGGTTGCTGTCTGGCAGAGCTCTCTCCATCTGGTCCATCAGAGCAACCTGGTGTCACAGATATGGTTCGGCGTCTGGAAACTCAAGGTGGCTTTGTTGCTCAAGCGTGAACTTGAAACTGCTGTGTGCAAAAGACTTATATTTCCCACTCAGTTACCTTGTCCATGTCATGTACATTTTCAGAGAGATTTTCTCTTTTTCTTTTGGTCCCATTGATTAGTGGCCTTAAAGGACTGTCTATAAAATACAGTTAAGAAGCAGCAGCTTACAGAAGTAGATGTAAATTCAGTATTAATTGGAGCACACTTCTGCTCACAAAATTCCTAAGAAAAGAAAAATCAAAATGAAAAGCAATACTTGTATTTCTCCTACCATCACCGTCTTAGTTCTCTTCCCTTTTCCATAGCAGGGTACCTCGAAAGTGTTGATCACGCCATCCAGCAGCCAGATCACAGGAATTTCCTCACATCATTGACTCACTTCTGTAAATTCTTTTGCACGCTGTCTTATCCCTGATATGGTCTCACAGTCTGTAATAATTTGTTGTAAATACCAACTGTCTTTTTGGTGATTTGACTTCCTGAAAGTCAGTTTGTCTTCGCACAAAGAACAGAGACTTCTGATTAGCTTCATTCTTGTATCCGTGACTTTTCTTTGTCTCTTTGTGACTGTTTGAGGTGATCTACATCCAGGGGCATCAGCTGCATCCTCCTTCAGATCACTGTAGAGATATTTGTTGCTGTTCTGCATGGTAAAATTTCTCAGTTAAATAGGGTTGTCCATCTTGTCCATCCTGCTGCTACCTGCTCGTGTAGTTCTCATCCTTTCTGTCTTTCCTCCTGGTCTTTGTCTGGCCCACATCAATTTTTGACCTACATCACTTACCGTGGGATACAGCAACCTGACTTGGCACATCTGATGAACTGGCACCAACTGAAGATGTGATCATCCTGAGGCTCTTGATCTCCTTGTTTGACTTTGCCCAATATCTTTGGTGACTTTAACTCCATCCTTCACTTTCTACAGGCAGCTCTGGGAGTTGCTGTGGACTATCAGGTCACCCTGTCTGCTACCAGTCGTTGTAATGAACCAGTTGTTCAGCTTGCTCTTGACCAGGACTGCTGACCTCACCTCTTCGTAATGTTTTCCAGCAGCTCCTTACACATATCATATAGCCCTAGGGCACTCCACATAGCTATTGCAACACATTGAGTCAAATGACTTCTTGAAATTGTGCAACTGAAGTTCTTCTTCTTGGTATCTTGGAACTTGTCCGTGATCAGCCTCTTGCACTGGTTTTGCTCTCCCGTCCCTCTTGCTTTGTGGAAACGGAACTTACTTTCTGAAACCTCCAGCAAGGAACACGTCGAGGAATTTGCTCAGAATGCTCAAATGCACAGAATTTGGAAGGTCACCATGATGGGATTTTACTTACTAGGATCCAAATTTCCCCATCTGTGAGATCTTTTCTTTTCTGATTATGTACAATTGCCTCACTGAGTCAGTGACCCATGCTACAGCTCCACAGATCTACTCTCAGCCCCTCAGATTTCTTCGGCCTCCTGACCCTTCTTTGCAACTTCTGCCAGCAAGATTCTTTTTGTCATCCAGCTCCTGAAGTGTTATGATTTCCCAAACACTGCAAGTCTCTTCATCTCTTGATCGGTTGTCTGTGTAGAGTGTGGTGATATTTCACCCATCCCCTCAGCTCAGCCTTCTCTGAAAGTAAGGGGGTTGGGTTTAATGCCCCAGAGTTCGTCTTCCTTAGCATCTGTTCTAAAAGGACATCTTGATTTGGACTTTCACAAAATGTTTCAATGCTGTTTGCTTTTTAAAACCAATTCTCCTTGACTGCCCTTTGCTTTTTGACTTTGGCTCAGCTCTGGGTATGCTTGCTGAGGATACGCCTCTTCACCTACTCCCTGTGCTTATCAATGGCCGCATGGAGATTGTCCTCCTACACACAAGCTCAGTGGCTGCCTACCATCTGGGTGTTAAGGTGATCGACATCAAGACTTGATGGATCTTCTGTAGGTGGTTCTCAGTGTCAATTTCTGAGTTGAGCTCTTGGCTGAATGAATCTCCCTTACGCCTTTGTACACTTGGTCTTTCTAGCTCATACGTGTTATAGTTGACTTCACCAGCCATGAGCTGACCAGACCTCTGAATTTCTAACCAAGCCATGCTAAACAGATACTGCTGAGACAGAGGATGAGGTTACGACTGCAGAAGACCACTGCTCCAGGGGATATACAGTACTTCCCTTACTTGCTTGTTTTGGTCTCCTGAATTCCAGTCAGAGCTTTACAGTTCTGCTTCCTGTTTAGTTTGCACTTACACCCATTTTTGCATATGTAGAGTCTGTAAAGCCTCATGAACGCCTGCAGGCTTTGTCTTACTTGCTTTTGGTTAGTACTTTCATTGCCAATCTTTGGCATGCGCCAATCAGTCACGTACCACAGTCACCGTGTACATGAATTGTTCACTCTGAGGTATGGTTTAGGCATGCCTCGACTGCTGGAAAAATTACCTGAAATTATTTGAAGAAATCAAGGATATTCTTCCTTGGTATCTGTTACAGGAGCCCACGTGTCTTTGAGTACTATAGCACCTGTTTCACAGTGCTATATCCTGGTGAAATCAAAGGGCTGATTTACAAAAGGTAACAAACCTTACACTGAGTTTGTTTGATTTTAACTGCTGTGATTCCTGCTAATGCCTCTCGTGTGTTTTGCATCATTGCCTTCAACCAAGGTTTTCCTATATGATATGGCTGTCTGGAGTCTCTGCCTACCAAAATTACCTGCCTGGCTGGGCATTAAAACCTGGACTGAAATTTCATCCCTAAACTTGCCTGCACTGGGCAAAACTGAGCACTGTGTGAAGACAGCAATCCAGACGAGGAAAGTTCTGAATCCGGGGCTGGAAACAGCAGTAACTGCTCAACGTACAACTGACAGTGGGAAAATAGAAAGCTGGGAGATCACTGTGGACAGCTACATCCATGAAGGAGGACGCAGGCTCAGGTTTCTCTTAGAAGCAGTTTTCTTTCAAGTATGCATTAGAAAAAAAGGTCCCACCTTGATTTTAAGTGGCAGAGAATCCAAAATAACTCCTAGTAACTTCTTTGAACAATTACATACCACAGTAAAAATTGACACCTTGGACTTCAGTGGGATCTTCTCAGGAACACAGTTCCTACTGGCTGTATTTGATGTTCCCCAGCTCCTGTCTTTGAATAAATTGTAAAGAACCTCATCCTCTTCACTCATGATATTACAGGCACTATAATTTAATGCAGAACCTATGTGAAATTATTATAATTCCTCTTTCCTATGCCTCACTCACTCCAAGATCATAACAGATAACAGCTGATTGTTCACAAGAACTACAACATCTTTATGAAAAATAATGACTTTCCAGGATGTTACCTCATCAGTCTCTGATTTTGTTCCTAGCTCTACCCTTTGCCGTCTCATACTGAATTACACGCTGCCCATTTGTTTCCAGTTCCCATGCAGAGATCAAGGCATATCTGTGTCCATGGACTGCCCTATTCATGTTTATATATATCTACATAGCATGTCTATGTAGCCTCAGTCTTAGATCCTTACACATTAAGTCATCAGTGATTCTTTATTTCCCCTCAAACCAATGGCAAATCAATACAAATCAATATTTACCCTGTTTCCACAGGATTTTCCTGAAGTGAGACTCGAGGATTTGTTTCTCACAGTGACATTCTGAGATCTCTCTTTCACCCATCAGAGCCACTCAACTTGCACCATGTTGATTTTATACCTTTTATTTTATTTTATTTTATTTTAACCGTAAATCCACCTGTGATTAACCAAATGCTTTCAGAAATCAGTAACACTGAGAGTTGCTTATTCTTACTGGAGAACAATAGCAAATTGATTTGACAAGTCTTGTTTGCTATAAATACATAAATTTTATGTCTTTTTAAATCATTAACCAAGGGACACTTCCACTGTTTTTTTCTTGTGACAGGGACAAGTTAATGGTCTTGGTATTCCCCACATCACCTTCTCAATCCTTTTAAATAACAAGTAGCTTTCTAAGTCTTCTAAAATCTTTCCAGCATCCCAAAATGATACATCAGCATAAATGGCCCAACACATTTCTCATTCCAAGAGTTCTGAAACTCTTGGCTAAAAATTACCTTGACTGGCTAATTATAAAATATTTAACTTATGTGGTTGCCATTTAACATAATCCTTAGCTATTAATGGAGCACAAAACGTTCTTTCACCAGCACCTGATACTAATCTTCCCCAAACAAACATGGAAAAGAAATATTAATTTAATACTCTACCATTTCCTTGCGGTGGTGATGGCGGTGGCTACTCCCTGTATCTACTAATCGTTTTGACTATTTTTACTTTACCTGACCAGAAATTTACCTTTACATACTTCTATTTCCATTACTCATTCCAGGGCAGAGGAGGCGTGCTCAGATAAATTAAGACCAGAAGATGTTGGCCTTTACCTTAGTGTACAGGACTCGTCAGTATAAGGCAACCACCCCAGAGCAGCAAGCTCCATTTAGAATCACAGAACGGCTTGAGACAGAAGGGACCTCAAAGGCCAACTAGTTCCAACCCCTCATTTCAAATATCCCATTATGCACCAAGAACAAGAAAACAGAAAATACAAATACCTTGCTTTATTTCAGCCCAGATCAGCTTCCAGCTGTAAGCAGGAAGTGCTTCTGTAAATGTGTTCCTGAACACCTCGAGCGTGTGCTTGATCCAGCTGCAAACAGCTGCCTTCCTTCTGTTTCTTCTCTCTCCTAAAATTCATGTCTCGTTCCCAGTTTGGTGAAATCACCTGTGGCATGCAGAGCCTGACCCTGTCCCCTCATCCCCCCCAAAACCTGCGATTCCTACTTGCAACAGCCTCACTCCTGAGGTGTCTATTTAATGCCACTTTTATTATGAGAACAGTTACCAATACCTTATGGAGGTTACAAACAGAAGTGGACACAGCAGAACTGCGGCAATCAGTGATGGGGCTCACCCATGAGAGTCCTGAGTAACCATGGCTTGTGCTAAAGTACGACCTACTCCTTGTTTTATGGCAGAGTCTATGTGCTCCATCACAATCAGCACCATACAAATGCACTGGGAAAACATCTGCCATTCTGAAATGCCGACCGTCTCAGATGTTCTCACTCTGCAGCTCGCACTACTTTTAAGAATGTGAACAGCAAGAAACAGAACCCAACTCATTCTGTTGTCAATAGCCTGAAAATCATGGGATGAGGACACACACCCAGGAAATGTTGTAAGGTCTGAAAAATCAAGAAAGTTTGAAAGCTTCTGATCTTACCATTAGGTGATTTGGCAAAATTTGATCACCAAAACTTCAGTCCGATAGGTGATAAGATACAGAGAGGGAGGAATATACATTATTCTCCTCAGGTAAGGAAAAAAATGACTTGAACCTGTATACACGTATGCACAACACCCTTCCCAAAATCAGGGCAGTGAAACATCTATTGTTCACCATCAGATATCCTCTCTCCCTCATCCATTTAGGGAACAATCCAGAGGGTGAGTGGGAAAAGATTTTCATACAGCAGATTAATGAGTGTAAAGTAAAAAGCCTGGGAAGGGATGGGCTTTGCTGTAAATAAGGGAGCGGTGCAACAGATGGCCTTAAATTTAGTTTGATCAGTTCTCATTCAACTCCTTTCTGCTATCACTGAAGAAACAGAGTGGAGCCACAGTCCTGGACCACTGCAAGAGAAAAGATAATTCCCCTGTGTTGTCCCTTAGGATGGAGAACTCATCCCCAGTTTTGTGGATGACTCTGGAGAGAGATACAATCTGCACGTGGGAATTATTTTATATGTGGGCTACAGAGCTCCTGCCTCTCCCCTTGTCAGCCCTAGGGAGAAACAGACTTGTATCACAAATGCAGCCAA
Organism: Callipepla californica brunnescens; assembly: GCA_023055505.1. Classification (NCBI taxonomy): domain Eukaryota; kingdom Metazoa; phylum Chordata; class Aves; order Galliformes; family Odontophoridae; genus Callipepla; species Callipepla californica. Next base: position 38,728,553 of record JALIRH010000005.1, on the reverse strand, counting down.
ACCAAACCAAATTAAGCCCGTGGTTCCTGCTTCACTGCAGCGATTTGGAACCATTGAAGAGATTCTGGGCTCTCCCCTACTAGAAAAGCCAACAGCACCAATTTGGGCTTTTAGATCCCGATCCTCCGAGACCATACTGATGGCTGGAGCTCAGCATCCTTGGGAAACAGAGAGAGACTCAGATGGGTGCAGCTAACCGCTCGCTCTGCAAAGCTGGGTGCTCATGTCTGGAGTGTTTTCACATTTCCGTGTTCATCTGCACACAGCTGAGATTCACAGCACTGCAGCTAAGCCTGTACCTACATGTTCAGAGGAGCAGGGCCTTAGAGGCAAAGACAGTGCCTTCCCATCAGGGAGAAAAGCACTTCCTGCAGGAATGACAAGGAGCAGTGCACACAAAAGCAGAACGCAACGCCAGGTCGTGGATGACTCTGCACTCCTGCAGCACTTTTCTTTGGGAACACCTGAAACACCTTCAAAGGGAGCTCGCTGGAGAGGCGAGCACATTAGGTAACTAATGACAGGACGAGAGGGAATGGCCACAAGTTGTGCCGGGGAAGATTTAGATTAGACTTGAGGAAAAATTTTTTCTCTGAGAGAGTGGTCCGGCACTGGAATGGCCTGCCTAGGGAGGTGGTTGAGGCACCGTCCCTAGCGCTGTTCAAGAAGCGTTTAGATGAGGTGCTGAGGGATTTGATTTAGTAGCTTGGTGGGTAGGGATGGTGGTGTGAGGAAGGTTGGACTAGATGATCTTGTAGGTCCTTTCCAACCTAATGTATCTACTATGAATCTATGAATCGCAGCTCTGGGGGATAAGCTTCAGCCCCGGCTCCCACATGCCACGGGCTCCTTGACCTGTCAGACCTCACTGCCCTGATCATAATGCTCACAAATGTCCCAGTGATTCAGGAATAAGAGCAATCCCACAGCACAGCTCAAGCCCCACTCCGAATCTGCTTGCAGCGATGGACAGCAGCCCCAGACTCTTACCTGGAAAATTAGTTAATTTTTTCACCTTGGCACCTTGCTGGCCACTTCTCCGTGTGTTTCTACACGGCAGACGTTGCCCAGACCTCTCTGTTTGGAGAGCACAGTGGCAGAGCTCTGGAGCTCCTAACATTGCTCTCCTCGTGCTTGGGATAAAGGCAGCAGCGACAGGTTTGTACTGAAAGCCAGCAATGCAGAGCCAATGCTGCACGCTGGTCACAGGATAAAAGCATTAAGAAAACTAAACTTTTTTAAAGCCATCACACCATCAAAGCCTTCTTCTCTTCACTTGTTAAATTTAAATGTCAGTTTGCATATCCGTGCCGTGCCGGCTGCGTAATCACCTCTCCAAAGCTATTTTTGTTTCACGTTCCCCAGCGTTTGGGAAAGCGAGCCGGAGTTTTCTGAGGACACGCGTTTTTATTAGAGCTAATTCAGCATTATTTTCTCACCCATTTCCTTTGCTGGAAGGAGAGAAATCAACTCGAGGCGGCTCGAAGGCAGCACGCATCCCTCAGAGGGGAACCGCCGTCCCAGCAATAGCCGGGCTGCTCCTCCAGAGGGCTCTGCCTTTGCCCAAATCCATCAAACCCCCGAAGCAAAAACCCTAATTCCGAGCGATACGGCAGCACCGCTCCGGCTGCTCTCCTCCCGCTCCGGTCGCAGAAGTGGACGGATGAACTCGGACTTTTTTTTGTCATTCTAGGGAATAAAATGTTCACATCAGCTCTTCACACTCAGAGAAAAGTCGCGTTTAAAAATCCTCTTGTCCTTTAGCTGCCCTTTCTAGCTGTGAGTTGCTGATAAACTTCTTGTTTTGGATGCACGTTGTCTGGGCAGATTTCAAATCAGCTTTTTCTAGTGAAACCCCACTCTGGCTTGCTGCCGAACTGTTCGAAATAACACCAGTCCACAGGCGAAGAAGCAGAGAAGGGAAAAGACACATTGCAAAGCATGAATACCCAAACACACATACACAGAGTGAGAGCTTTCCCCAAAAAAAGATACAAAATAAAATCATCAGCAACTGTGGGAAAAAAAAAAAAGAAAGAAAGAAAAGGGGAGAAAGGAAAGAAGGAAGGAAGAAAGAAAAGAAGAAAAGAGAAGGAAAGGAAAGGGAGAGGAAAGGGAAAGGGAGAGGAGAAAGGAGAGGAGAGAAGAGAAAGGAGGAGAGAAGAGAAGAGAAGAGAAGAGAAGAGAAGAGAAGAGAAGAGAAGAGAAGAGAAGAGAAGAGAAGAGAAGAGAAGAGAAGAGAAGAGAAGAGAAGAGAAGAGAAGAGAAGAGAAGAGAAGAGAAAAGAAAAGAAAAGAAAAGAAAAGAAAAGAAAAGAAAAGAAAAGAAAAGAAAAGAAAAGAAAAGAAAAGAAGAAGAAAAAGAAGAAGAAAAAGAAGAAGAAGAAGAAGAAGAAGAAAAGAAGAAGAAGAAGAAGAAGAAGAAAAAGAAAAAGAAAAAGAAAAAGAAAAAGAAAAAGAAAAAGAAAAAGAAAAAGAAAAAGAAAAAGAAAAAGAAAAAGAAAAAGAAAAAGAAAAAGAAAAAGAAAAAGAAAAAGAAAAAGAAAAAGAAAAAAACACCCTTTACAATTAAGAAAGGAAACCCAAAACTGTATTTCTTTCTCACACTTTTAAGTGATTTTCAATCCCCAAAAGTGTCCGTTTGTTTTGAAACGAAATATAGTGATGAAAACACTCCAGTTACTACATCCCTGCTCAGATCACACGAGGGATGGATATCCGCGATTTGGGAAGCCCGGGACATCTGCCCTGCTCCAGCTCCACTGCCGCACATGTGCGTTTCTAACAATTTTATCAAAGAAACCAAATGCGGGGGACTTCTCCCAAACGGGGACTTGTCCCCACATCCCGATGTCAGGAGGCAGCCCTGGGGAGAGCACTTCGCGTGTTTATGTACCCGGGAAGGGGAATTTCACGCGTTTTTATCAGCAGAAAACAGAATGGGATAAAAACCGCATTTAACAGCTAGGGATTTATACCGTCAAAGTGACGGACAGAGACTCCCTACATTGGTGTTTTTCTGTCTGTCCGTGTGTGTCCGACGTCTGTCCCGGTCGGGAGGGATTTGCCGGAGCTGGTGTCTCCCTATGGACTCTGCGGTGTCGGATCCTATGGATCCCGGGAGCTTTCCATTCCCAAAGGACGCACTTTTCCCCCGGTTTTCCCCTCAAGCAGAAGGCAAAACCCAACTTTTATTAGAAAATCGCACCTTGTGACTGCCGGCCCTTTGGGAGCGAGCACGGCGGTGTTGTTTGTTTGTTTAATTTGGGGTAATTCCTCATCCAAAGCTCATTAAAGCGCAAAGGCAAAAATTACACTTAAATAAAGACCTTAAGCGAATTTCACCCTTCGCTCTCCCGTCGGGGCAGGTTTAGGGCTCGTCTGCCCCAATTCTCGGATCGGGGGTGATGGGGAGGGAGAGCTCAGGACCACGGGGACGGCCGGGGGATGCTTCCCGCACCCCCTCGGCTATCCAGCCGGGATCCAACCTTCCCCCCGCCCCAAACACATCCACACCCCGACACACCCCATGTCCCTCCCCTATGGCCGCTTTTGGGGCCCGGCCTTGCCCCCCTCCCCGCCTCCCTGCCCGCCCCACGGGCTGCTCCCCACCCGGCCGGCCCCTATAAGGCCGCCGCGCCTCAGCCCCCCTGGGATTTTGGGGGGTCCGACGGAAGGCGAGGTTTAACGGCGGGGTTTGGGGGGGGGGGGGCCCGGGGCGGGCGGGGGTGGGGGGTAAGGAGCAGCGAGCCGCCCTGCATGGCCAAGGGATTATGAGCGCCGGTGAGTTGCAGCAGGCTCAGCCCAGACCCTCGGCGCCGGCGGCCGCCCCCGTGCCCCCGCAGCCCCGCAGCGCTCAGGAGGCCCCCGAGATGGCGGTGTATTGCAGCGAGAACTTCAGCGTCTACCCCCAGCCCAGCCTCCATCCTCCCGGCGCCGCCGCCGCCGCAGCCGCCGCCGCCGCGGCCGCCGCCGCCGCCGCCGCTTCGTCGGGGCAACGGGCGGGAGGGTACGCGCTGGGGGACTACGGGGCGCCCGCTAACGCCGGCTACCTATGGGGCATGAACAGCCCCGCGCCCTACCTGCAGGGCCCGCCCGGCTCCGGGGCGGCGGCGTCGCCCTTCCTGCCGCCCGCCTCGTACGGCTGCTCGCGGGGCGGGCAGCTGGTGGGCTCGCCCTCGGGGCCCGGCTCGCCGTCGGCGGGCGGCGCGGAGCTGAGTTGGCTGAGCCTGGCGAGCCAGGAGGAGCTGCTGAAGCTGGTGCGGCCGCCCTACTCTTACTCGGCTCTCATCGCCATGGCCATCCAGAGTGCCCCCGAGAGGAAGCTCACCCTCAGCCACATCTACCAGTACGTGGCCGAGAACTTCCCCTTCTACAAGCGGAGCAAGGCGGGCTGGCAGAACAGCATCCGCCACAACCTCAGCCTCAACGACTGCTTCCGCAAGGTGCCCCGTGACGAGGATGATCCCGGTGAGGATGGGGGGGGAGGTGGGCGCAGAGCCCCCGGGATGGGGATCTGAGGGGATGTAGGAGTGCGAGCTCCTCGCCGTGCGGTCCCTGGGCTCCCTTGTCCCTCTCTATCCATACCCATACCCATCAGCCTCCCTAATCCCCTCATGGCCATCTCTATGGGGGGACGGTGCTCTATTTTCCGCTCACGGCCATCCCTATGAGGGGAGAGGGCTCCCGTGTTCTGTCTTGGCCATCCCCATCAGGAGACCATCTCCCTTGTCCCATCATGGTCATCCCCTTGAGGAGGCCATCTCCTGTGTTCCTTCATGGCCATCCCCATGAGGAGACCATTCCCCTTATCCCATCATGGCCATCCCTGTATGGGAACTAGGGTCCTTGTACCCCTCATGACTACCTCTCTGAGGAGCCTAGGCGCACTTGTCCCCTCATGGCCACCCATGTGAGGAGACCATGATCTCACATCCCTCTGATTTTACCCCTTGAGCTCAGTGCTAAGGAGCTCCTTTGGTCGTTCACGGCCATCCCTGTGAGGAACCCATGCTCCCTTGTCCACTCGTGGCAATCCCTGGGCTCCCTTGTCCCCACCACGGTGAAGAGATCAGGTGCCCTCATCCCCTCCAAGCCTGAGCTGCGAGTAGCTCTCCCACCTTTTGTCCCTTTCTGAGGAGATCAAGCTCCTTTTGCTCTCTTTGGGTCTACCACTGCTTCCTATAGGGAATGGCAGCTTGCCCCAGTCCTCAGTCCCCCTGTCTGGGCAGGCCGGGTGGGCTGAGGCCAAGAGTGCCGGTTGTGCAAGGCCTGGATCCTTTGGCCGTGATTCATGGCTCCCCTCCCTGCCCAGCTCTTGCCGACCTGTCCCCGGGGCACAGCCGGTGCCCAGGAGTGGGTGTAGTGCAGGGGTGTGGTGGGACAGTGCTGGATGAGATGGGGACATGGAGGGCTGGGGCCTCTGGGGGGACACTGAAGGTCATGACTTCCATCAGCTGTGTAGGAACAGCTACCACCTCTGAAACAAAGTTATAGAATCATAGAATCAAGTCCTGGGCAGGGAACAGCTTGTATCTGGGTGCACAGGCCCATTTTTCAGAGAATAATAGAGTCATCAAGGTTGGAAAAGACCTCTAAGATCAAGTCCAGCTGTCAGCACATCACTACCATGCCCACAAAGCTATGTCCCTCAGTGCCATATCTCCATGGATGGTGACTCCACCATCTCCTTGCGAAGCCTTTTGCAACACATTAACCCTCTTTCAGGGAGGAGATTTTTCTTAATGTCCAGCCTGAACCTTCCCTGGTATAACTTGAGGCCATTATCTCTTGGCCCATGTTTCCACCAGCTCTTCTGAGATGAGCAATGGCACATCTCCATCATGCTAGCCCCACTGAAGATGTGGGTGTTCCCGCTTGCCATGAGGCAGCCAGAGCCGGGGGAGCTCCCCTTCAGGGAGGTCTGAAGTACAGGTTGAATCTGTGGTGGGGAATCCCCTCCACCATATGGCCTTAATGTTGGACACCAGAAGGGATAGGATGATGATGTTTTAGGGCCAGGTTTTGGATTCTCGTGCTGGACAACAGGCAGAGGGTGTGGGTGCAGTGCTGGTTGGGCAAAGCACGGATACTGCTTATCCCTCTGCAGTAGGGCTCTCTGTCACAGGAGCTGACTTTCTCTCTTGCTTCTCCTGTTTTCCATCAGGAAAAGGAAACTACTGGACCTTAGATCCAAACTGTGAGAAGATGTTTGACAACGGGAACTTCCGGCGCAAGCGCAAGCGACGCTCAGAGCCCAACACCCCTGCGACCACGGCTACGGCCTCCTCACTCGGGGGCCTGAAGGCTGAAGAAGAGCGACCCATCCCAACCGCAGGCAAACCCTGTGGAAACAGCCCACCCCCAGAGCTGGACCCATCGCCTTCTGCCAGGGACCACCCCAAAAGCTCCTCTCCCTCCGGTATCATTTCATCCACCCCAAGCTGCCTCAGCACCTTCTTCAGCGGCATGAGCTCGCTGAGCGGCGGGGGCAGCCGGCTGACGGGGGGGCTCAGCAGTGACCTGCATCACAGGAACTTTTCTGCTGGACAGCTGAGCAGTGGCACTTTCACTCCTTCCAGCAGTTCTTCTCAGGAGGTGCCTTCGCCAGAACAGCTGCAGCGAGTGGCGGGACCTTCCCCTGCCTACTACAGCTCCTTCCATCCCAGCAGCGGCAGCCAGGGTGCCCAGTACAACCACTACTACAACTTCACAGTCAACAGCCTCATCTACACCCGGGATGGAACAGAGGTGTAGGATGCTGGGGCAGTGCTGCAAAGGGAATGGGAGACGCAGGTGTGCGCGTGGCGGAGTGGAGGACCGTGTGCTTTTGCAAACAGCATTTCAGTGTGGACGCTTCCCAGGAGTTCTTCCAGGAAGACAGATCTTCTCACCTTTCCAAGTAAAAACACCCCGCGAACACCAGCAGAAGGCAGGTGCAAAATCTTTTCCCCGTCCTGGAAAATGTTAGGTGCTTCGGGTGGCGTCGCCATCTCCGTTCTGCAGATGAAAGTGAACTGAATTAACATTTTCAGAGGTTTTTAATCTTGAATGTAGAATAAGAAGTTGAAAAACTATAACTTTAAAATGCTATCTGTCAGCAAGATCCGAGCGTAGATGTCCTGTGAGTCTTAGAAGAGAACAGGAAAAAAAAAAAAATAAATGAAGAGAATTCTTATGAAGTGCCTTGTACAATGTATTAAAAACTCTCTACCAGCGATTGCCTCTGTAAGCCCTTCCTGTCCTGCTCCTGCAACATGTGATGCCCAGGGGGACAGGTTGGGAAAACAGCCGCCCCAGTTCTCCTTGAACTCCCCAAGAGTTTTGCTCTGTGTATGGCACATTGTACAGCTAGGGCCGTGTTTTCTACAGCCATCTTTTTCCCTGAGCTTAGCACCAAAGATAACTCTAGCCTTGCAGCTTTAGCACGAGAATAAACACTGGGGTATTTTTTATACATATTTGTACGTAATGTATCTCTCCTGTACATATGTTTCTATGTGGTTTTATATTTGTAAATTATGCTCTGGAGCTGTACTTATTTATGATGTTTTAAACTTGGTTAAAGTTTAATTTACTCCGTTTCCCCCTTATGTTTTTTTTCCTTTCGTTTGTTTTGATTTTGTTGTTGTTGTTGGTTTCGTTTTCATTTGTTAGTGCATTAATAAAACTTTTCAGGCCGAACAGCTGTTGGGAATAAAATGTTAACACTTGTTAAGATTTCTGCCTGCTTCTTCCTCAGCCGTGTTTTGAGGCATTCCGAAGCTCTGTGGGAGACAGGTTTTGCTTTCACATGGTTCGGGATGAAAGGAGCAAAGATTTACGAACAATTTCATCTGCGGAAAGACAAAAAAGCCGCCTGGAGGAGATGCACATGAGCTGATTCGCTGCCTTTTGTGGTCTCCCCGTGCAGAGTGGGCACTCTGGGCTTTTGTGTTTGTTTGTTTTTGACGGTGATCTGAATGACAACTGTCTCTTTTCAGCCTGGTTTAGTCAAAATAATAAAAGCCTGCAAAAGGAAAAGAAACAGAGCTGGTTCCAGCACGGTGCTGGCAAGCGGGAGAGGGCAAGGCTGTGCTTGACTGCCTTGACCCTCATCCATCCTGCAAATCAGTTTTTCAGATCAGATTGCTCCTGTCTAAAAGGAGAAGTCAGACCGCTCACCTAGCAGGCCAGGCTGAGCCCTCTGCTGCAAACCCACTCCTGAGAATCCTTCCTGATTCATGGGAAAGGAGAATCCTTCCTACAGTATCCCTTGTGCAAAACCAGTACTCCCCAGTTCTCACTGTTTGCTGTGTTAACAAAACGATACATTTATTTTTTATTGGCATCAACACCGAGGTTAAGCACGAAATCACAGCTATTAACTGTATGTGCATCTGACATGATGTAAAGCCACCCCTGCAGGCTGGTCAGAAAATAAAACTGTTGGCAGCGTGATGCAGTGCCTCCTCGCTGGCTACCTGCTGAACATGTTTGGCAGTAATGCAGGACAAACCACTGGCTGGATCCAAAACATCATGAAGCCATGACGAAATGTCAGATGACATCCATGTGCTTGGGATTGGGAGCAAGTACTTTCCCCCAGCTCTGGCCAGCCGCTGTTTGTGCAATAGCTGAGACCAGTGGGCGAGTGGCAACTCCTGCTTCTTCCCCCTGTCGCTCCCCCCTCCCCAGCACAGATACAATCTTCCTGGCTTTAGGGGTAATTCCTCTGTGTCTTGATTTTTAATTGAGTTTCAGGTGTTGCAAAGGTAATGATAATGGGAGAGGGAGGGCAGATTGCCACTAGCAAAATGCCAAGGTGGTCATCCCATCCTGCCCAAGTTCCTTCACGGGACAAAGGGAAATGGTTTCAAACTAAAAGAGAGGAGATTTAGATTGAATACAAGGAAGGTTTTTGCAGTAAGGATAGTGAGGGGCTGGAACGGGTTGCCCAGAGAGGTGGTGAATGTCCCATCCATGGAGGCTGAAGGCCACACTGGACTGATCTCTGAGCAAGTGACAGAGCTGAAGGAGTCCCTGTTCACTGCAAAGGGTTTGGACCAGCTGGCCTCTAAGGACCCCTTCCAATTCAAACGATTCTACAATTCAATCACAGCAGGTGTGGGATAGCTTTATTTTGGTCTGGGGCTACTGAGTTTGATCTAAAAAATGGCAGAGGGATTTCCAACACTTGGAAAGTTTTAGAACCAGTCTTCGAATGAAGCTAGGAATTGCTTATTTGTGTATCCGTGTGTCTGTTTCACTCCTCAGCTCCATCAGCCTCTTGTCAAACCTTAGCAAGCAATGGGCTGTTCTAGGATATTTTCATGTGTCCATTTCCTATTCTTCCAGCCAGATCAATTTCATGTTTTACTTCCTTCCACTTCCATCAGCCATATGTTTCTGCAGATAGAATCATTAAGGTTGAAAAAGACCACCTCTTGAAAAAGAGATCATCTAGACCAACCACCAACTCAACCCCACCATGCACACTGACCATGTCCCTCACATCTCCACCATTCCTGAATACCCCCAAGGACAGTGACTCCACCACCTCCCTGTGCAGACTGTTCCGACACTTAACCATAGAAGAATTTTTTCTTAATAACCAATATTTACTGTTGGGGATCCCTAATCAGTGGTAAATTTGCATTGCTAGGCTCTGACAGCCTGTCCTCAGCAAACATTCCATAATGCCATGTTGGCTGGGTGGTCTCATAGACAGAAACAGCCTGAGCAAAGCAAGGGAAAGCTTCATCCACCACAGTAAGTCAGCCCCAGTCCGGATTGGCGTTGATGGGCTGGAGAATGGTTTTGGTAGGTTCTCAGTGCACCAAATCTTGCTCCCTCCAGGGAAAGTGGAGGGGAAGATCAGTGCTCCGGCAGACACATCGCCCCATGGCCGGGGAATTCATCATAAAGAAACCTGCCCAAGGGACACTTGGGAGTAGCATTCAGCAAATAGACACCTACTATGCAGGAGGGAGCTGAGATAATGAGCTAATGGCAGCCTTTTTAGGTTTCCTTTTGTCATTACAAGAGGCTCTCCTTTTAATGAACAACGCCCAAGTCTTAGGAGGGGGAGTACAAGAGGATTCAGTTTAACGAAAGACACTTAAAAGCAGCAGGACTATTATCATGGGTTTGGGGGACTTACCGAGATTCCCCCATTGAAAGAGGGAGAAGACAAAGGCAATTAGCCTGCTGGTCCCACTCTGAGTCCCCACTCCCCTCGGAATGCCAAGGCCATGGGGTGGGCAGCTCTCCATGACAATGAGCCTCCTCCCTGCCTGGGCCGGGGCATTGCCCACTCCCAGGGGGAAATACCCATCCCCTGGCCTTCAGGCCTCTGTCCTCATCTCAGCATGGCTGAGGTTGGCAGGGATCTTTGTGTCCCCAGCAGGAACACTCAGAGCAGGGTGCCTAGGCCTACACACAGGTGGCTTTTGAATATCTCCAAGGGGGGGAATCCATCAACCTCTCTGGGCAGCCTGTACAACCACATAGCACAGCAGTGCTGCCTGATGGGCAGAGAGTGTTTCCTGGGCCTCAGTTTGTGCCAGAAAGATGCCACCTTAACTGGGCAAGCATGGCCATGCTTGATGTGAAGCCATGGTTGCATCTCCAACACTTCCAGCTTTTCCAGGAACTCACTGCACACGCAACTACTGAAACAGGCAGCCCTCACTTGAAAAGAAGTCCAAAGACATTTCAAGAGCCGCACTGGATCAGTAACACAGATGCTTGCCGGCTCCTACGTGTGGCACTTCTCCAGCACGGGGTCGTTTAACTTTGCTCAGTGCTGGCCCTATTGATGTGCCAGCAAAGGTTCAGGCAGGCACCCACTGCAGGTCTGCACTTGAGCTGCTCCACATTACAAAGGCTTTGCCAGTACAGCTGGATCGGCCCAGTCCCCTAGAGGAGACCCAGCTCCTATCAACAAAAGAAACACTTGTGCCAGAGAAGCTAAACCCCCCACCCCCAGCAAAACTCAGTACATTGCAGGGTAGTGGGAGGGGATTCGAGAGGCAGAACACAGCCATCCGCGCTGGGTTTCATCACCCGCCAACTCTTTTGGAAATAGGGTTTCAATTACTGCTACTGGCCATGGACTGTGGTTTGCATCTCCTCTGAAGAAGGAGGCTTTTGATTAGTGCTGCCGCTCACAAGTCCATGAAAATTGTTCACTCCACGTTGTGCCCATACAGAAGGACTGGTTGCCTTTGTAACACTGGTGGAGGGCAACATTTCCCTGCAATCACTAGGACCACTTCAGAAGATGTAGTGGGGTAGTGTTCAAGGAAATTACTCTTGGGATATCCTTTCCTTGCTCTATTTCTAACAGTGGAAAACCTTCATCAAACTTCTCTAGCTAATGCCCCACCGACAGATTTCACCTGACTTTGGATGTGATACATCTAAATCCAGTCTTACTCATTGGTGGGAGGCAGTCCAGCTGGTCTCATTTTGATAGCACATGAAAACAGGGACAAAGCTTCATTTTGTGGCTTGATCCAAGATAGACAAGATGAGAATCAGGCCTGGCTGATGATAGCAGTTGTGGGTGATGCCTCAGCTAGAAGCAGCTGCTCCATATGGGGAATGCAATTGTTGAGAAAACGTTGACAGAAGAAAGACTAATTTCACTGTCCTCTTAGAAAATCCCTCCAAAACAGACCTTTTTTCCCAATTATTTTTTCTCTGATTGTTTAAGAAAGAAACATGGATTCACCTTTTATTTTTTCCTTCTTTTTGGCAGAAATCTCCATCAAGCTGAACTCCCACTCCCCAAATGTTTTCTATTAAAAAGGAGTCTGATGGAATGTTTTTGACCAAATTACCAAGCACAAGATTCACCTGGGTAAGGTGACGAGAATTGGGCCCTCAAGGAATAACTGAAGTGTAATGTGAAACATCAAAGGTGTTGTGTTTTTTTTTTTTTTTTGCCTTATACCTGAGCTATCTCTGAATCATATCAAATAATCTTCTCATTTCATAACACCATACAATGCAGGCTAAAAGTGTATGTGATCTGCTTTGTGTACTGCTGAATGGATGATTAAACTGTCTCACCTGAGGGATATTCATCCGGGGCCTGCCCCAAACACAGTGAAGTCAGGGGAATGACTCCCACTGACTTCAGAGGGCTTTGGAGCAGACCCATAATCAACCCGGCTATAATATACTTCAGGTGGTGTCTACGAGACTGCCCCAGGACACGTAAAAGGAGCTAAAGATTACACATTTGAAAATTAAATATCATGGGCTTGATCCTGGCAATTGCCTGCCATAGGAGAATAGAAGCCATCTCCCCTGTACTCCTGGGATCATTTCCCTTCCCTGCACTGTATTGTGTCTGGGATTTACTGACAAAGCAAAGCTTTCACCATGCAGCCAGGCCATGCTTACAATAAACAGAGACAAATCAGGTCAGGATCAATGGTTAAGCTACCCTGGGACCCTTTGGGTGGTGCTGATTTTATATCTAATTAAATAGTAGGGCTGAACTGTTCTGTGTTCCTCCTAGGCTGGTTCAAAGGATGGCAGAACTCTCATCTCAACCCCAGCTTTGGTGTGAGCACAGCCAGTGATCCCAAAAGTTGGTGCTCAGCTCTAAGTTGTTACGTAGCAGTACCAAGCCTAGCCCGCCTTAAACAATGTGAATGACACACCAATGGGGCAAAATTATACTGAGGAGGGCAAATTTCATACTTTACATCCACTAAGTTGTCCTCTAATCTAGTAAGTGGACATTTGGGTACCTACCAGGTTACAGGTTCAAGTCAGACCAGAGGAGGTGAAGGTGCCTTCTGGTGGTGGGGATAAGCTGGGACCTCCTTGCTTCAGGAGAGTGGAAGCTCACATGGAAACAAGACAGGTTCATAGAAAGGAAACCCCATGGGGACTGGAGAGAAAGAACCTCAACTACAAAGTATAGGAGTGTGGCAATGTGTTTTCAGGAGGTACCACTGCGTGATACAATCTTCCTTAGGCAACCACCTTTTGGCACTGAGACAGGACAGTGAGATCAACAGACTGATCCAACAGAGCCATTTTAGTTCATCTATCTGTAGCAGCGCAGCTGAAGCACTGTTTCAGGTCTCCATTTAGTAGAGGCCAACTCAGAGCTCTGTCCAATCCTATCAATTTGACTGAGCACTGCAGATACTCAGATTGTTTCAGCAGTTCTCTCCCTCAAAAAACAAACAAACAAACAAAAAAACAAAAAAAGCCTGGCTACATCAGTACAGATGAGGTGTCCTCTTCAGGTTCGTGTTTCTATCCATACTCCAGGAAATGTGTTGATTACATTTAAGCAAGAGATCGTATTTATTTTCACCGTTGCTTGCAAGGAGTAAGTGAGCAGTGATAACCCTGGAGCAATGTGCATGTGGCAGACGTTAAAGTCATTTATCGTAATTCTGAATTATGCCTCTTTCCAGAGAGCAACTGCTTGTCACAATGTGAAACTTCATTTCCTCCCTAGAAAAGCGATGTTATAAGATGTGGCCAAGGAAGTGTTACTGGCCCTGCTTTACCACCAGTGGTCAAAGAGCAGCATGGGGAAGCAATGCGCTGAAGGTTACACAGTGCCAGAGCAGAGATAGGTAACAAACTCTCATTTCCTAATGCATCCATCACAAAACTGTCCTCCCCTAATGTCTGGTGCATCACCAAATCCACCCTTCTTTGATGCTGTTATAGGAAAGCACAATGGACCACAACATTTCTTGCTTATATCTCCACACAGGAGCACTGGTGCTGCTGGAGGAACAGTTAATCTTCTCTCCAAACCCCACAACTCAACTCAACAGGGACTGGTTCTCTCCCAAAGGATTTCCACAGTGTCTAAGTCCTGTTTCTAACCAGAAGACAACTGGAAATGTCCTGAACCTGCCAAGAATAACAGTAGCTCATTGCTGGAGTGCCCAGTAACATGTGACCTATTCCCACTCATTTCAGTCAGCTCAGGTATTTTAGCAGGAATCATTGAATCGTTTGAGTTGGAAGGGATACTTAAAGGACATCTAGTCCAAAACCCCTGCAATGACCAGAGGCACCTACAACTCCATCAGGTGCTCAGAGCCTTCTCCGGCCTGACCTTGAATATTGACAGGGATTCTGCATACATCACCTCTCTGTTCAACGTGTTCCAGTGCCATGCCCTTGGTACAATCATTTTTGCACCTGGGAGCAACACCACCCAGTTTGAGCTCTGTCCAAGCAGAACTCTTGATCCTCACAAACATGCAGCTTACACTCGTGTACCTCCATGTTAGCTGCTGCCATGCACAGAGCACTCCTGCTCTCAGACCTATTTCCTCTAAGTTTTGGTGCATGGATGAGCACCATGCTATTGGCAATCTGCTTCCATGAGAGGAAAGCGATGCTCGGTACTGCAGAGAGGAAGGATGCTGGAACCAGAAGAATGATGACTTCTGCCTCCAAGTCACGATGAAGGGATCTTCATCTGGGAAAACATATGGCTTTGCAGCTGAGGAATTGCCCCAGAGACTCCTATGACTTCACAGAGCCTATTTGCTTTGCTTATTCCAGGAGCTGGACAACTTGCTCACGCTCAAAAGACACCTGCAAAGTGCATCCTGCCCTCCCTGCCCACCTGCACACCTGGCTGCCAGCTTCCCACCAAAACTCCACTTTCTGCTAAGGGTGGGATCAGTTTCACCACCTTCAGGTGTTCTCATTTCAGACATCTCCACGTGAGCCAGTCACCCTTGTCCCCCTTTTGAACAGATGCAGAGAGATCAGGGCAATGCACCTGGTCTACTTCAGGAATGGATGAACTGTTCCCTAGATCTCAATGAGGGCTCTCCTGAGCAATGAGTCCTTCCAGCTGTGTCTCACTGGAGGGGACAGGAATTTGTCTTCTGACTGATACTGACTTTCCACTGTCATTTCTATCTGTAGTCCATCACCTCCAGTCCTAGAGGTAAAGGGAAAATCTCCCTTCTCCTGTCCCAGTGCCCTGTGGATGCAGAGTCTCCTCTATATTTCCTATTGTCTCCTCAAAATTTTCAGACCCTAAACTATTCTTTCACATTGTGTTTCCAACCTCTGTCTGCTCAAGAAAGATCAGGACTGGACACACCAGTGATGATGTGTCATGTCAAATCACATCCAGACTTAAATCCCTTCCAGGTTTATGAATATTTTCCAAAGTTTGACTACCTCTCTAGTTCCCCCACCACCAGTATTGAAATGTATTCTATGTGTTCATCTCAAAGTCTTTTCTCTGCCCCCAGTCTTTTCTGTTTTTCCTGCACTCAGGCAGCAAATCCATATAGGTCCACGTGTGTTAGTGCACTCAATTTTGCTTTTTCAGCTCAAGATCTTAATGTAGTGTTGGAAAGGTATATTTTCCCTTCCCTTTTTCCTTCCTTTCCCCTCTTCTCCTTCCTCCTCAGTGTTTTCAGCATCAGCACAAGTACTCATGCTCTGCTCCTCTGCACGTTCCCCTTTCTTGTGTAGGCTGAAACTGCTGGAGGTAGAGGTGTGGCAGTGATGTTTGATCTTATTTCACATTAAAACTTTTTCACTGAGGGGGGCTGATCCCCCACCCCACGCACACCTTGAAGGGCATCCCACTCCTTCAGTGCTCCTGCGGCAATGAGCAGGCAGGGTAAGGTAATACCCGTTGTAATCAGGGCAGGCAGGATCGAGCCTCGAGCAAACCGCCGTCCCCTCAGGCTGCAAAATCTGTAGCCTCCTCCAAAATAAAGGTGAACGTGATGCCATCGCATTCAGATTGTTCACGCAGTTCATGTCTCAAAGCACATCCTGGCTCTGCAGAGGTAAAAACTCACCAGGGCATGAATTTCTCTGTGCCTCCCTCAGAGGGGTATCTCAGCACTGCCTGTGTTGTCTCTGCTTTGTTCTGATGAGGGCAAAATTAGGCACCCATGCCTGTATCCTTCTGAATTTCCAAATGTAAATGAATGGGAATTATGTAATATGTGATTATATAGAGTGCTCCCAGGGGAGGGATAGTCTGAATAAGGTACTGATGAAGATGGAATGGGTATGAGAGCTGGCAAGGAGGCAGCAGAATTGTCCCTGATGCTCTCAGTGTGATCTAAGTTAGTCTTTTCTCTCTGCCACTGTAGAGCTTTTGCATTACAAATGCTGTATTTGTAGTAGAAGCAGCTGTAAGGACTTGCTTTCTGCTCCAGTGCCTAGTGGTTAATAGTAGAGGCTCCTGGTTTGGTTTATCTTCCTCTGAAACAGCTGTCTTTCTGCAACCACAAGAGGAGATGGCTCAATAGAGGAGCCACTGGTGCCTCAAGACCCTATCTGAATGTAACTGTGATCCATCTCAGGCATTTCTATTTGTTTGGTCTCCTCAAGGGTGACTGTCTTATACGTATTAGGTGTAATCCTAATTGTGTTGTATCCTGGTTATCTTTGGCTTCAAGGTCATGGCAAGGTGGTGGTGTGGTGCCCTCAGAAGCCCAAATGGCTTGTGGCTGGATAATGTCTGGCCACTCTCAATTTACAAGGATTTGTGATATGACCTGGACTTAACCTGAACATGCGCCACGGTGGCTGAGTACCCACGTATTCCCCTGCTCCCATGTCCTACCACCGTAAACATGGATAATCCCCAGCTCATGCTCACTTGGTCCTTCTGAAAGCACCTCACGGGCTTGAATTTAAGCCCTGCTTTATGACCAAGGGAGCACAATCCTTGCAAAGCCCCAGTAATCATAATGTGTGGAGTCAGAATTGATACATGTGGGCTTTTTCTATCACTCAATTAAATGGTTAGTTTATGCAACATGCCGTCTTTTTGAATCAAAGCTGGGTCACTGTTAGGCTGAGGTAACATTAATTATTTTTCCGCTTGTCGGATCCCATGAAAAGGATGTGAAAATGGCCTGTTTATGAAAGAGTGCGGGCAAAGGCTGTGAGCTGATTATGTCAAACATATTCAAAGCTTCCTCTGCAAAAGGGATTGTGATCAACAAAGCATAGCCCACACCTGCACCCGTTTCACAATGAAAGCTGTGAGGGCCATGAAGCTACTGGGGAAAAAGAGAGGGTGCATTAACCCTTTTGGGAAACATATCTTTCTACCATAAGATGTTCACACACACAAGTTGCTTTTCTTGCTCCTCCATGTGGCTCTCAGGAAGGTTACCTGCAGAGGAAAGCCATTCTTTTCCTTTCTGCTTTTTTTCACGTGTAGACATCTTTAAGATGGGTGAAAACACCGTAGTGCCTCATTTCCTACCGCCCTTTGCTGATCTCCAAAGCCAGTTGCAGAAAGGAGATATGTGTGCTAGAAGGAGAGCAGTGCAAACTACACCCCAGTCCTGAAAGAAGTTCTGTTCAGGCTGATCCTGGCACCCTGAAGGCAAGTGCCTACTCACGTGGAGCAGCACACTGCTGGAGCCAGGCCATCTCCTTAATAACAAATGTAGCTGCTTGGAAAGCAGGAAGGAGAGAGGTGCTCCCAGAGAAAGCTGAACTGGATCTTAACTAAAGGGAATCTCTCCCATTTTCTTCCAAACCTGCTGGGTTTACAACAGCTGGATAAGGTGTTCTGAGTTCAGTACTGAGCCCGGTTAGATGGAGAGGCTGGGCTGGAGATACACTGTGCCCCATCTGGGCAGGTGATATTTTGATAAGCACATTCACATCTTCAAGAATCCTTATCACTCAGGGCAGTCTTGCACCTGCTAATCACTGTAGGAATACAGGACAGAGGAACGTGTCACCATCTCTTTCTGTAGCTAGTGTTTGCCATTCCTGCAGATGGGAGATGGAGGTCTCTAACATGGATGAAATCACTAAGGAAAAGAGAATTATATTAAATGTGACCTCCCTTACTACTCTGTGGTGAACTCCAGCCAGACCATGGTGCAAGCTCAAAAGGCCAAGCGGGAGCACTCATCTCACATTATCCTGCAACATCCCAAGAAATGCACCTGAGCCCCAGCATCTTCCCCCAGATCTTTCCTGTGAGTTCTTCTATTACAAGAAAACCCTGCCTGTCTTCATCCATAGTCACAACCCAAACACTGTGTCGGGGCTCATTATTTAATTACTGGGAGAAAAGGGACAAAAACAAACAAACAAACAACAACAACAAACCCTCTTATGTTATCTAGCCAGGAACAGCTGTGGCAGGTGCCTGGGATGAACCCTGCTCCAACCCTGAGCAGGTAGGCACCTCCCTGGCTCAGTGAGCTTTTGGGAACTGGTACTGACATGATTGGTTCTGGATGATTCAAACTTAGCCTTTTTACCTTGTGAGCCTAACAGTCCAGGAGTTTTTCCCTTAAATACAGAACAGAAATGTAGATCCTCCTGTGCTTTGGAACTGTTACCCCAGTCTAAAGAGAAGACAAGTGCTTGTTTTTTGACTTTCTTTTAAGCTAGGGCAGATGGAAGTCTGCAAAGAGGCAGGCTTGTGTGCAGGAAAATAAGTCAAACACCACCTTGAAATAGTCCTGTTAAATTGTGTTGAATCCCTATGTTGGCATTTTGTCCAGCAACAAAATTATTTATCTTCTGTGAGACGCAGAATAAGTTAAATCACCATCACTTTGCCTCCAAATTAGAGGATTCTCATCATGGAACATTAAAGATGTTCAAAGATCATGTCATATATTAGGTAATATGGACAAACTCTTCAAGGCTCTTCTCTCATTTTCTGTTCCTCTGTCAAGTCAGTAATTTTTTTTTAGGACAATCCTTTAGTTCAGCAAAGTTCTACTGATTAATATAAGAATTTTGCCTTTTGCTGTAGACTAATTGCATTTACTCTAATCAGCGCTCCTGAGGAGAGGGCTAGAAATGTCCTGCTCAGCACCACATAATATAAAAACAGATTAAGGAAAATTCCCATCTGACTCTTCAAGGCTGAAGTTTTCCTTTTGTTGTTGTATTGAAGAACAGCAAAATCTGCTCTTCTAAGTATTAAAACACTTGTGTTTTTCCCATGTGTGTATCTAAAGTGATGTTGGAATATTTCTCTGAGCATTGAGAAAATGTTATTATAGATAACAACAAACCCATAAAAACCTGGTATTCTAGAATCTCTAGGTTGAGATTCAGAGTCTTTAAACATGAAATACTATAAAAAGCATTGGGTGAGTGCTTTGGTTGGACTGTAGCCTTTAGTCAGGTTGTAATCTCATTTTTGGGCTGAGTTAATTGGAAATGAATAAGAAATAGGGTATGTTACATAGCAGTGTCAGCTACTCTAGGTAAGTCAGTGAGTAGGTCATCTTTCATTATCAAATGTTCCAAAAGATATTTCAACCTCGTTTGGAAATAAACAATCCAACAAAGCTTCCACATACTTAATCTATTAATCCTCATAATTAGCATCATGCAGGAGGAAGTAAGTTTGGTAAACATAAACTCGAAAGTAAGTAACTATTCCTGAGTAATATGAACAGCAGTCACTGGAATAACTGCATTCTTTCAAAAATCTTATTTTTTTTTTCCTGTTGACTATTTAAATCTCTTCCCTCAAAAGTTTAAAATATGTTCAAATATTTAAGAGGATTAGAGAGTGAGAGCACCTGAGTTTGGCAAGAGTTGAGAGCTCTTTTGGTAGTGTGTTATAAATACAATAAATGATGGAGAATAGTCACTATTTGTTTATAAGTGTGTATAAATACTGCAGGTCACTTTCAAGGGTCATTACAGAAATCCAACCGACTTCCTACACAAAAGTTGGTTTGGTCGTAAGTAGATTTCTTCAGCAAAACAGAATCTCCTATTTGCAGGAAATTCTCTTGTCAGCTGTTAATTTCTAAAAATGAAATTAAAAGAAAAATACTGTCATATTTTCCTATAAAAAACACCCTGGAAAATGTTCATAATTTGAAAGCATCCAGATGTGGTCTTATTCTCATTAGTTTGTTCCAAAATCTCAGATTTTTAATACTCCAAATAATAAGTCATGAATATATATATGTATATATGTATATTCCACTTTAGAATAAAATCAGAACAGCAAATTCTAATGTCAGCACTGCTATTCCCTGATACACCCAGTGGCCTCAGTTCTTCTGAAGGATATTCCTGCAGCATGCTTGGGAACAAATGGATAAGGTTCTTGACATCAGAGGCAGGTGTCTGCTCCACCAGCTTCTCCAACTACTCTAGCCCCCAGGCTGCCATTGCAGAAGAGGAATGGGATTTCTCTCAGCCTGACTTCATTGTTCAACATCTATGGTCATTCAGCATCTGCATCTGGCTAGTGAAACATGCCCTCCTTAACTTTGATGACCATAGAAGTATAAATATGAGGTGTACATGTTAGTAGTAGGCATCTACCTTACAGACATCTGCAATATGAGCCCTGCCTGTCCATCTACAACTGATTTGGTTATTCCTCTTCCTTACCCTTGGAAAACCACTGAAACACTGGCCAACATGCAGGCCTGGGCCAGGAAGAGGAACACTCTTCAGACACTGTTCAACCCATTTCTCTCCTTTTGATACCCAGATCATCAGCCCTGTGAGCTGCCTTTCTTCAAGCTTTTTATTGCCTTTCAGCATGGAACTGAAGTGATTATTCATACCCTTTAACAAGAAACATTAATTCTGGAATGGATAGACCTCAGCCTAGAGTAGAGAGTCAATCCAGATAAATGTTATAAGGGGCAACAATTGCATACCTTTTAGTGAACTTGACTTTCATACTCTGCATATCCCCCTCTGCATAGAACGTCCTTGAGGAACACTAAATACTCATACTTTGGTTCTGAAAGCCCAGTTATACTGTCCAGGTTATGTCCAGCTCAGACTGGGGATGGACCATTCTGACACCCCAGAAAAACTGAAGCAGGAATGGAACTTAATAGCATCTGCAGATTGCTCAGTGTCCAAAATAATATTAAGATTTCTGAGGAAATGAGAAGGAATGGAGTTGAAAAGTAAGTGCTTGCTTTTTTTTTGTAAATCTTTGGATTTCAGCCTGGAGGTATATCTTCTCCACCTTATTTGTATTTCTCCTTTTTCCACAGCCTCTCGAGTGGCGGAGGTAACTACCATTCAAAAGAAATGTCAGCAGGTCATTTAATGACTTTCCCTCTCTTCTAAGTGTTTGGTTCTTAATTCTACATAGAAAGATACACAAGAGATTATAACAAGATGAATAGCAGGCAGCCAAAACCAAACTAATTTATTTATAGCGTGTGACATATGGCAATGTAAGACAAGATCTCTGGCTTATGGGCATTTTGGCAAAACTCAAGCTGGATCCTATGGCAACACCTTGTTTTCACAGCTTCCATTTCTGCTGCACAGTCCTGTTTTTAATTTCATGTCTCATTTGTAGGCCTTCAAAGAGAGGACCTTAACCTTCCTTGGCCAGTTTTGACTTAGACATTGCTTAGGCATATGCCCACGGGTAAGAACCATCCTGCTTCAAGGAGATACAACATCTTAGAGAGCACTTTTGCCTGCAGTGTAAATGGAGACAGTGGTGTTTACCTCTTTTATCCACCTCAAAGTGTAGCATGAGGGACAGATAATGTTTTAAAGTGCCATCTCATTGTTGATTGTTTTTTCTCATTGTCAGGAAGAGAACACAAGAGCAGCTAGTCTGGTTCAGATCACCCATCAACTTCCAACATGGCCAAGACACTTGCCTTTACCCTTGTGCAGCCTTCATTGTTTCCCAATGAGCTGAAATAACAATAAATGATTGCTTATACTTTTAACTGTCTTTCCCTTCCTTTCTTCAACTTCACATCCCTGGGAATGAGTTGTCATGTGAGACAGAGTACACGGAAGATGTGATGAAACTGGGAAGAACATCTCTTAGTGAAAGGCAGTAGTTCAAACCTCGCTTCTTACAAACAGGGAAGGGGTGGAAATTTCCATCAGTTTTGTGCTTCTGAGTCCCATCAGTCTCGTCTGAAAACCCTCTACCTTTGATTCCAGGGTCTCCACACAACTGACTTTTATGCATCAATCTCCCTTTGATGACTACTGCCAGGTTATTTTTCTTATCTGACTTAGGAAAGATCTAACAGGATCAGTTAGCTAGCTCCAGGGTAGGTTCTTTGAAAAGCAATGATTTAGCAGGGCTTTCTTTTTGGGGTTCTCCAAACTTTCTGGTTTATCCAGCTCTCTGAGACGCTGCCCTCAGCTATGCCTGGGCCTGATGGAGGTGCCCATCCTGACCTGTGGCTGCAACTCCTCTTTAAGGTGGGCCATGAATCTGTTGATCCTTACTGTGGAGAACAGCTCCAGGTGCAGACAAAGGGAATAGCAAAAAAAGTTGGCATAAATTAGTCTTGAAGCTTCATAATTGACTGAGATGAAGGATTGCCGTTAGAGATGGGTGACCATGAGCCAGGACCTCATGTTAACCGTGTGACTGGGACCTTCACAGGAAAAACAGAGGAACATGAGGACAAGAGGGGATGGCCTCAAGTTGTGCCAGGGGAGGTTGAAGTTGGAGATTAGGAAGAATTTCTTCTCTGAAAGGAGTGGTGAGGCATTGGAACAGGTTGCCCAGGAAGGTGGTTGGACTTTTTAACAATTCTATGATTCTAAGGCCTCAGTTAATGGTGGGCAAATGAGTCTACTCTGTGGGAAATGTCCTTGCATGGGGCACACTGGCCAGTGACGGATCTAGCTGGAGAAGCTGTGATGTGAAGCCAGTGTTTTGTGGCACTGTCACAGAGTGGCTCATGAAGGGTTTGCATGCTTGAGCAGACCTGAGCAATTCACAGTCAGAGCTATCAAAGCAATGACCCATTGACTTTAACATGCTGTCTAAAATCATATTCAGAAACTTTATCCCAAAATTTTAATGCTCCATTGTATCGTTACAAACAGGCCCATGGTGATGTTATACATTTACACATTGCTTTCCACACCAGAGACTCCCAGTGAGGAGGTCTAGAGTGAATTCATGGAATTAATGGCATTATGCAAAGTGTATGGACAGGTACACAGCAATTCGATGAAATAAAATCCCAGTCTCCTTACAAAGCTGGGTATGTTTTAATGAGAGGGAATATGGTTTCACCAAGTATGGACACAGAAATTGGGATTCACACAATTTATTGTCAGTGTCTGAGCTAGTACTTTCCCTGTAGCCTCACCAAGGGGTAAGCACAGGCACCATGCCTACCACAGAAAGGTTTTGCACATTCCTGGGGCACCTGCTCTTCTTCAGTCCCAAAGAAACCAAAGAAAATGGCTCACAGCAGAGACCGTACCTATAGATGCATGAAGGTTGAAAAGAGAAATCCTCATATGCCAGTACACAGACAGCACCAGTGACATTCAACTTCACGTGTTCATAGAGACTTCTAGTCAGAGTATTCAGAATCTTCACAAGCTTTTTTTTTTTTCCCTTCCATCAACTGTAAGGCAAATATATTAACATCTTTGAAAATTCAGCACCATTTCAGTTCAAGCATCTAATTCACCTTGAGGATTAAAGTGCCCAAATGCCTGTTCTTGCTCAAGGTGACGTAAGAGGCCTATGGCAGAACAGAAGAAAGATTCTCAAGAATATCCTTCCTCTCAGCTCCTGTAAAGTCTGTTGTGGGTTTGGAGAAGTTTACATAAGAGGTGGAAGGATCAATGAAGGTGAACATGAAGGGCAGCTAAGCTGATGAAAGTTCTAGACAGAAGCCTTGTGAGGAGCAGCTGAGGGAACTGGGATTGTTCAGTCTAGAGAAGAGTCTATAGAAGAGCTGATGGGCTCCATGTACCATGGCACAAAGGACATTACTGATGATACCACTACATGGTAAAAGGAAGTTCACTGAAAGATCTGGACATTAGAGTATGTACTGGGAAAGAAAATGGGAGTTGGATGAGTAACCAGAACTCCTCAGTGGGAGCCTTACTTACCCTGAGAACCACATACTGCAGTCTCAAGACAGACCTCTAGCAAATCCATAGTGGTAATCTAAATAATATAATTAGTTCCTATGATCAGCCTGGGTAATTGGGAACACCCTAGGATGTCAGTGGGGATAGAGGTGAGAAAGTAACATCTCTACTCCAGAACTTTGAGACTCAGTGAATGGAAAATACAAGGTTTTGGGTTTTTTTTTTGTCCTTGTGCTGCTGCCAGACCCCAGTCCCTCTGCTTCACCCATCTTTCCCAACAGATTCCTGGCTAGTGATGACTTCTTGCTGACACACTACATGGCACACGGCTCTGAAGGGCTGAAAACCAATGGCCAGCAGAAAATCCTAATGGTGCTGATTTATAGCACTCTTACACACTGGATATCTGCCTACAGTCTTACTGAATAAACTTGACCGTATCCAGAGGAGTCAACATCCAAACAAAATCAATGGACAAGGTCATCACAAGAAAGAGGAGAGAAGCTTCCTTGCCACAGGATGGCTGGTTAGCTCTTTGTGGCATGAATGGGTCCAGAAAAGAGTATGGAAAGTCTGTGGGGAGAGATTGAGACCATGGGAACGGTTCAAGGCTCAAAGTAACAGTGTTGCCTGACTGCTGGCTGGGATGCCTGCCATTCATCCAGATGAGAGCTGGTGATACAGCAAAGCTCTTTCTCTCTTTTGTGTTATGCAGACAGATACTGTGTGTCTTTGGTTGCCATATACAATTAATTTCAGATCTGATGCCAGAGGATATTCGATACGAGATCTGAACAACCATATGTGTAAATTCATAATGCTGTCTGTGCCAGAACATGTTGCATGACTTTGAATCTTGCTGCTGGTTAGTGCCATCAGATATAGCTTAACAAAATCAAATGCAACACGCCCAACTAAAGAAAAGATGTGACATTTTTGCACTAAAGCTCAAAGAAAACTAGCCAAGAGGGAACAAAGCACAATTTGGCAAAGTCTCAATCAGCTTGATGGAAATTCAACATGTGTTGTACGTAAATACTCCCAGTACCCAGCCCAATACAGAGTACATGGACAGACTTCCATGAATGGAAAGGGAAAGGAAGCTTTGGCAGAAAGGCACTCAAGATAACATTACTCCTGATCTTGTCTGAGATCCACCTGCTGCTTGGAGGCTGGGAACACCTCTCCTGGGCTCATCAGTCTGTCTAAATAGGCTCCTGCCTATAAGCTCTGCAATGTCTCCCTTCCTCCCCGGGGGTAGCACTTTAATTCTCTCTCAGTAAAACTTTTTCTTCATGGGAGATATACGGGGCAACTTGCAGAGGACGTGCTCATAGGAGAGTTGCCTGCTGTCAGACAGGAGAGCCCACGTGCTCCCCATACACACCAACTTCAGATATCTGAGTAGGACTCTGCATCTGTGGTGATGAGTAAATTCTCTTGCAGTTGCAGACATTGGAACCCCAACATGTTTCAAGACACACACAGACATCCCAGTGTCTTCTCGCAGTGATTTCTACTTTCCTCCTGTGCATTTGGCTGTTGATGGAAGAGAAAGTTTCTGTAGATTAAATACTGAAATCTACTCATGCAGAAATTAGGGTAATAAAAATGCCCTACGGTTTCCAGATCACTTCAATTTCTTTCCTCTGCTTTTCCAAGCATGCTTTCATTTGTTTGCCTATCCCATAATGGGATGTAGCATACCCCCTGCAAAAACCCAGTGGTGTGTGATAGAGCAGGTTCCTTTAAGGGAATTCTTGATTTGAAGCAAGATGAGGAAAGGTCATCTATTAAAAGGTTTGCATGGTTTCTTGTACTTATTAAGTATGAACAAAATGTGCTAAATGCCCTTAGTGTATTTTCCTGTTCGTGTTCAACATCTTCCAAATGATCATTTAGTGCATAAGACATGAATATACAGAGGTGAGATGCAGAAACATGCCCAGTGGATGTGAGCTCTGCAATGAGCTCAGTACTCCCTGTCATTCATTCACATGAGGAGACTTACAGATGTATTTCATACCTGGCCCTGTATAATTAACTGCGTTAGTTGTGATAATGCCACACCTGAATAGCTTGCAACATTTTTTGGAGATAAACTACAGAATCATCTCTTCTGTTACCATGGAGAGTGGGACTTGTAGATTTGGTTTCACATGGAGATATTTGAGAGATTTGTCTTGCCACCAACCTGGATTTCTGCATTACAACTGAGCATCAAACTTGTCTGAGTGTCCCTTCGAATTGTTATTGAAATGGTCTTCCAAAAAAAAAAAGCTGTCATTGAGTAGAGATCTGGTGTAGAGATGGATGAACATAGAAAGGATGGCCAGGATGTGATGTAAAATTTCTGTGTCACTGCAAATGATGAGAGGGTTTGACATCTTTTACTGCAGAAATAGCTCTCCAAAACCCCCAGCCTCCTTCCCAATTCATAACCATTTTGTTTTATTAGGTAAATGAGAGTTTGACTGCTTCTCTGCTGCTTCACCATTATGGGAACTTTCACACCCAGAGCAATTTTGTGGTCAGAGCACTGGGTTAGTAAGCAGAAAATTAAGTTAAGTCGTGGCTTTGGAATAGATGTCTACATGCTTGTGAGTCAGCTCCCATCTAGAAATCTAAGATATCGATGTTTTCTTATTCTTGTTGATTATCTTTTGTTCTTACCCCTGATGGTCTCTGTGAGGGCAGTGGTTCCAAATAGAGACATTGTGGGGTGGGATCTGATTTTGCTCAGGCCTTGTGGTCACAGCTGTTCCCACTTCCTCCTCCTGCAGCAGCCCTCAGCACAGCAGGTGGGTTCCTCTGCTCTATGATAATGATTGCTCATTCACTAATACATGGTCCAAAGACCATGAGACAGCGTGTTTTTATTGGAAGATACTGCCTACTGTATTTCTGCTGAGAGCACATGAAGACACTGCCATGCCCTTACCATTTTTACCTGCTGGAGGAGACTCTAATTACAAGTTCTAGTTCAGGCACAGAGGAACTCAGCCCTGGACTTCAGAGGCTGAAAGATCTTTGGGAAAAATCAGCATTTCCTTTGAAAATAAATGGACTTGGAAAATAAAAGAGAAAGCTTCACTCTTCTCAAAATTGTGATAATCAATATAATTCTGCGTTCAGTAGACCTTCAGCACACATGCACTCAGTCCTGTGCTATTAATTTGTGCTTGCATACTCTCATTGTAGGTTTCAATCACAATAGATATGCAAACACAGGATTCACTAATTAAATTCTAACTGTATAAGTTTTTAATCATGATTACAGACAAATTATATGGTATTTCTTCTGTTCTTAGAGATTTTGGTTTCTTTGACAATCGTTGGCATGCTCACACTCACTGCATTTCGGCACAAATGATGCTGTATGACTTAAGACATGAACAATGTAGTGTATATTGAATCATAGAGTCATTATCTCTGGAAAGGACCACTAAGATCACCCAGTCCAACCATCAGAGCATTGCCATCCATACCTCATAGAATCATAAGGTTGGAAAGGCCATATGGCGAACTGCACATCTTTTAAACCTTCTCTGAAGAAGGCAATCAGTGAGTACTAGTTACAAAAGAAACCACAAGGTTTTTGAAGTATCTACACTAGAATTTCACTGGCTGTTCAATGACTGTGTACAAGCACTGCTGCCAAAACAAGCACAGTTTGATATCAAATAACAGCTCTTATTAAAATATCATAGCTTGCTATCCCTATCCAAAAATGATCTATTTTTCTTCTTCTCAAGTGGATTTTAGAAGTCCAAATGCTGTTATGAACATTATTAGGAAAAGGACATTACAGTACTACTACTACTTATATTGCCATTAAGGGTGTGTGGACCCATCACAGATTCATTTCTATGGCACTAAACACAGGACACTCACCAAGCAACAAGCAGAATCTGCTCCACGTCAAAATTTGTTATGCATGGAAGGCAGTGGCAGCAGTAACTGCTTGTGATCACATCCAGTGAGTGGGTAGCACGGAACTGTGTTTTGTGCAGTGCACTTCTAAATATCCCCATGGAGGGGGACTCCTCTTGGGGGCTGATTTTGTAACAGAGAAGATTGGTAACCTTCTCTCTGCTGAGCACTTGTGCTATTTCTATTTTGTCTCTTTCCACAGTTCCCATGGTATAGAAATACAAGTGTTTTCTGCAGAAAATATTTGATTCATTAATTGCATTTCCTCTACCCAAGAAATTCCTCAGCATTCTTCTTGCTGACAGCTTTCCTACCTTCCACTCAAGGACTTTGTCAGCACTTGGCAAGCTGGACACTTTCACCTCTCATGATCTTTCTCCCTAGCACAGCCTCTGCAAGGACTTCATTCCTACCAGTTAGTTTCTGGGTAGCTAGTTCACAGCTCCAAAATTCATTCAAGTCACCTGTTCCCAGGGAGCTGCAAGTTAAAGATCAGATCTGCTATTTAAGACTTAACTCTCTTTCTAGACTTCTAAGATTGAGGACTGTGCCATTAATGGTTCTTCCTTATTTTTAATGAGGGGCAGAAGTAACCTTTCCAGCACAGTGAGTTACACCACTGCCAAACTGCAGAGCAACGAGGAAGCACCAAAATACAGAAACATGCACGGGTGTGACTTTTGCATGATGATGACATGCCATGTGCTGTTCTGCCACTCTGAGAAGTGGAGCATCAATGCTAGATGATGGCCAAAGCTGAGGTGCCAAGTGAATCCATGGGACTGCAAGCACAGCAGCCATGGTCACCATCAGCACTGCATTCACAATCCCAGGAGACAAGAAGGGGGCCTGCAAGGCTGTGCTATATGGAAACACAAAGCTCAAAGGCTGCAGAGCTCACCAGAAACCTAGAGGATTTTCTATCGGAGCAGGAAAAGGAAGGGAGAGTGTAAGGACAGTCTGAATCCTGCGATTACTATTCTTTTGCTAATGTGCTCCACACTGTTCTCTTTATAAATTACTGAATTATCCTTAGGAACAAAAGGTATTAGGGTCCTGCAAGCTTCTCTCAGTTTGTGGTAGGACTAATTCATTAATGTGGCTCCAACAGGAATGTGTGCAATGTTCTTTCTAATTGGACATGACTGGTCAAGAATGACTCGGCCTCCATCCAGATCACACTGTCACTTATGCTGTATAATAAGCTACTACTACTGGCCCATGAATCAATTTTTAAACAATCTCCAGTAATGAACTTGGACGGCCCATTGTTGTTGACAAAGAAATGCACAGTCCCACTATTGTCAAAGGGCTCAATTATGGGTTCTTGCTGATAAAATAGAGGAGGGGGGAGAGGGGAGGGCGGTCTGCGGACAGTAGTGACAGACTGAAAGAAGTGTTTCATCTCTGGGGTCCTTACCGAGAATGACAAGCCAAAAGGTCAGTTTCATAGAGGTTTAACTTGAAATGTCTGAGGACAAAAAAGGCATCTGGAATCATTAGGAAATGCAAAGTTTGACTTGCACCATTGGAAATCCTTAATATATTATTTTAACTGTAGATCTGACAAACTCTTTGCCCACTGGGTGGGAAAAAGAGGTTAAGGGAAGTAAAACCTTTATATTTATCCAGTGGGGGGGAATAAAAAGGTTAATTTTAGTAACTCTGGGAAGAGTCTGTGGGGGAACTGTCAATGCTTCAGCCCATTCGCCATTGTCCTGAGCCAGTGGAGTCAACACGGGTAGCGGGAGAGGCTGCTGCCGGCGGTGGCTGCTGGACACCGGGCTCTGAATGTTTTCCCCTCAAATAACCTCATCAGTCACCGAAATGTCAGAGCTCTGCCCAGTTCCTTCTGCTTGAAGGAGCCTCGCCAGCATGGCAATACTGCGCCTCTTCTTCTCACTTTGTTCAGGATTACTCGCACGTTACAGAATTCCCTCCAGCATATAAAATAAAATAAATTTATCCGCAGTGGTTCCAGCAAGTTGGGTCTGGCATGGCAAAGCACGTGCTTGCAATACTCTTTCCAGTTGACCAACACCTTACAAAGCGAGCTCTTTGTCATTCCCATGTGGAGCAACACTGCCAACTCTTACTTTAAAGCTTTAAAAATACCACACAGTGTCAGAAATTTTGTTCCAGTTTTCTTCCGGCGGTGGAGGACCATGGGGTATGCACACCCAAATTCAAGAAACAGGCAGGGTGCAAATTTGCAAAGGAGCATGAGTGTTTGGCCCACAGGTCAAAACCTTGCCCCTTTCCTGGAGGTTTTGCAATAGCACCTGAGTAGAAGGGCAAAGGGCAGCCAGCATCGACTGCCATGTATTTCCCAGGCAGATGAGTCATTTCTCCATCTGGATAAGACACTTGGTCTCCATTCTCCAGCCACAAAGTAGGACAACCATGGTACATCTGGAAGGCCACACTTGAGCAAGAACAGTGAGTGAGATTTAAGCAAGAACAGGGGCTAGCAGCCCACCTGTGTTCTGCAGAGAAACAGGGAATCAAGCCAAGGCTTTTCCAGAGCAGGAACGAACATGGACGTGCATGGCTAAAGCCTAGGAGAGGGTGGAGTCTGAGCCACACCTGCTGCTGTGAAGGTTGCTGGGGCTTGTCTGGCAGATGGGCTCATCTCTCAGGTAGTCCTTCCAAATGCCTTCAGAAGAAAGGGATGGAAGGTGCTGAGAGGACGTCATGCTCAGCACACTCAAACCCCAGCCTGAGTCAAAGATAGGTGTTCCAGAACCACACATGGGGACCTTCTGGAGCTTGTAGTGATGGCGCTTCATGAGAAAGCAGAGAAAAACCCCATGTGGAAGCACTGAGATTGGCATTGTTGGCTTTCTGCTGATGATCAGATCCACAGAATGGGTGAAAGCCTCCTGGCGAATTAGGAGTACTTGAACAAAGTGTGGGGAGATCCTCAGCAGAGGAAAATATTGGGCAACAGACTGCAAGTCATCTTGAAAACACCAGCTGTCAATATTGGGATCCATCCTTAGCACAAGGCTCATTCTGGTGACACTCTTACTCAACTCCCAAAACAATTTGCAGACAATTTTCAAGTTTCTTAAAAAAAAGAAAAAGAATTTTCCCTTCCTTTTCACCCAACTGGTAAGAAAACCCTTTTTCTCCTCGCTAGCAATGTTCCCTTGTGTTAGAACACCTTGACCTCCGGTTGCTAATGATCTATGATTCACTGGGCAGGAATGCATCTCTATGTCCAAGCAATGGGCTTTGGTTTGTCCATTTCTCCCTGGGCTGAGATGGAAAAATGAGCAAAGGGAAGGAACTTGAATCCAACAAGAGAGAGAGGAAATGTGAATTGAAGAGCTACAAGTGAGGGCTGGTTTTCCACGGACCCACTGCTCATTTTGGTCATGAGAGAGCTGAAGAGAGCCCTTGAGCCTACAGGCAGTGTTTTGAAACTCCTCCTTCCCCGGACAAGCTGTATTGCAACTGCTCTACACCCCAGGAGAGAGTCAGACATTCTGGTGGAAGTGAAGCCTGAATTAGCCAAAGTCTCCAAAGGGGCTGAGTGGAGCAGAAGGGTCTCAGGAGCTAGAGCTATTTGGGCACTGGATGAAAACTCTCTACTTATACAGCCAGAGACCGCAGGGGCTGTACTCAGTGCCTGCCTCAAGTCTGGGCAACCCCGTCTGTTCCCATCAGGAGGCCCAGGCGGTAAATTGGGCCTTGAATATATAATTAAGCAAAGGGCACCATCCTGAAGCCAAGGTTCACACTGGTCTGTTGTGGCTGGGGTGGGAACAGCCCTTAGCAAATCAGTCTCAGGATGTTGCTCCTAGTCAGCTGGAAACTTGGTAGCTCCACTCCATAAAAGCTGGATCTAACGCTTCAGCTCCCCAGCTGGCTTCGGCATCCTGACCGGCACGCAATTCTGTGGCTTGCTTTTCTGCACGACAGTCTGGAAACCTTCCTTGAGAGCCTCTTGTTTGCTAGCTGCCAGGATTTGCCATGCAGATTCTTGCCAAAGGGATAATATAAACAAAGCATAATGTCAAGTTTCCCACACAAGTAAGATGATCTATTAGCACTGCACTTTGTACTAATTATTGCACAGTGGGTGGGGGCTTGTGAAAGGAGATTTATGCATTCAGCTAGCCTCACTTTTATTATTTGTAAGTACTTTTTGGCAAGGAATGAGCGAGATATGTATTTTATTGTTACGCTGTTGCAAACATCCTAATCTTCCACACTCATTAAAACCTCATAACAAATAGTAAGAATGATATATTGCAGCCACAGTAAATGTCTCATTCATCCCCAGGTCAGGGGGAGGGGGCTGAGACACAGGAGTGAGAGAGGATGGGGGAGATGGGAATGCATTTTTTGGGCCATGGGCATCTTCTCAGCACATGGAGATCCAGGTTCCCCCAGGATGGAAATAAGATGTTAGAGATGGAAAGGTTGCTGGGGTGGTAGGGCAGATGGAGAGCTCTGTGGTTAGTTCACCAAGGCATGGAAGGAACACATTGCTACCTCAGAGTGTGAGTTAGGGCTCTCAGAAAGCGAGAGCCTGACTACGTCCTTCCTGGTATGAAGCAATTTATCTCTCCACCCATGTGTTCAGGGGGAGCATGTCAACATCACTATCCATGGAGCAGCCTGGTTTGTGAGGTTTGTGCCCACGTGTAAGGGTCTGGCTTGAGGAATAACCCAGGAAGGTATCTCAGAGTATTCCTGTCCTGCCTGAACAAGTAGGAAAGGCTCTAGAAGTTGCCCAATAAGTCAGTTTTTCCTCGGGTAATATACCCCTGGGTGACGAAGGCTGGATGTTGCACTGGAGCAGTTGGGTCAGTGTCAACTGACTCTTTATGATAATCACCTTGATATTCTCTGATTGTGATTGCACCTCACCAGTGCAGCCCTTGGCTGTAACCCAGGAAGGAATGGGATGAGCTCAGAGTCCAGTCTAGGAGAGGTACAGGTGACCACCCAGCTGGGGATGGTTCTGCTGTGCCAGCTCCCTTTGAAAGTTCTGCATTCACTGCCCACTCTCACAGCATCCAAACTGTACTAGTAATGCAGAGCCAAGACAGACATGGTTTGAATGTCTTCACACGTGAGCAGCTGAGGACAAGGGCAGGAGTGCAGCAGTACTCAAATTCTCATTTTCCAAACCAAGTTTGAGAATAACTTTCCAACATTCTGCCTGACAGCAGAAGCACAGGTACAAAGTGTAACCATTGGGTGGTGCAGTACCCACTGGGGAGGTGCTGAATAAGAGCAAAAATATGCCAACTAGCATTTTAGGAGAACAAATTCAGTGTAAAATAGAATGTTTTCACAGATGGAAGGGCTGTGATGGTACTTCCAGAGCAATCACAACTGCTGCAGGATATTTATTTACCAGGATTTCCCAGGTTAAGTCCAGAAAAGGCAACCTGGACATATGCACCTGACACAATGAGAAAGACACAAAGAAAAAGGAGGAGCTGGATGGGGTAGTATTCCACATGCTCCCACCCAGGCCTGAAGACCACAGCTATCAGAGCCAGCTGTGTCCCATCCCTGGCTCAAACTTACCCAGGATGGACGGGGTGCTCTTCTTCATAGCTTCTGTGTTTTCCTGTCATTTTTCACATATTTGGCACCCTTCCTGCTGTCCTTGACATGTTCAGAGGTGTTGAGGAAAAAGAAGGACTTTCTTCTTTTCTTTGTCCACTATCCCTTCCAATCTGAAAGGAGTATTTTGAATATTCCACACAGAGCTTGCTCTCAGCACCAAGCCACTGCCAGCCCAGGACTGTTCTCTCATCCTGTTTGTTGAATGGTTAAAATTTGTGAACCAAAAGTTTTGAAATACTTGGCAAACGTTTCCTGCCACATTGTCTTCTACTCCAGATCTTCATGCATTTTCCAGATGGTGGTGTGTTAGATCCAGGATGTTGCTAGAAAAGAAAAAATAATTTAAAAAGAAATGGTAAAACAGAAAGGGGGAGAAAAGGTTGATCTTAGGAAATTACAGATATTGGTTGGACTTTGAGCTTGTGACAAGTACAGAAGAAAAGAATGTTTCTCTAGACATTTCGGGGGGTTGTATTTTGGAGATGCTATTTTTAAGTATTTCATCCTCCCTTCCTCCTATTAAGACTGTTTTTATAATGGTATTGTACTCCCTGGGGGACCAGGAAAAGTATGTCCCCACACATAGGAACAAAATCCCTATTTGCCTTTCAGCCTGTTCTCATCTAGATAGATGAGGAAGAAGGGTGTCTTGATCTGCTCCATGGCCTGGGAGCATTGCATTACCATCAAGTCACAGTGTGAGCAATATAAATGGAGGGTTAGGTCACATCCTCCATTTGCTTTGGACACTGCTGGAAGACAGCCCTGGTGGAGAGGCTGGCTCACAGTCCTGCCATTGGCATGTCTGACACAGGACATTATGGAGATGCTTTTGGTAGAAATCCTGGCTCCTCTCTGAAGAAAAGAAGTAGAACTTTCAGAGGAAGAAACCTGGTGTCTGAGATGGGGAAAAATGAGGATTAGGAAGGATGTCAACATGACATAACTCGTCTTGCAGGCTTAAGAAAGTGTCAGGTTGCCAAAACAGAGATCACAGAAATGTACCCAGCAAAGAAGGGCTTGATCATTTCTTGAGAACCATGGGTGTGAACATAAAAGTGCTCTGTTGAAGTCCAAAACTGCAGGCCCACACAATTGAAGTAGTGATTGACGGGGTTGCTATTGTCTTCAGTGATAGTGAACGTGCTTCACCACTTTGCCTTAGTATAAAACCCCAAATGGACGACCTTGTTTCACTCCCAACCATCACCAGCAGCCTCTCCTGCAGATAAACTCTGCCCCAAGCCTGTCTAGCCAAAAAGTAGTCATAAAGTTCAGCCAGAAACAGAAAATTCCTTCCTTCAACCAATGCCTATCACTGTTTTCATCCTCATCTTCCTCCCCAGTCATCTCCAGCACATCTCCACCCCAACCCTTCTGTCTCCCCCTACCTCCACACTCCTGCTCTCTCTGCACAAGCTCACCCTGAACAAGCCTCTTTTGTTGGGCCACCCCACACAACAAGAAAATTAGCATCATTCGGGCATGTTGAGGCCACCACAGCAGCTACAAGCCATGATTATGGTGCATGTGGTTAGCACAGCCTGAAACATCAAACAGCTTGTTTACAACAGATGTAATCCGTAATGATATAACAGGTGTATAACAGTCAATACCAGCATTGTAGTGATCAAATAACTTTGTGGCACGTTCACATTGATCCAGTATTAATCCAACTCCCTCAGGGTTTTGGTCTATGATTTATATGACTCACTGGGAGGTTTCGGCAGCTATTTGGCATGGCACCAAACTCCAGGTAGGGATCAGTATACAATTTACCTTTGCAGTGAGAGCTTTTTAAATCCATGCTAATAGCAAGCGGGGTTTGTCAATGGCACTTTGAAAAGGAGGGCCTGTCAGAGCATGCAGAGACACGTTTCCTTCAAAGGATGATTCATGCGCTGCAGCTTCAGCGACTGTCCTGGTTTTACATGCTCAAATGCTGATGAATTAAAGAAGCAACAAGACCATAGCCTTCATCAGCTCTCACAGGCCCATGCTATGAATTCCCTCCACATCCCTTTATACCTTTGCCCAAACTGTTTACCTTGCTGAGGAGGCAAGGAGGAGAGGATAGGATAAAAGCATACCGAGGGAAGGAGGACCAGGAACTTCTGAACGGGCATCAAAGCGAAATTCCGTGGTGGCACATCCAAAACTGGAGGGGGAAATACTTTTCCACCCAGGCCCTGGTTAAATGGTGGGACTATTTCCCACTGATGAAACCAAAAACTGGGCAAGATTCAATGAGGTGATGATTGTTCCAAGGGATAACGAGAAGTTGTCCAGCCACGTAGGACATGGGTTACTTGCCCAGGGTAGGAACCAGGACCTGGCCCAAATTCTGCTCTCTCGTTACGGAAACCTTTGAATAGTCAAGGGTCCACATTTAAAAATTCATCACATGCCTAATTTTAGTTAGCACCTCTACGGGCAATTTGCAGGCAAAACAGTGGTGATCAAGCATTCACGGCAAATTAGGAGCCGTCTTTTAATAACGAGAGTGAAATATGTTGCTGAAGGAGCATGGAAAGGAAGCTGGTATTGCGTGTGCTGTAATCCAACAAACGAGCTTCGCTTGCAGTGATGGCAAGCTGGTAACTTTCATGAGTATTAAAGGCAATTAAAGAAACAAACACTCTCCATCATTCCCCAGAGTGAGAGATATTATCAGTTGTGGCTTTGTATTTTTACATAATCACAGTTTAAAGGAACATTTTTCCATATGTGGAAATTCCCTGTTTTCTCCTCCAAATGCTAACAAAATCCTTGCCGCTGGCTGGCTGCGCGCTCTTCGTGGCTCTGTGCTATGGCACTCCTGCTTGCCCCAAGGCCCCGGAGGGGAAGAGATGGGCCCAAAACAACCGCCAGAGGTGAACGTGCTTGAGATCCAGTCCTACACCCAAACAGCGCACGTTCCCTCAGCTTGGGGTGTTTTTGGAAAATTCCCCTCTCTAAATGTTAAAAAGGCTTTTGTGATCTCCAGGTCCTCCTCTTTCAGGTTGCCCGCCCTTGCAACCTGATCAAGCGGCACAGCTCCCTCCCACTGCCTCACTCAGCCCCTTTGCCCCCCAAGCGGTGTTCCCGTGAGGTACACAGCAAAAAGGGCACAGAACCCCCGAGCTGCACTCAAGCGGCCTCCATGAACTTCATCCTGGCTGCATTAAACCCACCACACGGCTAGGTGGACACTTTGGGGCTTGGCCAACCACGTCAGCTTTCTCCTCTGATTCAACACAAGGCCTTCGAGCATGGCCGTGCTCCAAGGCGCAACAGGCCACGCACGGGGCTTTGACTCAGAACTCAGCTGCTCTGAGGTAGCTCCATGCTCCTCACTCTTTGACCCAGTGACCGAATTGTTTGCCCCCTTGCCACAGAGCAAGGTTGGGTACAGCAGGCTCAGAGGGAGACTCAGAATGCCTGTAGCTTGTACTAACATGTACACAGGCCTAAGCTGTTTTGCACACCCATCTAGTGTCCACACATGGTTGTCCTTGCGTCTGTCCACGCCCTAGTCCAACCGCAATCACTTCTCCCCATAAAGGCAGATGTGTTTCTCCCACATCTTCACAGCCCTGGCCCCAGTACCCTTTGCATGAAGTGGTGATTTCTGGCTGGCTTGCAAGGCCTTTGCTCGACTTGTTTGTTTATTTGCCTTGCGTGTTGTTTGTGTGCAGCTTGCCTGCTGAGCTTTTCTTTGCTTGCATTCAGTACGTGTTCTGCCTGCTCCGCTTTTGGATGCCGTCTCACTCGCTTGTGAGTCTGTAGAAATTTCTTGTCTCTCCTGCTCATGAGCAAGCCCTCAGCATGACCAGGACCACTGCAGGTGGCTAAGGTGAAGAGTTTGGGGCATTCCAAGTTCTCCCACCCTCTTCCCACAGCTCGCAGAGAGATTCTCTGCAAGATGTACACCCGTGCACCAAACCCTGAAACTGCAAAGGTCTTTTTCTCTGGTAGCAGAAGGGGAGGATTT
Organism: Callipepla californica brunnescens; assembly: GCA_023055505.1. Classification (NCBI taxonomy): domain Eukaryota; kingdom Metazoa; phylum Chordata; class Aves; order Galliformes; family Odontophoridae; genus Callipepla; species Callipepla californica. The sequence goes on along the minus strand of JALIRH010000005.1, from coordinate 38,691,230 downwards.
AATGTCATCTGTAAATAGCCAGTGGAAGTATTTTGTTATGGTGATCTACATGGGCACATATGGACCCTTAAATAAAGGGTAAAAGTGGGTAACAGCCACTCTGTATCTCTGCCAAGCTGTGTCTAGTTGGAATTCACAGAATCTTACAGGAAAGACCTCTAAGATCATCTAGTCAATCCATGCCCACTAACCGTGATCCTCTGTGCCACATCTTCACAGTTCCTGAACACCTCCAGGGACAGTGACCCCACCACTCCCCTGGGCAGGCTATGACAATGCCTAACCACTCTTTCTGAGAATAAATTTTTCCTAATATCCAACCTAAACTTTCCCAGGAAGGTACCAAGCTCTGTGAAACACCAGTCCGTACTGTGTTTTCACACTGCCCTGCATACATGTTCCTAGTTTGGCAAAAAGACAAGGAAACCCTGAGGCTTTGAATCTTTTTTCAGATCAAGGTAGTAAACTGCTGTTATTCTCCTTTTGGTGAGACTTAGAGGACTTTTGGCTGATTACAAACATGTTGGTTTTTTTTTTTTTTTTTTTTTTTTGAATGTTACAGTATCAGAAAACATTTAGATATTAAACATCCCTGTTCATGGGAAAATCTTGTTAACGTGGAACCACCATCAGGAACTCTCATTAAAAATTCCTTTCTGTTTGATAAGGGCTTTCCTTATCTAAACAGTGGTTTGGTTTCCTCCCTCCAAAGGTTGGTGTTGTGTCATGGAGCTTGGGAATGCTCTTCCTTTTGGACAAAATTGAGAAGCCAGGCCTACTGAGGAGACCTACCTAGTCATATTCTAGGTCCTGTGTAGACACATTTGCTGGTTATGCACCCAACCCTGTCCTAGAAGCTGGATCAGCTGCTCCATGGGCAACGTACTCTGGCTGATGAGTAAATGAGAGAATGTCTCTCACTCTCTCTCCCTTTTTCTCTCTCCCTTTTTCTCTCCTGTTCTTCTCTTGCCAGAACTGAGCCATCCTGGATGTTGATCATCTCTGATGTTCATACTTATTCAGGCACACTTGCTAAACATTGCTGTCATTACTTCATTTTATTTTGTATTTGTTAGTTTTTGAAAAAATTTACATCCTTTTAAGCCCATTTTAAATAGCTCAGAGACCATCCAGGACTGTTTTCCAGTCTGAACTTTCAGTCCTTCATTTCTGCTTGAGGAGAGGACCCAGGGCTTTTGCTCTGCTGCCTTGCAATCGGGAAGCTGAAAGCCTGGGATGGATGTATCTGTGTATGTGCCTGGTCTTCTGCTTCTGCTCCATAAATGCTTGCAGAAGCCCAGATCTTCCCTGCAGAGGGAATAATTGAGGCTGAGCAAATTGGCATGTTTCTAGAGTGCTTCACTTACAGGGTCCTGTGGCTGTGGCCAGGTTAGCCTGGATCTCCCACATGCAATGCCTGTCCTGGAGGGACCTCCATAAAACAAATCCAAATATTCACTCAAGACCATCGCAAGCAAACCGACCACTGCTGTTTGGGAGCCCAGTATATGGCCATGGCAGATCCTGCTGAATTCAGGAGGTTTGGGAATATCTGCTGTCCTGAGCTCTACTATATCGCCTAAGCCTTTATCACTTCTCTTCCTCGATCTTGCTGAGCCAACATGCATTCCCTGTGATAACTGAAGGATTCGTTGCAGAACATTGCTTGCATTTTTGATTATGCAGTTCCCAGCCCTCGAAAGAGCCCTGCAGCCACTTAGCTCATGATGACGACTGATACCAAACAGTGTTTCCTCTTATTGCAAGCAAGTAAAAATAAACAACATCCTACTGTACCTGCCTCTATCCAGGAAAGCACAGTAACCAGTATTTATAGATAAACAGAGATACATTGCCTGCTGGGGTCTGCTGCAATGAATTTAGACCTGAAGACTGAAAATCCAATTGTGTTTATAAATCAGCTGTGACATGCCAGTGTCATGTCATCAGCAGAAGGCAAAGGGCATGTTTACTACAAGCAAAGGCACACGCTGCAGTCATATGCATAAGCAAGACTCTGTGCAGACAGGTTGTTTTTTGCATAGTGGTTTCTTCATTTTTACATGACTTAAGGATAACGCTCTAGGAGCCTTCTTTTTTCCTTTGTACACTTTTTTTATAGTAACATTGGGTTTTTTTCCCTTCTGTGATTGACTGGAGGTTTTTTATTTATTTATTTTTTATTATTTTTAATGTTCTGGAGAGTGTTTGTGCTTTTTTTGGCATCATATTGCATACCTCAAAAAAAAAACCAACCCAAAACCTGACTGCAGTCTGGCTGCTCACACCACTCCTGCCAAAAGGAATTTGTGCTTCTCTAAGCGCGTTGTTTCCATTTCTCAATTTAATCTTTTTAATAATAAATACAGTTACTAAGAATAGCTGTTTACCACCTCTGTTGGGTCTGGACTTTTACTTGGGCTCGGGTCTCATCCTTGGGTTGACTGTTTGCCTTGAACAAAAAAATCAGCATCATATGAAGACAGTATGTGCCCCCCCCGTTCTTAGGATCCATCCCAAGGGGTCTTGCTGCAGCCCCAACAAAGCTGTCCTGTTCCTACCCATTTGGGATCTGGTAGGTGCTGTGATCAACACAGCCAAGTTTTCCCTCAAGAATGGTGACTCCCACCCATCACTTTGTCTTCCCCTACAACCTGAGCTGCCCATCACCAACTCCATGTCCATCTCCAGCCATTGCACCAGCCACTTGATTTGTTTTTTGTTTTTTTTTTTTGCTGACTTTTTTTGTTATTCTCCACACCAAGTCCTCTTATTAGTTATGCCCTTTCCGTTGACCCTGAATTATTGCTACCCATGGTCTCAGAAGAACAGCACTGTTTGTTAGTCTAGGACCACATGTGACAACCCTCTTCCTGGCCAGCACCAGAGGCTAAAGCAAAGAATTCTAGGCCAAAAAGCAGCAAAAAGCTGCAGACACTGAATGCTCCCGGTGGGGTCAGAGGAGGACAAAGGAATCAGCATCTACTTGGGGACCTGGTGGAAAATGCTCAACAGAGAAATGTGCACAAATTCAGTTTGGAGCACACAGAGCTATCCTCAGTGGAGTGGCAAACATCTCATTCCCACTGCCATGGGGCTGCCGGCAGGAGATTAATGCTCAGAGTTTTACTAGGGCTGGGCTGCAGCACGGCATGACCAGCACACGGGGAAGGGCATCCCAGTCCAGAGCTCTTTAGGGGCTTACAACAATTTACAGATTAGTGCTGGCACTTCCACAGCCGGGCTGGCAGCGAGTCCTTTAACCAAGACAGACAGATTCCCTGCTGAGGCACTGTTCAGCAGCTTTAAATGGAATAACGACGTCTCTGCAGCTTGGGTGATATTGGGTCAGTCTTGCTTGTTCTGCTGCGTTCTTCCCCTCCCTTTTCCGTGGGTCAGTGCTGCAGCCTGTGTGCTCACTGCTGCCTTTGTGTTTTGGGGAGGTGGGGAGGATCATTTTTATAACAGATGCAAGCAGAGCTAATGGTAAAAGGCAATCAAATCTTCTGCTCCAAGGCGTAAGCTGGTTGCATGCAGGGTCAGGAGGGAATTTCACCCTCCCTCCTCTCCAGGGCTCGGCAGTAGCACAGTGTGATCCTCACCCCAAGCAACTCTCTGATCCTCATCACACTTCCTTTTTTATTTTTAATGTGTTCCATAGCCGAGGAAAAGTTATAAAAGGGCTGATAGCTGCTAATGGGGCCCTTGGGGAAGGTCCTATGTGGAGGACAGATAAGGGGCTACTGGGGGTTTGCTGGACAGTGAGCAAAGCCATTTGCCATGGGGATTTTGATTGCTTCCCTCTGCTCTCCTACTTCCATGGCACATTTTCCTCCTTGAGGTCCTTCCCTTTCTATTCCAGGTCCCATTGGCTCACTCAGGGTCCTGGATTCCCCTAGACTAAACTGAATGTCAAACCTCAGGGTGGGCGATGGTCCCACCACCACCCTTCCCCAGAGGAGCAGCTCCTATCCACGGAGCTCACCCAGATTGGTCAAGGCATACCAGTAAGGCACACGGCAAAAATGCAAGCAGGCACAAGCTGAGAAACAACCGTTGGGAAGCCAGGAGTTCAGAGGTAAGCCGGCTGTCCTCAGGTAACAAACTCTGGGCCACCCACATCAGAGCCCCAACCTCAGCTCCCTCCCAGTAGAAATGACCAGGGGCAAATCTGAAAAGGCAGAGCCAAGGTGCGAGATGCACACTTCTATCGGCACAGTCTCGCAGTGGAAGAGCAGGAATCATAGGGATCGTGGCCTCCTCTCCCAAACTGAAGCTGGTCTGGGATGCTGTGGTGGGCTCTGGGCTCTCCTCTTCTCCAGCTGGACCCATGGCACTGCACACACACATGGAAAAGAGGGACGGGAAAAATATCATTTTTCTTTTTTTTTCCGGTTGAGTTCTGAAACCGTGCAGAAAAAGAAACCAATAATTAAATTTAAAGAAAATAATAGCAATTAAAGGAAATTAAGTATGAGGTCTAGGCTACTGGTTAACTCAAAAATAGCAAAGGTAGCACTTCTATTGGGTGCCCTGGATGTTCACCTGGTCGGGGAGACAGAGACAGGGAGAGGAAAACAAAAGAAACCAGGGTTGGGCAGAGCTGGTCACACAGGATCCCTTGGAGATGGTGTATGGGGTGCAGTACCACCATCCCACTCTCAGTCTGCAGCACTGCAGCTTTGTTTTCAGTTTTGCTTCACCATCTCCAGCATGCGTGAGTTGTACTTTGCAATGTTGTCCTAAAATCAGTGTGTTTTCAGTCGTTCAGAGGGATGGAAGGAGAAATGTACAGGAGATCCTGTGTTCAAGATTGCACCGCCTGTCCCTCCTGAGCATATTCTTCTGGGCACTGGCATCCCCAGGCAGAAAATCCTACCACCCCTTACAGTCCTTCCCACCTCCTCCCCTCATTTCTTAGAGTATGTTTGAGGTCTTTCTGGTCCCAACCCCTAAATTAATACAAAGCTTGGGTGCCTCCAGCATACAGCCACATGTGTCTTCCCACTGGTGTGGACAAACACCTGGATTGCCCATAGCACATCCAGCTCACTCCTGGAGAACACAGAGGGGCTTGCTCTTTCAGCACCAAAATGCATTCCTGGGCTCCAGACCTTTCCCCAAGAGAATGAAACCCCATAGCCTTGTCCCTGTCATGAACTGGGCCCAGCCTTCCAAACTCACCACCGCCAGCACCTCATCCTGATGACAACGTGCAAGTTGTGATGCCCAACCTTAAAAAAAAACAACTGCCATATTGCTTTTCTTTTTCACACTGAGGCTTTCTGCCCCTTCCAGCGTAGATGAAGATGAAGGACTTCAAGGCTCCTGGCTGCCCACCTTGGGCACCAGGGAGGATAGTGATACACTACATCCAATTTTCTTGGTGTTTCGACTTCAGGTTGCCCCTGAAGAGAAGACCATCTATTTCAGGTCACCCTCGAAGGTGGGGGTGGCAAAAGGCATCACCCTCAGCTGCTTCCCCAAACCCACAGCCCCCTCCATGAGCCCCTCACCCATGGCCCTTTGCAAGAGGAGCCGCCGCGTGGCGCGTTCTGCCCAGGGCTGGCAGATCCGCACCCGGAGAGAGACATCAAAGTCTCTCCTGGAATGTGTGTGGCTCTGCCGAGCTGCAAGAGATACAGAGCCAGGGATCATTAAAGAGATACTGTGATGGTTATCGCCCCGGCAAATCAAGGGGAAGCTGAGCACCAGGCTTGCCAACAATACCTGTTATTGTTCCTCCCCTGAGCAGCACTTTATTAAGAGCTATAATAATTTTAATATTCATGTATCTCCGCAGCCATTCCACCCCCCTTCTCCTCTTTGCTTTTCAACATATTCCACTTTGGAAAGTGCCTTTCTTGCATTTCCTGGGAACTTGCTTTCCCTCCGGGCAGCAGGTGTCTTGGTCCACAGCACCTAGGCACCGTCCCTCTCCTCATTGAGAAAGGGGGATTTTCTCTCAGTCTTTTGCTTTGCCCTTCCCTCACCTCCTTCCATCCACCACTGCCGCCTTCTTTTTCTGCGAGTACAAGCTAACTAAGTTCTGTCCTGCTCAAAGGATGGCAATGTTTCATGCTCAAAGCTTAGAGACACGGTTCATTGGGTAATATTGACAGTAGTGGACAGTTGGACTAGATGAGGTCTTTTCCAATCTTAATGATTCTATGACTTTCACGTGATGGGAAGCTGGAAGCTGCCCAGTGCAAGGTGTGGAGCCACACCAGGATATCCCCATCCCGGGACACCTTGAGAGCTTTTCTGATGTGTCTCCACAGCCATGCTGTAAGGCAGATGTCCTCCAGCAGCCATGCATGGTCTGGGGTCTGCACTCAGCTGCTGAGACCGTGGATATAACTGAGGCATAAAAAGGTCTGGGGGTCCTGGTGGGCCCTGAATTGACCACGTGCCAGCCAGAAGTGTGCCATAAAGCTGTTCATGGTGAAGTATGGCCAGCAGGTCAAGAGAGGTGATCCTTCCTTTCTACTTTGCCTCACTTGGGTCCTGTTCTGGGACCATGGTACAGGGGAGACCTGGCATACTGAGGAGAGTCCAGCAGAGGCCACCGAAATGCTGCAGGGCCTGGGGCAGCTCCACTGTGAGGAGAGACTGAGAGAGTCAGAGCCAGGCTCAGGGAACAGCCCAGAGCCCAGGAGCGTGCCCTGCCCATCCTGCAGGACTGCTGTGCTGGGTGGTGCGAGAGCATTGGCACAGGGATCAGAGGGGTGCAGAGTTTCCTTCTTGAAGATGTCCAAAATCTGCCCTGGCACCCTGCTCAGAATGTCCTCGCTGGAGCAGGGCTGGTCTAGAGGGACTGAAGGAGTGACTCATCCATAAGCAAAGACCAGACAAAGCACCTCCACCTCTCCTCCAGCCCCCTAGATTCTGTCACTCAGCTGAAAGTAAACTTTAAAACACTTGATGTTTTAACAGCTGAGTATTTCACTTGGAAATGAGATGGGAAAAGGCTCTGCAATCGTTAAATTGAAATTCAAAAAAAAGAAAGAAAGAAGTCATAGTGGGATAGTTGCCCAAACTCCCCCAGGTAGCTTGGGAACTTTCCCAAACCCCAATTTTCTGGTTCAAGTACTATTTTTGAGTAAAATCTTCTCAAGTTAGGTGCCCTGGGAGCACCTGTGGCAAGGGAAACCCATGTGCATTTGGTGTCTGATGGAAATGATGGAGGATCCTAAAACACCACGAGCCACAAGGGGACCTGCAAGCAGGATGTCCCCTGCTAGGGGACAGGGGACGGGACAGCAACTCACATGGAGCCAGAGGAAAGTGCCTGCACACACCGTGACCCAGCACCAGGTTCCTTCCCCACCACCATCATCTCAGGACAACCATCCACAAAACAAGATGAGGTTTCGAGGTTCCAGGCTGAGATAACGTGCTGCCCACACTGTGAAAACCCCTTTTCCTGCAGCAGGGCTCTGGGCAGAGGCTCAGCCCAGTGCAGGGTGCAGGATGGAGCCCCTGGCTCCTCCAGCTGCTGCTGAGGTATGCACAGCTGGGACCACGCACCACCGGGGAGTTCCCCCAGGTTCAAAGAACCGCTGCTCACTTTGTACCCCTCTAGAAGACGCTTCCCCTCACCGCCTTCCGGGTGTGATTTCATAGCTGCAGGAGAGAGAGCTTTTCATCCTCTGGCCTCAGCCGTCTTCTTCTTTCTTTCTTTTTTTTTTTTTTTTTTCCTTTTTCTTTCTTTGGTAACAATATCCTATACAGAAAGGAAACAAACAAATTAACCACTCAGTCTCCAGGCTTAGCAGCCTCACCCACACCCAGCAGCCATCTCCCTTGATCCCCAAAGCACTCATCCCTGCACCAAAATCTTCAGGGCTAACATGTAAACATGCCTCTTTCCCACTTTCCTTCGGCACAGTTTCTCTTCTGAGCACAGAAAGTATTGGGTACTTTTACCTGGGAAGGGGAAGCAGCAATGCTAAGGTATATCCACACAATTATTTTGGTATTTGTCACACATCTGCTTGCAAAGCAACACAAAGTCTCACAGGACACCAGTAAGCATTTGGTGCCCTCCATCCTCCTGTCCATGAGGCTCAACCAACACCACCTCTATTATCTTGAGAGCCCCCTGGCAGCCCTCAGCCCCTCTGCTGAGGTGTTGCCCATCAGTCTGCAGGAATAGCCCTTGGAAGTCCATAACCAGGGATCTTCCTGAGGGCACCACAGAGGGCTCCAGTCAGAGTGTAAACCAGATGCTGTCAAGCAAAGATGAGTCTCTGGGACAGGCAGTACTACAGAAGGGGATAATCTGCTCCAGAAATGTGCCTCCCTGATTTAGAACATCTGATAATGCCTACCAGTGCACCCACCCCTTCGTGTCTATCACTCAAGAGGGCTTAGCCAGAATGGAGTCCTGTCTGGTGGGGCCCAGCAAATGCCCACGAACAAAGGTAAAGGCAGTGAGAAAGAGGAGGAAATCCCTGCAAGAACTTAAGCACTTGGATTTGGGAATTTGCCTGTTTTTCTTCTTCACCAGCCACTGTAACTTAAAGTCTTCAACACAGCAGAAAAAGTAGCTCAGCTCTGGAGAAGGGGAGCAGAGGGGAAGCAATTGGGTCTGTATGACCAGAGCAGCATAGGAACATAGAGTGTGGAGTGAGCATGTGGCTTTAAAGGGAAAAATGAAGCGGTGCTGGCAATGATGCACTGAGTGTGAAATAAGGCAAAGTCTTTTGAGCACCTCTGAACACAGTTGCATTGACATTGATTGTTTCAAGACACAAGACCATATTTTGTCAATTACACACTGGATGACCAAGATCCGCTTCCTGATTCCCAAGCAATGTAAATCTAATATTGAACCAACAGCATGAAGCAGCCTAAGTTTATCACAGGGCACACGGTCATGCGAGCAGCTTACAGTAAATAGAAAGTCAGGCAGCCAGGTGGATAACGATCACGTTCAGGGTCAGAGTATTGTTAGGCACTGTTGTGCAGAGATAAGATTTCTGACATCCATCATTGCTTCTGTCAGACCAGAGTGGCTGTGAGCATGATAAGAAGGTATCGTGGTTTCGCTTTGTTAGAAGGCTTTTCTTGAGCTTAGTGAAGAGGTTTTAGCAATGTTCAGTTCTGCAAGGTAAATCTCTGCAAGCATGTAACAGACCCTGTCGCATCTTAAATTGCAGTTGCACAACTGCTTCAGGAGGTAATTCTGTGAGATATTCCACCATTTCTATTATCCATCTATTATCAGTTATCTATCATTTTTATGTAATTTATCCAAAGCCACCTCTCAGGCCAGGAACTCAGCACAGGGAAGTGGTGGAGTCACCATCTCTGGAAGTGTTTAATGAAAGAGTAGATGTAGTGCTTAGGGACACAGTTTAGTGAGTGATATTGGTGGTAGGTGAATGGTTGAACTAGGTCTTAGAGGTCTTTTCCAACCTTTGTATTTCTATGATTCTATGATTAATGGGCAGCAGCATTATGGGCATTTAACAAACGACCACTCGTTGCAGTCAAGCTGCACTGATTTTCCATAAAAAGGATAACTCACCCCAAATCTCCCTTGCTGAGGTTTTTTCCCTCATTGGGACAGCTCTGAATGGCTCTTGGCCTCCCCATCCACTCCAGGAGGCTGAGGAGCAAACCTCCCTATCCCAGCAGCTCAGACCACATGAGAAAACCACGCAGAGGGATGTCGGTGTATAGACACGTGGTGCATCTTCAAAGCCCCAGCACGGAATCTGTTTATACTGTAAATAAACAGACACAAATAGCGGGTGGAATCCTTTTCCTTCTCCCTGACTCCTCTGGAGGAGAAGAGCAGCTCAAGAGCTGCTGTATTTGAGTGCCACAGCATTCAAACTCTCTTTATTCCTTTTTTTGGGGGGCAGAAGGGGACCTATAAAACTAACCAAGGTAAACAAGCTAAGGTGGCTGGAAATGATGAAATAGCAGGACCTCATTGTAAGCAGTATGTGATGGTGGATTTGATTCTGTATCTCCAGATGGGTGCTGGGGTTTCTGTCCTGCTCTTCCATCAGCGTGGTCTGTACTGGGAAACAGTAGAAATGTAAGTCTGATCCCATCAGTCCCTCCTGAAATGAAGGTCTGGTGTTTCCAAGAGGAAAAAGTAATCTTCAGATGAGCAAGAAGTGAATAATTTACTGCAGTCTGATTCTTAAAAGAAAACCTAGGATGACAGGTTTAGTGAGAAGAAGAGCTCCTACTGCTGGTACTATGGTGCAGCACAGGCATGGCATTCCTCCTGCATCACTGCAGGCTGACAGGGTCCTGCATGTAGGAGCTATGGAAAGGAGCCTGAAAAGCAGCCCAGAGTGAGCTGCAATGGGGTGGGAGGAAAGACTGGGTAGGGAGGGTAGAAAGGAAGGGAAGAAAAAGGCCATGGCACAAAGGGACATGACATGAAGAGCCACAGGATGTTACTTTGGGCTTTCAGATCTATTGGTCCCTTTGGATCTGAGATCAGGTCATGAAGGAAGAGAGCAGAGCAGGGATCCTGTAAGCCTGACCATGCAAGAAGCATGAGATTTTGGTATGACCAAGGATACACAGAAGCCATCAGAGTTCTGTGCCCAGAAAAAGGTGTGAAGCAGTTCTGCAGGGTCCTGGTGGATTGGGTGGACCAGCAGCCTTGCAGCACATCTTGGCTTTTGGCCACTGAATACACTTTCTTCTCCTGTCTGGCCCTGTGGGATTAAACTTTCCTTCACCAGGTGCTCTGTGGTTGGTACAGGGCTTGGTTAGGCTGGGTGGTGGTAGGCAAGCGAGCTTTAAAATAACCCAGGGTGTGGACATTTCTCTGGCAGTTGTGTTTTTGAGAGCTTCACTTGCCCAAACTGGTCTAGTGCTGTGTCCTCGGCCCTCAGCAGTGGGCACCTCCACTGTGGTGGAGTCAGCAGTGAGTACCCTCATGTTTGCCTCACTGGAGGCTTGGAAAGGATTGACAGTGTCCATGGTGCACAACAAAATCATCCTTTATGGGTCTCGAAATAGTTGAGTCAGGCTGCCCCAGGGCTTGCTGCCAAGCCTTGGAAAGCTGAGAATGAGCTAGATGACATTTGGAGGTCCTGTTTCACCTGAATTATACTTCAGGAGCAGCTGCTCTGTGCTCTGTGTACATCACATGCTCTGTGATGAAGTTGTACCTGAAATTCCTCCTGTCATGTCTTGAGTCGTACTGTCTCTTTATATGGTGATGCTACCATCCCAACCAGGACAACAGGGTCATCTCATAAAGCATTACATAATGGAGGTACAGCAAGGTGAATGCCCAGCTCCAGGGATGGGATTCCATCAGAAGTCACTCACTATAGTCTATAGGGTAAGAACTCAGTTCCACTACATCCTGAGGGTGTACTGCCAAGTCAGCAGGACACCTGCATGATATCTGGCCTCCAAACCAGGTTCCAGCTATGTCCATCCCCACCTTTGGGTGTTCATTTCCATCTTGACCGTTGTCACCTAGTTCCTTTCTGTTGTCCCAAACTGTTTTTACCGTGGAGTTGGTTCAAAGCATCTAACATAGTCAATCAAGACTGGTGAGAGGATGAGGTGAGCTGAAGCACCTGCTTCAGCTATGGGAAGAAGGGAGACAGGGCACGAGAACATTTGGACAGCCTGGAAGATGGCAGAGGATGGCTGCTCCTGATGTTCTGAATGGATGAGAGACACAGGGACAGATCAAGAAAGCTGCTGATGGAGGGTTCTGTCAGCACAGCTGCCTGATGTGGGCTTTTCAACATCCAACTCCTCACCCCGCCGAGGTCTCTGCATCCCCCAGTGCCATCCTCAGTGCTGCCTTTGCTGTCAATGAGAGAGCACTAATGATGTGATCCCGTGTGTTTGTATTTGTGCTAGCTTTGCTGAGATAATTGACGGCAAACATTGTAGCTTGATAAGCAAAACATTGGCAAGCTGCAATTTCTAAAGCATCTTTAGCTAAATTTGTAGTGGTTGTCTCCAATTTGCAGTCCTGTTTGTGTCTGTGAAGAAGACACAGACTTTCTCAGCTCCCTTCTCATGTTCTCACTTGCCTCTCACAGCCATGGAGGTAGAAGGAGGATTCCCCTCGCTTTATGCAGCTTGGCTTTGACTGAATAGCTTCCAGTTACCTTGAAACCTAATCTTCTTTTGAACTCATTTTAAGTCAGTTGCATTCTTGGAAGGAGATGAGCCTGCAAACTTGTATCATCAGATGAGAGAGATAACAACCCTGCAGAACCCACGCCCGGTGGCAGGCACAAGCCAGAAAACATCTGCACCTGCTCACATAGAAAAAGCACCCAGGTATTAGAGGAGGCGATTTGCCTTTCATGAGTTTTGGGATGTTTATTCCATCAGGGAGCTTCTCAGATACGTCCTGGCTGCTTGCATTTGGGCAACCTCCCACCTGTCCTACGTGAGATCTGGGATGTGATGCAAGATGAACTAGTGCCTGAACTCCAGATGAAGACGAAGTTCACAATTTGGGTTCTTGGGGGCAGTTTGGTGCTGTTTCTCAGCATATGAGACAAATCTGACTGCTCAACCCTTCCTTACATTTAGATTTCATTGGCTTCTCTGTTCCTCTTTCCCCAGAGTAGGGACTGAGCAACATGATACTATGTACCAAAGTAGATTCTTTCTTAACAGCAGTGAGCCACTGCCTCCAGTGACCATGGAGGGGGTCCAAGAGTCACATAATTTCTAACATCCGCAGGGAGGTCATCCCTTTCCTTACTGGGTCTATTGTGATTTTCCCATGTTTGGTCCCAGCCCCTACTCCTCGGGTTAAGGTATGACATTTGGTAGTCAGCCTGGTTTCTTGCACCTAGGTACTTCCCTACAAGATCCAAGATTCTCCGACAAGTATCTGAGCTTTCTCCTGTAGGAGCATGGGTTTGGTGTTCAGCAATTCTTCAGCTTTGCAATAGTAAAGATAGAACTGCTAAGCAATGAACTTGAGGAAGCAAGGAAGGAGAGGCAGAATCTACATGAGAGAGGGAACCAGCCCTGTTTGTTCTTGCCCATTCCTCCACCCAAACTGGTCGTGAGACAAAATGGCAGTCTTTGGTCTCATTATGGAGCATCAAAAGAAAGGAGGGCTGGAGAGAGGGACAAAAGCTGCTGTGTTTAACATCAGGAGGCAAGGCTGGGCACTGAGCACAAAGCAACCAACAGCCTATAGCAGGGCGAAGACCTGGGCCCTGGGGACTCCCTCAGGGAGTAGGGATTACACCATTTTTTGGTGTGCCTTTTGTGTTCCTTCATGGCTCCTTGGATCCTCAGCTTCAAACACAGCTGCTTATCTTCCTACATTACTCAGTGTTTCCCTACCTGCACTCTAATGTAGCTTCAAAGCACAGCACTTACCACAGTGAACAGACCGGTTGATTATACTAGAGCAACTTCTTCTAATCATCAATGGTAGCGACTGTGAATCTGGAGAGATGTTTTGGGGTATCTGGAAAGAAAGCTGCCCTAAAAGGGATGATTTCATTCTGAGGCAAGACCCGCACTGACTCAGGAGCCATGTGCAAGGTCTCACCTTTAGAGGAACCTTTGCAAGAGCAGGCATGCACTGATGGGTTTTCCCTTTTTAGTAGTGTTACCCCCATCGGGACATTAAAGAGCTCTCAGAGCACCTGGGCATGCAGCTTGTTCCCCCAAAACCCAGGGCAGCTTACCAGCCCGATCCATTTGCTTGGAGTTCTTCTCAACACTTTGAATTCTCAGTACAGGTTTCAAATTGTGATGGCAAGGGAGAGGAAACAGCCATCTCTTTTTGTCCTTGGAATTCTTTTGTTCGTTAAAGAGAAGGTAAAAAGGATAAAAGTCTAAAGATCGGATCCGGGGTGTGTGTGAGTCTTAGACAAAAGCTTTTGCTCCCAAGAACCTCCTGGCCATCCACAGTGTAAGGAAGGAGGATTTTCTTTTGACATATCTATATTTTTTTCCATGGCGTTTTCACCTTCCTCCAAGATGGCAGTGATTGCACTCTCCAAGCTGGGACAACGTTGATGCTCCCCAAATGACTTGACACCTCGTCTTCAGGTAACCCAGCTGGAGTCCTCCCAGTAGACGATGGTCACATGATGTTTGCGGGGCTATGGGAAAAGAAGGCAAGTGGGAGTGGGACCGCCGGCTGCCAGAACAGTTCATACAGCCCACAGCGTGCTTCTGCCCACATCTAAGGAGCTGTCGGGAAGGTGAGTGAGAAGGAGCGAGCTGTGGACCAGATGGATTGCTCTGGTGGGCCGTATCCAGCCTGCAGGCCATCAGGAAGGCACGCCTGCACCAACGCTCCTGGCAGCTCTTCTTTGATAGGTGCCGTGGAGCCAGATCATGCATCGGAGAGAGCGGTGGAGTGATCCAGTCCGGGAAGTCATGTCTATCTTTGTTCTCCTCCTACCTGATTGTGGGATGACTCATCCCTTTCAAACCAGCGAGGCTATTTCTGACACGAGGTGCTACTTGGCGTGAGTAAAGATGGAAAAGCCTGCCCCATAACTTGGATGATAAAAAGGATAATAATTATGCTTTATATAGCAGACTTACAAATAATGGCTTGCTTCTTCGGCTGTTCAAGACCACACACGCTTTTTTTTTTTTTTTTTTCAGGGGGAGAGGTGTGGGGGGTTAATTTGGGACTTTTTTAGCTGGAACGGGAGATCTGTGTGGTCCCGTAGGCTCCTGTATAATAATTCTTTTAGCTTAATATCTTTTGATCTCCTCAAGTTATTCATCAGCCCTGAATAACACACTGCTTGACAGTCAGAACGTTTTATTGGAGAAATGGTGCTTCATTTCACCTTCAAACAAAAGCAGGCTCAATGCTGCACCTCCCCGGTTACTTCAGGAACCCATGGACAGGTGTCGGTACTTTAGGAGAAATGGGATATTAAGTGGAGACAGGAAGGAAGGGCATGAAAGGAAGGCCAACAAAGAAAAATGCAGCTTAAAGGAACAAAAGGAAAAGAATAGCCAAAAACATGAGAGGTGCTGGAAAGGTAACAGCCAGTAACAGTATTTATTCATTCACTTTAATGAAAAGAACAAAGGTCTGAAGTGAGGGACCGTTAAAGAGGGCGATTCAAGACTTCATGGTGCTACACAGAGCATGGAAGTTCCTGCAGAGGAGATGGGTGATGTCATGTGCAGGCAGTCAGCAAACTGTATGGAAAGTGATAGCTGAAGGGAAGGGACATCACTAATGGGGATCCCCAAGGGTCAGCTTTGGAGCTCATCTCACATCCTCCCTGGTGACTTCAGCACAAAAAGCAGCAGTATGGTGTTAAACCAACTGATGGCAATAAGGGAGGGAGGGAGGAAAAATATCATCATTCTGGAAAAGGATATGAAGTCCAGAAAAACTGTCAGAGTTTCTACAGGACAGGGAAAGCAGGAATAGGGCAGCAGGGAAAGAAAGGCACAGAAAGCAAGGCCACACGTTTAGAGGGGCATTCATTCTGACCTTGCACTGGCTGTCTGAAGGCAGTCCAAGCCCATTCTACAGCCAGTGCAGAGAGAAAGGCAGGCCCTAAGGGTTTTTACTCCACCTAAGCTGCGTCTGACTTTTCCCTGGCTGAGATTAATGGCAGAAATGAAGGAAGAATATCTGTTTCCACACATATACCGTGAATGAGAGCATCATGCAAGCCTGAATAGGAGGAAAAAAGTGATGCTTGCTCTTAATATGTGGTTTTCCTGATGGAGAGCCACATAGGACAGGGCACAGGGCAGGGTGCAATCACAAAGACATGGAGCCCTGTGGGCACCACCAGTGTCACTGCAACATCTGCTTTAGGAAGTGATGGTCACACAACAGTGCTGGAACATGGTAGTGTGGGAGACCACAGCAGTATGGAGAGCAGCTGGCTATCCCAGGTGGCTGCAAGGATGGCTAACCAGCTTGGGGTTGGCTTCTGCCACATCCCCAGCTCACATTCGTAGGGATTTCAAGTTTCATCATCAACTCTAGTTGGGACAGTGATAATCCATCCTCAGGACTCCAGTAGTCCTGTTTTAAAGTCTGAGGGGCGTTCGTTTCCTGGCAAATCTGGAAGAGGGAATGGCTCTTCCAAGGCCTTTGAAACTCGTGAATATTGTAGCACCCACTTCATCTGTCCCAGCCAGGAGGGATTTCAACATCATCAATTGCCGGAGGATGGTATTTCCCTTCCTTCCCTTCTAGGTATATTATCTTGTTGGGTACAAAGAGTTCAAAAGAAAGTGAAGTGGACAGCCTGATCTTCTGGAAGGTGCTCCTGACCATGGCAGAGTGTTAGAAATAGATCACTATTAAGTTCCTTTTCAATCTAAGCCACATGAGTCTATGATTCTACAAAATAAAGGCCATCTCAAGACATTCATAAGATACTTTTGAGCTGGGGGACCTGTTGCTGCCAGGCTGGAGATGCTCTTTCTGGGAGCAAATATTGAGAAGCACCTCTACACTTCATTGCCCAAAGTGTGTCTGTGCTAAGACCAATCTCCAGATAGAGCCCTGGACCAACAGCAGAATAGAACAAGTAGCTTCTAATGCCTGGGAAGCAAGGGAATAGGTGCAGCGGTCAATTTCTCTCTCCAGGTTTTAACTCCATCCTTTCAGCACAATAGACAGGTCAAAGCCTGCTTTAAAGCGAAACTCAGGCTGTAACCTATATGCCCAGACAGGCACACAGCCAGGTTCACACTGAGCGTTAACCCAGGCTCAAAGGGCTTGTGTGTGGACAGTCTGGGCTGAATGCTTTGGTGGAAGAGTCAAAGCTGCGTGGGAAGGGTTGTCCTCAGGAAAGGGGCCAGTGGTGCAAAGGCTGCAGCGTACCTGGCTGCTGAATGGTAGCGATTGAACTGGTGAGAAAAGAAGCAGGGCTGCAGCTACCCAAATGGTGAGAGATGCAGCTGGGGACAAGATCTTGCAACCTTGGAGGCACCCAAAGCCTTTAGGAAAGGGTTGGTGGGAGGAATGAAGAAAGGCAGAGCCACTAATGCAGTCTGAATCTGCAAAACCTGCAAGGTTGTGAGCAGTATTAGTATTTTGATTTGGCTTATTAAAGTTGAAGAGTAAAACATGATATTTAGGCACAGATTAGAAAGGAACAGCAAATACTGGCGAAGAATAGCCAGGAACTGGATGATTTACTGTGACAAATGACAAAGGCAGGAGCTAGCTACAAGATCAGGTTTGAGCAGCTGGTGAATGCATTTGTGCCTCTCAAAGACTGAAATCTTCAGCCACGATCCTGATGCTGTCTTTCTATGGGGAGCTGCTTGAGGGCGGTGTTGGTGTACAGGAGGGGTGAGCTGGGGTTTTGTGCAAGGAAAATGCAATGGTAGGTGAAGTGAGTGATGAGGGGCTCATGTCAGGAACTGTCCTGGCTAAGCATCCCAGAGACTGCTCAGGGAAAGTTGAAGGTAAGGGGCTGAAATCGGCTCCTCCTGTCATCATCAGGGAGAACAAGAAATTCATTTTAGTTTCTGCTGAGAAGCAGACTGGCCAAAAATCTGTTATATTGAGAGGTGTTGAGGTGCCATCAAGTACTACTGCAGCCACTGCTCCAGAAGAGCACCAGTCCTCTGCACACACAAGACAGTCCATGTGGATGTCCCAGTCACCTCAGCACCTCTCAGATGGCCACAGGTGCCCAGTGGTCCAACAAATTCAGCTCCTGGAGTCAGATGGGGTGCTAAAAAGGCAGCTCACACGGCCCACACAACTCAATTCTAGGAATGTCTTCAAATTCAGGGATTTATTCCTTTGATGGGTATGGTAGTGATGGGTCGATGGTCAGATGGATGATCCTAGCCATTTTTTCCAACTTTAATGATTCTGTGGACAGCTTTCATTTCCATGAGGCTCAAACCAGCTTTGCTACATTTGGATGAAGGCAGCCACATCATTTTATACCTGCTAGAGGAACAGACCCAAGAAATTTGAGAGGAACTCCATCTGTCATGAGTCCACTTTGCAAAGCAGGTAGTGAGACCACTGATTGAGTGAAATGTTCAGATGAATTATGATATGACATTTCCACGCCCGGAAGAAAAACTTGTCTAGAAAGATTTTAATAATGAAAGGGTCATACCGTTGGGCAGAAAACATCCTCATTGAGTCTGCTGAAGATCTGCCATTCATCCTGGTGCACAAGTTTTCCTGTTAAACCTGACTCCTAGGAAAGACTAATGTGGAAGGAGATGCAATCAAGGCAAGCCAGTGGAAAGATAACCCATCAATTACCCAGCGGCTTGGGATATTCCTTCAAAGGCCCATTCAATCAGACATCTGATTTGCATGTCTTTCCCATTTGCTGCAGGTACTCATTAGGAGCATTTAAATACAACCCTGACTGCAGCCCCACAAAGCCTTGGGTGGATACTTTCGAGAACCTCATTTTAGTTTATCAGGGCTGTCAGAAGTTGCAATTACTGTAGAGCATGAAACAAAGTCCTTTATCACCCCTTTGAATCTGCTGGGATTAACATCTCCCCCTTGCAAAAAATAAGTGTCTTCGCAGTATTTAGAGATCCCAAAGATCAGCATCTCTTCTTTTAAGTCCCATCAGAAAAAGCAGCCAGAGTGATCCCCAAACACTGGACTGATGTGATACTCAGCTCAATGGCACCATCTTTTCCCCATTTTTTAAATAGCTTTGTGCCCAAGAGATTGACTGCCAACCTGCTCTGTATCTACTCATAGTCATGCTCAGACTAAACCAGGGACAGCCAGCTTCCCTCCAGTAGGAGCCCAGAACTGGGTCCTGCCTATCCTCAATTGCAATACCTTGTGTTTTTTTGGCCACGGGGATGGGACCACTCTGCAACGAGTCTGGCCTGTCCCTCCCTCTCCTTGCCCCTTGCTGCCTCATCCCAGAGGTAAACTGGGACCACAGTGCCATTTGGACTTCTGTCCAGCAACAGATAGATGTTCAGCAAGGAGGTTGGATTCTTGGACATCTAAAAAACTGCACAACTCCACCAATCTTGAGTCATGGTTGGGATGTTCGTGCTGCCTCTCTCCTGTACGTGCAGGTGGTGATCTTTACCAAGGTCAAATCTACCTGGAAACTGCCCAGAAGTCTATTTTCATGTAAGATGTAGGAACTGAATGTCCTCCGGCCTGTCTTCCCCCTGAAAATTTGCTTGAAGTCAGCCCAAAGCTTCAAAGGTTACTGTGGAAGGAGAGGGTTGAGAGATGATAGACCCTTGAGGAAAACAGTTAAAAAATCACCCCTCCCTTTCTCCTTCCCCCCTTTGGCAGAGCAACACAAGCAGACGTGGTGTAGACACAGCTGTACCCGCACGCGAGGGCTTCGGTCAGCATAGTGTGTGTTATTGTGGGAGGCAGCACAGCGAAACACGCTCCGGCAGGAGAAATCCTCGCAGCATTGGCCCAGCCTCGGTCAATATTTGTCCTGAGTTTGCGTTGGAGTCAACTCTGTGGTCAGCGAGGACGGCTGCACAGCCCCACACATCTGGAGGTTGGTAGCCTCCAAACACATAGATGGTGCTGGATGGGCACTTCAGGAGTTACTGGAGAGGAACCAATAACTCCAACCTCAAAATCCCAACCAATTTGGCCCCACTGAACACTTTGTGCCCCCCTCCTTCACCAGCATCCCAAACACCAGCAAGAAAGCTTTTAAAGGAAGAAAACCATGTTAGCCTTACGCCAGCCTTTGATTTCGCCTTGGATGCTCTTGTACAAAGTATAAAGGTAGTGTCTCTAATGAGATTACATATTATAGTCAGTCGGGAGCTGTTAAAGAGCTGTTTCTAATGGGATTAAAATGTATAGCACCCAGTTATAGCCGTAATTGCATTACACCCGTAAGGAGAGCCTGCAGTGTAAACCGAAGGCAGGTCAGGGATTCGGCGCGCGGTGCTTCGCTTCAGCATCTCCCGAGATGCTTCCCTGTTTTCCCCTTTTTTCTCCCCCCTCTCTTGGATGAAGAACAAAGAGGGAGAAGATTTAGCAGAGTGTCAGGAAGTGACTGGAGGCTAATCCCTCGCTGACACTCCCCAGCACCAGGGGGAAGTAACTGAGATCAGCCAAATTGGCATATCAAAAGCCTTCTAATTATGTCACTGGTGGCTTGAGCCAATTCCTAACATTCTTATTCATGGAGTTTCCAGCACAAGAAAACCCTCCTTAATCCAAGCTGCTGTTGTGCAGAAGGTAATGTCATGGATGGGGTTCTCTTTGTCAGCGCTGGGGGGGGTGCCGGCATGGCTCCTGCCCTGTGTGACACAGGATGAGCTCTGGGTGAACCCAAAAAAATCAAATCCGCCTCTTCCTCGCTTGCACGTTGGTCATGGAGTGCTGTGGTGAGCTCAGCTCACATCTTTTTTCAAAAAACATGAGGGTGTGAGTGTAGAGATCCTGCCACCGACCTCTGTGCCACTAAACCCCACCTGTGCACAAAATCTGATCTGATGCTGTTAAACCCTTGGGACAAGAATTTTAGTAGACCTAGCTCTTAAAAAATGCTCCACCCCAGGTTTGTGCACCTTACTGCAACCCCAGCACTAGCAAGGTCCACACATGGGATGGTGAGCAAACACGCTGGACTGCCCATGGCCACTGATCACTCAGCGGAGAGAAGGAACCTAGGACCCAGTGCATAGAATCACTGAACCATTTGAGTTGGAAGTGACCCTTAAAAGCCATCTTGATCAACTCCCTTGCATCTTGACACCTGCATCTCAATCAGGGGGCTCACAGGCTGGTCCAGTCTGACCTTGAGTTTCTCTACAAGGATAGGGCATCCACCAGATGGGACAGGGCACCTTGGCAGCCAGAATCTGTCCTACCTGTTGGGCCTCATGCTCCCTTCCAACAGGGCCAGGCAGCTGGCTGGGAGGGTGTGAGTTAAACAGTAACAGCTCCGGGTCTGTAGGTAGCACTTTTCATCTGCAGTCTCCTAATCTCTTGACAAATATTGCTCGCAGTAGTGAAGATCTGAGAAGAACAAAAGGATTGGGTCTGTGCCCATCTTTCTTCTTTGTAATATGCAAAGAGGGCCAGAAATCGCTTTGTTCATGTTAGATTTTGTTGTTTGTTATGTTATTTTTTTCCTAACATATTAGAAATGCAGATCCTTATTGCTCAAGAGAAAACAGCACATTCACATTTCGAACAGACACTGAGCAGGTGACACTCAAGCAAACAGGGAAGTGATTTGTTCTCAAGCTATTTAAATCTCTGTCTTTTGTGTCTTACTGTTGTTGTTGTTACAGCACAAGAGTCAGCAAAACACTTGGGAGCAAAGAGACTTTGGGCATGACACCCTCGTGAGGCTCATCACTTCTGCCAGCCTGGGCTTTGCGTCCACACTTGGACATAGCTGGTTTAATTTTCTGGTAAACTTCTTTTTTCTGGAGAGCCCAGGGGGAAAAGCAAAACATGGTCTGCATGGCAGAAAGTGTGGACAGTCACCTCACCCTCCTGACTCCCCTGGTTGTGCATCATTCCTGCCCTAGAGCCACCCTCCCTCAGCACCCTCGAACAACTCCATTGTGCAAGTGACTTCTCCAGGATCCCTCTGCCCACCCCGGGACATAGAATCTCTCCTAGTCCACACAAGTCAGGGCAAAAATCTGACACCCACTCACCACCCCGCAGCTCTCCATCAAAGGGGAAATGTGCAGAGTGGAATCAGGTGGCCAGGAGGCTCCTGGGGAACGTGGGGTGAAGCAAGGTGTGCTGGTCTCTCACGGGGTGTTTGGGTTGAGAGGGTCCCATCTTCCTCAGCAGTGGCAGAGCGGATGGAGTGGCTGATTGTACTGGTTAGAGCTCCCCTATGGGAGAGCAGTGGGAGACAGAGGTCTCCCAAAACTACTGTGAGGTACTCAATGCAAGGACCTGGATCGTTTTTAGCAGAGTAAAGCACTGTGGCCCCATCCGTTCATCCATCTCTGATCTCCATGTCACTATCCCCAGGACAGAGAGGACATCCCCTCCCCAGTCTCAGCCCCAGCCCTCCTTTGGCCCTGAGTTGGAGATGCTCCGGGCTGGGGGACCCCATTTCCAGCTTTATTCCTGGCTGAGCTGCAACAAAAAGGAGTCACCCAGCTGCCAAAAGCCCCAAGATGCTGATGGCAGAACGGGGCTGGGGGCTGAGCGTGCCAGATGCACGCTCCATCCCCTACCCCAGGCGCCTGGTCCGACTCGCCTCCCCCAGCTCCAGCATCACCTGCCTGTTTATACGGGAGATTTGAAAGCTGTTACCTCCAACTCTTTTTATACCCTGCTCTAATCTAGATACTGTTAATGATATTTACTTTCAAGACGCTCACCTTAGATTGGCTTTTCAACATCTAAATTAAGTGTTCCATCTCAGTCTTTGATATCATGACGGCACTTCAGCTACCTTTGATCATATCTACTAAGTATTCTCATTAGTAATCAACATTACTTACTTAAAATAAACACATGTTTTCTTGAAGCTTTGCGGTTACGCTTAATCAGCCACAAAAATTCCCCTTAAGATGGTTTGTATCATTCAAGGGCATTTGCGTCCATAACCCCATAAATAGCTGTTGTTTTCCGTGCGCTCTCCCAAATGCTGTCTGTTGAGCTCTGGCTTTCCATTAGAAGGCTATAATAATCGTAACCCCCCCCCCCCCCTGCCTAAACCATCCAGAAATTACAGCAAATGTCCCACTGGTGTGCAGAAAATGGGGAGAAATTGTTGCGTTTTAGATAAGCTGCTTGTGATTGGACTCACACCGCAATTCAAAGTATCATATCTATACTAAGTCCTGCCTTGTTCAAAGCCCAGCTTATGACACACGTGAAAATCCCTTCACCCATCCAAGGAAGCTACCAGGGGAGGCAAATAGGTGTCTCCCACCTTCCAACTCTGAAAATGTGCCTATGCCCCACTCTCTGAGCTCCTCCGCCCTTGTGATCCCCATCCTGGCACCGACATATTGGGGCCTCGGACCCCCTTAAATTATCACCAGCCTGGGGATGTCAGGTGGCAGAGAGGAGGTGACCCCTCAGAAACAGCAGAGGTGACACTGGGCTCCCAAAGGGACTCCTTCATCCAGAGGGACAGGACCAAGGCACCTCTCTGCCCGCCGGCCATGGAGGGATTAGGGATACTAAGCCCCTGCCAGGGAAGGATTTGGCAGAGTTTAAATCTTTCCTGCTGCTGATAACGTTTCCTCCGGCTTCACCCCATCCCCTCCGCCCTTTGATGTCAACTGGAGGCACCAGGTCTAAAACAGCCACTGCTGTTGATTAGACCTAATTAGTCCCTAATGCCCTCTTAAATCCCATTTAAAAAGCAAGCCATTCAGCATGCCCAGGGCCAAAGGAAACTTAAGGTGTCCACGATCAAAAGGATGGAGAGTGCTCTCCAGGTAATTCAAGATGAGGGCGCTTATGGTGGACACCAGCCCTCTCAGCAAAGGCTCGTGCAGACTGAGGACAGAGCTTTGGGTCATCCCAAAGCCATGTGTCCTCCTGCCCAAGCCACTGAGACCTTCCTGCTCAACCTAGTAACCTCCGCTGAAGCAAGAGGCTGATCTCTAATGCAGGAAGCTGCACCAGTGAGAGGAGGAGGAGGAAAGGAGATGAAGGCTCCAGCATTCCAAGAATAGTGGTTGTGTTCTCAATATTTTTTTTTCCACCAGATGACATTTTAGCAAGGACTTACACCATCCAGTCCTTTGAACTGATAATCCTTTGGGGGCCTTCCCTTGGGTGGGGAGAGGTGAGCAACCTCCCTTCACCCATCTCCTCCCTCACCAACACAAAAGGTAAGGAGTGAGACATTAGGGCATCAGTATAGGAAGACACAACAGGGATGAAGTGCCATTTATGACACGCTAACGGCTCTTTGTTGCTCCATCTCCTCCATGGGGCTCAAGTGCTGGAAATGAGATGCTCCCTGGCCTGGGTATTCGCCTCAGCCACACGACCAACCTCCCGCCTTTAGGTCCAACTTTCTCTAGAAACCAGGCCTGCATCCAAATTAATTTTCTGTATGTGTTGTTGGAGCGATTAGATCTGCAAATCAACATAGCCACAAACTGAATAATGCACCAGCGCTCAGCGCTGTCGGGGCAAAGCCCCAAGTTCCTCATCAAGTTCAGTCCTGCAGAGCCTGTAACTAATGATTTTTCTCACTTGGCCAGGAGTCAGCGCTGTATCTCTCACATGCACATACAAACACTGTACGTGTGCCTTGTTAGCATAGAGCGATGTGCAGATAAAGGGCAGCGGAGCGGAGCACCATGGGCACTGGGACACTCACACGGCACCTCGCTCCCAGCTCTACTGGGCATGCCGAGCCTGGGAGCGCCAGCTGAGGGCAGGAGGAACACCTCACCACCCACAGCTCTTCGTGTTGGGATGCTTATCTCTTGCTGGGAACTTCTGAAGGTCTCTTTTTAGTCCCAGTACTAAGGGCTGGCCCAAAGCCCGCTGATGTCAATGAAAGCCAAGGATGAGTTCAGTGTTTCAGAGCGGAGTCATCACAAACCCAAGTGAATTGCTGTTGGCCTGAAAGGCCCCACCTGCAGATACCACCACCCTGACCACACCAGCATGGAAGCAGAGGGAGAATGCAGCTCCCAGGAACTCCCCAGGCATGACCTGTTTGGATCCAGAGAGAGAGGCAAGGGATGCAAGAGGCCTTCTCCAACCACCATATGCTGATCCCTAAGTATTCTTTGTTGGAGACGCTGGACCCCGATCTGATCCCTCCCACCCAGATCAGGGAGCCCCTAGGTGTGTTGGTAGGGCACAGGGGACAGGCAGGAATCCTGTGCAGTGGGACACAGGGCAGAAAGCTAACACCAGGCCCTGTCTCACTCTGCCTCACAGTGGGCTTACGTTCATGAGCAGCAGCCTGTGGTGGGAGGATGCTCAATCCTGACTTACCTCCTAGATGTTATTTTTGTTATTTATTCCACATCCTACAGCAGGTGACAGGTGAGCCCAGAGCAACATTCTGCTTCAAATTCTGAGATGTCCAGGGCAAGGAGATTGGATTGCCCTAAAAATGTGTGTATTTTGTATGTATTTTGCTCCACTCACTACTGAAGGAGCACTCAGATAGGAACAGAGTGGCATTCACATCACTCACCAGTCAGTCTCTGCAGCACTGACTTCTGGAGCTGAACAGGTACCTCAGCTACCTCTGTGATTACCAAAGACCCTATAGAGCCCACCTCACCTTCTTTCATTTGCTTTAAGACTGATTATATGTGTTACATCTCCATAGCAAGACCTCTAGGCCTCTAGGCCTTCTATATGCCTGCATTTAGACATATGGTTCCCACTGCTGGTGACTGAATCTGGGTGAGATAAGGATTTGCATTTCTGCTGTAGAAACCAAGATAAGCGATGCTCAGCTGGAACAAGGGTCAAAGCTCTACAGAATGAGTTTGAGGAGTGAAAAAAAATGATCACCATAGGGACATCCCTGCTTCTTCTGGTGACAGCTCAGAGCAGAAGTGAAAGCAGTGGTGAATGCCACCTCCCAAAACAAGGTGAGTGTTTGCTCTAAACTCCTCACTTCAACTAAAGCCCAAGAGAGATGTCACTTTTCAGAGATACCTTGATACTTTGTGGAGAAGCATCTTTGAGGGCGGCTTGGTGTCCCAACCTGGTACAATTGTTATGTTTAATACAAAGCACCACACCAAACTTCACCCCCTGGTGCTGGATAGTTCTGGGCTCAGCTAGAGTTTTTGACATGAGCATGGAAGGAGAGAAGTGAAGTGAAGTGAAGTGAAGTGAAGTGAAGTGAAGTGAAGTGAAGTGAAGTGAAGTGAAGTGAAGTGAAAGAAGAGAAGAGAAGAGAAGAGAAGAGAAGAGAAGAGAAGAGAAGAGAAGAGAAGAGAAGAGAAGAGAAGAGAAGAGAGAAGAGAGAAGAGAGAAGAGAGAAGAGAGAAGAGAGAAGAGAGAAGAGAGAAGAGAGAAGAGAGAAGAGAGAAGAGAGAAGAGAGAAGAGAGAAGAGAGAAGAGAGAAGAGAGAAGAGAGAAGAGAGAAGAGAGAAGAGAGAGAGAAGAGAAGAGAAGAGAAGAGAAGAGAAGAGAAGAGAAGAGAAAGAGAAGAGAAGAGAAGAGAAGAGAAGAGAAGAGAAGAGAAGAGAAGAGAAGAGAAGAGAAGAAGAGAAGGGAATCATTAAGGTTGGAAGATCATCCAGTCCAGCCATCAATCCATCACCACACCATGCCCACTAAACTATGTTGCTCAGTGCCAACACTCATTTTCTTGAATTAGTTGGACTACCCTGTTACCCATTTCATTCTATTTCTTTATAATAAAATAGGTGTTTGTCTAAATCATCATTTATACTGAAAATCAGATTTGATACCTGCTATTCTTCATATTATACCTCCTAAAAGCAATGGTATATCCAAGCTGACATCAGCAGAACCCAATCTACATCCAACAATCCCTTGCTCCTGTTCCACGAGTTGGCCAAAACTGAAAAGAAGGGAGCACCCCTTAACTCTACTGGTTGTTGTGCAGCACTTCTAGACACACACTTTTAAGGTTTGTTCAAAGGATACTGCCTTACCATGAGTGTGGAGATTGATGTTGTTTGCTCACACCAAGCTCGTTTCTCAGTACTGATCTCTTGAGGTAGACCCAGCTCATGCCAGCAGGAATCATAGAATCATAGAATGGCCTGGGTTGAAAAGGACCTTAAAGATCATCTAGTTTCAAACCTTCTGCTGTGGGAAGAGCCGTTAACTGCTAGATCAGGTTTCCCAGAGTCACATCCAGCCTTGCTTTGAATGCCTCCAGGGATGGGGCATCCAAAACCTCTCTGGGCAAAGGGAAGGGAAAAGAGTCCTGCTTATGGGGCGTGTACTGGCTTGCCAGGCAAAATATCACTGCAAAAGAATGTACCTGCAAGTGTAACTTCATGTGTTCACTTTACAGCCTCTGACATTATAGAACAATCAGCCTAGCTCACATCACTACCAGTTGATGACAAAGAGGAAGAGTTTGGGGTGAAGTCATTCTCTGGAGAGGAGAAGCCAAGAGGACTTCTGCCTTGGCCTGGCTTTGCACTGCTTGTGTGGCCACAGGAGGGACAACCCAGGGCTAATAGCTGGCACAGCCAGCCTGCCCCAGGGCCTCTGTATGACACTGTTCTGGTGGAGTCCTCCTCTTTCCACAGTTTTCTTCTGCAAAACAAAGAAATGGAGCAGGCCAGATGAGAACAGAATATCCCAGAGGCTGTGGGTTGCACCCACCACTCAGTTTGAGTGCGTTCACGGTCAGTGGGGTGAAATCGGGGTCCATCCAGCAGCAATGACTGCATAGACAATCATAGGGAGAAATGGTAACCCTTTATGGTCCCCTTCTCTTGGGTGGCATCTTAGTGGTGGTGGGCATGTGCTCATGCTGTGGGATGTATCACTAGAACCATGAGGATATTAAGGTGATGCTTCCCATCTCTTCCACGGATTGGATCCAGCACAAGGATCATGGGAAAAGCATCCTGGGGCTGGGCTCAGCCACCTACTCATGCTGTGGTGGGAGCTCAGCATCTCCTGGTACCCCATCATGCAGCTTCTCCTCACAACGCCTATGCTCTGCAGTGAGATCAAAAGGCATCCAGCCCACTGATGGCTCCGTTGGTGTCGAAAGTCTCCCTGATTACCTCACCATTAGCTGCACCCATTAAACAAAATCTGAAAGGTTTTAGACAAAGCTGAGGTTTCAGATGAGAGGGTGAAGGAATGACTCAGTGCCTTTAAACGCCAAAGTCTTCTCCTCCGTCCTGTTTGTACAGCACCTAGCACGAGGGGTCCAGGTGCATGCCTAGGGCTCTGAAACACCGCCACAATTAAATAATACGTGTAATAGCAGCTGTACTCCCACCAGCAGGGTTTAGTTTTATTATTCAAATATTCAGTTGCGCTTGGTAGCACCTCTAAAGAGATGCAGTTTGTTTCAGTAAGGAGGAGGGTGACCCCCAGCCACCCATTGGCGTGCCATTGGTATGGCCAGAGCCCATGGGGCAGGAAGCAGTGGCCTCAGGGTCCTGATCTTCCCCAAGTGCTGGATGGGGCTGGGCAATGAGTTTCCAACTGATATTAGCTGCCCGTAGAGCCTATAAGGATGGTGAGCCACAGCTTGGGTCATCTCCAAATAAAATCCATGGATGGAAGCATCTCTGCAGCCATCCAACAGTGACAATCACAGCAAAGTCAACGTGAAGCAGGGTGCAGGTGAAGAGGAGCAGGCAGAGGCTCATAAGCTGTTCCCCCTTCCATTTCCACTTCTAGAATTAGCAATGAACACCAAATTACAATCCTAAAAAAAAAAAAAATGAACTGATAGAAAGCAAGCAGTGCCGTGGTTTGGCAGCAGTGCCTAAGGTTTGGGCTGAGGACTGTTTGCTCCCTCTTGGGTCCCAACCCAACATAAGAAGAACCCCCAGGAGGACAGGTCTCTGCAGAAAAACCCTGGAGACCCTCTGACAGGCTCCTGACATTGGTTGGCCATGCCCTCCCCCCAGATCTCACCACCAGGCTCTTTCCAGGGCTGAAGGAGCTCCTGGGAAACAGGTTGCCTGAAGCCTGGTGCTTCTCCTCGACATGGTCCAGGGCATCCTGCCCTGAGTGGTCCTGCTTGAGCACGGGATTGAACCAGACAGACCCCGAGGTCCCAGGGCTCCTCCTGCCAGGTCCAGCTCACAGTTTAGTCCTGGTGGGAACCACCTGCTATTATCACAGAAGAAATAGTGCCATCTACTGACATTTACAACCTTATTCCTAGAAAGCAAAGGGTGGATCCTTATCTTCCTTATGCCAACGAACACTTGGCATTATTTCAGCTTGAGAAACACCCATGGAGCCAGACATTCTAGGCTGGTACAGTCTTGGCAGTCTGAGACCCCCATAGACATCCAGGATAACCCCAATTGCAGTATGCAGTTGGAGTGGCCACAGCACCAGAGACAGACCCCAAGCACCTCTGGGAGAAAGGTGAGGTGAACATGCTGCTCACTGCCAAGTTTAATTGATCTCTATCCTCTTAATAAACAGAGCTAACCCCTTCCAAGAGGCTGCCCTTCAAGGGTTATCCCCTGTGCCATTCAATTTCTCGGTACGTTTTTTCAACCCTCATCTGTGGTACGCCTCTTCTGATACTGATGGCTGTTGGAGTTACTGAGGCTCCCAGAGGAATTGTGGGAGAAAGTACCTAGGCCTGGATGATAGGGGTTGAGACATCTCTTAGTGGTCCTTCTTGAGATCGTGAAAGCTCCAGTTTCCATGCAGGTAACCAGGATATAACAGCACTCAGCATGATGCCTCCTGTGTGAGCTCAGAAATGAAATAAAACTCAACTTTCTCTTTTCTTCTGCTTTATTCTATACATTAAACATATTATACATGGTAAATATTTTATTATACTGTATTCTATTACATTATCATATGAGATGTCAGCCCCACTTTCCTGATCCAGCACTGAGGCCAGCTTCCTATGCAGGGAACATGACAGTAGACATCACAGGTCTCAGATGCTGGCAGTGCAAAACAAAAAAAAAGCAATCCACCAAAAGCTGGTCCAAAACTACTGGGAGAAACCATTTAATTCTTCTATCCCAGCAACAGGAAAAGCCCAGGATCCCAATCTGAGGAAGCCCCATGTTGGGGAGATGGTCCCACCCCCACCATATCCCTGGGCACATGTGAGTCACAGAGAGCAAGTCAATGTGAAAATCAACAAAGCACTGTGAGTCTCAGCTTGGGAACTGCCCATGGAAAGCAAAACTCCTGATTTTCCGATTTTCTGAGCTGACCTACCAATAGCGAAACCATCAAAGCAGGAGGTACATTCCTGAGGTTTGACCCAGCTCAGCAAAGTCAATGAAAGGTTCCCACTGAACTCAACGGACACTGGACCACAGCCACAGCACTTGCAGGTAGCCAAGTTTTATTTATTTTTCTCTTCTATGGTTTTGTCCAAGCCTTCATCCTGCCAGGGCTCTGTCTCATCCTGCAACGAGGAAGTCAAGTTTCTCCTACAGAGGTATTCTGACATGATAGATAACGGAATAAATATAGTTAGAAACATTACCAAGTACGTAAGTATAACTTATATTTTGTATATACATACAAATAACCTCCTAAGTGAGAGGCCAGCATAAAAGACAATCAGAGTAAACACTATAATCGTTCTAATTATGCAACATATTCTGCCTAACATATTTATTTTTAATGGCAGTCGTTTTAATAACTCTAAGGCCCTGAATTAGTCCAATATGTTCTTAACTACGTTCACTTTAAATACAAATGATAATGACTTTTCCAGAAGGTCCAGCACCATGGATGGGCTTGCCGTGCACCGGTCTATTCTGCTTAACGTGTTTACTTTTAATAACAGGTTTAATGATGCGCTCAGAGCCTAATAACCATGTTTAGTCACAAAGAGAAAAGCCAACTACAAAATACTTTCTCTAAAAACTAGGCTACAGGGGATCGTTGGCCATCCTTTAATGCGCCTCGATACGTTTCAGCTCATGGGATTTTCAGGGAGGGCTTTGGGGTGACCAGAAAGAATATAGGGTGCTGCAGGGAACTCATGATGATGCCTAATCTGACTTTGCCTCCTCCCACCTGCCAGCACTCAGTGGATGGCTCTGGGGAGGGCTTCAAAGGGAGGGTTTTGTGGGCATCATGGGGCTCTTGATGATGGAGACGTGCCAGAGAGGAGCTTGCCTGAAAATCACACCCACTACCCATTAAAAAAAATAATAACACAAAAACCAACACCACCAAAACCTCAACTCCTACCTTCAGCTTTAAGCAGTTCCCCAAGAACTAGAAAGGCAATTAAATCAAGCAGCAGCTGCTCTCTGCTCTCATGCCTGAATCAAGTCAGCCCCCCCCGGGCCAGTTCTGGGGACAGGTGGGACCCCTTGGGCACATCCAACCTGACACAGAACTGCTTTTCCTAGCAGAGCACTGGATCCCCAAATGTGCTTCCAGACTTCTCAATGTGTTGTGTCCAGACCTGTCCGAGCCCAGAGCCATGTCCAGACCTGTGCAATATCACACAGCAAGGAGATGCTTGGAGCCACATCCTGCATAGGAACATCCCTTTCCATGCCTGATTTGACAACCTTTGAGTGTCACATGAATCTCCAGTGCACGGCAATATTTTTGTTTAGTCATGGAATCATCTAGGTTGGAAATGACCTTCAAGATCTGCAAGTCCAACCATCAATCTGACCTACTGAGTGCCATCACCTACCCATGTCCCTTAGTGCCATGTCCACACGTCTTAAATACTTCTAGGGATGAGGGCTCCACCACTTCCCTGGGCCTGTTTCAATGCCTTTCCATCCTTTTCATTTAAGAAATCCTTCCTAATATCCACCCTAAACTTCTGTTACAACCTGAGGCTGTTATTTCATGTTCTGTCACTTGTCACTTTCTGGCAAAGCCAAAAGTGGTGATCCTCTCCCCTGCTCTTGAGCATCCCAACACGCCCCTAAACCCTTCCAAACAGTCCTAAATATAACTGCCACAGATCTCACCAAACTTCAACCCTGGTTACACGAAAAACACTTGTAAGGCTCGAACCCACTCTAATTTGTATGCCTTCTGCCTCAGGGCTCGTGCAAAAATGGGAGGGTGGAATCCAATAGCGTGTTGTGCATAAAAAGATGATGCCAAAGATAACCTTATTTCTAATAATAACTGTGGAATCCATCCCTGTGAACAGGCCCCACTGAATGCCCGAACATAAGCATTCCTTGGTTAGGTTTTTCTGCCTACAAATATTTCGTTGGAGTCTTTAAATACTAATCACAGAACTCGGGTGAATGCTTTTTATCTTCAAAGTGCAGCAGAAAAGAAAAATAAAATAAAATAAAATTAATTCACTAATCAAAGATAATTATAGGGCACAAAATATGTCTTGCCAAGAGCGAGAGCCAGCCAACAGCCCTACAGAACGCCATCGTGAGGACTCCAAGCATCACTTCGACACAGAGGTGATTTTCCCAGAGCAGTGCTGGGGCCAGATCCTGCTTGTTACTGCTCAAGCTGTCCGCCTGACATGTGTTAGGCTGTGTGTCTGCCGTGCAGGAAATAGGGTTTGAAGCTCACAGCCAGGAGCAAAAGCTCCGATTGAGGCCTTAATGAAGCTGGGATTGAGTGGGGAGGGTGGTTCAGTGAAGCAGTAAATGCAAACACATTATCACCTGAGAACTTGCTCCAATTTCACACCAATTAACTAGGAATGAGAGAGGGCTGGGGCTGGCTGCAGAGATGGCTGATAATCCCATGAATGGGCAGAAATGGCTCCTGCACAAGATGCAGTGCCAAAATGAGTTTGTTAGATAACGGCAGGCCCAGCAATTTTGTCTTGGGGAGCAAGCATGTCGTTACTAGAGCTGCTTTTATTAGCAAATGCTACCAACGTGCTCAGAAATACAAATGCCTGTGAGGGAAACAGGGGTGGGAGGCAATAAAGCAATAGCTGATTATTTCACCCCTCTGCCAATGCAACGTATGGCAGGGAAGGGCAAGGATGATTGAGCTTGGAATACATAAGGAACGGCCTCTGGGATTCCAGGAGTTGCTTTTGGGTGGGTCTGAGGTCCAACAAATGGAAGTCTTCAGGTGCTAAGTGGGTCTCTAGGAGCTGACCAGGAGTCACCAATTCCCAGTCCCCTCTGCCTGCACCATTTTCACCATGTTTTAATGTTTGTGTAATTTCCCTGTTTTCCCACTGAGTTTCCCTTGCAGGTTAGGAACTAGGGAAAGAAAAAGGAGGCAGTTTAAGGAAAGCACTTTTAAAGGATTTTTATGGGTTAAATACTAAACCAAATCACACACTCAGTGTGCAGAGCCCTCCTTTATCCCTTCATTAACTGCTGGGCTTGTTGCCTGCAGCCAGCCTGACCCTCACACACTGCCATGAGGCTTCCTGCAACCCACAGCATGAATGAGAGCAAATCTAAGTCTTTGAATGAATATTTAAGTCTCATCTTCATTTTAAAATACACCATCTACTGCAAATGCACATCCAAGAATCTCTTGCTGGGTTTCACTCTGGATCTCAAGAACAAGTGGATACTGGGGGTGGTTTCTATTCAGGCAAGAAATATTTCATGTTTGATGGAGCCTCCTGTCTCCTGTTAAGGAAGGTGCTAGGATGATGTGGAGATTGCTCCTCATCTCCTATTCCTGCTGCTCAATCCACCAGAGCGGTGGCCATGGACTTCTCCCAAGTCCTTTAATCAAGACCCACAGCACATGACTGACCCTTCTGCACCAGGACGATCTACAGTTTCCTAAAAAAAACACAAGTATGATTCACTTTGTTCAGTTTTGGGGCTGTGTGATGGTGCCCTTGGCCTTTCCTACACTTCTCAGAAAGAGTGGTAAGGTATTGGAGTAGGCTGCCTAGGGAAGTGGTGGAGTCACCATCCCTGGACATGTTCAGAAAGCATAGAGAAATGGAGAAATGTGGCACTTAAGAAGACAGTT
Source organism: Callipepla californica brunnescens (assembly GCA_023055505.1). Taxonomy (NCBI): domain Eukaryota; kingdom Metazoa; phylum Chordata; class Aves; order Galliformes; family Odontophoridae; genus Callipepla; species Callipepla californica. The sequence goes on along the minus strand of JALIRH010000005.1, from coordinate 38,657,761 downwards.
CAGTGGGCGTGCTGAGGAAGGATGGATGGTTGGACTAGATAATCCTAGAGGTCCTTTTCAGATTTAGATTGGATATAAGAAAAGAAGCTTTTTACAGTAGGGGTAATGAAACACTGGCTGTCCAGCGAGGTGGTGGATGCCCTGTCCTTGGCAATACACAAAGCCAGGCTGGATGGGGCTCTGAGCACCTGATGGAGCTGTAGGTGTCCCTGTTCATTGCAGGGGAATAGGACTAGATGATCTTTAGAGGTCCCTTTCTACTCAAATGATTCTATGATTCTAACAGTTTGGTTCGGTGACCAACCTGTTAAGCCATTTAACCCCACACCCCCAGCTGGGAGATGCTCTCTGTGGGGTACCCCACTCACTCTGGGGCAAATCTCCTGTACTGTGCACAAGCCCCAGTGTGAATCCACAGGACTCTTCCTGCTCACTGCTCCTGGCCTGTAATTATCTTAAAGGTAACAATTAAACCATTGCATGCATGTGAGGGGTTGAGGGAGCACAGTGGCTAATCCCTGTGAGCATCCCAGAGCTGGGATTCTTGCACTGTGAGGGGCAATGGGGACAAGGATGGGCTGAGCCTGAGCAGTGCCCTGGGGTAGAAGGAGTCCCCCAAAAGTCTGCAGCATCAAAGGGTCCCAATCTGAGCACCCTGATACAACTGTAGGTGTCCCTGCTCACTGCATGAGGGCTGGACTAGGTGGCCTTTAGAGGTCTCTTCCAATTCAAATAATTCCGTGGTCCTGTAATTCTATGATTTCTCCCCCCACCACTTCCTCCTCCATTCAGACATCACAAATTTGAGGAGGGAATCTTTCACAATAATGCACCATTTTCACTGGACATGGTGTGATAAAGATTTCCAAATTTACCAAATTTTTTTTTTGCAATAATCCCTTTTGCTTCCCTTCCCCCAAATTAAATATAATTTCAGCCATTTGGAGCAAAACTGAATCCTCTGAGTTTAAAAGTATATATATATATATTTAGCTCAAAATAGGTTTTGAAGTTCCTGGTCAAAAGCAGCTCATTATGGTGGAACAAATTATTTTATTACAACCCAAACAAGTCCAAATCCCTTTTCATTTAAGGATATAATTTCCAAACACAGTTAGCTTCTCTTTCTTTCTTCCTTTCCTTTCCTTCTCCTTTTTCCTTATCTCTTTCCTTTCTAAAACAGAAATATTTGTGGAAAATCCCCACCTGATGCCCTAGGACTGCTGAACCAGCCACTGCTCTGAGTAATGCAGCATCCCTTTGTGTGTATGTCAGTGAGCAGCAGCATTTTGGGTGAGCGAAGCTAGGATATATTCAAGTCAGGAGCATCGTTGGGTGTAGGTGACACTCAGCGTCAATGAGAATTTTATTTCAAGTGTTGCCTTCCATCCCAAGAGCATCTGACATTTTAATTTACATTTCTAGAGGGCGTTTGTATAGAGTTTCTATTGGAAGCTGGAGAGGTGAGGGCAGAAGGCTGGTGGCTCTCCCCACACCCCAAGTACTGACCACAGGAGCGGCACTGGGATGGGCACTCACAGCACGGGCAGGATGAAGAAGTCTAAGAAGCGAGTAGGAGGGATGGACACTTATCTGCAGATCTTCACATCAAAATATTCACCAGCCAACATGTTGCAGTGCTCAATGAGCACGGCAGTGTTGTACTCAACAGCCTGCCTTGCACTGGAGACTGAAGCAAAGCGATCTCCGCCACCTTTAAAACGCACGAAGCTGCAAAATCTTAAGGGCACAGAAACTTTGATTGCAGGGCTGGTATCTTGGAAGTCACATTCCTTTAATTTCCTTTGGCTGCTTGCTCTCCCCATGAAGGACATGCACAGGGTGGTGTGTTTGCAGTGGAAACTGGTTTTGCCTCATTTTCCACTTCTCTCCTGCTACAAGGAAAGAAGCGCTGTGCTTCAGAGGCCTGCCTGCCTCTTCCTATGCAGACAGAAAGGGCTGGGTGTCTGTGTTTAATTACAGCCTGAAAGAACTGCATTTAAAAGACAACAGCAAGCTATTTAATTAATACTTATCATTAGCACACATAGGAATGCCTAGCAGCAAATTGCAACAACAAAGCAATTCCTTATTTTTTTTTTCTCCTCACACTTGGGATAAATTAATTAAAAAAAAAAAAAAGGTAAACAAACGATTTGATCCAAATTTGGGGTGACTTTCTGTGTAGTGAGTGTATAGGGACAGTAGCTCTGACCCTAGCACAGATCAAATCTATAGAAGCCTTCCAATCTCCAGCTGTACTGGCCAAGAAGCTTATCTTCATCTGTCCACCTATCTCTCTCTCTATCTCGGCATCCACATTGGGCTCATACCCATGTCTGAGCGCCTACTTGTCTTCATACCTGTCCATAAATTACACTGTGCCCCAGGGCATTGTAAATAATAATTCAACTCCCAAACCTTCAGAACACTGTTTTAAAGAATTGGCAAATTCGCTGCGCTGTGGACTCCTCCTTCCAGCCCATAAAGGCAGTGCTGGAAGAGGATGTGACACCATGGACAGCTGAAAAAATGCCCCAGAATCAGTCCTGTGCATAGGAGGGACAGGGTAGATGCCCATGGGTAGAGGGATGGGGATGGAAGAAGGCTGAGCTGTCCTGCTAGTGGTAAATAACATCCTCATCCTTCTTCAGATTTATAGGACTCTCCTCATTTCATCTCAGCTAGCCCTGAAAGCATTCTGTTGTTCTATGCCTCGCATTAATTAGTAGCATTTTATGGCACTATTAATGATGAAGCAGATGGCTTAAAGGGCAGACCTCCATGCTTAGCTAAGCAGATTCAACCCATGCTGGGACAGGTGTCCGAGATCCCAGACCCCATATTTCATACACCAAAAATGCTCACAGGACAGCAAGATGTTGTGGAACTCATGAACTATGGGATGGAGTACTCCAGCTGAGCCTTGCGAGACCTCGTTCCTGTATCCCAAAGCACTGCACCTCCATCTCAATAGATCTTCTCAACACATTGTGTCTTCATCCTAATACATCATATCTCCATTATAACCCACTACAGCTCCAACCCAACACGTTGTATCTCCACCACAGAACACTACAGCTCCATCCCAACATAGTTCATATTCCCATGAAATACGTGGGGTCAGGAGTAGCTGTCCCAGCCACATTGTCCCTTTGTAGTAGGTGTCCCAGACTACAGGGAACATCCCTGCTGGGACATGTGGCCCCCACAGAGGATGACTGCAGACTTTGGGCATCACTGTTTCCTGGGACTCATGGATCAGATCTACCCAGGGGAAGGAAAATGACGTTTTTGCTGTGGAAAAGAGTAAGTAGCTGATGTTGAGATGAATTATTTCAAGGTCTGACCTGGATTTGTGCACAGCTCTGGAAGGCACAAAAGTAATATTTGTCTAACCAAGAAGCACGTTGAGCTGGCAGAGCCCTCAGCCACCTGTCAAGGTGTCGGGTGAGCAGGTTCCACCAGCATCCACCTTTCCACATGACTTTCCTCCTCACATTTTCCATCTTCCAATGAAATAAAAGTTATTCCTCTCCACTCAGCCTGTGTGAAATTCTGAGCACCCATTTTGGGGATGAATTGGGAAAGCTCTGCTGTGGGAGATCCATGGCCCCTGAGCCTCCCATGGGATCTGCTGGGAGATGTCTCCAGGCCTGTCCCTACAGCAGGGCTGGGTTGTGTGGCAGTGCATTGCCCTCTGCAGGGCACAGCAATCCTACAGCATCCCTGCACACTGTGCTATGCCTTCCCCTCCACCCACTAGGAAATATGGAATCACAGAACATCCCAAGTTGGAAAGGACCAAAGGACCCATAAGGATCTCCTGGCTCCACAAAGACCAAAAAGGCTTTTCCTCCTGGAGAGTACCAAAAGAGGCTTCATGGTGCCCTAGATCTGTCCACCCTGTGGGATATTTAGGAATTAAACCCTGTTCTACCTCCTGCACAGGACGACATACCCAGTGCTACAGGGATGATAGAGGATCAATGGGTCCTAATCCCAATCCAGTGCTCCCTTTCTGCTTGCAAAGAAACCTCAGTGGAACCCCTCACCCCGTGCATCCTGCTGCTCCTGGTCAGCTGGATTTGCAACCTTTTGCTTGGATGTGGAGCTGCCTGCAGCTTCAGGCCTCTCCCCCCTCGCAGGGTGGCTTAAGTTATGATTAAGAGCTAAATTACAGCCGGCCCTGTCCGAGAACCGCAAGGTTTGGAGAGGCAGCTATTAGAGGTGGTGAGTCCAACCCATACAACGTTTGGCAAAACGAAAGGATGGTGGGGGTCAGATGGCATAGGGGGGTTCTCACCATCACTGCCATCGTTAATTAAAAAAAAAAAGCAATCAGAATGCCAACACTGGGCACGAGGTCATTGCCAAGGAAGGTGCAGCGTTGTTACTCCATTACAAGGCTTTTTGACGTGTTCATTGCATCATTTTTAAGCACCTTGTTTTTGGGATGGAGGCGGCCTCGCTGGAGGCACAGATCCCTTCTCTCCCACTGACTTTGGATGGGTGATGAAGAGCCAAGGTGCTGGGTGCTGGGCATGGCAGCTTGCAGCCCAGGCAACGCTCCCCGCTCTCCTTGCACACTCTGCAAAGCCCCATGCCGATTTACTTCACAGCATTCTCTTTTACCCTGCTAAATGCCACTAGACCTTCAGATTAACCCACCCATTACAGGCCTTCCTTTGATGTCAATGGGGAATTTTTTTTTTACCTTTTTTTTTTTTTTTTTTTTTGATGGCAAAAGGGGATTTTTCCCCCCTGGTGTAATTATTCCCATTTTTTTTTCTTTCCCTTTTTAGGAACCAAAAGAATCCTGCCAGATGCATGGCTTGTGGAGGCAGCTCCCACATGAGGTATTTATATATTTATATGTATATGATGGGAACGTGGTATTGAGAGTCCTGAAGTTTCAGTCTGAAGATAAGGGGAATTTCCCATTTCCTATTTCTTTCAGTGGAAATCGCCCAGGAAGAGCCTGCAGCAAGACTTGGACCAAAAGCTTTGAGATACAGCACTAAAATGGAGTTCCAGTAGCTGGCACCCCTATAAAACCAAACACAGGGGTCACATCCACTATTTAATACTAACACTGAGCAAGTTTTTGTATTCGGGATGATTCCTAAAAGCAGATTCACTCCAGCCCTGGATTCATTTCCAGCAGTAATGGAACAGAGACATTTACCTCTTTGAACATTCTGGGCTATTAAACATGAGTTAACCCAAGGGCAGTGCATTGCTTTGAAAGGTGTGCACCGCTGTGAGGTCGATTCCAGCTCAGATCCTTGATCCCATGCTGTTTTTTCTCATCCAGTTTTCCAAAAATAAAAAAAAAGAACAACCCACCCTTTTGTGCCCTTCGTGTTTGCAACAATTGTTTAAATTTTCACGTGAGCTTTGGGAAGTGGAAAAGCTCTGTGAGCAGCGCATGAACCTCCTTTCTGAAGTGGAAAGAAGCACCTCGTAATCCAGCACAGCACAACTAAACGGCATACAGCTCCCAGGTCCCAAAAGTGCCCAGTCCTTATCTCGGTACCCAAAGATGGGATGTCACAAGTCCTTGCAGTTGCAATTCTGCTTCCCAGAAAGCTTTCACCCAGCCCTGCAGCTCCATCCTTGCCTGCAATGTGCTCCACAGACATCTCAATGTGTGCACCTCCCCACAGAACCCAACCATAGACCTCATGGGGTGACCCCATTCTCAGGGAAGTCCGAGAACCCCTTGTCTTCACACTGCCCTCATGCACTCTGGGACTGCTGTAGGATATATCTTTGGCTGCTAACTGCCATCCATGCAAACAAAACAAAACAGAACATGAGAATCAGTGCAATAAAATCATTGAATGCCTTGGCTTGGAAGGGAATTTAAAGCCCATCCAGTCACAGCCCCCAGCACAGGCTGGCTGCCCCCCACCAGATCAAGCTGCCCATGGCCCCATCCACAACTTCTCTGGGCAGTGTTCCCATGTCTCAGCAACCTCCGAGCAAAGAATTTCCTCCTAATATATAACCACAATGGCTCAACAGTGACACCCAGCATTACTCTTTCTGGTAGGTCTGGAACAAGATGCTCAGGGACGGAATCACTGAATGATGTTCAGGAAGGTGATGATTGTGGGTGATTTTAAGGCAGCTTTCTGTGATGGCTAACAAACACGTTTCTTCAGCTTTTCAATCAGCATTCATGACTTCGTAGGAAAAAGAGAATACAACTGCAGAGTTCTTTCGTGAAAATTTTATTACAGAGTCTAATAATTCAGCAGCAAAATAGTGTTCCTACTAATAATTAATTGCACAGAAAGCAAAGGCTTCTATTCCAGTGTAACAAAGGGCTCTCCTGGGAATGGAAAATGAGCCCTGGGGGTATCATCCGGCCACGTGGAGCTCAGGGCTGTCCACGGACACCCTGCAGTGCTGGGGAGGGCAGACCACCACCCCGTTTCCTCCAGTGTTGCTCCACGGCTGTGATACGGTCCCGCAGCACTTGTGCCCAATCCTCATCCCTCTGCAGGGCAGTGGATCGGGTCTCCATCGTTGTTAGGGCAGTGATTTCGGGAGGGATTTGGGGAACCAGACCAGCTCGCAGCACAGCATCTGGAAATTTGGCAGCAGAGGCTGGAGCCAAGCAACACCGGGGTGTGCTGAAAAGGAAAATAAAAAAGCAAGAAATCTCTTGATGTGAACCCCGAGCAGTAGGAAGAGAAGCAAGTGGGAAAGTGATGCTTGTCACACCCGACCAACATGCCTGTCCCCATTCAGGTTCTTACCCACTGGCACAGCTGTCCAGATGTGAGTAATGATAGTGAGCAGCCACGGCTGAGTGGGGGCACAGCAGGTAGTGGTTCTCCTCCCAGCAGCGCTGCATGGCTCGCAAGATGTCCTCATCAGATGCTGAGCATGAGCGCAGGGTCTCCGAGACCTGTAGGAAGGGAAACAGGTTTGCTCTGGGCATCATCACCTCACACATTCCCTTCGATGGAGGTGATGCCATGGGCACACAGCAAAGCAAAACCAGGAAGGCTGGAAACAGCAACTGAGGTGGGAGTTCCCTCCACATCATGAAGAGAGAGTGTCTGCTGCAGCTGGAGGAAGCTGCTGCTGGAAATGTACCCTTCCCTCCATCTCGTACTAACAGACTTTTACATTATCTTGTCTATATTTTGCATCTTTATCTTAGTAATGTGAGGATTTTTTTCTGCCATGCAAGCAGGCCCAGGCACTGCACAGAGGATGCTCGTTTGGGACAGCACACATTGGGTGGGATGAGGTAGAACTCTGCATCTCACCCTAAGAGATTCACAACTCAAACATTCACTTTTCTCTTATATTTCACTCTGCTTTGTACTCATGGTCCCATTCACTGCAACATGAAGGCCAAATGACAGTAGTGGACTCCAGATCTACTCCCCAACACCATACTCAATTCGTACCAGCACCCACTGCTCAGTCCACCCTGGCCTGCCTCCATGCACAGCAAATGCAGGCACTGGAGTGGCCAAGAAGGGGTGATTTCATCTCCTACCTAAAAAAATGTAGGTGTTTTTAATTAGTTTTATACAGTAGAGATTTCTTTTCCAAGATAAAATTTAAAGGCTTTTCTTTTTTTAACATCTCCATGCACATGCACTGATCTAAAGCTCCTCTTAGAGTTTAGTTCGGAATGTCTCCAAAAGATGTGATTTTTTTATTATTATTCTGAAAATGAGTCAGAACAAACTGGAAATAATAGATCTCCTTTCACACAGAGAAATGGGCATGAGGGACTGACCTTTCTGTGCAAATCCTCAGGCAGCTTCAGGCTTTTGGACACAGTGAATTGTTCCATCAGCGTTTTCATCAGGTGGCTGTCAGAGCCTGAGAGCAGCCAGAGGATCCTCTCCACGTTGTAAGGCTCCTGGGATGACAAGGCAACGTGTGAGCAGTGGAAATGAGAGCATCTGTCTCAGGATGAGAGCAGCTGTATGGATTCTATGACGTCTAATTTGGGGGTGAAGCCCTGGTGCACTTGGTGGTAGGCTTTGTGTCTTCTCCCTGCACACCTACATCCCCAAGCTCTCTCTTGGGGAACTCAATGTCCTTCAGACTCCTGACCTGTCTGACAGTGACCATCAGATTAAAACAACTTAATGAGGGGACAACTGATAAACAGACAGTGAGGCCACATCTGTAGAATCACCTTGAGGAAACCAAGCTAATAACATACTATGTATTTAAGAACCAGAAATATACAGCGGTTCACTGAATGCTGCGGATGCTGCTATGAATCACACAGCTCCCATGTTACTTAATGAGACACTCAGCTCCCTACAGGGCTGACCAATAATCTTTATAAACATATGAGGAACATATAGGGCCTGACTGGACTGCATGGTTATGTAGCAATCGGTGTTGCGACACTGCAGACAAACTCAAGACCAGAGTGAAGGGTCCCAAACAGATCTGACTGCTTACTCTCTCGTTCCCACATACTCAGAAGCACTGAGAAATGTTCAGCCAGGTGGTTTGACTGAGATACCTTGTAGGAACAGACAGGACAAGTGACACCAGATACAAAGTCCTCACCATGTCTCTAGGATTCTTGCTAGGTTACAGCTAAGTGCTGGCTTTGAGTGAGTTCTCTATACCTGACAGTGCCTATGACCTCTTGTCTCTCCCATCCTGTCCTACCTTGGCAAATCATCAGGAGTTACTCAGCCTTTGATGTCCTTATCTGGGTGGCTTAAAGCTCCATTCCTGTTCTACATCTTCCCACCATCATCTTCCACTGCCTTCAGCCTGTAATCTTCACTGTAGTATGGGTGTTGTCTGCCCTTTGCTTTAGGCTGTCCCCTGGTTTAGACTGTCCTGACCTGGGTGTCCTGAGAAACGACGTGTTAGCACGCTTGGACTTTGATGACCTGCTACCAGAGATGCCTCCAGCACCATCCTCCTGATGCCTCTTCTGCCTCCCATTCTGCTCTTCCCAATCCTGCAAGTTCCTCTTCCTCCTAAATCAATTTCAGCCTATACTTCCAACTGCAGATCGCTACCTAGCTTCAGTCAGTCTGGGCTGGGCCACCAGTGGGAGCACTGATCTTTCCATTATCTATCCCCATCGTCTGTTTTTGTCCCATGCTGCCAGAGCTGCCCACACCTGGGCCCAGTTTGGAGGATGCATCATGCTGAGAACTGGTCCCAAGGAAAGCTTCAGCCTGTGGACGTGAGCTAAGCCGTGCTGCCTGAATTCAGCCCAGAAAACAGATCTCCTGGCTGCTGACAGTCACAGCACACACAGTGATTCTCCTGAAACTGCTCTTCAAAAGGGTCATCCGCACTATAAACTCTGCTTCACCTTCATCTTTCCAGTTAGCCACTAACTGGAACGCTTCCCCTTCTCTAGCTCAATCTGCAAAACAGGCAACCAAAAGGGAGAGAGAGGCCCCACACATTCATGCCTTGGGAGGAAATTCAAGCTGCAGGCCACAGCAGCCCAGTGATGGGGGCACAATGACTTATTCTCTGCAAAACATGGTATTCCTCCAGGCTCCCATGTCCTCCCACTGTGTTTCAACAGCTTTTGGGAAGTTCTAGTAGCTTAAGGCCACGGTGATACAACACCAAGTATTTAAGACCTAGGTCACTTGTTTGGAAGCAGATCCAATCCCTGTGGATCACAGGGTAGCTATGAAAGAGTATTTGCTGCTATTATTTCCTGGTATTTGTCTCCAGGCACTTGCTTTCTGTCCCTCCATGACTTTTCATTTCTGATGCCTTTGCCTGCTGGGACTTGTTTTGCTCTGCACAAACTGCAGACGGCCATAGATGAGGCATTTCTTCTCCTTCTTCTACTCCACCTACTTCCCTTCTTCTCTCACTCTTGGTGGAGCCTTCCAGAAGTATCAACAGAAACCTTGGGACACGACAGGATTTATACTTCTCTAAGAGTCACGGAGGCTTTGAGAAAATGGTTCTTTCCTTCCAAGCCCACACACTGCAAATCCCCAGAAGTCCACCATTTAGCAACAGACATGACCAAGTCAAGCCTTGAAAAGTAAGGGAGAAGGTGGTGTTTGATCTATCTCAGCCTGCAGCATAAACGCTCAGTGTGACTCACACCTCCCAGGGCATCATTAAGAGGCATTCCCAGTGGCAGAATTATTGTCTTATAAACCAGGTATAGCAAAGTACAGGGGAAAAAAAAATACATCTAAAAATAAGCGTGTTCATTATCTTCCTTTTGTTCCAATTCATTATCTACCTGAATATCCATGGCTGATGCTAACGTAGCCTTCACATGATCCGAGAGTGAGAAATCTCCATCTTTAACAGTCCTGTGAATGATGTCGTTGCTGTTAACTGCAGCAACCAGCTGAATTGGAAGACCCATTTTCTGGGCAATACAGCCAGCTAGAAAAATAGAAAGTGAAAAAAAAAATACATGCATACTTCACAAAGAAACATTAAAAGCAGATTTGACAATGTGCCTGTGTAAATTGATAGAGCAGCTAAGTTCAGAAGTGAGCACGAATGGCAATCCCTAATAAACCCCCAGATAGCTATCTTAAATACCTTGGTAGAGCCCCATATTACAAAACCTTAGGACACAATGCATCTTCTGGCAGACCAGCCCAACAGACATCTCCAGATTTGAAGATGGATAGGCAGGAGACTGAGAGGTCACAGAGGTGCTACTCAAGCAAGAGAGATGAAGTTCTGGGGCTCCTGCAGATTATTAATACTTCCTCAGATGGGTGCATTAAATCCTTTTCCTAGTACTATTGTGTGTCCAGTTCAGGATGGAGGCAATCAAGGACTCACACTGAAAGGGACAGATGAGGCAATTAGGAGTGGTTCTCTTGACAGCACACTATCTAAATCACATAACACAAGGGAGAACTTCACACCCCTACTGAAGTCTTACTTGGGAAGTGGGAGCCACAATGTTTTCCCTCTTTTCTGGATCAAACACATTCTGTCCTTTTCCAATGTGTTCACCATCAAGATAGCTACAGTCATCATTAAAGGGTGGTTTCAGGTTTGACACTTGAATGAGTAATAATAACCAGACATGAGTAATAAAATATAAGTGGTTCTGAAGAAATCCTACCAGAGTGTGGGTGTTTTAATAAATAGCATTACCCAGCATTTGCAAAACATGTTCAGTCCACAGGTCACAGAGCACTCTCTCTCTTCCCTAACTCATCTTTTTTTTTTCCCCTTCACCTGTGATATTTCCTCCTCCTCCTGTTGGCACAACAATTTCCACCACTGGCAGTGGGGTGCTATCCAGGGTCGGTGCACACTGAAAGTAAGCGTAGAAGTAGTGTGCAATCTGCACCATAATCCTCGACCAATTGATCGAATTCAAGCTCATCAGGTTGTTCCTTCTGACAAAATCCACATCAGCAAACAGTTCCTTGATAGGCTCATCGATTTCATCGCTGTTCCCATGAACTGTCAGAAAGAGAAAAGAGTAGATCCACAGATATCAGTGCATCAGGCACGAAGTACTTCTGCTCAGAAATAGGGCCAGACTCAACTCTAGGGTTTGCTGCATCCAGGAGCGTCCTGAGCTGTCTGTCTGTCTTGGGGGCTGTATGAGTTGGGGTTACTTAAACCATGAAAGTGAGGGGGAAAAGGGTTGGGGTCACCCCTTGATCCTTTTAGTTCCAAGAAATAGTGTTCAATTCAGTGCAGGTTGAATGCGGACAGGTCTAACGTGAAGCCAGGAGAAGAGAAAGCCTTAAACCACTCAGTCATCAAACTGGGGACATGTGCTAAAAGCTCCTCCATAGCAAGACTGTGATGGAAATAACCCAGCCAGCTGCAGCTGCAAAAACAGCAGCCCCTGGAGACATTCAGGGTCACAGTTTCAACACAGCAGGGCCACAACATGGACAGTCCAACAATAATGCCAACCATCAAAGACGTGGACATTGTCTTCAATGACGGTGGTCATCTGAAGTTCCTGTATGTGGGTGCACAGCCCTTTGGGAAGCAGAACAATGATGTCCACATTCTTCTGCCCTCTCACGCTCTCAATTGCTGAGCTCCCCGTGTCCCCTGAAGTCCCTGTTTCAAAGCAGTGAAGAAAGAAGAAATGTTGACATTCCAGTCAAAACCACATCACCACACTTTAAGGAAAAGATGTGGAGATGCTCCACGAGATATTTTTGGTTAGAGGAACCTTCCTGGCATTGACCAGATCCCTCACCAGCCAACCATGAGGCAATACCATCCCAGAGCATCTGGGCTGCAGGATGATGGCTCCCAAGGTAAAGACCTGCCCAGCAGCTTTACCCCCTCCAAAGATAAATACTCACCCACCAGAACAGTGACATGCTTCTGCTTTTTCTCCAAGAAATACTGCAAAAACTGCCCAGTGCAGGACAAGGACAGATCCTTGAAAGCGTAAGTAACCCCATGCCAGAGCTCCAAAACATTCAGCCCATCCTTCAGCCTGGACAGATGGACAACATCCTTGTGTCTGAACTTGCTGAAGGCCCTGTCAATCAGGTCTAGAAGAAAAACAGTTAGAGGCACTGTCACAATAAATAGAGGACAACAGATCTCATCCGTGGATGCCTGCATCTGTGCTCTGCATGCTCCTGGGAAGCAAAGCCAAAGTTACCACTGCTGGAAAGGTGATATACCCCAGTTGTTCTTAGCTATTGGGAGGAAACCAGCCAAGCTCCATTGCCTTCAATAGCTCTACTATGAAGAACTCTAGAGGAAACCTGACACAATCAAAGCAAACTGTTAAAACACAAAATAAAGGAAACCCAAACTTCTATCATTAGCATGCAGATGCGACAGAGGTTGTAGCTGCCCTCTGGTGGAAAGGATGGTTTAGAAACACTGCAAATGGAATCACAGAGAGCACGGAGTAGCTGAAAGCCATTGGCAGGAAGGTCAGGTCTGGCTCTAGCACTGCACTCCCCCAGCACTCAGCAGGGCCACAGCACGAGCAGTTGCTATTGCAGTCACCACAGCCCCCACACTCATGCAGGGTACACGTTTTCCACAAGGTAATAAGCCCCAGCAAGGCGACATAGGAGAAAAGGGCAGAGAAAAGATCAGGCAATAGTGCAGCACGCTCCATCTTCTGGGTGCTGTGAAGACGATGAAGCTAAGGCAACACCCAAACACCCCCAAAATCCTCACAGGCATCTCTGTGAGCAGCTCCCACTTGAGGCTCACCAGCAAGCACGCTACGAGGGATCAGCTCAGGCTTGACAAAGAGGAAACATATCTCTTTCACCAGCTCAGGGTAGGAGAGGTGGCTCCACTGCTGCAGCGTGGCTCTGTCCAGCAAGGGGATGCAGCTGGGCATGAAGAGCCCACCATCAGCTGCATAGCCAGAGAAGAGGGCTCCCTCGAAGTCCACGGCCCCCGTGCCTCCCCGTGTGCTGATGTACTCCATCCGTGCTGGGTGGGCACTGCGGTCACTGTCAAAGTCATGAATTATCTGCCCTGGGAGCGCTCAAGCTGACCCTAAAATATTTCCCATGTAGACACACAGGGCTGGAGGATGGCGTTGGATGGGGTTTTGTGAGCAACCAGGCTTGCATCAAGGTGGCTGGTTGGGATATGAGGAGCTCTCATCCAGCTCTGCCTGTGCCCTTCTCACCCTGCCCTGGACATGTCTCCGCTAGTCAGAGTCACTGTGCAGGCACCTGGGGGCTGGGTGTGAAAGCTGGAGCTTTAAGATAAAATAATTTAATGAATATATGTTTTTGTTTGTTTGTTTAAAAAAAAAAAAAGGAAATGGGAAAGGAGGCAGTCAGGGGTGAGAAGAGTGGGGAGAAAAGTGGGAGAGAAAAAGGGAGGAAAAGGAGGGGGAAGGGGAGGAAAGGGGTAAGGGAAATGGGTAAGGGAAAGGGGTAAAGAAAAGGGAAGGAAAAGGGCAGAAATGGGAGGAAAAGGAGGGGAAAGGGGAGGAAAGAGGGGAAAAGGGAGGGAAGAGGGAGAAGTGGGGGGAAGAGGAGGAAAGGGGATGAAAGGAGGTAAAGAAAAGGAAGGGAAAGGGCAGAAACGGGGAGGGGGGGTGAAGGAGGAGAAAGGAGGGTAAAAAGGGGGGGAAGGGGGAGGAAAAAAGGGGAAAAGGAAAGAAGGGGGAAAGGAAAGAAGGGGGAAAGGAAAGAAGGGGAAAAGGAAAGAAGGGGGAAAGGAAAGAAGGGGGAAAGGAAAGAAGGGGGAAAGGAAAGAAGGGGGAAAGGAAAGAAGGGGAAAAGGAAAGAAGGGGAAAAGGAAAGAAGGGGGAAAGGAAAGGGGGAAAGGGAGAAGACGAGAAGACTGCGTTTCTAGAGCAGCCTGTATTTTTTATTTTTGAAGGGAGTGAAACTAAGGACAGGCTTTAACTCAAAGCGTGACCAACACAGCAAACCTCCATGATCTTTTGGTTTTGTTTTTTCTGTTCTGCGGGGGGAGGGGCGAATCCTGCCGGCCTCCCTTAGCCCCGGCACCTTACTCGCTACTCTTTTCCTCCCGCAACCTTTTCCCACCGTCCCCTCCTTCCAAAGGCAGCTCGGCCCTTCCCCGCCCCGTCCCCGCTCCCTCTCCCCGGACTCGCGTGGCTCCGCTCGGCCCCGCTGCCCTCCCCACCTCCGTGCTGCAGATCCGGGCCTTCCCGAGCCCCGAGTGCCCGCCCCGAGCTGCGGGGGGAGGGAGGAGGAGGAGGGAGCGGGGCTGGAGGAGGGATGGGCTCCGCATCCTCGTTGCGCCCGGAGCCCCGGGCACTGCAGGAGCGCCCGCAGCTCCGTCCCGTCCTGCGTGGACGTGGGCGCGTTCGTGGATGGGTGAGGGCTACATCTCTGGGCAGTCTGTTCCAGCGCTTAGATTCATAGATACACTAGGTTGGAAAGGACCTACAAGATCCTCTAGTCCAAGCATCCTCCGACCACCATCCCTACCCACCGAGCTGCTAAATCAAATCCCTTAGCACCTCATCTAAACGCTTCTTGAACAGCGCTTGATAGCCAGTGAAAAACAAAGGTCCATTCGCAGCAGGTTGGAATGAACAGAGCGAGGCTTTGCTCTTCAGGAGCAGCTCAGGCTTCAAAGAGTGGTGAAACCTCCCCAGGGCCATCCCCAGAGCTCCCCAGGGTCACCCCAGGACCTGACCTGGGGACGTGGGGCCACTCACCTCAGCTGGCCCCAACGTGCAGAGCCTGCGGTGCCGCAGGGTATAAGCAGGTGCTTTTGGTCCCGTGTGTTTTTAATTCCCTGTGTATTTTTGGAAAGGCGAATGAGCCTTTAATACGCCCTCAGGTTAGTTATGAATCCCTTGTTTACCAGCTCTGGAAGCTTCTTTTTCTCTCGTTGTGCTCCTCCAGCAGCTGACAGAAGGCAGGTCCAGAAAGATGGTGAAATCAGATAAATAAAGGACTAACGTGGTTTGCCTCCTCTACATTGATGTCTGCCTTCTCACAGAGCAGTCATTGGATTTGGGATTCGTGCAGAGGCAGAGCACATTTTGAGCAGGAGGAAGAAATCCACACCAACTTATAAATGACACTGTTCTGCTAATAGAAGCTAATTCTAGCAATACTCGTCGTCTTGACAAGATGCTGGGGCCCTGCAGAGTCACCCTGATGGGTCCTCACCTCATCCACCACCACCACAAGACCTTATTCCTCCAGGCGTTTCCTTTCCATGCCTGAATTATCAGCATGAGATTAATTAATGATGAGATTAACAGTCGGCTGCAGCAACAGATCAAGAGCTGGAAAATGACGCAGCCCGCTCATGCCAAGTGCCTCCACGTTTTTGGACTTGGACCCTGCCTCTCCTGGGCACTTCGTGGGTGCTCAGCTGCTCTTTGGACCCGACAGAAATCAGCTGTTTGCAAACACCAGCTAAAGCTGTTGTGACACTTCTCTCTCTCTTTTTTCTTGTCCTAACACTGCATCAGTTTCCCATCCCTCTGACGTGGATTTCCTCAGCCTCGCGTCCCACCCAAGGCTAAATAAATACATAAATAAAAAGCAGAAGGGCATATGCAGCAGGTAGAGGTGGTTTTTTTGGGTGCCTTTTCCATGCCTCCGGGGAAGCAGCTCCAGTCCTGGCAGAGCTGCGCACCACGGATGCATCACGAGATGGCAGCAAAGCCTCGCAGCCACGGAGGTGATGCTCAAATGCAGCCTTATGCTGGTTGCTCCCAGCCTCTCCCACCCCCCCATGGGGCCCTTCACCCTCACTGCACCCAGGCTGTGTGTGCTTCTGGCAGCAGAAAGAGACACCTCTCCAAAGGACTCTGTTTTAGAGCCGAGGAAGAGGTGGCACAGGAGATGTCCTGCAGCAGGAAGCCAGGTTATGGAGCTGGGTGGACGATACAGGGGCTCATCACAGTGGAAGGATGTCCTATGTCTTCACCCCATCTTCTCCCTGAAGGTTCTGGGGGTTTATCACCCCTCCATTCAGCACAGTTGTCTCTGGAGCTCATACCCAGGGCGAGCCTCAGAAAAGAACACATGGAAAGACTCCAACTCACAACCAGGTCCAGAAAGCGTTGAATTTATTCAATTCCACAATGGCACAACGCCCTGTGCAGAGTATGTCCCCCCGTCTCAGGAAATTCCACATGGGAAGTAAGGAGTTTTCAGGTAGAACCTGTAGGGCTCCGTCCAGAATCAAAATAATTCATTTCTGCTTTTCTCACCAATGCATGTGAGGTTTGGGATCCACGGCAGGAAGGGCAAGGGAGGCTGCAGGGAATGTCATAGAAGCTGCTCCTTTGCTGAGGTGGATTTGGCTCTTTCCCCCTTTTTCTAAATCTGATATAGGCTGTAGTTATCTCAGCTGACATGACAGAGGATTTCTCCACGTAACAACTTCTGTTCCAGCGCACAAATGTGCAAGCACACACTTTTCCACCCACACCCACGGTGGTTTCACAGTACAGTGAGCCGCCAGCGCGTCGGCCCTTTCACCACGGGTAGGTGTGGAACTTCCCTGCCACGAGGTGTTTTACAGCACGCTCAAGGACATCTGTGTTGTGGTTTGGGTCTTGTGATTCAAAGTGCAGGACCCAACTGTAACAGTAGAACAGGAAGGGAGTGTGAGGGGTTGTGCAATGGCCAGCCCCGTGGGGAGACACCGACAACGCTGTTTCCTAGAGAAGGTTGTGCAACCCAGTCCAACTCTGCCAAAGGTTACACCGAACTCGATGGCCAAGTTTTATCTCGAAATCTGCAGTCACGTAGGATTGGGGTTCTATCACTGCTCACCAGGCAAGAAGAGGAACGAGGATAAGGAAAACGCTGTGGCAGGTGCACTGCTACAGCACTTTATCAGCTTTCCCAGGTGATTTTGGGAAAGCTTCTCAGTCTCTGCGCACTTCATCGTGTATAAAGTGGGGGTACCTGTGCTTATGGAGCTGCTCTGAATACAGTAAATTCACTGGAGAGGTTGTGGATGCCCCAGCCCTAGGGGCATTCAAGGCAAAGCTGGATGTGGCTCTGGACAGCCTGGTCTGCTGGTTGGTGACCCTGCCCACAGCAGGAGGGTTGAAACCAGATGACTTTTGAAGTCCTTTTCAACCCAACCCAGTCCATCCTATGATTCTACGAATGTTGGACTTTGTCTGAAGCTCTGGACTTGCAGGCACCATGGTTATTTCCCATGCAGTGTATCGCTAGCCATGAGCCTGCTGAAACCACACAGAGCCTCACAGTAGTGCCATGCCTCGACCTCGTTTGTACATTCTTTTTGTGTCTTTGCTTTCCTCATTTGAAGAGCACTGTTTACTAGGGAAGCTCATGAGGGTTTCTTTGGACCTTACTTTTAAATATATGCTGTGATTACACATTTGGCTGAAGCCAAGACAGAAAAACAGGCCTTTGCCATTGTGCATTCACTCTGCAGCATGAAGATACAAGTGCAGATATCAGTGAGGATCACTCCACTTTGTGAGACTCCTTTAGATATCATGGGTGTGGGACACAGAGTGAACTGCTCTGACAAGGACATAAAAGTCATTTCAAGGATGGGAACATCGTTGTAGTGCACATAAAATCATAAAATCATAGAATAATCAAGATTGGAAATGATTTGTACGTCAGAACACACGTGCAAACAGCAGGTCACAGAGACAGAGGTTGCTCCTCCTGCCTGCACGGGCCTGAGAAGCTCTCTCTGACTAATTTGTGGTGAGCAAGCTTTAAGTGAGCCACTTTGCGTGATAAATCAGGATTGAGGAAAGCATGAGCCAGCTGGAGGGATGAGCATCATCTCCAAGTGACAACCAGGTGTCCCTCCAGGATGGAGTTCATCCGATCACCTGTAGGCACTCTGACACTGCCATTCTTTGCCTCCCAATATGCAATTCTCCAGTTGGTCAGATGAAGGTTTATCCACACTGTGTCCTAGGGGCTACTCCTGCACTCAGCTCCTACAGAGATATCTGCACTGCAAATGTGGTACGGAATGAAACGGAAACCATTTCCATTGCTTAAATGCTCACTGGCCCTTATATGGGGAGGCTCTTCCAGATCATCCTCCCTAATGGCTGATGACTCCATTTCTCTCTCAGTTTTCTCTTTCCACGTGCTGGTATAAACTATCTGCACAAGCAACAAGCATTATTTTCAGTCCGTGTCCCTTGACTCACTAAACTAAATGGTGGGATGAAGGACAGCCCCATCCCCAACAACAGTATTCTGCTCTTCTCTAAACTGCTACCCAAGTGATCATTGGCAAACAAAGTTAGGATAGGTTTCATGCTCTTCATGGAAGCCTTCACCTTGCTCTTGATGAAGAAATTCTGGGCCTTTGGATCAAAGGTCTGAAGAGGACATTGCTGATGACAAGGGCCAAGGGCTTCCTTCTCTTTACTTCAGCACTAATAGGAAGTTTTATCAAGCGGCAGTGCTTTGTACAAGCCATCACTTTCAGCAGTCTTATCGAGGCTCTGATATTGGCATATCTAATCTAAAACAATATGAATTGGCGCTTGCATGTCTATGGCTTGAAAGGTACAGCTTGGAGCCAGCCAGCCTGGTCCTGATTCCATTAGACCATCAAGACAATTAAAAAGAGAAAATGCTGGGAAAGATGCCACGTTTCATCTTAGTGCTGTCTCAGTAATGCAACCCAATGAAAACGCTGTGGATATGAAGACAGAGAGTTAATTGCAGCAGAAGCATCTTTTTCTGTCCTGTCCAAACTTTTGAAGCAATGAGGTGATAAAAGCCTGCAGCTGCTTCAAGGACAGATGCATAGATGATGAGACCAAGCTCTTTCTGGTTATGGCAGATGATACCAGACAACTGTACCCTGGGGTGCATCAGGTCCAGCACTGCCAGGAGACAGAAGGGACTGTCCTTATCTGCTCTCCCTGCTTCACCTCAAGCATTGTGCTCAAGTTTGGGCACCACGACATAAGAAGGACATAAAACTATTAGAGAGCATCCAAAGGAGAACTACAAAGATGGTGAAGGGTCTAGAGGGCAAGACATACAAGGAGTGGCTGACATCCTTTGATTTGTGCATTTTGGTTGTGATCTTGCTTTGCGCAAGAGGTTAAAACAGAGCCCTTCAGAGATCCCTCCCAAGTGATGTTTCTGTTGTTCATCACCTTGGGACACGGAGAATTTAGATACCTCCATGCCTAGGAGGAAGCTGAGAAGTTTTGCATATCTTTATCTTTGATTCAGATGAAGAAAGAGAAATGAGACACTTACATCCTTTCTTCAGACAAGTTTCTATGCATTATTTTCAAAGCAATTTGACTAAGTACCTGATGGCTTACCACAAGACATAGCTTCCTCAATAATACTTGAAAACGGTCCTTGCTTTTTCTCTTTCTCCAGACCAGATGCAAGTTCCAGGCTATGGATTAGGTTTTAATCACATGACTAACAGACTCAGCCTTGTGCTGATCAAGTGCTTTTCCATGTCTCTGGAAAATTAGAGATCTCGTGTTTTAAAATATCCCATATTCTGGTGGAGAGATGTACAAGTATTTTGAACTTTGCTATTGAGATTAAGTTTATCTCACCTGCCGTTTGCTTAGCAAGCCTGCCTAGGTAATAATTACCCTGGCCAAATTTAATTCTGTGAAGATTTCTTCTTCTTTTTTTAAGAATTTTAGTAGGGGACATAGAAGTACACAAGTCCAACAGAATGCTTGCAGACAAAATAAAGAGGCTTTATTTTTTATCATTGATATTTTTAAGTAAATTATAATAGTAAGTATCCATTGGTTGCATTTCCAGCCTTGACAGCAGTAATCCACAGTCTGCTTTTCTCCAACATGCTGAAGTTGGGAGCACATAGCCATCTTGCACCATACATTAAAGGAGGAGATGATACCTGCAGGAGACAGCTTACATTTGAAGTGGGGTGAATTCTCTTACAAGTTGCCCATTTCTGCCAACTACCATCAGAGTCCTGAGAAGTCACATTCTCCTTTTTTACGTCGGTGGGAGATGTCCAAACTACATGAGCTGTATGAATTCTCAGGTGGGCTTCTCACGTAATTCTGTTTAAGAATTAAAATCTGTGGTTTTCTAAGTAGCTCAACCATCCAGACTAGGCATCACAGTCATTTAAAATTCTGTGGGACAAAATCTGGTGGGGTTTCTAGATCCTTTCTCAAACTCAGATCCCATTTGCTGTTTCAGTCTTGGTGGTTGTGTTTCATTTCAAGTTGACGTGGGTCTTCCAGGGAAGGCATGGGCCTGGGACATCTGCAGTGGCTGAGTTGTCAAGCTTCTCTGGTGCCAGGGATAACATTAGATGCTCCTTAAAGCTCCTAAGATTGGGTTCATCTTCCCTATTATGAAATGTTTAGAAACACCCTGTTCACATAGGCTTCCTTTGAAGAAGCTGGGGAGGGATAAGCAGCTCTGGGATACTCCTCCTGATGTGTTTCTCATATTTCTCTCCTTCAGCTGATCTACAAATAAGCTCAGAGGCAGTCACTGCACTGCACATAGCTGGGGTTACCTGTGAAAGGTCCCTCTCCACTGACTTAGCGGATGCCCATTCACTCCAACTCACACATGGAAGTGAGGGAGAACTGGGCATCAGTGGGATGTGGCCAGATACAGCTAGTCCAGGAGTACATCTCTTTGAAAAGTGAAGGAAAACTGCAAGTCCAGGCTGCTGCAGTCAATGATAGTGGGTGGAAAAATGAGACTTGCAGAGCTGGAGGTTTCCCACAGTGATCACACCACAGTGCCTAAGGAGTGCTGGGCTCCAAAAGGAGTCAAACACAACAATATTTTGGTGTTTTTCCAAGCCTGAATATGTCTCTCCATTATGGAAATTGTGAGGACTTGAATTGGCTGGAAGAGCAGACATAGTTCCAGGGCATGAATGTATAGGAGGCGTATGAGTGGTTTCAGGTGGCCCAATGGAGGAGAACATTACCTGTCAGGAAGCAGGGAAATTCAGACCACCACTGTCCCCAGGAAGAAGACACTGGAAAGAATCTTTCTCTCCACACAGAGAGAAAAAGTGAAGAAAAAAAAGAAATGCAGTTACTAAGGTGACATTATTCCTGTTGGGAAGAGGGGATATAAAAGGGCAAAAAAAAGTGTTTGGAGAAAATGCTAAATCAACTCCCCATGAGCAATCTCTGAACCTACACCTCATGGATGTTTCACCCATTGCTCACCCACCAGCAGTGCTTTTTCTTCTCCTGCCTCTTCAGGTGGGTGCTGCCTGTACTAATCAACTCATCAACTGAGTTGGAATCCAGCCCTGGCAGTGCCACTCTCACATCTCCACAAAAACAGCCAAAGATGCTGTGAGAAGGCAGAATGAAGCAGTCACAAAGGGGAGAAGGCCTGTGGGTGAAAAGGGAGAAAAAAACTGATAACTTTGGGAGATGTCAACAGGGACAGAAGAGATGAGAGGAAGAAGCTGAGCCTGGGGAGTCTGATCCCACAGAATGAGCGTTGTGCAGCAAGCTGGGATGCTTGGGGACAGGGCTGGGATTGGAGCCCAAGCCCCTAGCCCAGGCTTGAAGGGAGGAACTGAGCTCAGTGAAGAGCTACTGCTGGCCTTGCTTCTGATACAGGATTTGAGAGAAATGCAGCTCCAGGGGCTGTTTTTCCTTCAGAATGTAAGTTATTGTGTCTCCTCTAGGGAAAGGGGAGGAAGGGTATTTTAGTATTGGCCCCTGGCAACAGCCTTGGTTGGTCGATCACTGATGGCACCAGCTCATCCATCCATATGAAAGCTCTTTCTGGAGGCAAGATCATAGTGAAGGAGTGTGAACTTCAGGCTGGGCTGCTACAATTTATATTTGAGTCCCATTTTTCCTTAGGGGACAATGATGGTTTTGTGACTGGTGCTTCATGTGGGTTACACAAAAACCACACTTACAAAGAACCACGGGGCATCTGCAGGAGAGAGCGAGTTAATCCCGACAGCACTCAGCATGTACAAAACAGAAACCCCATAGGTGCCAGTTCCAAGGGACATCATCAACCTTCACAACTTTCTCCTCTTCCAGATGTGCACATCTTGGATTAATTGTCTTGTTCCTTTGATAAACTTCTTGCATTTTTTTTTATGTTTGTTTATGGATGCCACGTTGCTGCCTCCATAAAACATGGGACTTTCTCTGCCCCTGCACTGTAAATCGAGGTCTGTATGTTGTAGAACAATTTATCACTGACCATTGCCCAGTTTTATGTTAATGTTTGAACATGGCAATAAAGGAATTACATCATTTTACCTCTGACCAACTTTAGGGCAAAAGGTCCTTATAAAACCAAGCTGTGCATACCAGCAAGGCATCTTCTCTTGTGTTGGGAGCACAGAGAGCCTTCCATCATGAGCTTCACTGGAAAATACGAGCTCCAGTCCCAGGAAAACTTTGAGCCTTTTATGAAAGCCCTCGGTGAGTGCCTGCATGCATTGTGTGCTGCTTTGCCTCAGCAGTTTCCGCTGATATTTGAAACAGCCCAACTGTGCTGATGTGCTGCTGATACAGTCGGAAAGCAATCTGTCAGATTTCCTATTTCTGTCTGCTACTCTGCAGTTGCCGTTTTCTAAATATGTGTGCATGGAGATATGAGCTCAAAATAGAAGGGAAAGCATCACTGTCACTGACGGCCTGAGGTCAGGAGATGCTGGGTGTAATTTTACAGCTTGCAGGAGGACAGTCCCAGCAATCCCTGCAGCCATGTGCCCGCAGGCTGGGTGCTGCAACATGTGCTAAGCCAGCGGGACCTGGCTAGCTTCAGGCAGTGGTAGATCTGCCCCATCAGGTTACGAGCAAGCGGGACACTGCTCACCACTGCACAGCACCAGATTCTGCCATTTATCAGAAAATTAGTCAGGTTGTCTAAAAGCTTAGTGATGTGGGTGGCTGGCTTGATTCCCACTGGGAATTCGGGAGGGGCTGTACAACCTCTGCATAGCTGTGTGCAGAAGGGCTCCAGCTGCCAGGTCAGCTTCATGGTTTGGGAGGAGACTTTAGTCACCTGGTTCTGAGGGACCCTGAATCTCATTAAAAAAAAAAGGTTTCCTCCTTCTTCTTTGATTTATTCCATTTTCTCTGCTTGCTTCTCAGTGAGGGAAGGAAAACCTCTTTCCCTCTGTTGCTTGGCCAGAGAGATAGCTGTTCTACCTCTAGACAACTTGCTTGAAGAAGGGAGAACTCTAGCTCCCACACAAAACACAGGAGGACATTATTATTCTTCCACCCTGTCAGGCCCTGGGGTCACTGGGGAACTGCCATCCTTGAGAGGCTCTTCCTCCAAGTTGTGTGTCCTCAGATGCCATTGCATTCATTAGGCAGCTGCAGTCCGCCCAGTGATGGCTCCAAGGTCCTCCTAACATCTCTTGTTTCTGTGCAGGGCTTCCTGATGATCAGATCCAGAAGGGCAAGGACATCAAAAGCATCTCAGAAATCGTGCAGAATGGGAATAAGTTCAAGATTACTGTGACTACTGGCTCCAAAGTAATCACCAGTGAGTTCACCATTGGGGAGGAGTGTGAGATGGAGATGCTGACGGGAGAGAAGGCCAAGGTGAGCTCTTCCCAAGCTGCGGGGGTTCGGTGACATTGCATCTCACAGATTCATAGATTCATGGATTTATTTGAGTTGGAAGGGACACTTACAGGTGTACAACTCCTCTGCAGTAAGCAGGGACATCTACAGCCAGATCAGGGTGCTCTGAGCCCTGTCCAGCCTGACCTTGATTGCCTCTAGGGATGAGGCAACCACCACATCTCTGGGCAGCCTGTTCCATCCCCCTGCACGTGGGCTAAAGGGAATGAGCACATCAAGGGCATTAAATCTAACACTGGGGCGAGAGCTGGGTAATTCCCCAGCCCAGTTCTACTTCTTGCAGTTTGCATGTGTGATTTAATACAATGGGAAAAGTCTAAATGCTGAAACCAAGCCTGTAGTTGTGACACTCACTGCCCTGCTCCTTGCAGGCCCTCAGCAAGCCTCTTAAAAATAAATGTCTGAAAGTGCTAGTGCATTGCTGTGTGACCTTCTGACAAACTCAGAGCCTGGCTCTCAGAGGTTTCCGCCTCCTCTCTGCTTCTACAAGGCTCTCTACAACGTCCCCTCTCAGAATCCCTGCAGATGAAGCTCTGCATTTCTAAAGCTATTTTATTGGAAATATTGGAAGCTTAGCGTTTTAATAGCCAGCTTGGAAAAGGAGGATAGAGAGGCTTTGGTAAATCCTTCTGACCACAAAAAGTCTGAAAGATTTAAAGTGAAAAAAAAGGTCTAGTTTGTCATGTTGCAAAACAAAACATACCCTCCTTTCGTTTTGTTGACTTAAAGGTAGCACAAGAAATTCAGCCAATGAATCATAAAGCAATAAACCTGTCCTTTTAAGTCCCAGAGGCTGTTAACTTGCCTGCCAGGCTTTTTCACTGCTGCTGTTTACAATGGGTGAGATGACTTGGCAAGGTGAGGATTTATGTCTCTGGAAACTTGTTCAATTCCAGTTCCTGGACAATACTTTCCAAAGATTCATGAAATGTCAAGATGGCACCACTGGCAAATATTGAATCTCAGCTCTACGCTGGGAGAAGCTGATACTGCAGGGATTTTTGAAAGCAGGAGGAATGATCACGAAAGTAATGCCAATGTGAGCTGGGCTCTGAGAGCAGTACTTGCCTTGTGTGGCTTCCAGCATCCTTGAGAACCCTTGAACAGAAATCAGGGTCTATGAAAAGAGTTCTGCCTTCCATAAAACAGCAGCTTGAGGGCAGATGAATGTGTCATGCAGATGGACAAACAGACAAACAGAAATGGGTTTTGCTGTGTTATTACTCCGAGTAAATTCAACAATCAATCAAGGCTGCCCTGAGGGTGTCAGTGCTGTCTGAAGCTTTTATAGATACGTAGTTCCTGGGGGGCAGGAACTCAACAGACACAGCCATTCAGCTGACACCTTTACAGCAAAATTGCATCTCTTTCACAGAGGCTGGCAGAGTGCAAAGTAAACACCTGTACTCTTGCTGTGTTGTAGTCATCACCAGCACAACAATCCTTCCCTCTCTTGGGAAAGCCAAAATCGCCAGGGAGCAGCTTGCTGCACACAGCTTTCACAGGAGGCAGGAGCAGCTCAGTGCAGAAGGGGACGGATGAAATGCAGTGCTAACATGAATGCCTTCATCTCTTCCCTTCGGACAGTGTGTTGTTAACATGGAAGGTAACAACAAATTGGTTGCTAACTTGAAGGGGCTGAAGTCTGTGACCGAACTCAACGGAGACACCATCACTCATGTAAGTGGAGAAGAGAAGGACAATGGCTAGATTAACAGTGCGGACAGCTGGCTTCAGGGGTTAGACAGGGGTCAGGCACTGCAAAGCCTCCAGTGATGCTGGGGACCTTTAACAGGTGCTGGAGATGAGTGCATGCTTGGACTCAGGCCCTGTAGACAAAGCTGATCAGTTGGCTGGGCAATGAAGGCTTTATTTTTGAAGCTGTTTGCCCTTTGAGATCCTACTAGGCACTGGTGATAAAAGTTACATGTAATGAGGGCATATTTTCAGCCAGATTTATAGGTTTAGGGTGGGGCCTGGCGCCTGTAAAGAGATGTGCAATACGCTGATTCCAGTCAATGTCAGATTACCTATGTTGGGGTAGTCATGAATATATCCAAAACTTTAGTAATTTGATTTATAGATGATTAGATTGGAGATCAGACCTGTGTTGATTTGCAAGACCAGGTCCTTTCCAAGCAGGTTTTGGAGCCAAGTGCAATGCAAAGCTAACAATTCCCATTGTTTTTCAGACAATGACCATGGGAGACCTCACCTACAAGAGAATTAGCAAGAGAATCTAGAGACCCTGCACACACTCATCATTTTACTGTGTAAAATGTGTCCATTAAAGTAAAATTTGTATTATAACATCTTCATAATAAACCTCTTTGCTGTTGCTATAAAGAGATGTAAGCCTCCAAAAACACAAAAAAACCTGGAAAGAAGCTGGGCAGCAGGCTGAGCCAAGCCATTGTGAGACTGTCTGTGTTGCTTTCTTGTCAGCACAGATGATCTCTCACAGATGCTCTGCCAGCCCCACTCTGAGAGACAGGCAACACCATCCTTCTTGGGATGTACCTGTGGGCTGTACGCTCACAGCTGGGTGGATGGAAAAGTACTGTGCCAGGACCAGAGAAAGGGTTCTGTCCCCTTTCCTTAAAGACTTGGCCAAAGTGACATCAAGGTGATTGGAGGGGTCAAAGGATGGGGTGGTTGAGGATGACAGATGTTGAAAATTCTGCCTTGAGGCAGAGATCAGCACTGGAGGAGTTCAGGCATCCCAGCAGCCATTCCTATGCTCACTCTTTCACAAGAGGACCCAGCCCTACAAGCTCCAGCCACCCCATCACCAACTCCTCCCCACCCTTTCCAGCCAGCTGAAGGGCACCAGACAGCCTTTAGGCGTTCACTTTTGACACAAACTGTGCCTGATAAATTGGGTTACTGGAAATTTCATCTGGGATGAAATAACAGGTTTCCTCTGCTGGCAGGAAGTCAGCACTTGTTGTTCACAGGGTAGACATAGGAGCACCACAGTCAACCCCAATGCTTGGTGCTGAAATAAGGAGAAAGGAAAATCTCCCTTCTTAGCTGCATTCTCCAGGCTCTATACTTGAAAGCTGATTATGAATCTTTGATGGGAAAGGAGTGTCTTTTTAGTGTGATATACCTACCTAGGATGATATTCTCACAACCATTTAAATGATAAGGATGTTAGGAAAACGCTACCTGTGCCTCCTCCCCTCCTTCTACAATCCTAACATGTGCTGCTACAGGTTGGCATTGGTCTTCATGCTGGAAACTGAACCAATGGAGGTCATATAGGTGCCTCCTTGAAAAGAGGAAGGATCTAGCTCAACATCTCCTGAAGAACAGAAGTTTGTCTCTAGCAAACTCATCTTAGATCTGTAGGGCCATCAGCAAAATCACTGAGAAATGGCAAGAGGAAGAGGCCTGGTTTTGTTTTCTTGCTGTTCTTACTATTCTGATGAGGAGCAGGTAGAGGATTTTTGAATGAACAGTCCTTTTTTGTGTCTTCATTGTCAGTGAAGATCTGGAGCAAATCATTTGGATTTGTAGATGTAGACAGCAAAGATTGTTTTGTTATTTGGAAATCCATCCATTGCCATTAGACTTTTTCTTATCTCAGTCTGCTGCCCACTGGCAGCCAATCCATTGACTATCCTCTTAGGCTCAGTGCAAAATTAATTAAGCACCTGTCTAAGATAAAGAATGGGTATGGATAAGCATCAGAGCCCCCAGCTGTGAGCAAAGGGGGTTGCCCCTCTGGGGGAACTGTCCATTTTATTTATCTATTGCAGTCCACACAGCCACTGCACCACACTAGTGCGACTGGCATCTGGAATGGACTTATCTCAAGTCCACCTGCTGCCACCACTGTGGACACGGTGTGATTTTTAACAAACTAACTTCTCTTAATTAATTTATCTTTAGATAGGAACCCCATTTAGGCACCAAGTCACTGTGGCCAAAGTCCACACTGAGAGATATTGCACCCACATCAGCTGCAGAAACACTGTTCGTCAGTTTTTCATCAGAAAAAGATCACTTTACACAAAATTCCAGCTGCATTTTTTAGTTGCTTTGCTCTCGATGCCCACAGGCATACAAGACTCTTCTTGGAACCAGCTCCCCACTTATACGGTCTATTGGTCAACCACACATAAATATCACTGGCAATAAGTGATGTCATCACAAGGAAATTAGGAAAGCACCAATTGAAAATTTAACTGAGGACTGCAGGACTTGCCCAGAGAGAAACTGGCTTTCAGTAAGAGTGTAAATAATTTTATAGCAGGTTTCTTGCTTTGATTTTTAATGCTTGTGGTAGAAAATGATGTTTTTGCCAAGAGCTCCTCTGCTGTGAGCTCTTGGGAGATTTTCAGGACTCTCTCCCAGCTGGTCCATGCTCTCAGACTGGTGGCACTGGGAACAATCCTTGGGGATGCATCACATTCATATATCACATTCCCCACGTCTGGAGGTGCCACAGGTGGTGCTGCCTAACAGGCATGACTTTGTGTCAAGCTCAACATTTATTCCTTCTTGTGGAAGAGGCTGGGTGGGGCCTCATTGCTGGGTTCAGGCATGACGTGAATCTTTTGGTTTTTGAGGGCAGCTTCCCTCATCTTGTAGTACATGAACTCATTCTGCTGGAACATGCGCAGCTCCATCTCCGTCTGGACACGCATGACCTGAGGGACACAACAGATTAAAGAGCTGTGACACAAAGCAAAGTGTCTCAAAGCAAGTGACACACTGCCCCAAAATGAGGACTGTCCGTCAGAGGTGTTCTGAGCCATGTAATGACTGATGCCTCTTGCTCCAGTTGTCCCAGCAGTAGAACCAAGGCTGACTGGACAGAGGTAGGTCTTATCCTGTGACATATATATGTGTGTGTAAAGAGGTGAACAGTCAACAGACAATTTTACTTCAGGCACACGACAGTCACTCTTCTGATGATATAAAGCTGCATTACAATTATAGCTCTGCTGTTAGAGGGAAGAAGACATCAATAAAGGATTTAATTTGGCATTGTGTAAGTTATTTTGGCTAATAAAGGAGAATACTATGAATCCAACAGGCCATATTCAATGAGTTAAAGGATAAAGAGATGATCAGTCCTCAGATGCAGTTATAAATAGTTCATCATGGCTCAACATGTGTAATTCTCCTGAGAACTGCAGCTCTTGACCTTAAGCTAGGAAATACAGCTATCTGTCACTTGAGAAAAAAATAAATTGCAGCCCAGAAGGACTAGGGAGTGGTAAATAAAGAAGAATGGTCATCAATATAATATGAAGAATATTGGTTGGTAAGCCAGGAACAAGTTCACCATGTGTAATTTGATACAGCCAAATTGGAATGCCATCCATCTGAGAGCAACGAAGTCGGGCTGTTTGAAGAGTTGGAGGCTCTGCCCTTGGGCTCAGTGGTTTCAAAAAAGATTCAGTGTCTCAATGGCTATTTGTTATGCATGTCCTGGAGCAGAATAAAAGCTGTTTTTCAGGGGTGAAAATTTCCCATAGGAAGGAATGTGCACTTCCCAGCAGACCAATATGACCTAGAGAAAATAATGGCACTAGGAAGAAGCAGCCATAACTTGATGTATCTCTCTTACAGGTGGGTTGTTCCTGCAGCTTGAATGTAACATCATCCAGGCAGATAACAGAGGGAAGAAGGGAGATCATGACACCTACCTCCAGGTCTTTGGTAATTGGGTGGGAAGGTCCGTGGGTTATCAGGAGAATGGCATAGGCTTTGCAGATCATGCTGTGCCCAACTTCAATGAGGCCAGCGTGCCAGTGGGTCACTCCTGCTCGCATCACAGCCATCCCCAGCTGTGCGTTGTTGGGATGGTATATTTTCCTGGAAAAGCGTTGAGTAATTTTAGTTCAGGAAAGGTCTCAATTCCCAAATGTTTCTCAATGATGTGACATGTTTTCCAAAGAGCACACTGTTTACTCGGTTGAAGATTCTATTGAATTTGTTGCCAGGAAATGTACAGCCTTGCTAGGGGCAGGAGGACACGAGTCACACAGGGACACAACTTGTTGTGAAAGAGAATGTACAACCTGCAGACAGTGTGAGCAGGACACCTGGTTGGGAATACCACCCAGATGTCACCAACTTTACAGATAGAATGAAGTGCCTAAGTTGAAAAGGCAACAATCGTCAACATCTCATTAGCTAAGGCCACATATTACTCAAGAGCAAAGGGATATCTTGACTGACAACTATTTGACACAGCTCCTCTTTTCACTGCAACTCATCTTTCCTGCAGGTTGCAGGGGAACAGACCAAGTGCTGCAGCGATGGCCTCTCTGTCCCTCACTCAGGCTTTGCTACTAGGGCAGCCCTGAGATGCTTCTGACCAAACCAAAGAGGCTAATGAAAGATGACCCAAACCACTTGGCATTTACAGTTGAGTAAATCAAGGCGTTTGAAAGCTTCTGTGCGTTTATAAAAGGATTCCTCTCTGTCTGGTGATCAGATCAAAATCTCAGAGCCAGCACTTTTGTCCTGATGGGAGCAGACTAAGAAAATAACTTCTGTAACACGTTGCCTAACACTGCATAACCACAGAGAACTGCTGTCAAAAACAGCACAGCCATACATGTAGCCGTCCACCATCCTCTTGGCATATTCAGCTGCTTCCTCAAACATCTGGAGGTAGGAGAGCACCTCAGAGGCAATGCTGAGGATCCTTAGGAGGTAGATGTTTGTGTCCCCCAGCACGGGCTCCTGTTTCTTCAGGCACTCACGGCACAGCTTCACAACCTACATCCAGAAAGCAGGGAGAATAGGGAGAATGTCAGAGCACCACCAGCCCTGAAGCTGCCACATCTGTGCCCTGTGTGACCCATACCAGTCCTAGAGGCCAAGTCAGGCTCTGTGAAGGTTGAGGAGATAGGATATGCTTTAATATGTCGAGAAACATCAGCCTAGCTAAATGATTGGTGCTCAGATCTTCTCTCCCAGGGTTACTTTCGTAAAGTAAGCAAGGCAGAAGTGATTATTTGCCTCCTGCCATCCACCCAATCTCCTACAAACTCCTACTATCCCTCTGGAGGTGGAGGTGTGAACTGTCCCATTCCCACTTGCTTGTCTGCTTCAGCTTTTGTGATCTGAGCTGCTAAGAGGGCAGAAAGCCCACAGAGACCTTCAGATTATGGAGACAGGTCTTTGTTTCACCCATAAATCTTTAACTTAGAGGGGACAAGACCTACTTCCCTTGGCACTGCATACACAACAAGAAAGCAAAAGCACAGGGACTCACTTCATGGTAAGATCCATCCAGGCGGGCCTTGTTGATCTTCTCCAGCATGTCCTTGGAGAACTGGATAACCTCCTTCACTGTCTCTGCAGAAGGCTGGGGACAAAGTTAGAAAAGCTGGAGAGAAATATCCACCACCTGACATCCAGGCACTATGCACATCCAAGCATGCCTGATGAAACACTAACCAGCCCCTAAGTAGCCACCTCCTCTTCCTCTATTTATTGCTGGAATTATTATGTCCAGTACCATCAATTATCTTCTCCTTTTCCAAGGTGTTCGAATTTGCATTTTGAAAGAATTCTAGCTATCACAAACTTCCTTTTGTTAAGTGGGAAATCTGAAATCAGGCCACAGCTGCCTGGTTCTGGAAGCTTGCAGGAAGAGCCTGACCAGGAGACACATGGCAAAGACAGAAAACAGACACGTGGCCAGCAGACAGAAAGCAGAGACCCAAAGATGCAACAAAGAACACAGAGATTTTTAGTGCAGGACAGCTCCACTGTCTTTTTGCCACTTGGTGGATTGGGCTTTCGAGGAGGCTGAGATTTCACTGGTTGAAAAAAGCTCTTGAAAATGTAGTATGGAAGGAAAAGCATTAGCTTTTCAGAGCTATATGCCCTGTACGTACTTGGTTATGTATGTGTTATGATTTATTGCTACGTACTATTAGGCTGAAGCTATCGCAGCTAGTCAGATTTTAGCAGCTGTTTGAGCAGCACACAGGGTGTCCTAATGGCAAGAGCAATGCTGTGTCACTGTGCTGTCTGAGTAAAGACTCCCAGAACAAGCACTTCAACAGCACTTCCACAGCAGCTTTATCTCATCAATTCCCATCCTTCATTTAGTAGACCCCCTAATCCTGCTGCCATTATAAACAATGGGAGCTCTGCTACTATTTGGAAGGGGTGATGGACCAGAGGTCGGAGCGGTTGTTGAGGATGTGATCTGTCCATCTCACGTTTATTCATAGAGCTTTTTCCACACAGCTGTGAGTGCTGCTGCTGTCAGGAGAGCGAGCCTGAATTCGGGGAATGTGATACAGCCGATGTGCTCTGCGGGTGAGGTCAGCCCGGATACTCATTGTCTGTGGATGGAGGGTATTTATAATAGCTGAAATCAGATCTCGTGTAAAGTTACCAGGGGGCTTCCTCTATGCCAGCACTTCAGATAGTGGAGCATATTTCCCCCCATGGTGCACACTGTAGAACATACAGAAGGTTCACAGTAAGGGGACGGTGTGATAGCAGGCAGTGAATGAGAGCTGAGATTTTTAACGCAGTCCACCTCAGGAGCAATTTGTAAATACTTCTGTAGGAACACAGATGAAAAGGCTTCTGGATCTGGGACAGCTACTGGGAGTTCTGGAAGCCAGGATTAGCTTTAAGATGAAGCTTGACTGTTTAGCAATGGATTATCTAGCAACACTGTTTGCAACATCTTCTCTTTTGTAGAGCTTACAGGAATAGAACCCTCCCTAAGCTAACACTGTCATGGAGGAAAAATATATTTAAGCAATTATATCCTAGGGCACAGGAACAAAAAAGCAGACCTGATTGCTATCAGCATGCTCCAAAAATAGGAGCTGCTGGCCGAGCAACACGCCCTAATGCTGACAGCAGGACACAGCCTTACATCCTTCTACTTGATGACTTGTCAGACCTCCCAGCAAAACACAGATGACTGAAAAATGAATGGTCCAACACACTAATTCTTCCCAGGAGGTCTGCCCAAGCAACTGCACAAAGAAATGTCAGGGCATAGAACAAATTCACTCTCACCAGCTCATACAAAGAAGGTCTGCTTCCCAGAGCCAACATGATGATATGCATCTTTAAAAACCATACAGCTTAGGTAGTGCCAGTTAGTCCTGTTCTCATGAACTATTATATACATATATATATAATGTCCGATATATATATATGCCCAATCTAAATGACTGCATTTTTCTCAGTTCTAGGCCTCATTTTCTAATATTTTATTATTCTGCCTGTTGCTGGACTGTTAGATAAGAGCTAAAGGCAACTTCTGTGGGCTTTTTAAAAGTGAAAACCTGTGTGTCTGTTGCATAAAAGGGATTAAACTGACTGTGGATGTTTGACTTGGTGTTGGGCTCAATAATGTTTGAGTCCTGGTTTCATTTGTTGTACTGGCACAGTTCAGACTGCCACAACCTGACTCTGGTGCTGCTGGATCTCCTCAGGCTGTGGAGGAGACACAGACAACTCTGTTTGAGGGCACCACAGGAACCATACCTTGTTGTCCCCTTCCTTCCCTGCCAGCATCAGGTCATCTTTGATCTTTTTCTTGCAATGCTCACAGGTGCAGTCAAAGTAATACTGCTTCTTCAGCTGCTTCTGTCGCTCCTCGCTCACATTGAGGAAGTCCACATAGGACACAGTCAGCTCATCCCCTGGGGAGATCTTGCTCAGTGCCCGCAGCTCAATCCTGGGTGCAAAGAAGACAAGATATGGACTCGGAGAAGCAAACACAGCCATAGAGACATCAGGGACAAATCCTTCTATCAGAGTCTTTGCACTAAAGGTACTGCTTCAGCAATGCAGAGATGTGCAGCAGTATGGTGAACTGAACAGTCACACCAGTTTGTCCTGCTCCCCTGCCAGTCCCTGGCTGGGATATGCTGAAAAGCAGAAAAGGTTCCATCCTGGGTGAACAGAGGGATGAACCCAGACATAAAATCTTAATACGTTGGAGAGAATCTCGCCACCGGAAAAACTCTACATCAGAAGTACACGATGAGACTTGCAAAATGCTGAGTATGAACTTTGGGTCTTTTTTAAGCTTGCATACTGCTTGTAGAGCTCTGGCTAGACTCCCAGACCTTGAGCTGGGCTGCTTTCAGTATCATTTTCACTCTGAAATGTTAAGATGTGCCCTCTGGGTGCAGGATAAGAGATGCCTGAACCCATTTCTTGCATCTCTACATAATGTCTTAGAAACAGTTGACCAGGAATAGTTTATTTTCTATATAGCCCATCTGAGCTGATGCCTAATGCCAATAACAAACACAAGAAAATCACCATTCTGTTACTAACCCAGAACCCTTGGCATGCTTGCACTGATGACAGGCCTTTGGAAAACCAGATTTTTGCACCTACCTTTATCTCAGGTCTTTCTCTAAGACATCTTAAATAACATGGCCACCCAAATTCCCTTGATGTTAACTCCAGCGAGCAAAATGTCTTAGTTCCTCTGGGCTAACCCTCCATCGTGGGGTCTGGATAAGCACCACAGCATGCTGCCTCCCTTAGGTCTCACCATAAAGCCAGGACGTTTGTATCAGGTCTACTCCGTGTTTTAGAAGAGGGCTCTGAACAGGCTTTAAGGTTCCTCCCAACCCAAACCATTCTGTGATTCCATGCCAAAGTGTCTCACCAAGACAGGAAGCTGATGATCTGAGAACTGGAGGCATGCTGGTAGCTAAAAGACCTCTGGGTGTTTCCACTTTGCTAAAGCTGCTGTTAAAACTACTCATTGAGGCTGGTCTTGACTTTCTCTAGGCATTAGATCATATCAACAGAATATTTCGTACTAAATTTATCACTGAACATGTCAGCACAATGAAGGGCAGCTATTGGACTTGTCAGAACCACAGGAAAACGCCAACCTGAGAAAGGTGCAACCAGCTACTCCAGAAGAAAGCACACAAAAAAGAGTAATTTCCATCAGAAAGGTTTAGACATAGAAATATTTCTCTTCACACTTAACAGGAACCTCATTAAAATGAGTCATGCAACCAAAGAAGCAAGCCTTTGACTTTTATGATGCCCCTGATAGCCCAAGTAGCATAGGTATATTTTAAGCAGTCATCCATGGTGACGAGGAGATTGATAACATTGCAAACAAGCCTGGACACACGTGGTATATTTTAAATCTACAGTTAAAGAGACACTGTCAGCTGATCACCTCACCGAGCTCATCCTGTGCTCTCTCCCTCCCCAGTGTCTGCCCCAAGGACCTTGAGAGACGTGCACAGAGAGCACTGGGGAGCTCAAAACTCAAATGGCCCAGAAACAGCATCTCTAATCAGTAACAGAACACAGCTGCCCAATTTTATGGTCCTATCTGTAATGCTCAGAGTCAGTGGTAAAGAAGTATTTCATCTCTTAATTCAGGAAATATCCTGGTTGTTTTTTTTTCTGTTTTCTTGGAAATAAAGTTTGAAACCAACAGTGTCCCTGTAACTGGGCTGCATATAACATACCAAGTATATGAGCTGAGGTAGAGAAGTTTTCTTTTTCTTTTTTTTTTTCATACTCCTTGGCAATTTCTCTAGCAAAAACGAATGCTTGGATCAGGTAACAGTGGCATCATAAAAAAGGTAAAACATTAATCAGGTACTATGATAAAAAAGGATGAAGCCTACATCTCACGGTGTTGCTATTGTAGTCAATGCATTCACAGGGCACTGTTTGCTGCAGAAGAAATGTGGACTATTTAGTATGTCAGTAACGCGACCATTTCTCATCTCATAGTACACAAGGTTTTATTTTGGGCTATGTAAGATTAGCAAGACCTTGTTCTGACTTTCATGCTCTTATTGCACTTAGGGGGGGAGAAATGAGAAGTGGAGGGGAAATACTGAAACAGGAAGCCACGGGAGAGGGCAGTAAGGAAGGAAGGGAATTTGCAGTCAGGGAGACAGCACTGCTATTGGTTTAATTTACTACAAAATGCAGTGTTAAGTGAGGTCTGGGTTTAGTGGGGCTTTACACAGGGGAGAAGTTCAGAAAACAGAAAGTGAAGTTGTCTGCAAACAGAGGGTTTCTGGAGCCCCTCAGTGCTGTTTGCAGCTGTGTCATTAATGGGGCATGAAGGGTACATGGCAAGGGGAAGGATAATGCTTTCAAGAGTGACCCACCTCATCTGTGTGTGGAACATTGATCTTACAGCCTCATGACTGAAAGACAAAACAGACATCTGCAGTTTACACCGGTACAAGCACAAGAAAAGAAACTGGGTGAACTGGGATCATCTTGACTGGGGGCACTGGTGATCCCGATGCCTGTCTTGTGTCGGTCAGCACAAAGGAACAAAGAGCTCTGCTGTCCCTGTACAACTACTGCAACCAAATCACCCATCACTGGCTCACAGTGGTTTCGGGGACAGCTGTCCTGGCACTGCGATTTTAAGAGTGCTGTCAGCCAGTGGATGAGTGAAATCCTCTGCTGACATTTTGCAGGGCTGCTTCTGTGCAGAGCAGAAACATCTCTCTGACATCAGTAGTCATGCTCTCCAAAATGCAGCTTGAAATGGAAATTAGACTGGGATATCAGCACCCGTGCTCTGTAATGAGTTCAGTGGGTGCTCAAGCCCAGCACTGTGCCTCAAGTGCTGATAAAGAGCTCAGTTCCTGCAACAGTAGCTGTTCTTATCTCCAGGTTTCCTAGAAAAGAAGCCTTGGTAATTTACCTGAGCAATTATCTAACATAAGCAGATGGTCGAAGTCTAAAGCCAGCAAGAGGATCCATGCAGGAAATTCATCAGGCTGCCACGCAAACAAAATGCCATTCCTCTACTTACCACACAAAAACTCAAGTCTGGGGGCTGCTACCCCTGCCAGCTACCTTCTGCAACACCCTGGCTGCTCAGAGAGGCTCCCCACCACCCCATATATGACCCAAGGCAACTGGCTATAGAGCCCAGGCTCCAGCTGGCTCTGGATCACAAAGGTAACCATCCTAAAGCACTTATCTTTTCTCTTTGCTCATTCCCCAGCTGCTTGATACTGGTATCATTTTAGCAGGTAAAACTAGCAGTGAGAACTGGAGTGCACAAGCAATGTGTTAGTTAAAGGAGGGGAGGCTGTGGGCTTACCTTAGGCTCAGCACTGAAGTTTGCTGAACATACGAATGTTTAAAATCTTAAGACCAAGCAGGAAACATTGATAAAACACCGTGGCTGTGGAGTTTTTGGCAAGCAGTTTCCCACAGTTAATGTTTTGCATACAATGCAGCTTGCTGGATCAGCAGCAGTTTAGATTCATCCCGATTTGGGAGGATGAGGTGGAAGGAGAGCATCCCTCCTGGCAGCTGCCCCAGCCACTGAGATCAGCTGCCTCCTCTACCTACTCTGCTGGGACTTCCCTGCAATCCCACTGTGCCTTTCAGCCTCCTCCCATCTCACATATCCTGCAGGATTTGGGTGGGAAATGGGAACACACAGCACATTAAGGCGTCCAGCACTCGCACGAGACTCAATTTGCAGATAACAATCACGTTTCTCATTAAGAACCCATTGCTAAAGAGTTTATCAGTAATTAACAGAGACTGCACACTCTCATAGACATGAGGGTTTGTGCTAGGGATGGCCATAAATGCATCAGTGATAGTGATACACAGCCAATGGCAAGCTTCAGTTATGAGAAACTCTTGGACTGTGGACTCAGTGTCATCTTTAATAATTCATTAACTGTAAGTGTTCCTCAACTGCTTATGAAGCCTCAGCTGAAGTTATCTTGGTAGTTCCTTGTCACTCTGTCTATTTTGAGTCTCATTTCAAAACTCACATGGGAAAATTGCTTGCTGGTTCACTGGATTTGAAGTCAAACCCTGCTGGAAAGCTCTGTGTATTTGGTACATCAGATAACAATTATTTATTATTATTATTTGTTAATAACAAGAGATAAAGCAGCTCTCCTTTAAAAAAGAAAACCCTAATTTTTGTTTCTGGACTAGAAAAGGAAATGAGAATGATTCGATTTTCTGGGGCAGGGGTCTGACACTCTGCAGTTAGCAGTCTGTTACGTGCATTGGCTGTTAGGACAGATCCTTGTGTGGCTGAGGAAAGCAACTCACTCACTTGCCATTGTTGAAGATGACAGTACAGTTGGGCCAGCAGTCGTGGTTGGCCTGGCAGAGGTTGGGGAAGATTCCCACACCAACAGCTTGCAGTCCTCTTTGGTCGCTGAGGGTAAAGGCATTGCAGTTGATCTAGTCCCAAAGCATAGGCAGGAAGAAGCATGAAAGGAGACAAAGCTGAACTCAGCTACATTCAGGATTTCTCAGCTGCTGATGATTCTTTAAGAAAGGTGCACCTTAACATCCCACTTCCAAACTTTCAGGAGAAAGGAGGTGTGCCTACAAGATTATTGTAGAAGGTTATTCTAGAAAAGATACAGGGGGAAGATGCACTGGTTGCTTGGATTGATGTCTCCATGTGCCCAGTGGATTTGCTCTGCTGGGATGCTGTGTGTCCTTGGGGGAAGCTGATGTCCCATGGGGTTCATGAAGCCTGAGAGGCACTGATCCTCAGCAGGGCTGGGGGCAGAGCTGCTCAGCCTCATAGAAATTCATACTCTGCACCACAAAGATTTGTAGTTAACATATTAGGAAAGGGTATTATGAAATACTGTCAGTATACTTTATCTACTATGTATATAGTATGAAATCCTCAACTCATTTTGTCTGAGCACCTGACACAGCCCACCGTTGGGCACCTGACATAGTCCACAGCATTAAACAGAAGCCCCCTTTGCTTTCTCACCCCTTTGACATACCACTCCAAATATGTGGGAGATGTACTGCACGCCAAACTGCTGGCTCTGGGCCGGCCAGAACTCCAGGAAGCTTTCCACATCGATACGAAGGTCCTTCTTCTCCTCCTCATCAAAGCTCTCCACGTGGTTTTGCAGGTCATCAATAGAGACCAGGCAGTTCTCCGACAGCCCACTGCCTTCTCTCTCTATCCGCCAGAGGATCCGGGCTGCCAGCCTGGCCAGGAGAAAGCCCAAAGTGCTAGCACCATGCACCAGCAGGCCCTGGTGCTTATCTACTCAGGCTCTTGCACTCCTCCACTCAGCACAAGAACAGAGAACAGTCTTTACATGACAAGTTCAGCATCAGTTGAAGAAGTCTTACAGAGCCCCAGCCCTGGACAGCTGCTTCCATTTCCATGGGGATTCCTATCGTTTTCTTACTATGGAGCCAGGACACGAATCAAAATCAATATATACTGGAGGAACCATGCTTTTCCCCACTGAAACTGCCCAAGGTGACTTCGTC
The DNA here is from genome assembly GCA_023055505.1 of Callipepla californica brunnescens. Lineage (NCBI taxonomy): Eukaryota > Metazoa > Chordata > Aves > Galliformes > Odontophoridae > Callipepla > Callipepla californica. The sequence continues at coordinate 38,618,484 of JALIRH010000005.1, read as the reverse complement.
TCACGTCATTCAGCTGCTGTAGGGTTTGAGTGTCTAGCACCAAACAAAAGCAGGAGCTCAGGGTTGCTTGTGGCCTTCCCCAAAGCAGTTCTCACCACCATGCATTCAATTCAGGACATCCAGCTGTCCCTCACCACCCCTGGGGATTCCCTATCCTCTCCCAACATTCCCTACCCTGGTGGTGAACCAGACAGCCAGGCTGTGGCCCAGTCCCTCAGAGCTCACTCTCACCTGATGTTCTCGGTGGGTGCCTTGCCATGCTTCTTGATGGCAGAGCACTCATTTTTGTGGTTCAGCCAGGCATCTCTCTGGCAGGTCCGGTCACAGTAGTAGGCAAACTTGCATTGGCCACAGCGATGGAGCCTCTCCTGCCGTTTGAAGCAGGTGTGGCAGACAACGTGTGTCAGGCTGGAAGGACAGAAAGACACATAGGCTCATGCCTCAGTCACAGAATCATAGAGTCATAGAATCATTAAGGTTGGAAAAGACTTAAGATCACCAAGTTCAATCCCAACTCATCCCCACTATACCCACTAACCCATGTCCCTCAGTGTCGTATCTACACAATCTTTGAACACCTCTAGGGACAGTGAACTACCACCTCCCTGGGCACCCTGTGCCAATGCATTACTACTGTTTCAGGGAAGAAATGTTTTCTAATAACAAACTTGAACCTCTCCTGGTGCTGCTTGAGGCCATTGACTCTCACCCTATCACTGTTACCTGGGAGAAGAGGCCAGCACCCACCTCACCACGACCTCTTTTTGGTAACTCTAGGGATCAATATGGTCTCCCCTGAGCCTCCTCTTCTCCACACTGGACCATCCCAGTTCCCTCAGCCGTTCCCCATAAGGCTTGTGCTCCAGACCCCTCACAGTTCCATTGCCTTTCTATGGACACACACATCTTTTCTTGCAGTGAAAGGCCCAAAATTAAACTAAACTGAGATGTAGTCTTAATAGTTCCACATGGAAGGGGACAATTACCTCCCTGCTCTGGCTGGCTACACTACTTCTGATGCAAACCAGTATGCCATTGGCCTTCTTGGCCACCTGGGCACACTGCTGGCTTGTTTTCAGCTGGCTGTCGACCAGCACGCCCAGATCCTTCTCATTTGCACAGCCTTCCAGTCGCTGGAGCATTGCATGCAATTGTCATGACCAAAGGGCAGGACCTGGCACGTGGTTTTTGTAAACCTCATACATCTGGCCTCAGCCCACTGATCCAGTGTAGGGCCTTCCTACTCTCAGGCAGATTGGCTCTTCCTCCAAACCTGGCGTCATCTGCAAACTTAATGAGGGTGATGGGTCAACCACATCAAGCAAAGGTCCTTTCAGCTTTCTGCCCATGGGCTCCTCCTTCACCTTAGACATCTTGGGAGGATGAATAAACATACCACCTAGCTTAACCCTATGCACTTGCCTGATGCTGTTGTTTCCCTATTTGGCTATGCCACAGAGACAAATATTTGTTTAAAGGAGGAAAGCAATAAAGCATTCCCCAGCTCTCAGCCCTCTTTTCTGCAACTTGTCTGCTCCTCCTTAGCACCAGCGCTGTTAATAGGATTTTCAGTCTGGTTTTGTTTTCTGTCTGGCCCATGCTGAGCAGAAAGTAGACGTCTAATGACTCTGTCACTCAGTAGAATAGGAACAACGCAAAGGCAGTGCCAGCCTGGGTGCTCCACCTGCTTTCAAAGTCTCCGAGTTTGGCTGAACTGAAACACCTCCAGAGGAGTTCTGCATAGGGCCTGACACAAAAGAAAAGGAGCATGGGCCACCACAGCACCTGACAGACATAGGAGAAAACGTGTGAGAGGGATGAACATGGATCTGTGTGACTCTAGCTGCTATCTCAAGCTTTATTTAGGCACAGGCGTACTGTGGGGATAAAAATGCACATCAGAAGTGCTCTGATAGTGAGTAGGCCAGAGATGTACCACAGTAAAGAGGACTGATGGATGGAGGTAGTTATATAGGAAAATCCTGTATTTGTGCTGCTTGAAACCAAGATATTATTTAGTGAATTAAAAAGCAAGCTTTGCTTGACACTTCTTTCTGCCACTGGATCTGAACTGTAGCCATATGGGTAGCACTGCACTTGGTATTGTGTTGGAAATGACATAAGAAAGGCAAGGAAACAGCCTCCTTCAAGGTAGATCTCCACATCATGAAGTCTTCTTTTCTGTCTTCTCCTCCCTCCGTCAGTCACAGCACTGTCTAGCACCAGGAGACACCAGACTGGGTGGCTTCAGGGCTCTTCTGGTCCCAGGGATTCCAGAAAGATGCTGAGGATGGATGAAGGGCTGAGGAACCCATTCAGCCAGTCCCAAGCACAGCTGCCCAGCATTGAATGGATTTTCAGCTGCCCCAGGGACAGGCAAGCAACACCAAATAGTTAAAGACAGAAGAAAGTTGAACTCAGAAGTACTCATGGAGCACTGGCTGCAGTAGGACATGGGGCAGACTGACTGTAATACCAAGCTTAGGGGGCAGTATTTGTGTTTATGAACACTATAAGATTTTATTAATAAATCCAAGAGGGTTTTCATATTCAAAAGTATAATGGAGCTGCCATTGAACAGCAAAGTAACAAGGGCAGGGCCTGATGTGGGGATGTGCTATGCTCTGTTTAGTCTGGCGTTAGCTTTAGCACTGTGCTCTTTAGGCCACTTAAAGCTGTCCTGCAGACAGAATACCAGTGCAATTCCTCCTTCCAATCTCAAAGTCTGACGTGTCCCTGGTGCCAGCAGCAGTAAGTGCTGCTCTATTCCTGCTTCTCACTCTGGTTTACTGTGAGCAGGATGGGCACAGCACAGAGGGGCAACTGCTTCAAACAGAGCATGTTTCCTCTTTAGGGACTTCAAAGCAGGATTTCCAGAAAGCATCCTACCATTGCATGCATGTAACTATAACCAAGGGCGAGGAATGTGTCAGAGGATACTGATTAAGCCTAATTTGATATCCTCCATCCGGGAGTGCCCAGGGTCTTGGACTGAGGGGAAACCACCTCCATGTGCCCTGTCTCACATGTCCAGTTGCTTGCTCCTGTGACTCGTTTCAATGGGAAAGAAGGGGAGACCTTTTGGTATTTTCTCCTTGCTGCTCCAGGACACTTTCTTCCCCAGCAGTTTGCTCCTCCAGGCAGCTGCACGCTTCTCCACCTCCAGTCAGATTCAATAGCAAGGGGGAATTTAAATTCCTATTGCTTAGGCACTGGTGTGCTGGGGGAAGTTCTCATTGCAGAAAGCTCACTGAGCCCAGGGAACGTTGTCATTGCCACAGCAAGGAAACAGGCACGAGGAAGGAAAAAACGAGTTGACAATCACAAGAGAAGGCTGTGCCACAAGTAGGAATCACTCCCATAGTCACGGGACTGTCTTGCCTCTCCCCCCTACATAAATATGTATATTATAAAGATGTGTGCATGTTTATTTCTATCCCAGTACATTTAAAATGCTTTTTCATTCCTCTGGCACTAGTGCATGTGCTACTGAAACCACCCACCCTGTGTGTTTGCTCTTGCAGGATGGGGAGGGCCACTGATGTAAAGCAGGTTGATTTGCAGCAGGCAGCACCACGTGCAAAAAATGAGCTTTGGAAAATGACAGCAAGCAGGGGAGCAAGCCCAGAGCAAGGCAAGCAGTCAGCATGGGGACAGAGAGCATGCCCATGAAGGAGGATGCAGCCTGCTCCGTTCAGTCTGATGAAATAGCTGAGAGGTGGCGAAAAACGCAACGCTGCACTCTGTCAGCTGTCAAGTCAGGGGGGCAGAGAGGTGCAAGAGAGATTACATTCCTTGTAAGGCAAAGGAGAGGCAGAGAGCTGATAAAACCCACACGGTTGCGTTGTGCAGGGAAGCACAGGGAGATATCTCGCACAGGGAATGGAGCGCCCTCCTATTTTGAGGGCAGACAGAAAGTGAATGGGCAGCTAAAGAAGTTTCCCTGCACAGAGGAATGATAGGCTGGGGGGTGAATACAGTGCTGCAGAACTCCAGACCTGAAGCAGGAGTTCGTCTCCCCAGCCCTCACAGAATGAAAGAATAACAAAGTACTGACTGCAGATTGAATTATTCACAGTAATCCAAATAGGTATAACAAAAAACTCTCGTGGGATCCTCTGTGTTCAGAACTGGCTTGAAAAATGGAATGGATGCATTAATAATGTACCTTTGGAGGCCTGGGCTCAACTCCTGATTCTTCCCCCGTAGGGATAGCAGCTGGTGGCCAGGACACTTCATGGCCAGGCAGCACTGGTGGTTTCAGGAGAGATGTGTGGATTGCTGAAGATTTGGACCCCTGAAGACTAAGTGTTCTGCTCCCTTGCTTTAACACAGGGACAGTGTAACTCTTTTCTGCTGTGTGAGTGTATATTGCTGTCTCTGGTATGACCTCTGGCCATTCATGCACCACCTCACTGTGTTCATTTGGCACAGACTGTGAATGTATATATACATTTTTTCTTAATCCTGGCCAAAAGCAAGATCTTCATTAGTGCAGTGATTTCTTCAGCCCATCTCTGCCTTGCCAGGCCAGGGATTTAGAAGTGACCTGAAGGGCAGATGCCACTGACTGACTCATTAAATGACTCTCTGAGGAGCCTCAGGTTTCCCTGGCTTCTCCTCCTAGTGTTGGCTGAGTTGGACTCAGAGAGGCTCATGAACTCTGCTGTTACGTGGATGAGATGTACAACCACTGCTAATCCTGGATGTAGCTGCTGTCACAAAAGCAATGATTCAATGTGCCAGCCAACTAATGCAAGAGGTGACAGCACTGTCAGCTAAACCACAACTCCCACAAGCACAGCTCTCAGTGAAAGCAAAAGAAGCAAATACTTCTGACGACTGCTTGAACTGGATCCAGATGGATTCAGATCTGTAGGACAGAGGGCTGAGCACTGCCGTAGGAAATGCATTCACCTCATCTTTGAGACATGCCCAACCTAAACAAGCTGAGACGGCTGCATTGCAGAAGAATAGAGGAGGATTTCACTGAAGGACTAACGGATGTGGTAAAATTATCAAAAGCTATCAGAAGTGAGTTTATTCCATTCACATTCCATGTCACACACAGATGATACAAAGTACACCTAAGTCCACCTGCTTCATTTCTGATCCTGCCTGGCTCGACATCTCTCTTCTCAACAGCATACAGAGGGTGACGGAATAGCCTAAGAAGTGGGCGAAGTCCACTTGGCTTTCAAAGCTTTCAGTGTAACACTTCATTAAACAAAGCAGACAAAGGAAATCCACCCACTCTTGCAGCAGTGAAATGAGAAAGGAGGTATTCAGCAGTTGGCTTCTGCTGGAGATACTTGTAATGGTGAAGTACATACGCAAGAATAGTTTTGCTTCTTTAAAACAAAAGTGCTCCCCACATTTTTCTTAGTAAATGTATTTCATACATCACTCACCAAGCAAATCTTCAAGTGATCTTAGCTTTCTGTCATATGATACTGTTTGCTTTGACTACTCTCTTTCAAATACTACTCGTTAAAGAGCAAGCCCATAAAGAGAAGGTTGCCAGAAATGTATCAGGCTTCTCCTTGACTGTAGGAAATGTAAACTCTGACAAACTTGAGGGCTGACATAGGTGAGAAGGTCACATAGTGTACATTGAGCCCAGGTGAAGGGAATGCCATCATCCTGAAGGTAGCTGTGAGGAGACTGAAGACTTTCAGAGCTTTGTTTACCGAGTGGGATGCAGACTCCATGTTTAGACACCTCATCTCTGCCCTGGGTTAACTAGAGCTCCAGTCAAGACACCCAGTATGGTTCGAAAAGCAGTTCAGCTCACCATGGTGGTGTGAGCCTTCCATGCACATTACTAAGCTCTAGTGGGCTGGATTCACATGCTCAGACATAGGAGCGTCGTTATTTTAAGCTCTTCAGGGACTCTCATCTGCCCTGAAATGCTGTTCCAGAGGAGGCCTGATTCTCGTAAATCCCAGTTTGTACCTGTCACCCCTAAGCAGATGTCTCAGGCAACCTGGGGCAACTCAAATGGCACTAAGCACTGACAGCAATTGAATCCTGCCCTTAGATTTACGCAGGCACTTAAATCAGAACTTAGCTCTGGGTGTACTAATTTGCAAGCTGAGTCCCAGAGTGAACCACTAGATAAAGCATCACTTCACCCTGTAGGTGAATCCACTTAAACTGACTGGTCTTATTTGCTCAGAGTATAATGGCTGGTTATAGAGTTTTTCCAAAGAAGACATTTTGCCATTTGTTGGCAAAATGAAATTCTCAACACTGCCTCAGACTCATTCTCCGAATGGCAGACATTTATACGGTGCAATTGGTGACAGCCTCAGGTCAAAACTGCTTCTGCAATTTCTTGCATCAATATGTCATTATACAATTTACAGCAGGTGGCTTTCCCCTCTGTGTGGCAGAGCAGGGCCTCTGTATAGCTTAAGCCCGTGTAATTTATGTACTCTTTCTGCTGTGAATTACTGTATTTGACAGCCTCTGTCCTTCACCAGCTCAAACAGTCTTCAGCTTTTCTGAGTCGCCAGTATTTCTTCAGCACCTCCTGATTCATAGCAGCTTCATATCTGTGCACAAACACAAGCTGCTTTCCACCCTATGGCATGTCTACACAAAGAAAACAGAGTTGTACCTCTGAAGAGCCGCTCCCATTAATCTAGAAAAGACGCCTTCACTGTGCCTGCTGTTGCCACAACACATGCAGTCACATAGTGTGGTCATTACAGTGTTGTGGCTATCCATCACAAACGGAACTTCATTTCCAACAGCACAGCCAGGCGCAGCTTTTCAGCATCCACATTGTGACCAGACTTCCCATAGGACTGAGCTCCTGAAATGGTTGCAACGCACGGACCAGATTTTCAAATTACTCAGTGCTCTTCTGCTTCCATGGTCTCTTTAATAAACAAGGAAATTGAGCTCTGTGGAAAATCTGATCACCTGCTTGGCTGAAAAATTGAAGCTACCAGTCACTCGAATTCCCTTTCCTTAGCTCACATAGTAACAGAGTCCACTACTATTGCACAGGAGCATGAAGAAGCAGCAGAGAGATAAGAATGACTGAACCCATTCCCATGCTCTGCAGTCACAGAGATGTGTTTACTTAACCACTTTGCTGCTCTGGGAGTTAAATAAACACAGCCTGGGGAGGGAGGGAAGCACAGCTCTCCCTGCCCGGTGTTTCTTGGAAATCTACACCTACTGCAGCCTGGACTGCTCTCCTGTATGCTCGATGCTCACCACATTTCCTGTAGAAGGAAAAAAAAGTCAACCAGCAATCAAAAGGCAAAATGTTTTCGGTGCTTGAATTACTATTTTCAGTAAGGTTTACGAGAGAAGTCATTGTCCATAGCAGCTTCTGAATAAAAACCAGAATCCAGCAAGTGACACAAGTGAAACTAAAGTGTGAGAGCTAAGGGGGCACGTCAAGGAGAGGTGTTTTTTTTAAAAAACAAAAATGAGCTCTGTCTGAATCTTAGACTTCATTAGCAGAACTGATTCAATCAGAGAAAGCTCAGCTAGCGGAATCACCCTCTGCCCTATTAAGTTCACTAAAGGTACCAGCAGTTTGGGACAAAATTCAGTTTCAGGACTGGTGCCTTTGAGGAATGCTCACAGGTTTCCTAAGCCCAGAACATCATCTGACATCCAGCTCTTCAGTTAAAATGTTTGGGACAAATTCTATTCTCAGATTCTGCATTATAAGGCTGAACAAATTCTATTTATGTCAGAGGCTTTAGTCTAGGTTTACACCACAGCAGATTAACATAGAAATTGGTTCTTTGTGTCTTTTAGCTTCCAGGCTATTTAAGTGAATCTTCCACTAATACGAAGGGCAGAAGTAGGTAACCACAGGCTGCTCTGGCAGCACAGGCTGGTCAGGTGTTGTTCATCCTTGAATAAGCAGCAGAAAAGAAAAAGGTAGTTTCTGGCTATATCAGTGTGAACAAAAAGTTCAAATTGCTCTTATCTAAGAGTGAAAGGAGAAACTCGACTTCTGTTAACTTAGCTAGTCATAAACATAAAATCACTTAAGGAGAAAAAACACCACTTGCAGATCTTCCAGTTTGATGACAGCTGCCCACGGAGCTACACGTAGAGCTGAGTAGTGGCACGCAGAAGCAAAGCACAGTGTAACTCACTGTTATCACACGTTATACACTGGAGACTCAGGCAAGGTCTGCCTGAGACTGCTCTCACTGAATTACACTCATTCCTGCAACTGAGTGGAATGTAGCATGGGTCCAGTTTTGTGAGGCACTGAACACACACCACTCTCACTGCACTTGGTAAAAGCAGGCAGCATCAAGCACCTTGCAAGCTCACATCCTGGAAACAGATAGTGCCGTATTTAAAGTGAAAAAGCAGATCTGAGCCACGGGAAGGATATCGCTGTAAGCTGGGAGTGCATCAGTACAGAAGTGTTTCTGACTTCTCTTCGCACCCCTCTCTGATGCTGTCCAGACACTTTCAAGTTTTCACCCTCCCAGCCAGATGAAATTTTGCATTGAGACGCCTTTTGAACTCTGTTTTACAAAGTCCTTTTCTCTTACCTATCAAAAACCACAGCAGCGTAGGCTGGCTCTGCAAAGATGACATCTCCGGGCAGGAATTCCTTCTGTGCTTTCAAGCCCCTGCCTTTGCCTTCAGTTGTGAACACTTCAACTGATTCCATTCCCCCTCTGGTCATTCCCAGGTATCTTGCAGTGAGCCAAATCTTCTGTCACTCCTGTCAACTTCGCCTTGCCACAAGACCACGTTTATAAAAGGGCCAGCCTACCCCCACCCCCAGCTGCACCGAATCCCATAGGAGGGAGAGGGGGTGGGAGCACAAAAGGCAAGAGGAGATCTACGCACTACTGCCGACCTACACAGGGCTGGGTCTTCTGTTTCTTAGGAAACCCCCTCCAAAAAACACGTTTGGAATTGTTTCTCCCAGCCACAAGCAGTTGTATATGTTAGGACTCAGACTAATTTATACTCTTCCATTGGAGAGGGAATGTATTCTCTTTGCAAGGGTATTTTTAGCAACCACATGCTTCTGTCTCTCAGGAAGCAACAGCTGAGACAGTGGGATGGAGAGTGCTGGCATGTGTATTTCTGACCCCTTCCACTGTCATCTGGCTTTTTCCAGAAATTAAACAATGCTGCTTTATTTTTACCCTCTAAGAGATGGACAGTGTGTTTAGCAGCAGGGAGAGCAGTGAAATACGTGCCCTGCAATCCTCTGCCTCTTCCATCACTACTGGAGCCTGGAAAAGGAGCGTCACATCCCAAACAGCGGTGGTGAACGCACAGAGCAGTGTGGAAGGAGCTGGAAGGGCAGCAGTGGTTTGGCACAAGCTGTGGAAGCAAGAAGGACATGTTAGATATTTGCACTATTTTGAATGCTCTAAACTCTTCGAGAAGACAGAGTGTTTGAGGGCTCTTCCCAGTGTTCAGCCCTGGAAGAGATGAAGGAATCTGCCCTAAAAAAAGGATGTCGGACAACCAGAGAGAACCCAGTCCCTTGCTATGCCCTCAGTCCCCAGCAGCCAGTGTATGCACAAAGGAATGCTTCCACACACAGCAGTGAATCTCGCTATAGAAATTGATCCCAGCTTAGATTTTCATTTAGCATGTATGGTTCTTTTCCTCTTATAGCATTTTGTGGGTCCAGTTCTCAGTCAAATCAGGCTCCCACTGCTAGGAACCTGATCCTATTTCCTCCTGGATCTCTGTGCACCATACAAATGTCCTTGTTTGCAAACCTCACACCTCCTTGCTGTACAGAACAGAATGGATTAACAGGGGAAGTGAGGAACAGAGAGGTAAGGAGGATAACTCCTGCACATCACTTGACTGTAAAAGAAATGCTTTACTTAGCCAAGGCCATTGAAACCTCAAGACAGTCCCAGAACTGCTCCGCATCTTTGAAAAGCTTCTGGCAATGTTCTTTTCCTGCAAATGAAGTACCACACTTCAGTTTGAACATCCTAGATCACAGTCTGAGCGTGCCTAGCACAAACAACATCAATCCAGGACTTGATGAACTCAGGGCGATCCAGGTGATTATTAGCAACGTCATAAAACCACACGACTCCAACTCCCACGGAGGCTGGCAGAGCTGGCAGCACAAAGCTCCTTGTATTTATTCCGTGTAGTGTATAAAAGTCACTAGAAGCTGTCTTGACACAGTTTGACTTGACCCACGGTGCCACAGAGCTGCTGCTTCACACCCAGCTATGGGGTCATAGCCGTACCAGATACGGGACCGCCAGATTTGGTGGTGAAACTTCAAAATAAAAAAAAAAATCGCTCTCGTTTCAACCCCTTGGAAACAGGGACGTTGAGAGAGCACATTTCGGAGGGCTGAGGACAAGCGGAGCACTGAGGCTGAGGGCGGCCGAAGACGCGCGGGGATGCGGGAGCTCCAGACGGAGCTGCGCGCCCTGAGGGGAGGGCGGAGGGCGGGGCGGGAACCGCGGAGGTTTAACCGGCTCCTCAGGATGAAGGCGCGCTGGGCTGCCCCCTGGGAGGACCCCGCTGAGGTGTACTGGCCTTCAGGGCTCTGTCATAATCAGCCCTGGCCCGCGAAGAGGCTCCGAGGGCGGCAGCCCCAACGGCGAGCCAAGCGAAGGTGGCGGGGTGAGCGCAACCGCGGTCCGAGGGCGGTAGCGGAGGGTGAGGAGCGCTGTGTGGAAAGGGCGATGCCCCGCTCTGACCCGCATGGAGGTTCCCTCACGCGTTGGGGCACCCCTCGGTGTGTTATCCCTTCATTTCCAGCCTCAAATCTCTGCCCTGTGTAAGGTGATTGAGCAAAACATTGCTCTCTCGACCTCCTGCTGGAGAAGTGGCTGTTTCACGTCCTCCGTGTGATGCACGTGTGCTGCCATTGTGGAAGTGGCAGGAGTGGGATAGTGCTGTTCCCTCTGTGAAATGGTTTTGTGTGATGTGGCGAAAGGTAATGAGAATTTGAACCCAAAGCAGAAATTAATGAGCAAAGTGCAGGCAGAGACTTGTGTGCATCCCAGGTGAGTAAGGAGAGAGATATCTGACAAGTCCAAAGTGACTCTGAGCTCTTAAGAGGGCCTTGCATTCAGCTCTTCAGAGCTTCTTTGAGTTTCATAAGCCAACATCATACTTCTGGGAGAGCAAGCTGTCCAACGAGTTTCTTTCATACACTGGATCTGTGACACAAGGCTCTGAAAGTCAAGTTGGAACGTTCCTATCACTTCCCACTTCTATGTCCTTTCCTTCCCAGATAATATGTGGGATGCTGTCCTGCTGAAGATCTAGCAGTGGGGTGAAAACAGTGCTGAGCTTCCAGGAATGTCAAGTCATTCACAATGGGTGTTTTGAAAGGCTTTGGTTCAGGCTTTATAAGCACTGATTGTTCAGTTCACAGAATTATTTGAGTTGGGAAAGGATTCTTTAAGTCATCTAGTTCAACTCCCCTGCAATGGACAGGGACACCTACAGCTAGATCACAGTGCTCAGACCCCATCCAGCCTGACCTTGAGTATCTCCAAGGATGGGGCATCACCACCTATGCCAGTGCCTCACCACCCTTACAATAAAGAATATCTTCCTCATCTCCAATCTGAATCTTCACTCTTTTAGTTTGAAACAACAGACCCCACTAAAGAGACTGTCCCCTTCTTTCTGATAGCACCCACCCCCGCCACTTCAGATCCTGAAAAAAACCAAGCCAGCCTCACAGAACAACACGTGAATGTGGCCTTTTGTGAAATATTTGAAACATCCATTAGCAGCAGATTTCCCCATTGTCAGTTAAATTTAGTAGTACTCTGCTGAACAGAAATAACTCCAGAGGAATTCATCACTCTTAGCTGTTAAAAACTGACAGCTATTTTAAGCAGTCGGCTTTGTGGGGAAGCAAAAACCCTCCACAAGTATATATACTCAAAGGGACAAGTGATGAAGTTATGAATGCACTCTTGTTAGATTTAAATTCATTTTTTCACTTACCCTTTCTGTACTTCAGAATGTTGTGAGCCAGCCACAGCAAGGATTGCTGGTTATGTGGTTGTCACTTCATAGCTGGGCCAAACAGAGCGAAGGAGTGGACAATAGTGAAAATGTCTGGATAGGCAGCTTGTTAGGAGGAGGACGTATCTTTTTCTTGAATACAAAACTAGAAATCATTTTTGGCCTTGGAGGTGTTGTGTGGCAAAAGTTTTTCTTGCACACACGTATGATTTTAATACAGATACATATTTATATTTGGGGAGGAGGGGGTTGGTTTTATTTAAGGGCTTTCTTTTGGTTCACTGGCAAGAAGTTAAAAACACTTGATATCCATAAGCGTGTAGTTAATCTGTATTTTGCAACCACGCTTTTATAAGACTAAATACACATGCTCATACTACAAAGTTTCCTGTCTCCCTCCTTTTGTGTTCTGCAAATCTTTGTTCTCCACATACAAGAGGGGGGAAAGGGAATTGGGTACCAATTCACATCATGTTTCTCAGCAGTCCATAATCTGCAATGCCTCTGTCAGAAGAGAATCTGGCTGCAGGGCAAGGAACTTTTCTGAACCTGCCTTTTCTGAGCCCCTACAAACGGGGAGCTGGGGGTGTATTTCTTAGGGGACCCTAGGAGCAAATAGGGAAATGGCTCTGTTATCTTGAGGAAATAAGTTCATGCCTGGCAAGGAAGCTAACAGCTGATCCTGCAGTAGTTAATTAGCCTAATTCTAATGTTACTTTAAAAGAAACTAGTCTTTCCACATAGACTTCAATCAGCTTTCTGCTGTGCCCAGCTAGGATTTTGATTACCTTTCAATAAGTGCAGTTACATTTCAGTACACCCGTACTATAAAATGATAGTAGCATCTATATGTTTTCTGAAACCCCAAGGTGTTTCTGGTTTTGACCCAGCAACTCGCTTTTCCTGCAGTAAGTTGCAGGCTAAAAGCAGAATGGCTGATTTCAGTCTGCTTCAGCTGTGCTGATCTGACCCTGCTGGGTGTGCTGGGATGTAGGGGGCAGAAGTCTTTGTGGTGGTCTGCAGAGAGAGGGTGGCAGGAACAGGAGGCTGTGGGTCAGCAGGGAGAAAAAGGAAGAGAAGCAAGAAACTGTGCTGCAGGAAGTGAGTGTTTTCAATTTATTAGTAGGGATTGATTTATTGCATTTCCATCCTAATGCTGTCAGACAGTTTCTGTTCCATTCACAACGCTGCCTAAGGGAACCAGCAGTGAAACAGCGTCTTGTTGCAGTTCACCTTGGGCAAAAGGGTGAGTGCTGTGTTCTCCATCAATTGTAAGCTCCTCTTGCTGTGTGTCAGGGCAGGTCGTGTGTCTCTCCAGCACTAAAAGGTGGGTAGCACCATTCTGATTTTTGTTTTGCAGTGTTTGGGCAATGCTGCGTTGAACCCTTGTTTGGATGGTGTAGTTTCTGATTTCCACTGCACAGCACCCACACCTGCCTGCTGTACTGTGACCGAAAGGAACTGGATTCCAGCAGTGCTGTCTGCTTCCAGTTTTGCTCAGCTGCTACTCTGAGTATTCAAGCTTTTGTTCATCTTTCATACTGGCTATTTTGGAGGAGTACGGTCACCTAATGACAAGCAGTAGAGTCTGCAGCCAAATAAAGTTACTGCTGGACATCGAGGACAGAACTTGACTATGTCATCTCTGGGTTTAATACCTTGCATTTGAAATATCTTTGCCTTTAGGGGTTTCTCTAGCCTGTACTCTTCCCTTGCTACGTTATTCTGCTCTCAGCCTTCCCCATCCTCAAGAACTGGGAAAGAAAAATTAGTAAAACAGAAGCTTATCTGGGATCAGAAGCACTTGTCACCTCACTCAGGAGCCCAGGAAAGGGATGGATGGTCTGGTATTTGTGGAGGTTCTGTGTGCAGTAAGGAACCTTCTGGCTGTCTGGAGAAGAATCTAGACCTGGGAGCAGTCCCTCTGTGACAAGCAGTAGCTGCTCTGCTTTGTGGTGAAAGCTGGGCTGAGTAGTTGTGAACTGATGATAGCAGTAGCTTTATTTAAAACAGTGTTGTGGCATAGAAATGGCAGGGTCATCATGGCAGTCCTGCAATGCTTCTGCTTTGAATCTCTGACAGGTTTCTGATGGCGTGGTTGTGAACTGCAAGGTAAGCTGCTTTTTAAGCTTCTCTCAGTTGCCAGGAAAGGTGTCTTGTGCATCTGAAAGCTGAAGACCTCAAGTTCAACTTCCGATTCATAGAAGTAGCTGTGCACAGACAGTGGTAGCGTGTTTTTGTGTGTGCCACAAGTGGTCTTGAAGCACAGTGAAAAGGAAAAGGGGCGGACTTGTTCTTAACCCTTCCCTGGAAGTGTGATTTAGTGAAGGGGGCTGTTGGTGGGTGTTGGAAAAGGGACTGCAGTCACCCAGGTCATTCTGAAAACCATCTACAGCTTGGAGCTTGGTCAGGATTTAAGTGGGAGTTGCACTGTTTTATTCTTGGATTTGCCTCCGTGCAATTTCACCCCCCAAGCTGGGGGTTGAGAGAGCTGGGGCTGTTCAGCCTGGAGAAGAGAAGGGCTGCGAGGTGACCTGACAGCGACCTTTCAGTGTCTAATGGGGAGCTAGAGGAAACAAGGGCAGGGTCTGTTGTGATAGGACAAGGGGAAATGGTTTGGAGGATAGATTTAGGTTGGTTGTAAGAAAAAGTGTTTAACAGTGGCTGTGGTGAGGCACTGGGACAGGCTGCCCAGGGATGTGGTGGATGTCCTGTCCCTGGAGACGTCCAAGACCAGGCTGGATCAGACCCTGAGCAACCTGATCTAGCTGTGGTGTCCCTGTTCACTGCAGAGGAGTCAAACTACATGGCCTTAAAAGGTCTCTTCCAACTGTATGGATTCTGTAATACTGTGCAGTTCACTGTGAGATCGAAGAGGAATACAAAATAGAGGGCAAATGTGTTTGCCTGGAAGTCAGCTACAGAGAATAAAAAGAATATATGTACTGATTTTCGTATGGTTTGTGTCTGAAGTTATGAGATCATGGTTTTTATGGCAATCTGTGCATTTCAGGTGCAAGGTAAGCTTTCAACCAGGAACCAAGTAGTTGAGTTTTCTTGTGTGGGTCAAATCCTGTTGTTGTGTCCATCTTTCACTCCTGTGCTTGGAGGGGCTAAGCTGTATAAATCAGTAACTACAGAATATTGAATATGACTGAACGACTCACGCTGCAGAAAACAGCTTTCAAGGAGTAGATATCTGGTCACTGTCACTCTCAAAAATGAAGTTTTTTATTAGGAAATCCATTCTTATGTCTAGGATCAATGGTAAACCATGCCCAGACAGCAGCATTTCAGCACCCAGTCATGGCTGCAGTCTGAACCAAAAGCCTTACTGGATCCAAATTAATAGAGATGTGCACGTTAAGCAACACAGGAGTGCTTCTTTGGGAAGGGGGAGGAGGATTGGCCGTGCATACGGTCTGAAAAAGACCTCCGCACCTGCTCTTCCTCAGGTTTTGTCAATTCCCATAGAGCTGCTGGTAGATTTTCCCCTGGATGCACGTGTTAATGTTGCCTTGTCAAAGCAGTTCTGCGTTCTTTGTTTCAGGCTGCTTCCGAATGCACAAGCAGCATCTCTTTCCAAAGGTGATACTGACTCAGTTAAAACATCTTACAGCTTGTGCTTAGGCTCATGCTCAGTTTCTAAGAAGCTTTTTGCTTGTGCAAAGATGGGAGGCATGAGTTGCCCATCACTAGCACTGCAGGCTGCATGGACTCAGGTCTTTCCTTGTCCTCCCAGACCAAATGTGTCCACACATTAGCATTATTTGGGATTAACTTGAAGTCTGGGCCAATTTTGGCAAGAAGTGAAGGGTATACATGATCTGAGTTACGTTAGAGCAGGGAAAAGAAAATCAAAATGAGTTATTGGAACAGGTTTTTTTTTTTTCCATATAACTAAAATAAATTGGTGTGTGGGACATGGGTACAACTGTTGCAAGCCTCTGGGCCCCCCTGGCCTTTCTCATGCACTGAGCTGCTTTCCTGACGTTCTTTACATCTCCTTAAAACACGTTCCCATATTTCACTGTGCAGCCTGATCTAACTAAAATGCCTCCTATATTTTAGGCCATTAGTCCAGTGTTTCTGATAGCATGACCAGACAACCAATGAAGGAGCTCTATCCTTGATTTTGAGGCACCTGAAGCCCACGTACTCTTACAGTAATGTTTCAGACCATGAAAGCAATACCTCTACGTGCAGGAAGGTGAAGGTGGCTTTACAGCATTGCTCTGAAGCTGCAAGGGATGGTGGATGAGCACTGCTTCCCTCATCTGCTGCATGTGAATACTCAAGTGGTCCATACTTTGTAAGCAAAGACTTGCACGTGTATCTTGTCCTGTCTGCTGACTGCTTTTTGTTGTTTTGTTTTTTTTTCCAGGATGTTCAGATGACATATTAGATGAGGCAACAAGGCACCACCTGTTCACAGACACTTTCTGTAGGGTTTGCTGGGTGGTGCTGCCGTTTGAATCCCAAAGGATGTCCCACTATGAGGTAGACTGGAAGGGAGGATTTCTCCTAGCAAGCACTGGGGCATTGGTTGGTTTCAGGTCTCTGGATGGTGTTAGAAAAGGCCGATTAAAGCCTTTAATAATGTTCCCTAAGCTTAAGCTGGGCTTAGACATTAGCCAGACTTGAAGGTTATGGATGATGTAGGTTCAGTGGTAGTGAAGGGCAATTGCCTGCATAGTGCAGAAGGGTTGTAGAAGGAACTGGGCACGTGCTGCATATGGGATGGAAGCAGATTTGCACCTTGTGACACAGGATGTGAGCATGGCATGGGGCTATGCTAACTCCAGAGGGTAGATGTCACACCCCCTGATGCTTTACCAAGCAATGTACACGTGCTGCTATGTCTGCAGTGTCTTCTTGAAGCAAGATGTGTGAATCGTGCTGAAGGCATTTCTTGGAACGAGTGTGTGCCTTTGGATTGTGCTGTAGACATAGGAAAGTGAGCTTTACTTTGAAGCTTAGTCTTGAGAGTTTGCAGGGGCAGACATTTTTCTTGCCAAAGTTAAAATTTCAGTGGCTCTCAGGAGTCATTTTTGCTATTCTCATTAATTAGCATTCAGACCTTGTAAGGTGTAATATTTCCTTACTTTGATTTATGGTTAAGCAGCACTTGTAACTGTCAGAGCTTCAGAGTTCAGACCCTCAGTTGGAATTTCTGTTTCTTGGTTCCAAATCCAGTTGAGGATAACAGATGCAATTGTAACGGTGAAATCAGATAACTTCAGGATCAATTGATAGGGAAATAAGACTTATTTTTTTCCAGTTTGGCTCGTGTTGTCTAGTCAAGTATGGTAGCATCTCTTTCTCTCAGGAAATCTTGTCAGTATTACCAACGCTGCTTCTCAGAATCTTTAACAGGCTCTTGGAAAGCATCAGGGTGTATCAGATGACAAGTCACTTGTTTGGCTTTGTGGGTTACCTGTGTGTAGTGTGATGTGGGTGAGTACGTTATAAGTGCAAGAGATGGAAGGTCGTGTGTTGAGAGAGCATCTAAGAATTAAAGCATGGCCACAGATGAAGGAGATATGTGTAGCACTCGATTTTAGGTACTTGATCTGTTGAATCCTCAGGCCTTTGTCTGCTCTATGTGAATGCTGTGTGGCAAGTGTTGAAAGCAGTTCTGGATGAATGAAATTCCCGTTGCTGGAGTTACCACTGCTTGGCCCCTCCTATTTGTGAAACAGGAATAATTCTGGTTTCTTCTCAGGGCAAAAGGCATGCTCGAAACGTTTACCTTTATGTCCAAATGCACAGTAGGATGGATGAGAGAATGAGGCATGACGAAAAGAAGGAAATAATGGATTGTGCCAATTTTCAGGTGACTATTCTTCATGGCTAGCTGAAGTGTTTTCTTGTCCTTCAGTGGATGTTCGTGTAACTGAGCTTGCCTTTGCTTAATTTCAGATGGATGGAACAAGAATAGTAGAGAACAACTACTGTAATCTCTGCAATATGATTTTAATTTCCCCAGTTGTTGCGTCGTCTCACCTCCAGGGGAAGATCCATGCTAAAAAGCTGAGGCAGTTAGCAGAAAAGAAAGCCCTGATGGAAGCACAGAGCGTGCAGCCTGTTGCTGGTAAGAACTAGATCTGCACTGCATGTATTTTCCTGTCACTCTCTGCGACGAATATGAAGAGCTGCTTACCTGCACGTGTGTGTCTGTGTGCCTCTCTGCTCTGCCAAAATCACAGAGCTGTCAGATGGTAACTCCTTAGGTGAATGGAAGATAGCACCCTGTCCTACCCTCTGCAGGGTAGAGCTTTCTTCTTGCACCTTAGAATGATCAACAAACACATGGCTGTTAATACAGGTATCTAATGGTGACTTTTCAGTTCCTTCAGAAACTGAGGTGCCTTCAACATCTCTGACAGCAAGCTTGGATCTGAGCTACTGCAATCTCTGCTGTGTTCCCTTCACTAATGTGCTCTCGGCCCAGCAGCATTATGCTGGTAAGAAACACAGGAGAAATGTAGCACGGAAGAAGTTAATGGAGGAGCTGGGAATCAAACCTGTCCCTAGAGAATCCAGAACAAATGGTAAGCAGAGCGTGAGCAAGCGAGGACAGCTTGAGTGTTGAAGGGGCTGCACTGATTTGTGCAGGGAGATGACAGCCTTCTCTTTTTGTCACAGAGCAAGTTCACTTGTGTGAAATTGAGTTCCCTTGCAGCAGAGACTTTGTGTCTCTCGTAGAGCTGGGTTTGGGAACGTGATGTTGTGACTCTCGCTTGGGGAGCGAATGTGTTATGCTTTAAATTTCACCTTCATCTGTAGTTGTCCTAACCTACAGGCTCCTTCTTCTCTGCGATTGGGTTCGGCCGTTACACGTGCCCTGTTTGCAATGTTGTGCTGATAACTATTGATGAGTACCAGTCCCACATGCAGGGAAAAAAGCACAAGACCAGGTAAGCCAGTAAGTCTTGTTGCTCTGTAGCACACACTTCCAAGGTTCTGTGAAAGACTTTCCTCCTTCGTTAGCCCTGCTGTGTGCTGTTAAAGGTATTTGGTCAGTTACTGTTTTTATCTATCTATCTATATAATTTTTAATTTGATTCTGTTTAGTTTTACTGTTTTTAAGAGTGACTCTCTAAATGTCCTATTCATGACTGATGCTCTGTCTTGGAGCTGCCACAGTGGCATCTTCAATGGCCCACAGGGAACATTCTGGAAGCTGTGGTTTTCCCACATGTTTTGCTACCCCCCAAATATTTGCTGCTTTGGGAACAGTAGCACCTATTTTGGCACAGCATCTTCTGTGCTCAGTCGGTCTTTTAGGAAACTTTGTTTCCTATTGACAGCAATTAAGGCTCTAATCCTGAAAAGTGCTGCCTCTGCACAGGACTGTCACCTTCAGGGTTTGTCAATATGCATCTTATGTTTGATGTAAGATGTTGTGTGGGATAGATGATAGCTCTTCCTCTCCTTTCAACCAAAAAAAGGGGATTGGAACTTGTGTTAACTGTGGGATGGGTACAGTACGCCTTTTATCACCCATCAGTTTTTGAGGTTGCTCTTCAGTTAGGCCAAACATCAAAATGTCCTTCGTGTTAGATGTGGCTGAGCAGACGTGTTTTATGTGAAGGTGCAATAAAAACGTGACCGCAGTGTGTGACTGCATGTATTCATTAACTTCAGCTGAGTTTTGCAGGTAAGATCTCCTGTTAGAAATGTTATGTAGGTGCCCAGAACAGCACACTTGGAATGAGTTATTTCCTGTAGCTTTGGAAATAGTTTTACCATTCGTGTCTTTCTGGCTCCCTGATTTCTAACTCAACAGATCCTAAGCAAACTGATCAATACTAATAACTGATTTTTCTATCCAGTTTGTGCAGAGCAATGAAGATTCACAGAGTCACGAAGTGCTCAAAGAAAACTTACTACTCCCTTCAAGGTCATAAAGCCACATGTCTCGAGGAAAGAATGGATTTGAGAATAGCAGAAGAGTTTCAAGAGGTTAAGCCTTCATCCTCGAAGTGTGAGCAAAACCAACAGTCCAGCTTTTTCTCAGAAACCCAGGCACCTGCAAATACTGGGAAAGAGACATTGCCAAGTTGCTCCTCAGCTCATGAGTGTGCACTAGAAAATGCAGCCAGCTGTCAGCGTGGCACAGCACGCTGTGTAGAAGGGCAAGCATCTGGGGGGGCTGCTGTGGTAGATGAGAGCTTTGGTCTGTCAGCTGTAGAATCTAAAGAGTATTGCAAACTTGTGCTGGCTGAAACTTTTAGCATCTCCTACAGAGAAGAGCAGAGCCTCCAGATAAAATATACCGAGGAGAAGAAATACGTTAGTGAAGAGTTTGAGTGTAAGAAAGAAGATTCAGCACTGAAAAGAAAGGAAGACAGTGAAGGTGCACATTTGGAGAATGAAAACGAGAAACAGAAGCGAATTAAACTTGATGTTGCCTCAGTAGATGAGAAGAAACCGAGACGTTATAAAGGTGGAAGGCGTAAAAGAAGACCTGCTAAGAAACAGAAACAGAGCAAAAGGTGCACAACGGAGAAAAAGATGCCCCAGATAAAGGTCAAAACAGAAAACGAGCTCCTTTAGGATGAATCTGCCCTCAGATGCTGATGAGGGTTTTGCTCAGCTTCCAGAGCCTGATCCTATTTGCAGACGATCTTAACCATTTTGTGCCCTACTCTGGCTGTTGTATTTTGGTGCTGGTGGTGGTTTATTCGTTGTTGTTTAAGCGAAGTTTTGTTCTGATCTGGAAGTGAGAAAAAGTCTGTCTTCTGAAAGTGTTTGGTAGTAGGCATCATCGGTTTTGAATTAAGTTTCATGTCCAGCAGTCATTGCAGTGGTGTACATTTGAAAGTCTGAAGGCTCTTCTGGAACACACTTCAAAGAAGGGTCAGTGGCAACAGAACACTCCTGGAAGTTCATCAGAAAGCTTTATTTTCCTGATAGGAGTGGTGCCTACTGTGGAGGGTTTTTTTCTTCTAGGAGGATGTGTAAGCTTGGTAAGATCTGTAAGGGCAATGCAGTGTTCCCAGGCAAAGCTGTATCTGCAGCCATTCCACTGACTGCTTTTAGAGCAGGATGCAGAAGGCTTTTGACTCCAAAATACAGCTAGATTTGTGACTTTGCTCTGAAGAAGCAGCAGTGCTTTGCGTTTGTTTGAAGTAGTGTCACCAGCCCTCCCTCTGTAATATAGTTTTGCATTGCTGTGGCACGTGGGCTGGTGTCCTACATACGTTCTGTGTATTTAAAAGCAGTGTCACAAGGCACCATGTAGTAACACTCAGTGCCTTCAGGTTGCAGAAAAGCTTTTCCTTAGCCTTGATGTGGGGTCTGAAAGCCATTATGCTTTCTGGTTGCACCACTGGGTAGCCTGTTTGTAGAGGCACCTGTGCTTGAGCTGCTGCTTTCAGCAGCTCTGCCCAACTGAAACTTTCTGTTGTGGGATGGAGCAGAGACCAAGGCCCCCAGGCCTTGAACTGTCTGGTTTGTTTTAGTCTTGCATTAAGAAGTTGCTTCAAAAGCCTTGAGGATAATATAGTGTGGGCTTTTTGCGTGCTGTTTATTTCTTAAGAATTTGTTTTGTGGTTGGTTGCAACCTTGGTTTCTGTTTTATAAAGTTATAAATCTGAGAGGTCGAGTTAAGGCCGTGATGTGGTATTTGTGATATGAAAAAGAAAAAGCTCTGTTGAAGGGAAATAAGTGCCAGTTTAGTTGCTTAGTCAGGAGGAGATCAGTAACTCTGTATTTGAACTCCAGACCATCCTGCCCTACCTGGATGAAAGTACAGGCTACCTGTAGTACATGTGCACAAGCTTCTCTAAATGTAACTCTAAAACCTTCTGGCATCAAAGATGATATTAAGATCCTGAGAGCAGTACTCTTGCTGTATTTTGATGCTGCAGCCAAGACAGCAGATTCTCGTCTAGAAGCAGCACACACGAACATCACTTCTCCAGGTTAGGGCTGTATTTGTTTTTCTAAAGTCATTTGGTTATTGTTGTGCTCCCTCATTGTCTACTTCTTAGCCTTTATCGTTACTGGTGGCAGTTATTTCCAAGCCTAGCCATTTTAAAACACTAGGCACATGGATTGATGGCTTTATTTGCCCTTCACTGTGAATGTATTTTCTCTGTCCATTTCTTAGCAAAGGAATCCATGCTGTCTTGTAATGAAAGCCAATTCTGTTCATCTGCCCTTCTCATTAAACTTACCTTTTCTGATTTGAGAAACAAACTGGCTTGTGGATCTTTGTCAGGTCTGCCTGGGGATCCCTTGGAGTTCTGAAACAGCTACAGAGGTTTCTCCCGGAGAGCCCTGAAATATGTCTTAATAGTCTGTTTTCCCTTTTATGACCTCCAGCACTACGTGAAAACATTTCTATTGAGTTCATAATGTGTTTAAAAAACACCACAACTCGACAGGACATCTTGTAAAAGCGAAGAAGTTGTTGTTTTCGCTTCTCATTTGAAGTCTTAAGATAAAAGGGAGGAGTGCTGAATTCATTTTACATGCCCTCAAGTGGGGCTGTGGTTTCAGGGGGGTACACTGAACGCTGGCACCTGGCAAGTTAACCCTGCCCGTGGCCTCTGAGGCACAGCCTTACCACACCAAGCCTGCTGAACTGTGTGAGCATACTTCTACAGAGATGAGAGCCATTGAGAGCCACGGGCTCATTGTAACGCTCACCAGCTGCAGCAGGGCTGACTGCACGCTTAACCTGGTGAAAAATGTGGGCATTGCAAAAATGGGTCCCCAGAAATAGAGGGAACAAGAGAAGTAGGTATGGTGCCATGAATCTTTCCGCAGGAAAGCTCTGGGGAAAAATGAAACCAACAAACCCCACCTCCAAATAAACTGTCTTTTATTGCAGAGAATTCAGTTTCCAGCTGGAAGCAATGAAGTGCTATTTCAACAGTCGTTCCTAATCCGGGAGCCACGCAGGGGCTCTACCATGGGTGAAATACAGGTGTAGATGTAGGAAGCCCTTTCCCTATGGCCGTACCGAAATCTCTGGACTAATCCTTGCGTTTCTGCTCTTTTCTGGTGCAAGTTTGGGTCTGAAGAAGGTGTTACGTGTGAATGTGTGTAGGGGACTTTTTGTCTGTGTAACACACCCCAACCCCACAGAGAGCAGCACAGCTGAGATGAGGTTGGACACACGGGGCTGGAAATGAGGTGGCTGAATTACTTTTTGAAATAGGCAATGTTTTAAAGTTGTTTGAGACCCCCCACAAACATTTTAAGGCTCCTTTCTGTTTCAGGGATAGAGGTGGTAGGGTGAAAGAGGCAGAACAAAGGGGGTACTACGTGTCTGTGTGAACTGTAACATCAGCTCAGATCCCCCCACCTTCGAGTCAGAAACCCCAGTGTTTCAGTGAACAAAGAGCAAGGGAGTGAGTCTGGCCTGGAAAAGGGGAAAAAAGAGCACACCTTTTGTTCAGAACTTCGCCCAAAGCTCTGAGTGCGGGTTGTGAGCAGGAAAAGATGAAATAGACAGTCCATCCTCTAACAGACAGATTTTATTGGTTGTATGCACAACTAAGCAAAGCGAAGCAGTGATGTTCAGGGTCCAAGAAGAAGATCTCACCAATCTGTTGGCCAGACATCTTGGGAGCCTTGGGAACCCCGAGAAGTTCGCTGCAAAGGTCCATGTGGATTCAGCTCCTTTAAGTTCAAGGTGTGATCACACGATCTTCCATCAGCTTTCCAAGTCTCTGACAGCGCCTCTGCCCTCTTCAGCGCCTGCTCTTCCGCACTCAGCATTCCCTTCTGTATCCTTCCGAAAGCACTGTCCATGGCTTTCCCTAACCTCTTCTCCTTTGCTTAAGGAGTCTTAAATCACACACAAGCAGCTTTTTGTCACTAGCACGCGGGAGTGGGATATACAGAGAGAAGTCACTTATGCCAACTCTTACTTTTTTACTGGGAGGGTAATCAAGCACTGCAACGGGTTGCCCAGAGAAGTTATGGAGTCTCTTGTAGGGACACAGTCCTAGATGATCTGCTCTAGGTGACCCTGCCTGAGCGGGCAGGTTGGACCCGATACCTCAGGAGGCCCCTTCCAACCTCAACCATTCTGTGATTCACACCACCCGCAGGCTGCGCCTCTGCTCCTGGATGGCCCTCTCGCAACACAAGAGGTAACCCCCTCACATCAAGGTCTGGTATGGCTTGTGTCCCCACCGCTCAACGCCTACTGGGTTGCAGCCAACAGCGGAGCTAAAGGATCTTCTTGGTGGCAAACACAGAGGCCAACCCAGTCTTGCCCTTGACTATGGTAGGAGGCGCTTGGCCAGCCCCAGTCCCTTCAAGTGGTTCTCAATGCAGAGCCTCACCTGCCTTATCCAGTAACAAGTAGCAACCATGGCAAAGCACACACAGATTTGCATTAGCAGTATGATTACAACAGGGTGCAGGAGCGCGTTGAGGATGCCGGTCGCTGTGGGGGACCAGCCGAAGAAAATTTCCCACCAGTGGTGCTCTCCCGCCCTCTTAATCCGTTCCACTACCTGCTTTATCACATTGCCATCGTGATGGACAGTTATTAGGATCTTTTTAGCTTCTGCCTTAGCGTTTTCTAAAAGCTGTTGCAAAGTTGTGTGCTCTAACATTTCTTTTACTAGCGACAAATCCATGCCGATGGGGGTCGGGGTTATACTACGATACAGGCTATAGTTTCTGATTAGCAATTGGCTAGTGAAAACTGGTGGCTTATACACGAAATCACAGCCCCTAATAACAGCTACGTTGCAAGCACACATATTAGAATCGTTGAACACGGTCTGATTATAGATGTCATTAATTTGCACGTATTTACACATCGTTCTGAAGCACACGCACCCCTTCCCTACGTAAGCTAACACGGTTTTGTTGTTGCTGCGTGGATTGATCTCAAAATGACACACCCCCTCGCTGGTATCAAAGCAAACATCGCTCGCCTTAAGGGCATCGTCTTCGCATATGAATCCCAGCCCCTGCTCCAGAATGCAGGCTTCCAAATCTACGGATTGCCATTTTCTGTCTGACACCCTTGCCCACATCCTGTGGTCCAGGGGATAGACCACGGACCCATTTGTGTTAATCCCCAGGGCCACGACGGGGTAGACCTTTTCGATGCGGGCTTCCACCACGGTGAGCACGTGGGCGATGACGGTGTTGAGGACCTGGTCGTGGGTGAAGTTCACCAGCCTCCACCAGGCTTGGAGCTGCCGCTCCTTCTCCGTGGCCGCGTCCCACACGATCTTTCGGATCTCGGTGGGGAGGATGCCGTTGTCTCCATCCCTCAGGATACCTGCAACGACACTCTGCACCCACATCTGGGCCTGGATGCAGCTAAGAGCAAGAGAGACATTATTTTGTTCGATTCCCAGCGCTCGCAACAGCACCTGGTGGTCTTTCTCACTGATGTGTTCCCAGGTGGGCAGCACCTCAGACACGAGCCACTGCCCCATCCCCAGGCTGGACAGGGATGAATTCAGGGGGTTGAGGAGGCCCTGAACGCCTGAGGTGACAGCCTCCAACTTGTTGGCCAAGACCTCAACGTTCATGCTGTTGAGCACTCCCAGCCCAGCACCTCCTCCTCCCAGGGCTGTGGCCAGAAGGTCTCTCCTGGCCCGGGCCTCCTGCATGGAGCGGCTGTGAAGCCAGGCCAGCCAGCCGGTGTAGAGGGTGGACAGGAAGGGAGCACAGTGCGGTCTGATGGAGGAAATGTTAGCGGTGGACAGGGACAGCACTACCTTTTTCAGTGAGCGCACAGGGCTGGTCAGCAGCTCTTGGACGTGGTTTTGTTTAACTACATATGGGCCTATTTTGGAAACAAAGGGATGCAGGACAGCAATGATGGGGAACTCTTTTTGAAATCCTTCGGGGCCTCTTATCGACCACTTCCCTCCGAGCTCGGGGGACATTTCTACACTCAGCTTTCCTTGACACCACACCTGCAGGTTTTTGAGTGGACGTGAACAATACCCATAATCCTGGCTATACCATGATGTCTCTGCATTTAGTTCAGATTTGTGAAGCGTTTTGCTCTCGGGGAGGCAATTTACTGACACAACCCACTTACGGCTGTTAGGAGCAGTGAGAGTGACAGTGGTGCCATTAATTTGCCTTGCATCAGTTACACTTTCTTGAGAGTATCTAATTTCTAATTTTATTTGGTTCCCCACTTCAGCATATTGGGCTGCACGCCAGGCCAGAAAGTGGCACCTTGAAACCTTAAGGGTGGCAAGTGAATGCATCGTGGTGACAATCTTGAATTTAAATGACAGCCCCACGCTATTCTGGGCCCAGAGACAGACCACAAAGACTGGCTGGACTAATGTAAAGTTGCACCAGCAATCCAATTTTTCCAGGGCGCAGTTTTTTTTCTGACTCTTCTTGGTTTTCATTTCAGTTACGGAGATTTGAGTTACCTGCTGATGAGTGGAACCATTAATTACCCTGCATCCTACTTTAATTTCTTGCCCCGCCTTCCCCACCAGCTGTGGAATTCTGCTTGCGCTATCCCAGCTCCACTCGTTTTCCAAATACACTTCAGTCCCATGCATAACTACCGTTGACAAATTTAAGCCTCTGTTAGAATTTAATCCCATGCTACCTGTGTATTTTACGTGAGCTTGAGACCAAGGCCAATCTGTGCCAGTTCTTACATACCTCCTAACCCTGTGCTGGGCTGTGGCCCATTTGCTGGGGCGTGTGTCTGAGTCGGTACTGACTTTCTCCTGGAGGTGCTGGTGGGTTGGTTGGGCATGTTGCGTGCTCAGCACAATGGACATACCAGAAATCAAAGCAAATCCTGCAACCACAAATTTGAAAGCATTTTCCCCGCAGCACACATAGGGGATGTGGTGATGCCACGAAGTTCGCCTTTCCCGCTGGTCACAATCACCTTCCATTTTCCTTCATCTGCAAAACATAAGCAAAGCGGGCTCTCCAGCCCCGTTAATTTCCCTTCCATGCTTTTAACTGTGAAGAATGGAACCATTTTTCCTGTCTTTTCGCCCCCTTTCTGATTTCTACTTGGTACATGGAGCAGCTGGCCTTGTTCACAACCCTAACCGGTCCCATCCACTGGGGTCCCAGCTCCTGGTTCTTCTCTCTAACCTCCCGATACGTTACCAAGTCCCCTGTGTTCCACTCCATGGGGCGCAGCAGCACTCCTAGCTGCTTATCCATCTTGTGGATGTTGGCCTCCTGCACTGAGGCGAGCTGGTGGTACGTAGCTGACACCGTCCTCAGCATGTCCTGAACCCACCTGTCTGTCAGCACGCGGGGCTGCAGTTCGTCCGGAGGTGCCCCGCTCTGGCACCAGTGCTCCAGCATCTTTGGGTCTCTCGCAGGAGCCATTTTTGGGGGAGAATGTACCTGAGATGCCACAGCTCCCCGTAATGCCAGGAGGACAAGCGGGAGTTTGCGATCCCAATCCTTCCTTTGTTGGTTTATGATCTTCCTCAGTGCCACCTTCAGTGTTTGGTTGGGCCCCTCCATCAAGCCAGGCTTGTGGAAATGCCCCATGATATGAAGCTTTTGCTTAATGCCCAGTAACTGGCACACACCTTTTGAGACTTCTCCGACAAAACGTTGGCCGTGGTCGGAGTCGACCTCCTTTGGGATGCCCCACCGTGAGAAGACGTGCTCTACCAGGATCTTGGCCGTTGTGTTGGCTGTGTTGTTTCGAGCTGGAAATGCTTCCACCCACTTGGTGAAGTTATCACTGATCACCAGGCAGTACTTGTTCCCTTGGGCCGTCTGGGGCAAAGGACCGATAAACTCCATCTGTAGCTTGCTCCACGGCCCAGAAATCCTCTGGTGGCCCAGGAGGGCTTTTGCTGTTTTTGCATCTGGGTTGTTGGCTGCACAGGTGAGGCAGTTGCTGACATACCTCTCTACATCCTCCCTCATCTCAGGCCACCAGCCGGCACCCTGTAGCCTCGCCAAGGTCTTATCTATCCCCAGATGCCCCTGCTCGTGAGCCAGAGCCACCAGTTCTGTCCGGACAAGTTCAGGCACCACCCAGACTGGGAAATCTGCCCCCTCTCTGCGTGCCAGGACCAGACCCGAGACATCCTTCCAGACCTTGCACCCTTTGTACTCCCTGCCCTGCGCTAGCTCCCGGACACTTGGGTCTTGTGCCTGCAAGCCCAGCAAGTCCACGTTTACCCAGTTCCTGCCTGCAGCCACCAGCAAGGGGCCGTTCTCTGAGGGCCTGCTGGCCTTCCACATCTGTCCTTCCTTAGCTCCTTGCTTGGCTTTGGCATCTGCCTCCTTGTTCCACTTAGCCTCCTCTGTTCCCTTCTTGTGGGCCCTGACCTTAATTATCTGGGCTGGGTGTGCCCTCTGCTCTGCCAGCTTGGCAAGGTACTGCAGCTTTTTGGCATAGGTGACAGGTTTGCCATCAGCTGAATGCATATCCCTCTCCCTCCAGAGTGGCAGCCACTCCAATGCCACCCTCACCACCCAGCCCGAGTCTGAAAATATAGCCAGTGGCTGATCTGCTGGTGTGTTCTCAAGGGCAACTGTCACAGCCACCAGCTCGGCAGCCTGGATGGAGTGCGGCAGGCACTTCCCTTTGACCACCTCCCCGGTGCCCCTGTTGATGGCAGCATAGCCTGTGTAGGATACCCCATCCTCGTGGTAGTTGGAGCCATCTACAAACCATACCACATAGCCTCTGTCCTTGGCATCCACCAAGCTGATGCTGCTCTCAAACAGCGGTGCCCGCCGTGGCTTTGGCTCCCCCACCTCCTCCCCGTCCCTCTCACTGCTGATGACCACCCCGTAGGTGCTGGGTGGGGGCTCTTGGGCCTCCCCGGGGGGGTCCTTGTTGGGCAGCGCCAGCACCCAGTTGGCCATCCTGGGGCAGCGCATGGGTCTGTTCTCTCCCTTCCCTGACAAGAGGTACCTCACTGGGGTACGGGATGTCCTTAGCAGCACTGGGGCAGACCCCAACAAGTACTCCCAGTGCTGCAGGGCCCAGATCAAGGCCAAAACCTCCTTCTCGTATGCAGTGAACTGCTGCTCAGTCGGCGTTAGGATTCGCGAGGCGTGGGCGATGGGTTGGAGGAGGGCACCACGGCGCTGGCTAAGGGTGGCCCGCAGCCCTGCCCCCATGGTGGCTAGTTGCAGCACGTAGGGTCTGTCCCCACGGGGCCACACCAGCATGGGGGCTCGGGCCACGCTCTCCTTTAGGGTTTTAACCGCCTCATCCTGCTCTGGACCCCACTCCCACAGAGCATCCTTTCTGAGGAGCTTGCAGAGTGGGGCGACCTTCTCTGCAAAGCCCTCAATGAACTCTCGGGATAACTTCACAAGAGCCATAAAGGACCTCAGGGTGGTAACGTCGGCCGGCGCCGACAATTTCTGTATCAACTCCACCCGCTGCTTCTCCAGAGAGCGCCCTTCCTCCCCAATGGTCACCCCTAAATACGACACCTCCTTCCAGCACAGCTGGGCCTTTGTTGGGCTGACCCTGAACCCCACCTTCTGGATGGCCTCCAGCACCTCCGCCAGCACCTCCAGGTTCTCCTCCTTGGTCCGAGTGTGGATGAGGATGTCGCCAACAAAGGACAACACGCTCTCTTTGTGGCTGATCTTCTCCCACATCTTCAGCACGTGCGTGTGGCAGATGGCAGGGGTGCTGTGAAACCCTGGGGGGAGCCTGGTAAAGGTGAACTGCCGTCCCTGGACAGTGAAGGCAAATTTGTGCCAGGACTCGGGGTGCAAGGGTATAGCGAAGGACGCGCTGGTCAGGCTGAGCACTGAAAACCACTCTGATCCACGGGAGATGGCTTCCATGACATCAGGGTATTTGGCCACTGTGGATGTCTTCAGCGGGGTGACCTGGTTGAGGGTGCTGTAGTTGATCGTCAGCCTCCAGGTTTTCCTGTCGGCTTTCCGCAGGGGCCACACTAGAGCGTTGCTGGAGCTCTGCTGCTCCACCAGCACCCCCTGGTCCAGCAGGGTTTTGACTGTATCCCACAAGCCCTCCTCAGCCTCAGCTGGGTACTGGGGCTGCTGCTGAGGAGGGGGGTCTGGCCCTTTTATCTCAACTACAGCACTGATCCGCCCGCAGTCCAACTTGTTCCTTGCCCAGACCTGCGGGAACTGCTCCGTTACCCGTTTCACTCGGGGCTCCCACTGGGGGTGGATCAGGAGCTCGGGAGCTTTGATTGCCACGACTCTGTGGCTTGCTGGGATGACAGGCACATCACTTTGGGGGCAACGTAACAACGTTTGGTTTGCCAGGTCCACTACCACCCCCATCTTTGTAAGGGTGGAGACGGCCAGAATTCCTGGCTTTCCCTTCATTTCCATTTTCCCAAATTTTTCTGACCCCTTGGCAGCTCCAATTTCAAAGGGTATGGGCTCTGTGAATGGCACTGAGGATTTTTGGCCGTTTGGCCCGGTTACTTCAATAATTTCACGTGTTTGGAAGAGCCCAGTTTCACCAGGGGTCATATTCAGAATTGAATAAGAGGCACCAGTGTCAATTAACATCACTTGTCCAAGCACCCCTCCTCCAATAGTTACATCAACTATCAGGCGCCCCCACAAATCGGTCTTAATCGGTGCCACAAAAAGGGGCGATGCGGGTGCCTGGCAGCCCTATTGCTGAGCCTTAGACCCGGGGTCAATGGGGTTGGAGCTGCTATGCTTCTTGGCCTCGTGGAGCGCCAGCTTTCGAAACAGCTCGGCGTCTGGCAAGCCATCAATGTCCTCCTGCTTCTCATATTTGATCAAACGCTTCCTCAGCTCAGCCCGCCAAGGGTTGGACTTCTGAAACCTCAACCCTTGCTGGTTTTCCTTCCCCGAGCTGTTCTTGCCATCGGGATCTTTCCGGTTGTCCCCTTGTATTTTCCTCATCCCCGCGTTTTGGAAGGACATGGCTGAGGGTTTCCCCTTCTTCCCCCCCAGCATGTACCCTGGGAACGCCTGCTTTTGTAGCTCGAAATTCTGGGTCAGGATCTGCTCTAGCTCTGAGAGCGGCTTCCTCGCCGCATCCCCACCTGCAATTACCCGCAGAGGAGGGGTCAGCCCCACCACCAGCGGCTCCTTGAATTCGGGCCTATCAAAATCGAGGGGGGACTCCTTGGAACCGGGCAGCCCCGCCATCTGATAGAGCATCTTTTTACGGTTGACATAGGCATCTGGCCGCTCCTCAGGGTTCTGCTTCTCCTGGTGGAAGAGCACCAAGGGGTTGACCTCTGGGAAGAACACCTTTAGCACGGCCGACTGGACGTCCCCAATATCCTGGACATTGCCCATTTGCACATCCCCTGGCAGGGCCGCAAAATCATCGGGTTTCATGCACTTCCTCACCACGTCTATCAGGTCACTGACCGCGCTGCCGCTCTGGCACCGGGGCAGCCTCTGTGCCCTGGACAGCCAGTTGACTGCTGTATCTTTGGTCAGCGGCCCCAGCATCTTTCCCACTGTCTTGAGCTGCTCAGGGGTGAACCACAGCACGGCCCGGTTGGTATCGATAGCCTGCAGCGGGCCGTGGCTGACCGGCTCATCGGGGGGACTTTTCTTAGTTTTAGCAACCTCTGCTTCGTTACTCTGCAGCTGGGACATCTCCTCCCGCAGGGGAGCATACGGGGACGGCCTGGTGGGGCCGTTGGCCCCCCACACATCGTCCTCATAGTCATAGTGGGGCGGGTGCGGATCGAGGCAGTCATCCCCCTCTCCGTTCCCGAACCGGTTCCTCTTGCCCTGGATGGCAGCCACAATGCCCCGCGACACCCCCAGCTCAGCCTGCAGCTCCTGGATCTTGGCATGGCACACCTTGTGATCGGGGCCGGTGCCACGGTCCCGCTGGGCGTCCTGCAGGACAGCCCGCACCGCGCTCTGCGCGTCGTGCGTCTCCCCGATCCATTTGCCCACCTCCTTCTCTAACTCCTCTGTTTTCAACTTCTCGTAGCCCAGCTTGCTCTCCAGCCGGGTTATCTCTACCGCGCTCCTCAGCGAGTCCCCGCACAGACCCTGCACCTCTGCCCGCAGGTTGTCCACCTGCATCTTGAGCTCGCCCTTGGCCTGCTCCAGCGTCTGCACGCTCTCAAGAGCCTCCTTAAGCAACTTGGACAACTCCCTGCCCACCATCAGCAAACCCTGCAAGGCCGCTCTCTTTTTGCACTTGTTAGTGGGTTTGGGCTTTTTGTTCTCCTCGGACCAGCTCTCCCACTGCTGACACAACTGCTGGTACGCCTCGGGGCCCTGAAAGGCCCCAGGGGACCAAATTGGAGGGAGACACTTCTGGAGCACGAACTGCTCCAGCTTCCAGTTGCTAACGATATCGGACATCATAGTGAGAGTTGGGGTGATGAGCTGAGAGACCGCCGCGTCTCACAGCACAACTACCATAACACACGGACCCCACAGACCCACGAACCAACCCTCCGAAAAGCCCCACGACCTCCCCGGGACACCAAATCCAGCAGCAAGGGAAGGGGACGATGGGGACAAGGGGACGGCAGGGATGGGAGACCAAGGCCTAGCGGGCGGCCGCTGCGGCCCGCCGGCACCCGGGGAGCGGGCAAGGAGGAGGAAAGGAGGAGGACCCCGATAATAAGATCTCACCAATCCTTGTCCAGACGTGTCGGGAATCCCAGGGACCTGGAGACGGACGCTGCAGAAGCCTGCTGGATTCGGCACCTTTAGGGTCAAGGTGCTGGTGGGGTCTCAGACCCCGCAGCTCTTTATAGCCATGGCACGTCGTTGTTTGGGGATGATATCACCTGTTTGCTTCCTCGGTGCCTTTCCCTCCCTCAGGTGGTGCATCTCTGCTGCTATCTTCCCAAGGACAATTTGTTTGGCTTCCCTTATCCTCTCTGGTGCTGATAACCGTGGAGCAGGTGCTCTGCTCATTATTTTTTTTTAGGGGGCCAGGATTAGTCATCGCTTCATCTTGAGAACCTCTGCTTGCAGCAAGTGCCCTCAAGAGGGAGATCTGGAGCAGCCATTGCCGCCTGGCCCTGAGCACCCATACCCTGAGGCTCCCCTCATGGCCCACTTGCTTTCTGCACCCCTCTGCTACCCCCTGATCTTGGGGGGCATCCCACCTGAGCCCCCGCACCGCCTGAACCTGTAACACTCATTGCCCCTTCAATTCACACGGTGAATATTTCACATCCGATTTATCTCCTGGACTTCAGCAGCAGCATTTCTGCACTGGGAGCCATCCCACTGCACACCGGTGTGTAGCTGGGGGTGCAAGCCTGCTCCCCCACAGCATGCCGGGGGGGCTAAGCCCTGCTGCTGCATCAGCTGAACTACAGCTGGAGGTCTGCACCTGCACAGACGAGCGAAGCCCCGGCTTCACCCCACAAACCACACCGCAGCTCGCAGCCCTGCACAGTGCTCAGCCCGCTTCGCTTTCCTCTGCCTTTACACAGAAACGGGCATTACTCATTCTCCTGTCATTCTCAGAGCTGCTTCCCCCCCCTCCCCCTTGCCAAGTACAGGAATTGACTCATTAAAAATAAGAACAAGGCAGCAAAAGTTCTGCCATGCAGCTACTTGAGCCCTGGGGATTACTCGCTGGGGGCCCCACCGCCCTATGATCCCCTGTCTCCAGTAGCTCCATTCCTGGCTGTGCTTCACTGGGCTCGAGGCTGAGCAGCACCCCCCAATCCCAAAAATCAGCCCCTGTAGCCCGGGAAGCACTGAGGGTACAGCTTTGTCCTTGTTTTTATAGCAAATGTTTGCTGAGGAGCTCTGAGGCAGCTCAGCCCCCTGGATCTGACCATCCCCGCTGGGCAGTGCCCCTCAGCAGCCCCTGTGTGCACAGCCCATGGCTCTGCTGCAAAATGGGATTTCAGCAGAGCTGGGGCCCTGCTGCTTCACTGCAGACCTCTTCTTTCCTGATGCTCTGCTCCAGTTCTCAAAAGCAACATGTTCTTTTGGAAAAAAAAAAGACATGGTAAGGGGGAATAAAGGGTTGTAAATGTATCAAAGGCAGCAAAAGAGCAGGGAATCAGTGCAGGGAAGGTGAGGGAAAGGGAAAGGAGCAAATCTGGAGGGAGGCTGTGGATATGGGGCAGGGATGTGACTGGACAGAGGATCAAAAAGGTCAATTTTCATCTTACATATTAAAGACTTAAATCCCACTAGGAACTGTGCAACTGAGTAACACGAAAATTCAAAGATCCCCCTCCATCTTGCCCCAGCAGCAAGCAAAGCTCGTGATTAGGGTCCCACGAGAGCTGCTGTACCTCGGCAAGGTCACAAACACCTCTTGTTTGTGGGAACAGATGGGTTCAGCTCACCCCCCCTGTGTTCTTCCCAGACAGCAGCCCCAAACAAAGCGGGGATGTGATAAGCAGCACCTGGCTGCCTGCACGCTCCCACAGCACCGGGTGGCTGTTGTCAGCCGTGGGCTGCCAGGCACAGCCATCCCACCTCCAGTGTGTTTGCTGCGAGCAGCACCCAGCCCCGACAGCCCATCCTTTTAAACAAAAAGAGAAAAAGAAAGCCACGAAACCATCCCAGTGCTAAGCTTTTACATCACTAGTGTTCTTTTCTTCCCACTGGACAAATGCAGGTCAAAGTGCTGCAGTCTAAAGCTTCTATAATCGTAAAACTGTTTGAGTTGGAAGGGACACTTCAGGGCTATCAAGTTCACCCCCCCTGCCATGAACAGGGACACCTACAGCTCCAGAGGCTGGGGAAACCTCAAAAGTCAAAGCATCTGCTTCAACAAGCCGCTGTCACCACGCTTCTGGCAGCATTTGAAGCCCGCAGTAACGTGCCCTGTGCTGTAACAGTGCTGAACACACCTCTGGGAGCACTCTGATCCTGGCCAGGAGGGCAGGAGATGGGCAGGGGTTGGTGAAGAGTGAGGTGGGACAGGGGGGATCCAGCCATGGCAGCAGGCAGGGAGACTCACTTGCAGTGGCTTAAACAAAGGCCCTTGATAAAAAGAAGTCCCCACAGCCTCTCTGGGTAGGTCCTCATGTGGGAAGGCTGGAAAGGGGGATCAGCCCCAGATATTTAACAGAATGAAATGAGCTGGAAAGCACTGGAATGACCTCTGGGCTGCTTCTGCCAGGAAAGAGTTAAGGAACGATTCAGTCGACCCTACATTTTGCCCTTCACCACAAGGCTCTGGGTGGTTGTAGCAGGAAATTGTATTAAAAAGGGTGGGGGGGGGAGCGTGTCAGAGCAGCTTAGAATGATCTGGTGAAAATGTGAACAAACAACACCAAATGAGACACAAAACCCTTCTTTCCATTCATCCACCAACTCACAGCTCCAGGGGATCCCCGTGAAGAGAGAGGGGGAACCCCAGGGCCACCCCAGAGGCACAAGCCAGGAGGGAACCCCAGCAAAGGGAGAGAAGGCAACGACACCAAACAAGACATTTCTTCCCAAAGATGGAAATACCACGGACTCATGACCCCTGCTCCCTACCGCTCCATGCCTTTCACACCACACATTTCACTGCTCAAATCCCAATCCACTCGTGCTTCCAATCCTTCACCTATAACTGAATTACTTCTGCGAATGAGGCGCTCGGTGTCAAAGCTCAGGGCCAGGCGGGGAGCCTGAGCAGAATTTCCTTACTTCTGCGGTTTGTCAGCCACTAAATTTGTTTGAGGTTTCTTGCTGTCGTCTTCAAAGCGCTCTGCGATGCCTCTCTCGTGTGCTTCATGGAGAGCTCTCAGCATTTTCCAGGCCCGGGACGGAATGCCTCCAGCACAAGGACGGTTTGCTACGTGGTGAACCCCGGAGGCTGCAGCTGATTTTGCTGCCTTCTGCTGAAGCAAACGGCGGAGTGCCTGGAGTTGCATCTTCTCATTTAGAGCACAAACTGTTTTCGACAGAAAACAGCCAACGGGCGTTGTTTTATTCGTTCAGTTCCCTCCAGGCTGGCTTGCTGCTCTCTGATACCTAAAGACCAGATTTGACAA